>CM060700.1:226466195-227078695 GCA_030686995.1 Artemisia argyi | reverse complement strand
TTTTTGTTGAACCATTATGACTATTTGAATGGCAACGAGCATGCCTATATATAGCAGCAACATTCAGACCATTTCTGCATAATTCCAACCACGAAAATCACACAACAAAACCTCTCTTTCTTTGGCCCGGTTGCTATATATATGTTATATTGCTATAGAAATATAACTTATAGTGTCTTGAAATCCTTGATAACTCGGTAGTTCATCCAGTTTATCACCACCTCGTGTAGTGTTGATAAAGTTCTATATACGTTGCTTCATTGTATCTTGGGAGGTGATTCGCCAATAACCCGTTGCACGTTATTCATTTGAATAGTGGGGGCGAAATCGCTTTAAGGACAGAGAGAACTCGCCTTGAATTAATAAGTAGTACCATTACATTTCGTTTTGCAAAACCATCATTCTAAATCCCGGAACCAACAATCTTTAAGCGATCTCGTGTTGAATAATGGTGTTTGATAGAATCGTCATGTTGACGGAAAGAAGATTTAATTAATGGAACATGCAATATTAATGACCGTTCAACAAAACTTATAGATATTGATAGATGACACAAAAGGTGTGGAAGGTTGGCATGTTGGACGGTGATCATGAAATATGGAAACATGCATGGCAGTATGGACAAAGATGCAAACTGTGAATCAGCGACATGCATGGATCTTATAATAATTGCAAGTAATTAAGTAGTTCTGTTAATTAATCTTTTAGCATGTGGTATAATTAAAAGATATTATGTGTCTAATTGCATGATAAA
Source organism: Artemisia argyi (assembly GCA_030686995.1). Classification (NCBI taxonomy): domain Eukaryota; kingdom Viridiplantae; phylum Streptophyta; class Magnoliopsida; order Asterales; family Asteraceae; genus Artemisia; species Artemisia argyi. The sequence goes on along the minus strand of CM060700.1, from coordinate 227,077,941 downwards.
GTTGGGTGATATGTACACATATGTTTTTACTTCATACACATAAAATTTATTTGTATGATCGTAATGGTCCCACACTCCTCCCACTATATTTTATGTGTATGAAGTAAATACATATGTGTACATATCACCTCCCTTCTTTAAATGATTAAAATTAAAGAAGTTTGATGGAACACATATGACTCTCAGTGATTATGAACACTCGTTGTTTTTGCATTTACTTAAAAGCATGCGTGTATGGATTTTTAAGAAAACGCAACGGTCTAACTTTGCTTTTGACGATAAAGTGAATCGGTGGTTAGCGGTTATTTTTATGCAAATTGCCAATTATCAACGTTTAGAGAACATGAACAATAGTTTTAATGTTGAAAGGAAAGGATAACTTTATCCATAAAAATGAGTAAATGCCATTGGCGGTGGATCTTTATGTGCTATAACCCATTATAATATTAGTAAATAAATCAAGTGACTTGATTTGCGTTCAACGGAGTTGTGAATGATACTAGGTTTCAAGGTTTGGGTATTTATGCATGTATGGATGAATCATAAGAAGTGTTTTGTGACAACTATCTTTCCAAGATAACAAAATCAATAATTATTGCATGCATATGTGTTTGACTGGCATATTAACTTGTCAGATTGTTTTGAACACCCAAACTATATTTATTTGTTAAAGAATTTTGTCTAGTGTTCCGTGGGTTATGCACAACTTCCATGATTACTCATTTGTCTAGTGATTATTAACGAGATTTATAAAATCTTCTTGTTTGAATTTCGAAAGAGTCAAGAAACATGAATTATGCACTTGGAGATTTTAGTGTGTAAGTATTGGTTAAGTGGGTTTTGCTTAATTTTACGAATTCAAGATCCCATGTCACCGGTTTGGTTTCGTGTTTTATTGATAACTGAAAGTCATCATTAAGTTTTGTTTAATCGTGTTTACAACAACCCCTATTAATATTCATTTTTTAATGGATATTGCTATCAATGTTGTGCATATCATTGGTGGATTGATTGATTAATTATAAACCTGTTGAATAAGGGCATCCGCTATAAGAGATTGATAAAAAGGTCTAAAAGCTATGAAAAGGTTTATCTTTTGTTTCAACCATAGTGAGCTTGTGGTTTATATCTATGTGGCATGAAGAGGTCCAAAATCCTAGACCTTTTTATAATTTAATGCATGTGTTATGGTTGAACATTTGATATAAGTATAAAAGGTTTATACATAGTGGTAACAGGTTTATAGTTTATAAATTAATGATTTAACATGTTATAAACCTATTTAAAAGGTTTACCATTGTGGATGCTCTAAGTGGTTATTTGTTTGTAGCAATAATATGTTTACTTTAATTAACATGTTATTTATACTAGATCAATCTATTACATTAACATAATCGACCAAGTTATTTTGTCTAATGATTACATAGTACTTGTATTTAGACGGTCTATTATTGGTCGGGTAGATATCATTTGTTTATATGTAAATGATATGTTGGGCTACTATATGCCGAGTACTTTCCTATTTGTGGAAAAACCATGGGTCATGGTTTAGAATTCAACGGGGATCCTTTGCGTATTATGAGGATAAATTTATACAAGTTGTATAACTGATCAAGAAGACTACGCATCCACGAGCGGATGATATTCACTCTTGGTGGGGGTGCAGTGTCTTGGGGATCAAAGAAACAGAGTTGTTTAACAGACTCTACTATTGCAGCGGAATTTGTGGCATTGACTTCATGCTGCAAAGAAGCAGAATGGCTACGAGACTTGTTTATAAACATACCCTTATGGCCAAAACCTATGTCACGAATCATCTATGTGCATTGTGATAGTCAATCTACACAATCAAGTGTACAATGGTAAGTCCATGTATATCGGACTTAGACACAGACTAGTCAATCAGTTGATAATTAGAAAAGGTGATCACCATTAGTTTCTTACTATTGAGTAAGAACTTATCATGTCAAAACTTGATTGAAAAGTGTGGGGTGTGGGAGCAAGCCCACATAATGTAGTCACCCATGATGGAACCTTGTCTTTACGCTTGGTAATACACCAAGTCTCTAGAAAAGCAAAATACATCATCCGAACGTGACTAGAAGTTCTGCGAATTTTATCATCATCCCAAGGTTAGCAGAACTTGGATCGTAGTGTATGTAAAGGATGAATTTAAAATTCTTAATGGAATTATAATACATGTTGTGTAGGGATGTTTAAGCTACGGTAACGTCCTTGATAATGTCCACCTATCTGAATGTGGAAGTGAGGCTGCTTCCTATGAGCTCAAAGGCTTGGCTCTAAAGCGTTCTGAGATACTGAGATATAGACCCATGACTAGTTTCAACGGGTTGGCATAAAGTGGATTGAATGAGCGAGAGGAAGGATATGCGTAAGCTTGAGCGCTTTCACAACGTAAAGATTCAAGGTGTAATATTCCATCCTTACTTATGCATAACACCCCCGAGGATTTTTGAATCGGGGTTAGGTCTTATATGTCATTTTTCAAAACCTATGTCTATTTTGAAAATGGTGGGGGATTGTAGGGTAATTATTTTCAAAAGATACATTGGTCATTTGGGTTGAATCTTAGGAAGAAAAGAGTTTTATTGTGTTTTGTTGTTTGTCACGTGTAACACCCCCAAAATTTAGTACAGCGGAAGACTCAACAAGCTTTCGGGGTGCTACGGGGATTGGTATCCAACACAAGACATAATAGAACGAGATAAAGTAAACGTAATAAAAACATAACCAAAATGGGGTTTTAAAGTTTACATTTATCCCAACATCATTCAGAGTCAGGCCCAAAAGAAATAACAGTAGGTCCACAATTTAATATCAGAGTTTAGAAAAATAGATCCATAAACTAGGAGCCTTAGCCGAGCCTTCCAATCCATGCATCCAAATCATCACTTAATTACCTGAGAAAACGTGCTAAAAGTCAGCTTTCGCTGGTGAGATCATAGGTTTAAATTCATCAACAATATAGTGACATATACGCAAAACGCTTGCTAGCTAGACTAAGGATTTACTAAAAGCCTGCGGATACCCTCCGCTCCAACATAACACACGGATACCCTCCGTTCTAACATAAATATTAGGGTAACCCCCGCAATATCATAAATACTCGGATAACCTCCGAAGTATTAATAACCTATAGGTGCACACTACAGTATCTAAATAAGCCAACCTTGAATAGTACACACGAAACCGTGTGATTAAAGCTGACAATTCCAAATAAGCCAACCTTGAATAGTACACATAAAATGTATGTGACTAAAGTTGACAATACATCCTAGTCCATACGCATAGCAAGATTTAGAAAGATTATAGAAGCGATAATAGTCCACATAAAATAATTTGCACGTTTCTCACCCCAAGTATTGAAAACATAGTTCAAGAGTAAAAAGTGGGGCTATGACTCACCTCAAGTCCAGAAATCAGCAAGAAGAAATCGGTAGAAGTAAGATGTATAATAACTCACAAGACGGCAACTACGGACTCGGCACGACCTAACAATATCAACTTGCTCAGAAATCATTTCCTCATATTCAAATATTCCCAAACCCGGACGTATTCCGTTTTATTTTCTGAAAATCCATTTCGTATTAGTTTGGAGTTTTTACGTTTGGTATCCATACGGGTGATGGGTCGACACAAACAAACCAAAAAGGTCACACAAAAAAATAAACTATAGATCTAATATTAGCCCAATATATCATTTAAATAAATCACCGAAGTTCATCAAATCCGTCGATTTGATAATCCCCATATTTATTTACGTAACATACCGTTCTAAGATTACACCCAATCCTAAAGCACATAGCACACAAATACTATATGGTATATATCGTAGTCTAATAAACTCTTTATATACATCGTCAAATTGGCCAGATTTCCCGATATATATATTTAGCAATTTATTATCCTTACATATACCACAACCTATGGGCGTCGTAGGATACGATGCCCATTAATATACTCATTTCGTATAGCCAAATAACTCGGTTTAACTTGTCGGTTAAGTAAGTTATTTAGTTATAGAAAATGTTTATATTAATCGTCATATATCCGTGACAACACAAAAGTCACAAACAATAACTTACCTGGACTCAAGTGACCACGACTCCGCATAACTCGATAGCTTTACTCGTTATATATATAAAATAACATTTCATTTGATATTTAGTTAACGTCGAGAATTTCTCATTATTTAATATATTTATTTATAATAATACTTCCAATAATATTACGCTACTCTCGTAGCATAATATATTTAGTCGTATTATTTATAATACAACTCGTGATTTTGTTATTATTAATATACGCATTTATACAATTATATATACGTTATTCACGTCTATATATTTATATAAACGTTTATATTACCAATAATATTATTACGAGTTTTATTGTAAATCATTATCGAGTCATACGAAATGGTCACATGTCCGAGTCATGACTCTCGGCTCATTGTCCAAGTCCAAAATAATATGTAAAAGTCATAATAATCAATACATCTCCGTCCAATCAATCCCAAACCACGTGCTACAACAATAGGGTCCGACTACGGCACCCGACTAACCTATCTCCGTCAATCTAAGTGACCGTCTCACAATCGGTCCCCAATACCACTTTTCGTCAACACTTCTTCAAATAATACCACGAGTCCAAAATAACTCGTCAACCACTTCAAAATCAAATAAACCACAATAATAACGATAACCAACAATAAATAATAATCATAAAAATAAATTTAGCCAAAATATATATATTTTGCCATCTCAAACGGTTCTCAAAAATAACCGTATTCGGGTCAAGTTACCAAGTCAACCCGAGTCAAAATCATATACCAAGTGTTACGTGGGTCCCACCCGAGACCACAAGGTCACGGCTAGCTCACAAGAGCTCGACCGAAAATCAAACCGACCCTACGAGGCCGTCGGCTCCAACACAAATTGACCAACACAAACAACAATCAAGAATCCAATCAAACCAATCAATCACTAGAACCAAATGAGGTCAATCAATCAAGAAATCGGGTCGAAAAGTCGACCATAACTCGGAATCATCAAAAAGTCGAGGGTGAGGCCCTCGGCTATGGGTCGACCACTCAAAGAAACACAACCAAACATCACAACCCTGATACCAAACCAAGATTTAACCATGTTTTAACAAAACCCATTACTATTTCATTGTTTTTCTTCCAAATCCGACCCAAAACATAAAGAAATTCGTGGGTTTGACTCGTTTTTCAACAAACCCGATGCACCCCGTGCATACTTACCCGTAGATCTACAAGATTCAACCAAGAAAAGTGGTGGTGGTGAGGTGTATGGCGTCGGTGATGCACGAACGAGGTAGGGATGGTTGTTTTTGGGCGCGTGAATCACAATACAATAACAAGGGAGGTGTGGGGAGTGTTTTGGGAGTGGCGGTGTACGGTGGTGTGCGGCGGTGGTGGCCGGTTAAGGGTGGCCGACGGTTAGGAAAGGAGAGGAGAGGAGTGGGTGTGAGTTTGAGGATGAAAATGATATTATTAGTTTAGGGTTAGGGTTTATAAGAGTGTTTTACACTTTGGTCCCTCTACTTAGTCTCCTTTATATTTTGCACACTAAACCTTTTTACCACCAAATTTATTTTATAAAAACGTCCCCATACGTAAGTAAAGACTTACTAAAAATATTAAACGTCCCCAAAACTCGTTATATACACCATTTGACGGACTAAATATATTATTCCACCGAAACTCATAATAAATACTGATACGTGGGAATCGCACCAGGCTTTACCTCTCAAGGGATCTTGAGAAGCTTACAACCCCCACCAGGCAGTGTACCTGATCGTTGTAGTATAGTATAGTGACAAGTACCAGGGGATTGATCGTTCAGCTAGGAATAGTGTCGCTAGGATTAGAAAACCTAAATACTAGCTCTAAAGGTGAGGGAAGATTCTTTTTGTATTTTTATATTTTATGAAAAGCAAGTTAAAATCTCAGGTTTGAAGGATTTGGGCGGAATTAGTTGCTATTCAACTAACCCAATACTATGATGCAATCAAAATAAAATACTAACAATGAAAATAAACTAAATTATACTAAAGTTGTGAGCAGTAATTGGAGAAAATGTGTTTACTTAGATTTTACTACTCCCTAGACATCTTTTACACGTTAATTACTTGTTATAATTGCATGGATGACGGATCGTATTCCTTAATACCATTCATGGGGTGGCACACTTAACTCCCCAATTCTATGAGCTCTTATCTCCTCCTACACCATGCCCAGCACAACTATAGGGATTGTAAACAGTGGCTCATGCATTAAATACAACCAATAAAGACCTAGTACGCGTCGGTTCATGTTTCTTAAGACGTTCAAGCATGTTACCAATTGGAGATCTGCCAGTTTTCTTAAGCCTAACATATAAATCATTCATCCAAGACAAGAATAAACAAGTAATCAACACATAATCAACATCTAGGTTTCATTAGATCTAAGCAAACACAAGATAGATCTAGCCTAGCATGATGGAATTAAGACAAGAACAAGATATAGACAACCAACACATAGACATATTGATTGAATTAAAAGAACACTTATCTTGATTAAACATGCAAGGTATCAAGGGGTTGGAACCCTTGAAAAACCTGTAAAGTTACACCAAAATCGTACTTAGGGTTTCTCCCCAAAACTTCTCTCTTTAAATGTGAAAAATTAGAAAACTATATATAGGAAAAGGGGGCTGACGGCGTCAAGACCAATTTGGTGACGCCGTCACCTCGCCGCCAAAACTCTTCTCGGACTGCCTTGATCTACATTTGACGCCGTCAAGTATTAATCATTTCCAGGCCGTCATGACTTTTACTCTTGACGCCCTACCTTCATGACGCCGTCAAATCTCTACTGGACCGTCATGGAATTTTGCTCTTGACGCCGTCAGGGAGTTGCTCTTGACGCCGTCACCTACTATTCCCAACATGGAAAATTAAGACTTTGGCGTTTTCTTCACTTTTATGCTCCAAAAACGTCCGAATTGCTTCCTTTTCCAGATTTCACTCCCAAAGTACCTAAAATCACAAAAGGAACGATTTAGGGCAATATTTGATCAAATAAATTTGAATTCGGGCTTAAATGACCCCCTAAAAATGGATCATTTTTCGCCTCATCATATACCCTTACACTTGAGATTTGCTTGTCCTCAAGCAAATGCGCTTTTATTCTAGTCAAAATACAAGTTAGGGGTCATTTAACACTAATATAAAAGTAATTACAACAAATAATCGTTCCACTAAAGACCAAAGACAAGCACGGAGGTCATACACTAGCACCTCACAAATAGTGTTTAGATACTCACATCTCTCGGGTGTAATAATGTATAAATTACAATATGGAAACGGAAGATATCTCTCACTACCTGTCATAGCAAAATAGATTACCATAGGCTTGGGAAAGGATCAAACCTCCACCACATGGCGTAAGCACCTAGGATAAACTATCAAAGAGGTCTTTTAAAGGGTTGTAACGTTAGGTGTAGGGATATGAAATACACGGTTTTGTTGGATAAAGGAAGTTTTACTGGTGGCGAGTTAACAATCTTGGTTAATTACATGTACAATATGGCGTTGCTAAGCCAAGACTAGACTCGACTTAAGCTAATAAATGAAAAATAACAAAAACATAAAATAAACATAGAATGAAACGGGATGGTAGTCCGTATGTTTTTTTTTCTCTTTTTTTCTTTTTCTTGATTTTTTCGATTTTTTTTTTTTTTTTTTATTTATTTATTTATTTATTTTTTTTTGCATACACTCTTACCCTACCATCCAAAATAATACATCATAGGGAATGAATGTTCCCCTTACACTTGAATCTTTACATACTTTACAATTAACTAAACTAATGACTCGAATTAAGAAAATCAAAACACTTGGAGCACTTTTAAGATTACGTACATATGGGGGTAATAATATGATGTTCTTCCCCATTACTCCATAAAATAAGTACTTACCCATGAGTCCCAATCGTCCCAAAACAATATGTACAAGGATATGACTCGACTTAGCAACCATGTAATCAATTAGAAAGTTAACTTAGGGTTTAACAAATAACAATAATGCACTAAAAATGAGCGCATACACGGAAGGTTAAGGCGATTTGGTTGTACTTTTAAGTGGGGTGTAACAAATTCTTTCTTTAAGTAAAATGCTTAAAGTTAGAAACGAAAAGATAGGCTCGGAGGGGTGTACTAGGGGTTTCGTGTGCTAAAAATGAGTACAACGCTAAGGGTGTGGGAAAAATTAGTTGACTTAAATAGTCAAGTAATATGACTTAAATGGTCAAGTAATTATGATACGGGTTTAACACAAGGGTAATCCTAATGCCTCTTATCATGTAGTAAATCCTACCACACGAATGTAGTCTCACTAGCGGTCTCGGGATGCATCACTAACGCAAGTTCTAGAATCTAAATGCTACCGGTACACTCATAAGCACTAATAATGAATGCTTTTCCTATCAAATCTAAAGGCGAACCTCACATATTTGGGTGGAAAATTTTTCTGAATATACGGTTATGTGCTAGTCATACAATCTCCTATCCATGAGACGCTTGCTATGGCTAAAGTTTCACTCCTAAATGTTGTAAAAAATTTTAAATTTGGCACTAAAATTGCACTAACAAGTATTTCTCATAATTTTATTACACATCTACCATCAAACAAAACAAACTCAAGCGAAAGTACATATGTAAGGTATCATCTTTTTACCCTCCCCTTACACTTAAGATGAACATTGTCCCCAATGTTCAAGTAAAGAATGTAAAAGTGAAAAAGTAAAGAGAATGAAATCAAATACTCCCCTGATTCGCTCGGTATGGATAATAAGGTGGCCAGGTTAAATCTTCCTCCAAGAAAATGAGCAATCAAAGCTTCCCATCCAGAATATAAATCATCTTCTTGTCATACATAACCTGTAAAACCTGACAAAATAGACAAGACAACCTCGCGTAAAATCGGCGGCATCCTATATAAGTTACTAAATCCTAGAAAACAAAATAAGATATAATGCTTGTGGAATGAAATTTGCAGATTTCCTGGAGATTATAAAACTTAATAATTCACAAAAACCATAAGACTCCGTTAGAAAAACAAAACCGGTAAAATTTCCAGATTTTTACACCTGACGCCGTCAAGAGTAAACTCCTGACGCCGTCAGAATTGACCTGCAGAAATTCTTATGTTAAGTTTCCGGAAAATTTCTGGAAAAACTTGGTCCTACTTCCTGGAAAATCCTGCAAAACTTCATTATGACTCAATACAAGCATTTGACTCTAACAAATACGAATATACATGTTCATTTAATATTGTGGAGAATCATGATCGGTTTGTTTCTTAAAAACATATTTGGGGTTTCCCCTTACACTTATCTTTTGCAAAAATACCTTTAGGTGGAGTTAAGACTAGGCCAAAACAACAAAGTAAAGTATTTCCACTTCTTAATTGAGAAACATGATCTACCAACAATAAAAATGAAGCATGCATACGGAAACAAATAACAAATAAACAAAATAAAATCACACAAAACATGGGTTGCCTCCCAAGAAGCGCTTTTCTTTATTTACGAGTCTTGTTGCTAGACTCAAGGTCATGGGTTACTACGTGACCTCATCATCAAACATCACATCCTCCTCACTAATCATTTCATTGTTATTCTCTTGGTAGTGCTTGACACATTGTTTGTTAACAGTAAATTCCCTACCTTCATCATCTAATAACACCACGGCTCCAAATTTAGAGGAATTCTTTACCGTGAATGATCCATACCATCTAGACTTAAGTTTTCCCAAAAATAATCTCAACCGAGAATTGTATAATAGGACCTTGTCTCCCTCTGAAAATTTCTTTGGGTTTCTTAATTCTCTGGTCATGCCATCTTTTAGCTCTCTCTTTATATGTGATGGAGGATTCGTAGGCTTCTAGCCTAAGCTCATCAAGCTCGTGTAATTGCAAGAACCTATTATTTCCAGCAATTGTGTAATCTAAGTTGCATGTCTTAAGCGCCCAATAAGCCTTATGTTCTAATTCCACTGGTAAGTGACATGCCTTACCATACACCATGCGGAACGGGGTCGTTCCAATAGGTGTTTTATAGGCGGTTCGGAATGCCCATAAGGCTTCGTCGAGTTTAAATGACCAGTCCTTTCTGTTTTGACTAACCGTTTTTTCAAGTATTCTTTTAATAGCCCTATTGGTGTTTTTGACTTGGCCATTGGTTTGTGGATGATAAGCGGTGGAGAACCGATGGGGTACTCCATACCTTTTCATGACCTTTTCCATTTGTGCATTGCAAAAATGGGTTCCCCTATCACTAATGAGAGCTTTAGGAATCCCGAATCTCGCGAAAAGCTTTTTCAGGAAATGAACAACTACTCTGGCGTCGTTGGTCCTAAGGGCCTGTGCCTCAACCCATTTTGAAACATAGTCAATGGCGACTAATATGTACTCGTTCCCCCCTGAAGATGGAAAGGGTCCCATGAAGTCAATCCCCCAAACATCGAATACCTCACAAACTTGTATAAAGTTCTGAGGTGCTTCATCCCTATGTGATATATTTCCGGCTCATTGACATGCATCGCACGCCTGCACCATTTCTTTTACATCACGGAAAATTGTGGGCCAATAGAATCTCACATCGAGAATCTTTCGGGCGGTGATGTTTATCCCATGGTGCCCGCCAGAGGGACCAGAGTGACATTCCCTCATAATCTTTACCGCCTCACTTTCCGAAACACAACGCCTTACAATTTGGTCAGGACACCTTCGGAATAAAAAGGGTTCATTCCAAAAGTAGTATTTTAGCTGGGAAAAGAACCTCTTCCTTTCGTACTTAGTCAGGTGTTCAGGAATGAGTCTACTTGCGAGGTAATTGGCAAAATCGGCGTACCACGGCTCCGAGTCACTCATTAACATGAGTTGTTCGTCAGGAAATGAATCCCTAATCTCACTTCTATCATGCTCATCCAAGAGGTTTTCGAGACGAGATAGATGATCTGCGGCCAGATTTTCAGCTTCCCTCTTATCACGAATCTCAACATCGAATTCTTGTAGCAACAAGATCCACCGAATTAGTCGTGGCTTAGCATCCTGCTTCGCGAAGAGATATCTAAGAGCCGAGTGATCAGTGAAGACGACTGTTTTTGAAAGGACAAGATATTGTCAGAATTTGTCGAATGCAAACACTACGGCTAATAGTTCTTTCTCGGTGGTGGAGTAGTTCTCTTGAGCTGGATTCATGGTTTTGCTAGCGTAGTAAATAGGTTGGAAAAGCTTGTCACGTCGTTGACCTAATACAGCCCCGACAGCGAAGTCGCTAGCGTCACACATGATTTCAAATGGTAACTCCCAGTTAGGTGTGATCATGATTGGAGCTTGAGTGAGTTCCCTTTTTAAGAGATCGAACGCATCCTTGCATTCTTGGGAAAAATCAAACGGAGCATCCTTCACAAGTAATTGAGTCATTGGCCGAGCGATTTTGGAGAAATCTTTGATGAATCTCCGATAAAACCCGGCATGCCCTAAGAAGCTGCGTATTGCTTTAACAGTCGTGGGGTATGGTAACTTAGATATAGCTTTAACTTTAGCTTGGTCCACCTCTATTCCGTTCCCTGAGATCTTATGCCCTAACACAATCCCTTCTTTTACCATGAAATGACACTTTTCCCAGTTTAGCACCAGGTTGGTTTCCTCACAACGTTTAAGCATCTTTTCAAGATTAGCAAGACAGCGGTCGAAGGAGTTCCCGAAGACCGAAAAGTCATCCATGAACACTTCCATACTGTCTTCCATGAGTTCGTGAAAGATTGCGGTCATGCATCGCTGGAAAGTGGCGGGGGCATTGCATAGCCCAAAAGGCATCCTTTTGTAGGCAAATGTTCCATAAGGGCAGGTAAACGTGGTCTTTTCTTGGTCCTCAGGTGCTATGGGAATCTGAAAATATCCAGAGAATCCATCCAAGAAGCAATAGTACTCGTGTCCAGATAATCTCTCTAACATCTGATCAATGAATGGTAAGGGAAAGTGATCTTTCCTCGTGGCATCATTGAGCTTTCGATAGTCGATGCATACCCGCCATCCAGTGACTGTTCTCTAGGGCACCATCTCACCCTTGTCATTCTTAACTACAGTCATTCTACCATTTTTAGGTACAACCTGCACAGGACTGACCCATGGGCTATCCGAGATCGGGTAAATCAATCCTGCATCCAAGAGTTTTATGACTTCTTTCTTCACTACTTCCTTAATGTTAGGGTTCACGCGCCTCTGGGGTTGCACGGTAGGTTTATAATCTTCTTCCATGAGAATCTTATGTGTGCAAAAAGTTGAGTCAATCCCCTTAATGTCGGCTACACTCCATGCAAGCACCCCCTTGTATTTTTTTAGGACCTCTAAGAGTTTAACTTTTTGTTCATGTTCCAAGGAAGAGTTTATGATTACCGGGAGTTGATTCTCTCCCTGAAGGAAGGCATACTCCAAATGATTAGGAAGCTCTTTAAGATCTACATCAGGAGGTTCGATAATAGAAGGTTTGAGCTTGTTTTCGGGCTTTCGGAGCTCGAGATGCTCCGTTGCCTCTTGTCTGGGGTAGAAGGAGACTGCACTAACATCCTCCATCTTTTCTACCTCTAGTAAAGGCAGAAAACTCTCGTCCCGTAGCCAGCCTTCATCCATCCGTTCATCGACACAACTATCAATGACATCTGTGAGTTCATCTACTTCCCCGATAAAATAGAGCCGGTTGGCTGCTTCGAGGGAGAGGTCCATAGAATCCTTAATGTCGAAGGTTGTGCTATCGTCTCCCACTCGTAAGGTTAATTTGCCATCGTAGACATCGATGACTGCACGAGCGGTAGCAAGAAATGGTCTACCTAAGATGATGGGCACCAAGTCATCCTCCTCCATATCTAGGATTACGAAGTCGACTGGGAATTTGAATTTCCCAACTTTGACTAACACATTCTCGCAAATCCCTACGTGGTACTTGACCGATCTATCGGCTAGTTGGATGTTCATACGGGTAGGCTTCAACCCAGAGTATCCTAGTCTACGGAACATAGAGTGAGGCATGAGATTGATACTCGCTCCTAAATCGGCAAGAGCATTCTTGATTGATAGAGGTCCTATGGAGCAAGGCAGGGTGAAGCTGCCCGGATCGTCTACCTTCTTTGGTAGCCCTCGATGGGTCACCACTGAGCATTCTTCCCCCAGGGTCACAAGACCCTCGAGTTTCTTCCTGTTAGCAAGTAGCTTTTTGAAGTATGTGCTATACTTTGGCATGCGATAGCAAGCATCAAGGAGAGGTATGGTGACAACCGAGTCTTTTAGGTATGACAGGAATCTCTTGTTATCATTCTCAGTTTTCTGGTTTCTTAATCGGGATGGGAATGGGATTCTCACAGGTTGGTTAGGCAGGGCTGATGGGGAAGGGGTCGTCATGGGCGGTTGGTCTGAGGCACCACCGCCGACATCCTCCTCCTCCTCCCCAGGTCTGTTTGGATCGAGGATGGGGGACGAGTTTGGGTAAGGTGGGTCCTTGGTTGTTGTTCCAGCTCGCGTGGTTATCGCGAGCATGGGGTCTTTTTTGCTTACTGATGGCGTTTCATGATTATCAAGGGCTGAGTTAAGCTTGTTGAAAAATTCTCCAATATCCTCCTGCTACTCGTCGAACAGCTCATTAAGACCTTTCATTTGCAAGCCTTTTTCTTGAGTGAAGTGACCAAGGTCATCTTCAAAATTGCTCCTGATTTTGAATTCAGGGCCTTCCTCTCCTTCTCTTCTCTTTACCAGATTTCCCCAGAGGGTGTAATCGTCATTTTGGTAAAAAGGCAAAAGGGAGGGATCAGCATAAATGTCCCCTCCTGACAAGCATGCATGTTCAGTTGTGGCTGCTCCTCCGCATTCTTCTACCTCATGCGGGCCCCCACAGTAATCGCAGATCAAGTAAGGATTTGACAGCTGTTTAGGTAATTGCGATCCAGCTAGGTATTCTACTCTTTTGTGAATTTTTCTCAATCAATCAGAAGTGATTTCAGAAATGCTAACAGTCGACTCAGTTTCATCCCAAGTGTCATCCTGGTCTTGAGCATATTCTTCAATCCTATCCCATCCTTCCTCGGCACTAAGATTGGCCAATCTTCCTTTTCTAGATTGGTTAATTCCGTTTCGGTCTTTAGAGGAGATATTATCGTAGAAGATTTGGACCAAGAGCCAAAGCTCAATGCCATGATGGGGAACTTGTCTTATTAAATCTTTGAATCTATTCCACGATTTATGGAAGGGTTCATCCTTCCCCTTCCGGAAACGGAGGATCCTATCTCTAAATGCTGAGGTTTTTCCAGGTGGAAAGAACTTCTCATAGAACTTGGATATGAGTTGCTCCCATGTGAAAATAGATTCAGCAGGGAGTTTGTCATACCATTCTTGGGCTTTTTCATATAAGGTGAAAGGAAAGAATCGCAATCGGGATGTGTTTCTAGTTGGCCCATCCGTATGGAGGGTGTCTACTATTTTCAGGAAGTCCTTGATGTGTTGAATTGGATCTTCCTCATCTAGTCCGCGAAACTTACACACACTTTTGACAAGCCAAACATCGTTTGCATGCAAGACCTCGTTGGTCTGTTCGTTTAGGTAGACAATGGCGTTTGAGAAGCCACGAGAGGTTGGGGAGGAGTAGTCCTTAAGGCGCTTAGGATTGGGGGTTGCGGGGGTACTCATCTCGTCGTTGGGTTGGGAGCTAGGGGTTGTGACATGATTTTCTGAATTTTCTTCAGAAAGAGGTGCATCAAAATCGATGGCAACGCTAGATGGTTCGGAAGTTGAGTGATATTGTCTTAATCTATGCATTTCTCTTTCGGGTTCCGCATAAGGCAAGACAAGGTTTCGAGTGGAACTACGACTCCTAGTGATCCTAAGGTTAAGGGATTCGTCATTTGCCATGATGGCAGGTGGTGAAGAGTTACGAACAAAGGCACAAAGAAATGAGATAGACTAAAGAAAACCTAAAAATAAAAATAAAATCTTACTAGAAAGGAATCTAGCAAGTAGACCTAATACAAAGAAATTCTAACCTAGACAATAACTATTCCCCAGGCTGCGGCGCCAAAAACTTGATACGTGGGAATCGCACCAGGCTTTACCTCTCAAGGGATCTTGAGAAGCTTACAACCCCCACCAGGCAGTGTACCTGATCGTTGTAGTATAGTATAGTGACAAGTACCGGGGGATTGATCGTTCAGCTAGGAATAGTGTCGCTAGGATTAGAAAACCTAAATACTAGTTCTAAAGGTGAGGGAAGATTCTTTTTGTATTTTTATATTTTATGAAAAGCAAGTTAAAATCTCGGGTTTGAAGGATTTGGGCGGAATTAGTTGCTATTCAACTAACCCAATACTATGATGCAATCAAAATAAAATACTAACAATGAAAATAAACTAAATTATACTAAAGTTGTGAGCAGTAATTGGAGAAAATGTGTTTACTTAGATTTCACTACTCCCTAGACATCTTTTACACGTTAATTACTTGTTATAATTGCATGGATGACGGATCGTATTCCTTAATACCATTCATGGGGTGGCACACTTAACTCCCCAATTCTATGAGCTCTTATCTCCTCCTACACCATGCCCAGCACAACTATAGGGATTGTAAACAGTGGCTCATGCATTAAATACAACCAATAAAGACCTAGTGCGCGTCGGTTCATGTTTCTTAAGACGTTCAAGCATGTTACCAATTGGAGATCTGCCAGTTTTCTTAAGCCTAACATATAAATCATTCATCCAAGACAAGAATAAACAAGTAATCAACACATAATCAACATCTAGGTTTCATTAGATCTAAGCAAACACAAGATAGATCTAGCCTAGCATGATGGAATTAAGACAAGAATAAGATATAGACAACCAACACATAGACATATTGATTGAATTAAAAGAACACTTATCTTGATTAAACATGCAAGGTATCAAGGGGTTGGAACCCTTGAAAAACCTGTAAAGTTACACCAAAATCGTACTTAGGGTTTCTCCCCAAAACTTCTCTCTTTAAATGTGAAAAATTAGAAAACTATATATAGGAAAAGGGGGCTAACGGCGTCAAGACCAATTTGGTGACACCGTCACCTCGCCGCCAAAACTCTTCTCGGACTGCCTTGATCTACATTTGACGCCGTCAAGTATTAATCATTTCCAGGCCGTCATGACTTTTACTCTTGACGCCCTACCTTCATGACGCCGTCAAATCTCTACTGGACCGTCATGGAATTTTGCTCTTGACGCCGTCAGGGAGTTGCTCTTGACGCCGTCACCTACTGTTCCCAGCATGGAAAATTAAGACTTTGGCGTTTTCTTCACTTTTATGCTCCAAAAACGTCCGAATTGCTTCCTTTTCCAGATTTCACTCCCAAAGTACCTAAAATCACAAAAGGAACGATTTAGGGCAATATTTGATCAAATAAATTCGAATTCGGGCTTAAATGACCCCCTAAAAACGGATCATTTTTCGCCTCATCAAATACGTTACTAAAAGTCCAACGTATTAAAACTCATAGATTTTAAACTTTTCAGTTTCCTAGTGCCGGAGTCAACGTAGTACCAAGTGAGAATTTAAAAATACATCACCAAGTATAATTCCATAACGAATCATTAAATAAATCTCAAATCCCATAACGATATTAAACATAATTAATCATAAAATAGGTCTTACAAGTTCGTTACGAATAAAATTCCAAATAAAATTTATAAACGAACTTTAACGTAATGCGGGTTTTCAAAATGGCTCCCTAAATTGCCGGTTGTCACATCCTCCCAGTCTCAGAAGAAACCCGTCCCGGGTTTCTCTCGGAACAATTCATCTACGAAGTGAAAAGCTTCAGATATCTCTTCCGGAACTCGTCCTCACGTTCCCACGTAAATTCTGGTCCGTGTCGGGAATTCCAACGAACCTTGACGAGCGGAATGCGACTTCGCTTGAGTCGTTTAACCTCACGATCTAAAATCTCAATCGGCTCTTCCACAAAATTTAATTTCTCATCAATACGAATATCCTTCATCGGAATAACAGGCATCTCATCAGAAAGACATTTCTTCAAATTACTAACGTGAAACATGTCGTGAACTTTACTCAGTTCATGTGGTAATTCCAACTTATAAGCCACGGGCCCAATTCTCTCTAAAATAAGAAATGGTCCAATGTAGCGTGGGTTGAGTTTGCCACGTTTCCCGAAACGTATTACACCCTCCCAGGGCGAGACTTTCAGCTTCACTTTGTCTCCAACCTGGAACTCTAAGGGTTTACGTCTCTGATCGGCGTAACTTTTCTGCCTATCTTTGGCTGCTTGCAACAGATCACGAATCTGAGTTACTTTTTCAGTAGTCTCCAAGATAAATTCAGGGCCTGTGAGTTGGCTATCTCCAACTTCCGCCCAACCAATAGGCGAACGACATTTTCGGCCATACAAAGCTTCAAATGGTGCAGCTTTAAGACTTGTGTGGTAGCTATTATTATAGGAGAATTCCGTAAGGGGTAGATACTTCTCCCAGCCTTTACCAAAGTCTATAATACATGCACGAAGCATATCCTCTAAAGTCTGAATGGTTCTCTCACTTTGACCATCGGTTTGGGGATGATATGCAGTACTCTTATCAAGTCTCGTCCCCAAAGCCGTTTGAAGTGATCGCCACAAAGCTGACGTAAAGCAACTATCGCGATCAGAAATAATCGATATCGGAACTCCATGACGAGAAATAATTTCCTTCACATACAACCTCGCTAGTTTATCCACACTATCATCTTCACTAATCGCCAGGAAATGAGCAGACTTAGTCAAACGATCCACAATTACCCAGATAGCGTCACAACCGCTAGCTGTCCTCGGTAATTTGGTAATAAAGTCCATTGTAATCCGCTCCCATTTCCAACTGGAAGTTCTGGTTGCGTCAATAATCCTGACGGTCTTTGATGTTCGACTTTAACCTTAGGAGATGTCAAGCACTTACTAAGATACGATGCTATATCTGCATTCATGTTTGGCCACCAATATAACTTTCTCAAATCCTGGTACATCTTGTCAGACCCAGGATGAATAGAGTACCTTGACTTATGCGACTCATGCATAATCAACTCTCGAATTCCTCCATATAAAGGTACCCAAATCCGATCTCCAAAACATAATACTCCATCAGAACGCTTAACAAATCCTTTCTCATTCTCAGCCATCCCAAATATGTTCTCAGCAGGTCGTTTTTCTGCTTTCAACGCTTCCGTTTGAGCTTCAAATATTTGAGACGGTAACAGCGATACGATAGTCATTCCCAGTGACCTAACTCGTAACGGTGGTATTCTCTCCTTTCGACTAAGAGCATCAGCAACAACATTTGCTTTACCAGGATGGTAGCGAATTTCGCAATCATAATCGCTTAGCAACTCAATCCAACGTCGTTGTCTCATATTGAGCTCTTTTTGATTCAAGATGTGTTGTAGACTTTTGTGGTCCGTAAACACAACACACTTGGTTCCATACAAGTAATGTCTCCATATTCTCAAGGCAAAAACCACAACACCTAACTCCAAATCATGGGTGGTGTAGTTTTTCTCGTGCTTCTTGAGCTATCGGGAAGCATAAGCTATCACTTTCTCTCGTTGCAACACGGCTCCCAAACCTTTATGTGAAGCGTCACAATAGACGACGAAGTCCTCGTCACCTTCAGGTAACGCTAAGATAGGAGCACTACACAACATCTTCTTAAGTAATTGAAATGCTTCCTCTTCTTTATCTCCCCATTCATACTTAACACTCTTTTGAGTCAATTTGGTCAACGGTTTAGCTATCTTCGAAAATCCCTCGATGAATCTTCGGTAATAACCGGCTAAACCTAAAAATTGACGAACTTCTGTCGTGGTCGTAGGTGCAGCCCAATCTTTTATTGCTTCAATCTTAGCAGGATCCACATGTACTCCTTATCTATCAATCACATGACCCAAAAATTGTACCGTCGGAATCCAAAATTCACATTTGGAGAATTTGGCATACAGTTGCTCCTTCCTGAGCAATTCTAAAATAAGTCTTAGATGCTCCTCATGCTCCTTCTCACTCTTTGAGTAAATTAGAATATCGTCGATAAATACAATCACAAACTTATCTAAATAAGGCTTACACACCCGATTCATGAGATCCATGAATATCGCCGGTGCGTTAGTCAACCCAAATGGCATCACCTGAAACTCGTAATGCCCGTAACGGGTTCTGAATGCCGTTTTCGGAATATCTTCCTCGCGAACCCGAAGTTGATGATATCCTGATCTCAAATCGATCTTTGAATACACACTCGATCCTTGAAGTTGTTTGAACAAGTCGTCGATCCTCGGTAACGGGTATCTATTCTTCACCATTAACTTGTTCAACTCTCGGTAATCAATGCACATACGAAACGATCCATCCTTCTTCTTCACGAATAAGACTGGGGCTCCCCAAGGTGAAGAACTTGGTCTTATGAATCCTTTTTCGGCTAACTCCGCTAATTGTTTTGACAACTCTTCTAGTTCGGTGGGTGCAAGTCGATAAGGCGCTCGTGCTACAGGTGCAACACCAGGTATCAACTCAATCTGAAACTCCACTTGTCTAGTAGGCGGGATTCCTGACAATTCATCGGGAAACACATCAGAAAAATCATGAACTATAGGCACATCTCCAATGCACCTTTCCTTCTTCTCCTTCTCTCCTTTCTCAGAAATTTGAGCTAAGAAAAGGTAACATCCTTTCTCCATTAGCTTTGGTAACTTAGTGCAAGAAATGACTACTAACCGGGATGGGCTCCTCGAACCTTTTCGATCTCCTAGTATATTTAGGATTTCCTTTCTGTAAGGTACACGCACGATCTTCTCGTCGCAAAGTATGTGAGCACGATACTTCGACAACCAATCCATACCAATGATGACATCGAAACTTCCTAATGTGACGGGTAAAAGATCTATATTGAAAGGGTGATTCAAGAAATTTAACGTGCAACCGCGAATGATGGTATTAATCCTTTCTATGTTCCCATTTGCTAACTCTATATCATACCCAATTCCTAAGGCCATCGGGGGTTTCTCTAGTAAGGGTGCAAACGTAGTGGACACAAAACTTCTACGGCACTAGTATCAAATAGTATGGAAGCATAACGATTATTGAGAAGGAACGTACCAGTAACGACGTTCGGATCTTCTCCTCTCTCGTTCCCGAGCGCATACACTCTTCCCTGAGCAGCTCCAGCTTCCACAGGTTGGTCCCCGTTATCTTGTCGTCCACGGATTCCTCCAGCTCCACGGTTTCCATGATTGTACCCATTACCACCCGATCCCTGATTTCCTCAGTTCCACGATTCTCTACACTCGTTCCTATAGTGTCCCTTCTTTCCACACCCATAACAAGTAACGTCTGCCTTATTTATCATTTCAGGAGCAGCTTGAACCATAGCAAGTGGTCGAGCTCTACAATCCTTAGCTGTGTGTCCTTTCTTTGAGCAGTTCTGGCATCTTACACTACACCATCCAGAATGATTCTGGTGGCAACGACCACACTTGGGTGCATCACCGTTCTGGTGCTTCTTATCTCCATTCCCAATAGCATAAGCCTTAGCTTGTAGCTTGTTTCGATGATCATTACCCTTAGAGTGATGGTCTCTCTTTCTCTTTCCATTCTTATCCTTATCAGCTCCTTCTAATTCCCACGAATCCATTAGTTGTTGAGCAATTGTGATTGCCTCATGGATGTTTGTAGGCCTAGCAGAAATCACATCATTCCTTGTAGCTACAGGCAACCCATCGGTATACCGCTCAATCTTTTGAGTCTCAGTTTTTACCATATCTGGGCAAAGCAAGGCCAACTCCTGGTAACGACGATTGTAAGTCGCCATATCAGTACCCTTCACTTTGTGATTCCAAAACTCAATCTCTAGCTTCTTAACCTCATTCCTTGGGCAATAAGTCTGAATCAGCAGAGACTTAAATTGCTCCTAAGTCATAGCATAAGCCATATCACTCCCAACCGAATTTCGGTAATTGTTCCACCAAGTTAAAGCTTCATCCTTGAAAGTAAAAGAAGCAAACTTTACCTTCGCATTCTCTGCACAACCGCTGACATTAAACACTGACTCAGTCTTCTCAATCCACCTGACCAAGTAAACCACTCTTTCAGTTCCACCAAACTCAATAGGTCCACAAATCTTGAACTCCTTGTAGTGACATCCACTAGCACGAACAGGTGGAAAAGTTCCAGCAGAATTGTTGGAATGATTTGACTAGCCAGTAGTTCAGCAACTCTTTGCTCCACAAGTTGATTGATCATTGCTTGATCTACAGTAGGTGTATTAAATGGAACATGATCATTGTCTCCCTGAACATCAACATTTTGATTCCTGTTGTTTCGGTTAGTAGTGTCCAGGTTGTCAGGAGTAGGGGTTTCAACATTTCGAGTAGGACGGCGTCCTCGGCGACCAGGGGTAGTCACTGCAGGACCAGTTCTGGTAGCTCTAACAGGGTTTCGTCGTGGGGTCATTGATCTGAAACATCATACAAGTTCATGAGTCTCCAATAGAACTTATCAATATGCTCAACAATAAAAATTCAACGAAGCCAAGTCATGGAAAGAATATCAACAATACACCATAAAACATCAATAAAGCGAATAGGGACTCAATTTCCATAATACCCAAAAACCACATAATACCATATACTAATAACCATCAACCATACATTAGAGATCCAACATCGTTCCAACCACTGGGAAACACAAAACATGCTAATCGTTCCAAAAGAGACGAATACTGAACAAAAATACATCAAAACATGATAACTAGCTTTTCTAACTGAACACTCCTCGGTGTAGAAAGCAACATGACAACATAACCCAAACATCTAGCCACGCTGCTGGCGGAGGCTCCTCAACTCCTGCCTCAAGCCATCAAGGTCTCTCCATAATGATCCTAACTCCACACTATGGGTGTCGCTGTCTCTCTTGAGGTCTGCCACCTCCTTCTCTAGCTCGGCGTTCCGCTGCCATAACTTGCGGTCGGCCTCTCGAGCTGTAATAAAACCTTGTTGTAAACTCTCAATATGCTCATGAACCTCCATCAAATCTCTCCTCATCTCAGTAACTCTCCTCTCAGCCGTAACCATGTCAATCCTCAACCCCCCAATGAACTCAACGGTCACCCTATCGATCCGCTCAGACATACGTGTAACTCTCTCACCAAGATCAGTAATCTGAGCCCACATCCTGCCAGTCTCACCTAACTCTGCCTGCTCAGCAAAAACCTCAGATGACACATCTGACGCCACTGGACTACCAGGTGGTGAATCAAACAGAAACGGATGGTCAGGTGAAACAGGCTCAATCGGAAGTATAGGTGAATCAGGCTCCTCAGCCTGAGCTGGTGGCACTAACACATCATCATCATCAGGCATCTCCTCTTCCTGAGGGTCATCCTCCTCCTCAGGGTCATCATCATCACCCTGCTCAGCCTCCTGAGGGTCATCAGCCTCATCCTCACCCTCGTACTCCTCCTCCTCCTCATCGGAAGAGTACATCATCAATCGTCGTCTCCTAACAGGTGAACCATGTGGAGATGTGGTAGGTGATCTAGGACGACGACGCAATGATGTGGGTAGCGCCTCTGACAGAAGAGAGTGAGCATCAATCTGTAAAGGTGATGGAGTAGGGCGTACCGACATACGTGCCGTAGCTCGGTGGGCAAAGCGTGGGGCCACACGAGCCAAAGCCTGATGAAGAGTAAGCTGCCTCGATGTACCAGGGAGCCCTAGAGAAGATGAGGGTCCCTGCATAGATGCAGCAGGTGGTGCTGAAGTAGAAGCTGTCGGCGACACACTAGCTGTAAGCATGGCAACCTGGTAAGGATCATCAGGTGCCATAGTGAACTGTGCTGGTAATACCGGTGCAGTAAGAATATCCTCGAAAACATCGGGCATATGGGAGGTCATAGTCTGTGACAACGGCGTAGGGTAGGTGTAAGTGTTTCAAAACAACTAAATCGCAACTGAAAATACCATACCAAAAATCCTCATCAAATAATTTCAATCATATAATCTTAATAAAGAATTTCAAATACCGCATTACTAAAACATTTATAAATCAATTAGACCATATAATTCCTCGAAACGCCATCATATCACTAAATCAATATATTCCATAATCTCAAGTCATCTCAAATATCTCATAATACCTCAAAATAATAGAAGATGCTTCGGCTTGGTGGGCTGGCGGGCAATGGTCAAGGATCACTTTCTATAAAAATTTGGTTATAGTTTAGGTGTTTATTTACCTAGTTCTCTATAACCTTGGCTCTGATACCAATCTGTAACACCCCCAAAATTTGGTACAGCGGAAGACTCAACAAGCTTTCGGGGTGCTACGGGGATTGGTATCCAACACAAGACATAATAGAACGAGATAAAGTAAACGTAATAAAAACACAACCAAAATGGGGTTTTAAAGTTTACATTTATCCCAACATCATTCAGAGTCAGGCCCAAAAGAAATAACAGTAGGTCCACAATTTAATATCAGAGTTTAGAAAAATAGATCCATAAACCAGGAGCCTTAGCCGAGCCTTCCAATCCATGCATCCAAATCATCACTTAATTACCTGAGAAAACATGCTAAAAGTCAGCTTTCGCTGGTGAGATCATAGGTTTAAATTCATCAACAATATAGTGGACATATACGCAAAACGCTTGCTAGCTAGACTAAGGATTTACTAAAAGCCTGTGGATACCCTCCGCTCAAACATAACACACGGATACCCTCCGTTCTAACATAAATATTCGGGTAACCCCCGCAATATCATAAATACTCGGATAACCTCCGAAGTATTAATAACCTATAGGTGAACACTATAGTATCTAAATAAGCCAACCTTGAATAGTACACACGAAACCGTGTGACTAAAGCTGACAATTCCAAATAAGCCAACCTTGAATAGTACACATAAAATGTATGTGACTAAAGCTGACAATACATCCTAGTCCATACGCATAGCAAGATTTAGAAAGAATATAGAAGCGATAATAGTCCACATAAAATAATTTGCACGTTTCTCACCCCAAGTATTGAAAACATAGTTCAAGAGTAAAAAGTGGGGCTATGACTCACCTCAAGTCCAGAAATCAGCAAGAAGAAATTGGTAGAAGTAAGATGTATAATAACTCACAAGACGGCAACTACGGACTCGGCACGACCTAACAATATCAACTTGCTCAGAAATCATTTCCTCATATTCAAATATTCCCAAACCCGGACGTATTCCGTTTTATTTTCCGAAAATCCATTTCGTATTAGTTTGGAGTTTTTACGTTTGGTATCCATACGGGTGATGGGTCGACACAAACAAACCAAAAAGGTCACACAAAAAAAATAAACTATAGATCTAATATTAGCCCAATATATCATTTAAATAAATCGCCGAAGTTCATCAAATCCGTCGATTTGATAATCCCCATATTTATTTATGTAACATACCGTTATAAGATTACACCCAATCCTAAAGCACATAGCACACAAATACTATATGGTATATATCGTAGTCTAATAAACTCTTTATATACATCGTCAAATTGGCCAGATTTCCCGATATATATATTTAGCAATTTATTATCCTTACATATACCACAACCTATGGGCGTCGTAGGATACGATGCCCATTAATATACTCATTTCGTATAGCCAAATAACTCGGTTTAACCTGTCGGTTAAGTAAGTTATTTAGTTATAGAAAATGTTTATCTTAATCGTCATATATCCGTGACAACACAAAAGTCACAAACAATAACTTACCTGGACTCAAGTGACCACGACTCCGCATAACTCGATAGCTTTACTCGTTATATATATAAAATAACATTTCATTTGATATTTAGTTAACGTCGAGAATTTCTCATTATTTAATATATTTATTTATAATAAATTTCCAATAATATTACGCTACTCTCGTAGCATAATATATTTAGTCGTATTATTTATAATACAACTCGTGATTTTGTTATTATTAGTATACGCATTTATACAATTATATATACGTTATTCACGTCTATATATTTATATAAACGTTTATATTACCAATAATATTATTACGAGTTTTATTATTTGCATTTAAAATTGTAAATCATTATCGAGTCATACGAAATGGTCACATGTCCGAGTCATGACTCTCGGCTCATTGTCCAAGTCCAAAATAATATGTAAAAGTCATAATAATCAATACATCTCCGTCCAATCAATCCCAAACCACGTGCTACAACAATAGGGTCCGACTACGGCACCCGACTAACCTATCTCCATCAATCTAAGTGACCGTCTCGCAATCGATCCCCAATACCACTTTTCGTCAACACTTCTTCAAATAATACCACGAGTCAAAAATAACTCGTCAACCGCTTCAAAATCAAATAAACCACAATAATAACGATAACCAACAATAAATAATAATCATAAAAATAAATTTAGCCGAAATATATATATTTCGCCATCTCAAACGGTTCTAAAAAATAACCGTATTCGGGTCAAGTTACCAAGTCAACCCGAGTCAAAATCATATACCAAGTGTTACGTGGGTCCCACCCGAGACCACAAGGTCACGGCTAGCTCACAAGAGCTCGACCCAAAATCAAACCGACCCTACAGGGCCGTCGGCTCCAACACAAATCGACCAACACAAACAACAATCAAGAATCCAATCAAACCAATCAATCACTAGAACCAAATGAGGTCAATCAATCAAGAAATCGGGTCGAAAAGTCGACCATAACTCGGAATCATCAAAAAGTCGAGGGTGAGGCCCTCGGCTATGGGTCGACCACTCAAAGAAACACAACCAAACATCACAACCTGGATACCAAACCAAGATTTAACCATGTTTTAACAAAACCCATTATTATTTCATTGTTTTTCTTCCAAATCCGACCCAAAACATAAAGAAATTCGTGGGTTTGACTCATTTTTTAACAAACCCGATGCACCCCATGCATACTTACCCGAAGATCTACAAGATTCAACCAAGAAAAGTGGTGGTGGTGAGGTGTATGGCGTCGGTGATGCACGAACGAGGTGGGGATGGTTATTTTTGGGCGCGTGAATCACAATACAATAACAAGGGAGGTGTGGGGAGTGTTTTGGGAGTGGCGGTGTACGGTGGTGTGCGGCGGTGGTGGCCGGTTAAGGGTGGCCGGCGGTTAGGAAAGGAGAGGAGAGGAGTGGGTGTGAGTTTGAGGATGGAAATGATATTATTAGTTTAGGGTTAGGGTTTATAAGAGTGTTTTACACTTTGGTCCCTCTACTTAGTCTCCTTTATATTTTGCACACTAAACCTTTTTACCACCAACTTTATTTTATAAAAACGTCCCCATACGTAAGTAAAGACTTACTAAAAATATTAAACGTCCCCAAAACTCGTTATATACACCATTTGACGGACTAAATATATTATTCCACCGAAACTCATAATAAATACGTTACTAAAAGTCCAACGTATTAAAACTCATAGATTTTAAACTTTTCAGTTTCCTAGTGCCGAAGTCAACGTAGTACCAAGTGAGAATTTAAAAATACATCACCAAGTATAATTCCATAACGAATCATTAAATAAATCTCAAATCCCATAACGATATTAAACATAATTAATCATAAAATAGGTCTTACAAGTTCGTTACGAATAAAATTCCAAATAAAAATTATGAACGAACTTTAACGTAATGCGGGTTTTCAAAATGGCTCCCTAAATTGCCAGTTGTCACATCACGAAATGGA
The DNA here is from genome assembly GCA_030686995.1 of Artemisia argyi. NCBI lineage: Eukaryota > Viridiplantae > Streptophyta > Magnoliopsida > Asterales > Asteraceae > Artemisia > Artemisia argyi. Next base: position 227,051,087 of record CM060700.1, on the reverse strand, counting down.
GATTAGCGACAGTTTTTCTGTCACAAAACTGTCGCCAATGAACCATCACCATGACACATCTTTTCATATTGGTGACGGTTATATCTGTTAAAAGGTGTCACTAAGCGAACCATCGCGACTATTAGAAGGTTTCAGTTGCGACGATTTTTTTGTCTCTAAGTCATCGCTAAAGCGTCGCTAATTGCACCTTTTGGTGAACTATTGTGACTATTTGAATGGTTACGAGCATGCCTATATTTAGTAGCAACATTCAGGCAATTTCTACATAATTCCAACAACGAAAATCACACAACAAAATCTCTCTTTCTTTGCCTGGTTGCTATATGTTATATTGCTATAGAAATATAACTTATAGTGTCTTGAAATCCTCGATAACTCGGTAGTTCATCCGGTTTATCACCACCTCGTTGCACGCTATTCATTTGAATAGAGGGGGTGAAATCGCTATAAGGACAGAGAGAACTCGCCTTGAAGTAACAAGTAGTAGCATTACATTTCATTTTGCAAAACCATCATTCTAAACCCCGGAACCAACATACAAGGTGAATCGTCTTGCTTACTGAACCATAAATTGGTAATAATTGCAAGGTTTATCAAACATAAGACAAACAATAGAGAAGGGGGAAAGTACCTGTTATAAAAAGTTCTCTATGAAGTGATTTCTTTGGGCCATTGGAGCTATTCAAAATCATCACTCGACCATGGTACAGGGGACTTCTGCTTTTGGTGACTGTGCTATTCACGGATTTATATGTAGCAGAATGTTTTATAATAAGAGGTTTGTATCTTGGATGTAAAACCACATGACTCAAGAAGCTGTCTAGACCCAACAATACGCAGACCTTTCATCCTAAAAATACTTTGTGGAAGATGACTAATGCCTGTTCCAGTGATATCCAACTCTTTTAAACATTCTAACAGCCCAATTTCCCTAGGCAATTTCGCAACTTTAATACAATAACTGAGGTCGAGATTAACAAGCTTTGGACATTCAGCAGGAATATGAAGTTCCACCAAATCAGGACAATCCCTGACTCTTAGCGTCTCAAGATTTGGAGTAACCCCGAGGTAAAGGGTCCTCAACTTTAAATCACTGAGTTCGAGATTAACGAGCTTTGGACATTCAGCAGGCATGTGTATTTTTTCCAATCTATCACAACCAAAGATTTGTAACTCCTTTAGATTTGGAGTAACCTGGAAATGAACTTCTTCCAAATTAAAACAAAGTAGAAGAATTAGTGTCTCAAGATTGGGAGCCACACTAAGGTCAAGGGTCCTCAACTCTGAATCGAAGAATTGTAGGAACCTGAGGTTTAAAAAAGGCTGTCAAAAGCAACAAAAAATGGAAAGATAAATGTTAAATGGTGTAATGACTAACAAAAGAGGGAAAGATAAAACTACCAATTAATTATTCTACCTTTTCTTCTCCATCTTTCCTAAGTTGAACCATTTTGCTGAAATCCATTTCAAGTCCAACAAGATTATTTGGTTGAAATGTTTTCGGTAACCTTGAAAAAGGATAAAACTTCCATCTCAGAAATCGTAAGGCATTTGGAAGGTGTAGACTATCTTCAACAAAGTTCCACTTGCTAACTTCATCTTCACTTACTTCTTCCATATACACTTGAAGAAATCTAAGTTCCTTCATGTTTGCGAGACCGTTCATTAAAATTTCAAAATCTAATCCATCTGCATCCAGTTTTATACATTTTGTTGCTCGGGTACCCTGGAATTCAAATAGCAGAGACCATGATTAGATTTGTTTCATTACAAAAGAAAATGTGAACTTAATTTCTGGAATTGAAATGAAATGTTTAGGTTTGGGTTTCTAATTTTTATAAAATTTTGGCATTTTTGTTTTTTTTCTATTAAATGTTTAGGTTAGGGTTTTCGTTAAGTTTAGGGATTTTTGGGTGATGGTGATTCGGTGCTAATAATAAATATAAAAGCTTTATTATTATTAGGATCGAAGATGATGTTGTTGTTGTTGTTTGAAATAAAGAATGAAAGAGAATAGAGAGTCGTTCTATGAAGGATTATTTACCAATTTACCACCCCTCACTCACTCCACAAACAATGTTTTTTCAAATTACCAATGTTTTTTCAAATTTTGAATTCTTTCTTGTTTTTATCTTCCTACTATATAGTCCTGCACTATTATACATTATTAGTCAAAACCATTATTGTAGTTTTTAATCACATTCATTCAATGCTTTACATTTCTGTTTCATTGTTGATTATGATAATAATGTTTAATGTGTTTTAAAAAAACAAGCTTATAACGTAAATTTATGTGCATGGAAGGTTACATAAACTCAAAGGCCCATTAATCTTTAGCACTACACTTTATTTGACTAGTTATATGGCTTGTTGTCAAAATTTTGTTTTTTTTCCATGACTAATTTTACTTTTAGAAAAGCAAAGTATCCGAAGTTGGTACTTACCTTGTTATTAGCCAATATATCTACAATTTCCTCCTTAATCCATAACCGGCTATGCCTTTCAGGTTTATTGGGGTTCGGTCGACAGACAATATTCTTGCCCATTTCTTCTATATGGTCGTGCATACCCAAGTACCCACCTTCAGAAATAGTTATAAGAGATTTCAGTTCAAGAACCCTTAAACCAATCCGAGCACGAAATCCACAGCTTTCAAGCGCTTTGATTACAACATCTTTCCACCAACCTTTGAGCAAGCATGCAACATCTAGGAATATTTCCTTGTAATCCTCCTCTAGACCTATATAGCTTAACTCCAAAACTTTCATAGTTTCATTCAATGGAATTGTTTCTAGTCTTTCTAATGCATCTTTCCAATCAAGATCATCTTTGCCACATAGAAACGAACCTAAAACTTTGATCGTTAGGGGAAGACCAGCAGCGTAACATACAACTTGTCCCGATAGCTCTTTGTACCCTTCAACTGGAATCTCTCTCCCAAATGCATGCCTACTAAAGAGACACATTGCTTCCTCATCGTCTAACAAATGTACATCACGAACCAGGTTCACTTTGTGTGCTATTAGCACCTGTGCGTCCCTAGTTGTTATAATAATTCTACTTCCCGGCTTAAACCAACTACGGTCACCGGCTAACGCCATAAGTTGTTCTATCTTATCAACATCATCTAGAACAATAAGAACCTTTCTTCCACGCATCTTCTTTTTTAGCATGCTTTTCCCCTCAAGAACACCACTTATGCTGATGCCTTGATCCAATAAAACATCTGAAAGTACTTGTTTTTGTAATAAATTCAAACCACACATAGACGGTGTTGATTTTTCCCTGACGTTTTCAACAAAGCTACAACCTTCGAACTGATAGGATATATGTTCATATATAGCTCTGGCCAAAGTTTTCTTGCCCGCACCTCCCATCCCCTTGATCCCTATCATGCGAACATCATCAACACCTAATTCTAAGGATGAAACAACATCGTCTATCCGGGTCTTTATGCCTATTAAGTTTTGATCAGCACCCCAATTAATACAACGTAACTCTAATGATATCTCTTCAACAATCTTTTGAACGAGTTTAGCTTCATGCCTGTATGCTAAAGAACCCATACACAATACACATAAAACCGTAAATGAGGTAATGACATACTAATATAATCATAAATCCTGTTATCGACCTTTAAAAAAAGGATTAATTGTGAGTTAGAAGTTGACAATACAATAAGAGATGAACGCTTTCAGCATAGATCGTGAAGGAATAGCATATAGACAGGGTCGGTTGGGTAAAGGGTGATTTTTGTAAAAGTTTGTTAAAGATAATTAATATAACTATGTTACACCAATCAAAATCATTTTTAGCTAAAAATACACCTTGATGACTTTCGACCCATTTGACCCGTTGAGATGTAATGTAACCCAAAGATAGATCAGAAAAATATTATACATGATGGAAGAAATTACCCATCAAAAATGTTCTTCAATTCCCATCCAGCAAGATCAGCAGCTTTTTTCAGAGCTTCTCTCCATTTCCCAGCAGATTCATCATTTACATGTTTAGCAAAGGCAACTTCAAAAACCCCATTTTGCTTGCGGACTTCCGAGGGCTCAACATCGAGGAACACAGGATAAGCAGTATGCTCACTCATCTTCTGGCATTCCATTATTTTCGCAAGCTCGTCTAAGCACCAAGATGAAGAAGCATAGTTCTTGGAGAAGACAATAATATAAAATTTTGAGTCTTCAATGGCTTGGATAAGCTCATCACTGATAGTTTTCCCTTTTCTGATTTTCTTGTCATCCTTATAAGTCTCAATGCCTTTTTGCTGAAGAGCATGATATAGATGATCTACGAAATTCTTACGAGTGTCTTCACCTCGAAAACTTAAAAAGACATCATACTTGAAGCTCTTTTGGATGGATGAAGTTGAAGAAGACGCCATTGAACTTATGATCAAAGGATTTGTATGAAGTCGATCAAGTTGTTGTTTGGGAAATTTTATTTGCAGTAATTGCAAAGAAGCGACTGGATGAGATGAACAAGAATAACCTTTGTAGAGCAATTATTAAAAGCCCATGATTTGGTCAAATAACAAAAGTTGCATTTACGATCCTTGGTGTATTCAAAGTTACATATTTGATTAAGGTGAATATGATTACTTCTTTTAACATTGTTTGATGTTCAAAACTTGATTTTTTGAAAAAAAAAATAATAATAATAAAAAATAAATAAATAAAAAAAGTCAAGAAATATTGTCTATAATCGTAAGTAATGAAAGTAGAGTTGGTAAAATCAGATAATTAAACAAGTTTAAGGGCTGCAGTGCTGCACACTTAATTTCCAACAATTTACTAAATGGCAAACACGCAAAACTTTGTTTTCTGAAGGGTCATTTTCTTGACCCGGTTTCAACCTATAAAAGATCCGAATCTATTAATAAAAGCAAACTCTATTATCTTATAAATCCATATGAAATGTAACATACATGTTCAATCATGGAACTCTTACGAACATTAAATAAATAATTAGTACAAAACATAAATAAACACACTGTTTTGAAACCCGGATTGACCCGGCCGGTTGAACCGCTTTTGGCTAAAAAAAGGGGCCAAATTGAACGTTAAAGCTCAACTCAACTATCGTTAATTTTTTAGAATTTATCAGTTGGATATTTCTTTAAAATTGCTAAAAACTGCATATGAAAGATATCCAACTATACATCATGATTCAGAATCAAACATGTTAACAAGTTACTGAGCGGCTGCCATTTTCATAAATGAAGTAAACTATATTCAACTATGGAATTGGAAGGTCAAGCTATGTGTTTTTTATATCTTTGCAAAACGATTGTGTTACCTGTTAAAAAGGATGTAACAACAAATACTACTAGTAAATTTTAATTTTAGTGTATTAATTTCTACTTCCAGTACTATACTAAGCACTAAGCAGCAAAGTTAAAAATATATAAACTTACAGTTTTAGATCATCTTCTTGACCCGTTTTGGACCCAGTTAATATCCGACACCATAAACACATAAAATCAACCTTCAATTTCTTTAAGCAATCAGACAAATAAGAACAATATGAATATTAATTAATCTAAGACTATGTTAACTTAACTCCTACATACAACTATCAGTTAATTAAAATTTTACATCATTGTACGCCATGTCGGTTTTACATCATTGTATGCCATGTCAGTAACAAACCGTTTTCAGTTCTGCAAGATACTAAATTTCATGTATCAGTAGCATGTTTCAAACTTTCAATGTTTATATTACACAACCTTTGACCTTCAAAAGTCAACTTTGAGTCTATGTGGTGATACTATTCTCGCTAAAGTGTTATCAAAATACTACATTCTATATTTTGTAGCCCAACAGTAAGAAACATAAGGCAACAGTACAGAAACAAATAAGTAATATTATACTAATTTAACTTATTTTCTTACCGCCCTTATAACCCGCTTTGCCACATGGAAAAATAAGTAATGATGTTTTATTTGATAACTGCATCCCTTGTTCCTGACTTCAGATTCTGTCTCGGAAAATGGATTTTCACATATCACTCACAGTGAAGTAGCTTCATATTCCTGAAACATGTTTAGTAGCTTTTTTAGTACCAGTAAACAGTATATATAATATATCATATGTGCTTCCATAGAGAATGAAATCCATTCAAAAGTCAATAGTTGGATTCAAAAGTCAATCTTTCACTGATTTCAACTCATTATGGACTATATTTTTGCAAATGTAAACTTTTATTGAATTTATTTATAACATGATCATGTAAATGTTTCATTGTTTTAACCATGAACATACATCGACTTAATAAAGAAGTCAAAGTTAATAACTATACCTGATTCAAGAGTATATAACTAGTATTAGAGACTTGGCTCCTTGGCGTATCTCCTTGTACATTGATTTTAAACGCCTCGCTGAAACCATCAATATGACCCATGAAATAGAATGAATCTTTCTATTATTCATAGCAAAAGTAACATCAATACGACCAGAAGCTTTAACAACAAGAACAACTGGTGCACCACCTGCAGAAATCCACTTACTTACTGAACCACACATTGATAACCTTTTAAAAATAAGGTAAGGAACATCATTTACATCCGACACGGAAATAATTGCAATCTTCATCAAACATAAGACAATTTGTAGAGAAGGGAGAAAGTACCTGTTAAAAAAGTTCTTAATGCAGTGACTTCTTTGGGCCTTTGGAGCTGTTCAAAGTCATCACTCGACCACGGTACACGGGACTTCTGCTTTTGGTGCCTGTGCTATTCAACGCTTTATATGTAGCAAAATGTATCAAAACCAGATGTTTTTATCTCAGATGTAAAACCAAATGACTCAAGAAGCCGTCTAGACCCAACAATAAGCAGACCTTTCACCCTAAAAATACTCTCTGGAAGATGACTAATGCCTGTTGCAGTGATATCCAACTCTTTTAAACATTTTAACCGTCCAATTTCCACAGGCAATTCTGCAACTTGAATACAATAACTGAGGTCGAGATTAACGAGCTTTGGACATTCAGTTGGAATAATCTGAAGTTCGACTATATAAAAACAATCCCTGACTCTTAGCATCTCAAGAGTTGGAGTAACCCGGAGGTGAAGGGTCCTCAACTTTAAATTACCGAGGTTGAGAGTTACGAGCTTTGGACATTCAGCAGGCATGTGTAATTTTTCCAATCTATCACATTCATGGATATGTAACTCCTTTAGATTTGGAGTAACCTGGAAATTAACTTCTACCAAATTAAGACATCTTTCAAGAATTAGTGTCTCAAGATTCGGAGCCACACTAAGGTCAAGGGTCCTCAAATCATATGACCATCTGAACAGAAGGAACCTGAGCTTTAAAAAAAGGCTGTCATAAGAAACAAAAATGGGAAAGTTAAATGTTAATTGCTGACTTGCTGTAATAAGTAACAAAAGAGGGAAAGATAAAACTAGCAATTAATGAATCAACCTTTAATTAATTATTCTACGTACCTTTTCTTCTCCATCTTTCCAAAGTTTAACCATTTTGCTTTCATCCATTACAAGTCCAACAAGATTATTTGGTTGAAATGTTTTTGGTAAACTTGAAAAAGGATAATGATTCCATTGCAGAAATCGTAAGGCATTTGGAAGGTGTAGACTATCTTCATCAAAGCTAACTTCGTCTTCACTTACAAATGGGGATTCCACATAAAGAAATCTAAGTTCCTTCATGTTTGCGAGACCGTTCATTAAAATTTCAAAATTCAATCCATATGTATTGAGTGTTATACATTGTGTTGCTTGGGTACCCGGTAGGTAATTCAAATAGCAGTAGAGACCATGAGATTTGTTTCATTACAAAACAAAATGTGAAGTTAATTTCTCGAATTGAAATGAAATGTTTAGGTTAGGGTTTCTAATTTTTATAAAATTTGGGGATTTTTATAAATTAAAGTAGAAGGTGGTGGTTGATAGGTGGTCGTGGTTTTTGGGAGTGGTGATTTGGTGGCGGTTGGGTGATGGTGGAATGGTGGATTGGTTTTATGAAAGAGAAGAAGCATATTTGACAACCGGTTTTAAATGACTTGTTATCATGGAAGCTATTTTGTATATATAATAAGAATTTTCCTACCACAAGTTTTACACAAAAATGACTAAATTGAACTTTTAGAAAAGTATGATGACTTTTTAGTTTAACAACCAAAATAACTTGATACTCCGTACTTACCAAGTCATTAGCCAATATATCTTCAATTTCCTCCTTTATCCATAACCGGCTATGCATTTCAGGTTTATTGGGGTTCACACGACGAACAATATTCTTGCCCATTTCTTCAATATGGTCATGCATCCCCAGCTTCTCATCTTCAGATATATTTATAAGGGATCTCTACTCAAGAACCCTTAAGCCAATTCGGGCACGAAATCCACAGCTTTCAAGAGCTCTAATCGCATCTTCTTTGTACCAACCCTTGAGTAAGCAAGCAACATCTAAGAATATGTCCTTGTAATCATCCTCTAGACTGTTATAGCTTAATTCCAAAATCATCATAGTTTCATTCAACGGAATTGTTTTTAGTCTTTCCAAAGCATCATTCCATTCAGGCTTCTCTTGAGAACAAAGAAATGAACCCAAAACTTTCATCGTTAAGGGAAGACCAGCAGCATATTGTACAGCTTTTCTTGATAGATGTTCATATCCTTCATCCGGAATCTCTCTTCCAAATGCATGCCTACTGAAGAGGGAAATTGATTCCCTGGGCGATAACAGATTGACTTCATGAATGAACAAGTTATGATTAAAGTTCACCCGCTGGGCTAATAGCACTTGCTCATCTCGTGTGGTAATGATACTTCTGCTTCCTGGCTTAAACTAATTAGATGCACCAGCTAACGCCTCTAGCTGCTTTGTATCATTCACATCATCTAGCTGCTTTCCCCCATCCCAGGAGTAGAGCAAAATGTCTGCTGGTCTTAAGGCCTGCTCCCCATCTCCACTCAACCCGATATCGACCTCTTTACGAGCCGAGACCCCAGATCGACAACAGATGTCAAGCAAAGTATCACGCACCAAGTTGTGTCGGTGTTTAATACCAATTGTACCCGCACACGATATAGCATGGTCCTCATAGATATCCCCAACAGAAACCCTGGAGCAAGCTAAGCATGGCACTTGAAAAGAGAAGAGGGGAACGCCTAACCGATAACATAATACGCACCTGTACGTTCTGGCATTCATAGTCTGTCCAAGCCTAGATATCGGGACCACCCTAAGCCAATCTGAAGTGTAGTCCTCCCTCTACGACCCCCAAAGTGCCATTTGTCGGGGAGATAAGCAAAACGTAGATTCAGCCATTTGGGTAACACGTTTGAAATATATGTCTGCCAATTTCTTCATGAGTTTGGGGGCAGCGATCTCATTCGGGTTACTCAGAAGGTCATTCCCCGTTTTCGCATTGAAAGCGCACAAGGCCTCATCGAAGGAGGGGCCAGGGGTTGCAACACCAAAATGTTTGAAGAGCTTAGTCTGTAGTTTGGCAGATTGGAGTCTAGACGCAAGGAAAACATAGTTCAAGGCATCTCCTGCTGAATATACCCCAAGTCCCCCAAATGCAAAAGGCAGGGTAGCCAACCTCCATTGCCAGTCACTAAATCAAGGCCCAGTGGCAGTAACAATATGTTCCAGGGAAGAACACAGTGCCGTATCAAAAGCAACGTGAGCCCGTTTGAAAACCCTAGGGGAGCATGTGCGCATAGAGAAATATAACTTTGAAATACCAGCACAAGCACGAAGAAGCAGCAGCTCACATTGAGGGTCCTTAAGCTTGGCAATGGCCGCCCTGAGCTCAATTATTTTATCAACCCGTTTCATAGCAAGCGCACTACTAAACTCAAAGTCCACACTAACCGGCCCACCCAGTAATTTAACACCATGTAATGGGCGGGCAATGTTAGGCGGGAAAACACCTGCAAGCCTACTCCGGGGGTCTTCCTTTGGCCAGAAAATCTCAGTCTTATCAACATTGAGGTGCAGGCCCCGTAGTGGCCCATCTGCGCTAATAAGTTCTAAGGCCTTCCCCACCACCAAGGTGTCTCCGATAATAGTCCCATCGTCCAGGTACCAAGCTTGAAAGGGCAAATTGAAAGAATCTCTAATCTTACACAACAAGGGGTGTAACACTAAGGCAAAGAGAAGAGGTCCAAGAGGATCACCTTGTTGCACCCCTTGATGCGACCAAAGCGTGTGTCCCCCGTAATATAATCTAGCAGGCCTCGAGTAACAAAACTCCGCCCAATGAGAAATAGCGGGACACTGCAATCGAACCACCTGGAAACATAACCTCTCAGTCCACCAAATTGAAGGCATTTTGGAAATCCACCAATAGCATTGACAGACCTTCCTCGCCGCCTCGATCTTCAATGAACCTGTTCACAGCGTGAAGAATAGCCTCCCCTCCTCTAGGTACCCCAACACCAAACTGGAGATCACTAAAATAACCGTCCAAGGAGTGACCGATCATAAAAGCTCATACCTTGGAGACTAAACGCATCCAGATCGTTCCAACAGCAATGAGGCGGATGCCACCTCCGGGCTTGATCAGCGGTGTGAGAGGAGCACTCGCAATATACACACCCAACTCCCATAGGCATTTGCCATCGAGAAAAAGATTTATCAAATAGGTGATAGAAGCGATTAACTCGTCGGAAATAGCCACAGCAGCACCACTGAGGCAATCTAAAAGGTGTTGTGCACGTAGCCCATCTTGACCACAAGATGTACCGCGAGGGAAACTCTTAATCATATCGAGAACCACACCAGGAGATGCGTGGAGGTTATGATGGTCAATAGGCGTATCCGGCAGAGAGGGGGCTGACTTGAAGGGGTGCTTAACCTTAAGGTCCTCAAGAGTAGTGTCATTGTAAGGGGCAACACCAGCGGAAGAAAGGACTTTGATTGTCGAAGTGTAATGACCATCACAAATCTTCCTCTTACATTGCTTAACATTGCGCTCACCCAAGTCCAAAATCCCCTCATCAGTATTAGACCATACGGGGGGGGGGGGGGGGGGGGGGGTTTCAGCTAAAACCTCCTTGACAAATTGCAACCTCCCACTAGACGTGCTCCAAGATCGAATGGCATTAACGATATATTTTTCTTGGCGGTGGTGCTTGATGGCAGACCTGCATTCCATGTTACTCCTCGGGGCAAAGGCTTTAAGGAGACAAAAGAGGCAAGACGAACAGGCTAATCCAACAAGAAATGTCTCCAGGTGCGCAGATCACCTTATCCAGAGCCTCTTTCAAAATGCGAGAGAATCCCAAACGGCACTTCGGAGGGATGGATTTGAAAGTATGCACCCCTTTAGAAAGAAATGCGTCAAGTAAAGGGAGGTCAAAACCACAGTGCTCATCCCAAACCAGGTCGTTAATGCGAGCTAGATCAGAGGAGGGAACTGGTGGTTTGACGAGGTCAAATAACACAACCTGACAACACCGTCGCCACAATCAGGGGGAGACACAACATCAGAACCATGTCGACACTTAGAGCGGAGGGTGTGTGTCTTGAAACAACACACGCACAACCAAAGGTTCATACATTTCAATGTGACCTCAGCTGTCTCAAAAACAGCATGATTAGTCGCCAAGGAAAGTTTAGTGATGGCAAGCGCATCCCCACTAAAATGAAGATCACGAAGATGAGAGATCAGTGAGGTCTTGACAAGCCCATTACCATTACCATCTTGACAACCACTTAAGCCAGCGAAAGGACAATGAAACCGTATTATTGCCATTTGTTAAATAGTACCACGAGATAAAACCACCAAACAACAAACCCAACTCGAAGCACAAATGCTACAAATCTCCACGCGACCCAAATAAACAAACCAACCTCACCAGGCCCACCAGGTCCAAAACAGTAAGCCCATTAAAAAAATTTCAACCAAACAATTACAACGAAACAAAACTGGCACCCGCTATTATAATATATTCTATTAGCCAAAAATGAACGGGCCGTTATTGATTTTCTTAAAGTCGTCGTTTTTTTTTATTTTGCATCTGATTGGTTCACAGGTTGCAATTAGTAAACATAATAGGCCCAATAGTGTTTCAGAAACCATTTGGCACAATCTCATTGGAGTAGAAACTTTGGCTCTTATACTGTTCATGTACTTATCTCCGTAATGACCCTGTAATACATTTAATATTGTCGTTATGCACCTATGGCGGTCATTAACGACTTTTGAGGCAACTAATTCCAGTACTATCAAAGCCTAGCCTTACAAGTGTAAACTAACCCTGTACACTCATAAATTAATCACACATCCAGAAAATTCTTGAATCATCAAATCATAGTAACAAAACCCAGGCAACCTCTTTGAAACCCTCTTCACAAAGAAACAACGAATCAGTAAAACATCGATCATGGTGGGTGAAAACAAAAGGTTCATTATGGTTTAGTTTTGATTAATTCATGATTTAATCTAGATATTTGTTTTAATTTTATTTGTATTTCAAATTAGGGTTTTGTTAATTTGGGGGTTTTCTTGATTTGTTTTGCAGTACCTTGCTGATGATGTTTGCAGGTTTGTTTCCGGCTTTTGATGATGTTTGCAGGTAAATCTTTTAAGGGAGGTGTTGGAAACATGTAGGTTTGTCACACCTTCCCTTTATCTAAACAAGCCTAAGAGCGCTAAAGTTTTTAGCGTACATCTTTTCATTTGTGTCTTTTGCTCAAAGTATTACAAAGGTGTAATAATATATCTATTACTGCTCCTTTTATGAAATGGGTCGACTTCATATATTCAAGCTTATTCCTTTTTATGTTTGCAGATTTTATGAATGAAAAATGCTACGACCTTCATATATGGTGTCAAGGATTGGGTGAATTACTGATGGGAGGTTAATGCATGCGAGAACATGCCTATTTCTGTGAAACCATGCAACACCCCAAAGGTATCAACAGCTTATGCATTTAGAGTCTGGTGTCATCATCAAAGCATATTAGTAGGCCGCTAAAAATTAACTATCCAAACATCACTTAATAACATGCTCAGGGCACTAAATGTAAGTTGTCCAAACAGCCCTTAGTAACATGTTTATACCGCTAAAAAACTGTGGATACTAAAACTCTCTTGACAGCATGTGTTAATGTTAATACACGTTTCGGCCAGTTTATTAGGTGCCTATCAATATTCTGATAAAGATCTCTTTGTTGACCCACATAATCTGACCCGGCTACCACCAAAATTTGAAACACCCCTCTTACCATTAAAAATCAGTTTCAAAGTATGTGTTCTGCATTAACGCCATACGCGGGAATTTAATTTGTCTTATTAACAATATGCTTTTGCATAAATTGACGCTAATGTAGAATTGATGCTAATGCAGAATTGCATGCGTCCACACGGGTAATTGATTATTCTATCATAGGTTGATCCAAACATATGTATTACGTGCTCTGAAAACATCCCTGTTTATTTGTCTTTCCCGTTTGTTTTACACAAATAATATAATACTACAATCATAGCTGTGGTCGTTTGTTGATGCAATGCGCACAGCAAAGCCCATACAAAATTTGAATACATTACTTTTGTAAAAGTTATTTTTGCATTTAGATGAAGTGCTGTGAAGGTTTAATTTCAAAGTGCGATGAGGTCTTGAATACTTAGAGTCGACATAAACAAAGATTAAGTTAATGAAACAAAATGATGGCGATCAATGATGAATCTTTGTTGTTTTGTCTGAAACAGGTGTAGGTCTAGCTTCAGACATCTTAGGGGGCTGAAATCGGGCCGTTTGTGTGATAAAATGGGGGCTGAAACATGTGTGTTTAGGTGCTGAAATGGGCTGTTTGGATGCTGAAATGGGTGAGTTTGGGGGCTGACGTGGGGGCTTAAATGGGTGGGTTTGGGTGCTGAAACGTGTGGTTTAAGGGCCGAAATAGGTGGCTTTGAGGGCGAAAATGGGTGACTTTAGGGTGAAATGGGTGTCGGTTTGGAGGCTGAAATGTGAGGGTTTAGGGGTGGATTTGGCTGCTGAAACGGGGTTGAAGTGGGTACATTTGGAAGCTAAAATGGGACTGAAATGTGTGCATTTGGGGGCTGAAGGAGGGGCTGAAATCAGAATAACTAACTCTTCTTCCTTCATTAAAGCACTAACTCAGATCAGAAGCTTGGACTATCCATCATCTACAGCAGCACCGTGCCTTTTGTAAGAACTATTCTTCGTATCACACCATTGTTTCTCAGCTTACATTATTTCTTTGTGAATGAAGTTTGATAATATAGTTTGTTTTCATGTGACTGTTCAATAATTAATCATGTATCAGATGCAATTAATTTTGGTATATGAATTACTTGTACTTGCTTAGAGTTGTGACTCTTTTTAACTTTTATTTGTAAATAGCTTTGTTTCGTAAGTACCATCTTTCTTCCACCTTTTTCTTTTGCTTTGGAGGACGAGCACCACATACTCATATGTGTTGTTTCCGCATGCATATATATCAAGAATTTAAGTTGTAGTTTGCCTAAATGTTTTAACATAAACACGGCTGCCCCGCAGCAACGCGCGGGCAATCCCGCTCGTATACTATTATTTGATAAAATAAACAAAGTACAACACCTGCAAAGAGAAGGGGGGCCCACAAGAAGCAAAATGTGAACAGCAACTGCTACCCACAGGGTACTAGCAGAAGCAAACCGCTACCAGGCCTCGCTACTACAACTCGCTACCACAACCCCCTACCCCAACGCAACTCGTTATCACCAAGGGACCTTGCTATCACGAATCGCTGTCAATATTCACAGTCACACAAGCGCTAACCAATCTGACCAACCTGACACTAACCAACAAACCGCACACCAAGCAAACCGCTATCAACAAGCCGAACACCAAACACCCCCAAACAAAAAACGAGTCTTGAAGTAAGACCCTCGAAACGAAGACCGTAATGATGATCGAAGGAAACGGAAAACTAAACTGTACAAAGATGATAGGAGTGTGACGGGTTCCAGGCAAAACCACGAGGATTCAAGGGGAATCCCAGTCGAGGTCGAGGATCGCCCACACAAACACCATCATCATGATTATTATTATTATTGTTATTGTTATTGTTATTGTTATTATTTCTCATCTAAACCAACATACAAATCTCACTGCATGAAGATAGATTTCTAAATATCTGAGTTGAGCATGAAACTTATGTAAATTGACAGTGTCATTATTATTTTCTTATACAACATCTAACACATAGAAACCAACAACATACAACTATCAACCTATGTAAATTGACATTGTCATTGTTTTTTTTCATATACAACATCCAACACATAGAAAGCAACAATATACAACTATCAACCTATTTGAAGATAAACTTTCGAATAATAGAGATCGAGAATGACAAATAGTTTGAAATTTTTATAGTTGATGGTTTGTAACTAAAAATGTTGTTTTTTTCGATGAACAACATCTGAATTACAACACCAACAGCATAATACAAATCTCAATTTGCAAAAGGCATATACATCACGGTATATTTTGAAGCAAATTTTTTTCTCCTTGATCGATGTAGGACTGAAAAGAAGCATTCACCCTTTTAATTACAAGAGTAACTATACAAGAGGTTGTTATAGTTGGCAAGATAATTAACAAGTCATATGCCGTAACACCCCTAATTTCGATATAGCATTGGAATTCAAACTGAGTGTTACTTCATAGCACAATAGTCATAAATTATAGAAAACGACTTTAAATGAGACGTTTTAAAACGAGATTATCATTCGATTAATCAAAATGCCATAGTTTACAAAATAGGTCCCAAATAGTTTCTAAGTACAAAATACATCAACATAAAAGTTTAAAAGTTTGCATTGAATGACAACATAAAGTTAAGCCTTTAAAATATCCATGCTATTCCGTGTCACTCAAGTACCTTAAGGACCTGAGATAAAACATGCTAAAAAGTCAACATAAAGGTTGAGTGAAATTCATAGGTTTATAATTAAATAGTGGAACACAAGATTTCAAAGTTGTGGTAATAATTTGCAACGAATACAAATATCAATAAAGCAATGTTTATTGTACTAACCTCATGACACTCAAACTCTCAAAGCGTTAATTGGGGGTATCAAAAATAATGATAATAATAGTAGCCCTGGTAGGTAATTTTTTGTAGAGTAACTCAAATATTGTGCGTTTGTTTACCTATCTGGTCAACACAAACATGATTCGTCAATCTCAATAGGGACTTGAGTTATGCAATAGTGGTACTTAGTGATTAATGACTCATGATTTAGGGACTTGAGTTATGCAATAGTGGTACTTAGTGTCAATAAAACATTCAGATAAACATACAGTTAAAGCACTTGTGTCCATGTAAAATAGCATGTATCTCCCCAAGGGTTTATAAACAATTTATTGAATGAAAAATGGGGCTACGAACTCAACGTAAGCAAAGGTTATAAGCAAAGTATAAGTAAGTGATGAATATGCCGCGAAAGTCCTACGAGCAATCTAAAAATGTACGTTGTGTCTTAGGTTCTAAAATGACATTGTAAATATGCAAATATGCTTTATAATGTTAATATATTAATTATGCTTTGGTACTTGGTGTTTGTAAAGTCAAATGAGTGTAAAAATTTAGTTCTGACCAATTTAAAAATAGTTATACGTCCAAATTTTATAAGTTATACGGTACTCGAGTTTTATGTCATTATTAATAGTCCTTATGCTCAAATTTGTAATTTCTAGGTTTATTTGATTTATATAAAGGTAACGAGTCCATTTTCCGATAGTGGGTCGTACCACTTCCGTTTTCATGTAAAAGTGGTCAAGTATTACTAACCGATAAGTTTAAGCTTCTAATTATTTTAGTTATCTCGACTTAATATATACGTTATTTTCTAAACCGTAAAGTGTTATGATTTGGTATTTACGTCCCTGGAAAGGTTTTTGAGTGAACTACACAGATTAGTTGATTCCACTGAATCAAAAATTATATAATGTAAGTGAAATTACCAATTTAACCCTATGTATACAAGCTGAGTTTTGGACATCAACCAATAGTCCTGATAAATTTGCGATAAGTTAAGTTTTACAACTCCGTTTTAACCCATTTTCGTGGCCACGTTTATGTTAAAGCGTTACCTACAACTTTTATTCATTGTGCAGAGAGGATTCTATGCAAAAAAATGACTTTTATATGTTTAAGATTTGTTACTCAGATTTTGACACCTTTCACCAAAATATTTCTATTTTAATGAGCGGGTGTCGTCACAGAATGAGCCACCCCGCAAAACGACCGCAAGACATAGATTTATGTCTCTATATTTTTACGTAACTCCAACAGTCCGCTGATTTTTCCCAGTAATTCTGTTTTTACCCTTGGTCAGAAACTACTTTTGCATATCAAGTCCTTTTTATGTTTTCTAGTGATTTAGTCCAAGTATCAAGCATGATTAAGCATAATAAGCATATAGGACATACCAAACATATAGAAAACATGTAATTTACAGAAGTGAAATGAAAATGTGAGTGTGTGATTCCTTACAATCGTTGATGAACAAGAAAATATTTAACAAGAACAAGGACTCTAAACCTAAATCACCACAAATCTTGCACCCTTTCTTCTAAACTTTTACCCAACCTTTTATAACTCTTTGAACCCTTATAACCTTACAAGAACACCTATGAATCTTGAAATAACTCCTTGTGAACTTTGCTAAAAACCAAGAACACTTTGCAAATCTTCCAAAGAGAAACTAAAGATCAAGAACTTAAACTTGGAACTAATTTATAGGGCAAATAATAAAAAAAAGGTAATATACTTGCCACAATTTCATTGAATTAGATATAAGGTTGTATGATTTGAATTAGATATAAGGTTGTATGATTTGATAAGGTTGTATGATTTGAATTAGATATAAGGTTGTATGATTTGATAAAGATTTAAGGATTAGGGTTTATGTTTTTGGGTGAAGAAGAAAAGGGTAAAGTTTTATTTATTTTATTTCATTTTTTTTAATAAAGAATAATTGGATGGTTACCTGCCAACATGGCATCAACCGGGAGTGCAAGTGAAAAATTACCTAGTTGGAAAAAAAAAAATACAACTTTTTTAACCTCAGAATCAAAATTTCTAATTCACTACCCATTCGATGAAATTGTGGCAAGTATATTACATTTTTCTATTATTTTCCCTAATTTATAACACCTTAACGTTTGATTCTTGCACCATCTTTTCATCAAAGTCAAAGTAAAAATGTGTTAAAAAATTATTTTGGATCAGTTTTAGGGTGATGGCTGAGAGAAGAAATGGTTTTTGCATGTAAAAATAGAAGTAAATGAGAAATAGGTGGTTTTGTAAAAGGTTTAGGATTTAGGTGGCTAGCTTAGGTGAATTCTGTAAGAAGAACATCACCAAAACAAGCCACCTATCTAGGTAAGTGGGTTTTGGTAACTAGTGTTGTATACTTTTGAGCTACGGAGTGTAGTTTGATCCCGGTAACAACAAACATAAAGTTTTTAAGACGCGAAACTTAAAATCGGGTAATGTAAAAATAGAAAACTTATAAAATGTTAAAACTTGTCATCATAACCTATTTTAGTAGTTTAGATAAGTGGTGAGTTTGACGGAGTGCTTAAACATTGTTAAAACCTAAATACGTAGGTTAAATAAGCATAAAACGTAAAAGGTGCAAGGTTTACGTAAAAATGAAAAAAGTGAAATATAACTTTTAAAATATGATTGTAAGGAATCCAAAATGCATTTTTTTTAAAGGCTCCAAAATGCATAAAATATGTAGACTGAGCATAGTCTAGTGTTGGTTTGAGTTAAATGTACGTTTATCTACGTACACGATTGAACTAATCCGGTTTCTCGTAAAAGTAAGTTTTACTTAAATAAACCATTTACCATTCAATCCCATCATCACAGTGTTCAAAAACACGTTCCAGTCACAGCGCATTGTAGCTTCCGTCATATGTCTTCATGGTGGTGGGTAAGGCAACACGCTCTTTGGGTAACATTTTCCTTATTTATGTGCATTCGCTTTGCTTGCCATGTTCCTCATTTTTGTCAGTAAACTTGGTTTCGAGTAGTCTATGGAATGTATACTCGTGGTTTGTGTTTACAGATGTTTTCTTGAACCTCTTTCTGTAAGCCATTTTGTTATATAGAAGTTGAGCTCAAACCCTGCTCATTTCTAATTAAGGCACTTTGAATGTTATGTCTGGCTAATCTGTAACATTATGTATTTTGAGTTCAATGACCGGCTAAAATCCACTTTGTTTGATTTTTATAACACATACTTGTAATCGACATTAAATCTTGATCCACCTCTACTTAATTTGTTTCCTATGTACTAAGAAAAGTATTGGGTCTGAAATGGATACGAGATAGTTATGTGTTACGGTAAAAAAAAATATACACATTCTTCTAATGTAAATCGTTAAGCCAACTTATAGCCGCTATAAAAGATGACTTCTAATAAAGCGAATAACGAAACATATCCGCTACAAAAATAGGGATAAATAACACATCTGCATGCTTATGAAAAGTACAATTACCAAGATAGGACATTGTTGATAAACATAATTACCAAGGTTAACAGTTAAAAACTTACACTAAGAAAATCAAATCTTACGTTTTCAAAATGATAAAAAGTTGAGATAACTTCGATTTCTACATGTATTATTTGTTCTTTTACACTAATATAAATTTTATTTCCGCTAAATTTCCCTGTCCTTAATGATTAAGAAATATCTTGACAATTCAAATTCTTAGAACATTGATCAAAGAATCTTCTGTTGATTAACATTTTACTTCAATATCACTAAAATTCAAAATATATAAACTTACTGTTTTACCAATGGGCCTCTGGTCTATCAGTATAGAGGTTTTACCCTCTAGGCAAGGTCTCAAGTTTGAGTCTTGTCTAGGGTGATAGGGTTTCCTCCCGCATGCGTAAAAGGAAAGGTGTCATTGGCTTCTAGGCTGGACCAACCTGGTTGTGTGGGCTCGCTAAGCCTTTTGGGCTAGGGGCCATGAAGCCACAATTGCCGTCCAAAAAATAAAATAAAATAATATACTTACTGTTTTAGATCATCTTCTTGACCCGTTTTGGACCCAGTTAATATCCGACACCATAAACACATAAAATCAACCTTCAATTTCTTTAAGCAATCCGACAAATAAGAACAATATGAATATTAATTAATCTAAGACTATGTTAACTTAACTCCTAAATACAACTATCAGTCAATTAAAATTTTACATCATTGTACGCCATGTCGGTTTTACATCATTGTATGCCATGTCAGTAACAAACCGTTTTCAGTTCTGCAAGATACTAAATTTCATGTATCAGTAGCATGGTTCAAACTTTCAATGTTTATATTACACAACATTTGACCTTCAAAAGTCAACTTTGAGTCCATGTGGTGATACTATTCTCGCTAAAGTGTTATCAAAATACTACATTCTATATTTTGTAGCCCAACAGTAAGAAACATAAGGCAACAGTACAGAAACAAATAAGTAATATTGTACTAATTTAACTTATTTTTCTTACCGCCCTTATAACCCGCCGTGCCACATGGAAAAATAAGTAATGACGTTTTATTTGATAACTGCATCCCTTGTTCCTGACTTCAGATTCTGTCTCGGAAAATGGATTTTCACATATCACTCACAGTGAAGTAGCTTCATATTCCTGAAACATGTTTAGTAGCTTTTTTAGTACCAGTAAACACTATATATAATATATCATATGTGCTTCCATAGAGAATGAAATCCATTCAAAAGTCAATAGTTCGATTCAAAAGTCAATCTTTCACTGATTTCAACTCATTATAGACTATATTTTTGCAAATGTAAACTTTTATTGAATTTATTTATAACATGATCATGTAAATGTTTCATTGTTTTAACCATGAACATACATCGACTTAATAAAGAAGTCAAAGTTAATAACTATACCTGATTCAAGAGTATATAACTAGTATTAGAGACTTGGCTCCTTGGCGTATCTCCTTGTACATTGATTTTAAACGCCTCGCTGAAACCATCAATATGACCCATGAAATAGAATGAATCTTTCTATTATTTATAGCAAAAGTAACATCAATACGACCAGAAGCTTTAACAACAAGAACAACTGGTGCACCACCTGCAGAAATCCACTTACTTACTGAACCACATATTGATAACCTTTTAAAAATAAGGTAAGGAACATCATTTACATCCGACACGGAAATAATTGCAATCTTCATCAAACATAAGACAATTTGTAGAGAAGGGAGAAAGTACCTGTTAAAAAAGTTCTTAATGCAGTGACTTCTTTGGGCCTTTGGAGCTGTTCAAAGCATCACTCGACCACGGTACACGGGACTTCTGCTTTTGGTGCCTGTGCTATTCAATGCTTTATATGTAGCAGAATGTATCAAAACCAGATGTTTTTATCTCAGATGTAAAACCAAATGACTCAAGAAGCCGTCTAGACCCAACAATAAGCAGACCTTTCACCTTAAAAATACTCTCTGGAAGATGACTAATGCCTGTTGCAGTGATATCCAACTCTTTTAAACATTTTAACCGTCCAATTTCCACAGGCAATTCTGCAACTTGAATACAATAACTGAGGTCGAGATTAACGAGCTTTGGACATTCAGTTGGAATAATCTGAAGTTCGACTATATAAAAACAATCCTTGACTCTTAGCATCTCAAGAGTTGGAGTAACCCCGAGGTGAAGGGTCCTCAACTTTAAATTACCGAGGTTGAGAGTTACGAGCTTTGGACATTCAGCAGGCATGTGTAATTTTTCCAATCTATCACATTCATGGATATGTAACTCCTTTAGATTTGGAGTAACCTGGAAATGAACTTCTACCAAATTAAGACATCTTTCAAGAATTAGTGTCTCAAGATTCGGAGCCACACTAAGGTCAAGGGTCCTCAAATCATATGACCATCTGAACAGAAGGAAGCTGAGCTTTAAAAAAGGCTGTCATAAGAAACAAAAATGGGAAAGTTAAATGTTAATTGCTGACTTGCTGTAATAAGTAACAAAAGAGGGAAAGATAAAACTAGCAATTAATGAATCAACCTTTAATTAATTATTCTACGCACCTTTTCTTCTCCATCTTTCCAAAGTTTAACCATATTGCTTTCATCCATTACAAGTCCAACAAGATTATTTGGTTGAAATGTTTTTGGTAAACTTGAAAAAGGATAATGATTCCATTGCAGAAATCGTAAGGCATTTGGAAGGTGTAGACTATCTTCATCAAAGCTAACTTCGTCTTCACTTACAAATGGGGATTCCACATAAAGAAATCTAAGTTCCTTCATGTTTGCGAGACCGTTCATTAAAATTTCAAAATTCAATCCATATGTATTGAGTGTTATACATTGTGTTGCTTGGGTACCCTGTAGGTAATTCAAATAGCAGTAGAGACCATGAGATTTGTTTCATTACAAAACAAAATGTGAAGTTAATTTCTCGAATTGAAATGAAATGTTTAGGTTAGGGTTTATAATTTTTATAAAATTTGGGGATTTTTATAAATTAAAGTAGAAGGTGGTGGTTGATAGGTGGTCGTGGTTTTTGGGAGTGGTGATTTGGTGGCGGTTGGGTGATGGTGGAATGGTGGATTGGTTTTATGAAAGAGAAGAGGTATATTTGACAACCGGTTTTAAATGACTTGTTATCATGGAAGCTATTTTGTATATATAATAAGAATTTTGCTACCACAAGTTTTACACAAAAATGACTCAATTGAACTTTTAGAAAAGTATGCTGACTTTTTAGTTTAACAACCCAAATAACTTGATACTCCGTACTTACCAAGTCATTAGCCAATATATCTTCAATTTCCTCCTTTATCCATAACCGGCTATGCATTTCAGGTTTATTGGGGTTCACACGACGAACAATATTCTTGCCCATTTCTTCAATATGGTCATGCATCCCCAACACCCCATGTTTAATAGTTATGAGAGATTTTTGCTCGAGAACTCTTAAACCATTTATAGCACGAAATCCACAACTTTCAAGTACTATAATGGCGTCTTTTTTGTACCAACCCTTTAGTAAACATGCAACATCTAAGAATATTTCCTTGTAATCATCCTCTAGACTGTTATAGCTTAATTCCAAAATCATCATAGTTTCATTCAACGGAATTGTTTTTAGTCTTTCCAAAGCATCATTCCATTCAGGCTTCTCTTGAGAACAAAGAAACGAACCCAAAACTTTCATCGTTAAGGGAAGACCAGCAGCATATTGTACAACTTTTCTTGATAGATGTTCATATCCTTCATCCGGAATCTCTGTTCCAAATGCATGCCTACTGAAGAGGGAAATTGATTCCCTGGGCGATAACAGATTGACTTCATGAATGAACAAGTTATGATTAAAGTTCACCCGCTGGGCTAATAGCACTTGCTCATCTCGTGTGGTAATGATAATTCTGCTTCCCGGCTTAAACCAATTAGATGCACCAGCTAACGCCTCTAGCTGCTTTGTATCATTCACATCATCTAGAACAACAAGAACCTTTTTACGACGCATCATCTGTACCATCATGTTTTTACCATCCGAAACACTACTAACAGTGATGTCTTGACTGCTGAAAACATCCGTGAGGATCTGTTTCTGCAGATTCTTTAAACCGGACAAAGATGTTTTTGAAACTTCCCTTACATTTTCAACAAAGCTTCTACCTTCGAATTGGTTTGATATTTGATTAAAAATAGCTGTGGCCAGAGTTGTTTTTCCACCTCCTCCCATCCCCTTAATTCCAATCATGCGGACATCTTCAGTACCAATTTCTAAAGATGAAAGAACCTCGTTTATTCGCATCTCCATTCCTACTAACTTTTCATCAAAACTCGAACCGAATAAACATATCTTTTTGAAAATATCATCAACCACTATTTGTATCAGTTTAGATTCATCCCTATAAAAATTAAAGGAAATTTCAGATATCAGAGCCATAAAAGATTCATTAGCTTGCTTAATTCCCACATAAATGATTGATTTCAAATATCAGAGCTATAACATAATAGTAATAATCGCATTTCGTGTTTGAGTTAAAACTCGACTATATAACATGAGATCCATTCAACAAGACTCAAATAACTTAACATACGAGAGATATAAATCAGCAATTACCCATTAGCAGTCTTCTTCTTCAACTCCCAGCCAGCCAGATCGGCTGCTTCTTTTAAAGCCTGTCTCCATTTCCCAGCAGCCGCTTTATTTTCATGTTTTTTAAAAGCTTCTTTTACCGCCCCACTTTGCTTGCGGATTTCCGTGGGCTCCACATCATAAAAGACTGGGTAAGCAGTCTGCTCAGTCACATTCTGGCACTCCATAATCTTGACAAGCTCATCTAAGCACCAAGATGAACCTGCATAGTGCTTAGAGAACACAATGATGAAGAATCTTGAGTCTTCAATGGATTCCATGAGCTGGGTATCCATCGTTTCCCCTTTTTCAATTTTTTCATCATCTTTGTAAGTTTGAATCCCATTTTGCTCAAGAGCTCGATAAAGATGGCCAACAAAGGTGTTACGAGTGTCCTCGCCTCTAAAGCTTAAAAAGACATCATACTTGAAGCTCTTTTGAACGGATGAAGCTGAAGTAGATGCCATTGAACTTATGATCTTGGAAATTTTATTTGCAAAGAAGCAACTGGATGAGATGAATAAACTTTCTAAAGCAATTATTAAGTCAACTGTGTTTGTTTGGGTGGATATATCTATATAAAAACCAAATAAACTAAGTTTCTGCATATAAGGGCAATTTGGTCAGTTTAAACCTATTCATCTTCAACATCTGATTCTTTCAATTACAGTATATCACACCCAACAAACTGAAATCCAAACCAATTAATCAAACACATACCCACTTCAGTACACAAAACCCATATCAAAACCACTTCAGTATCTTTTGTTGTTTCTGAGGTTATGGTGTTTGGATGTTTAAAGATCTGTTATAAAAAAAAAATACATCACTGGATCTTGTTGTTGTACTCTATCTTTTGTTAGTTTCTAGATGAGATGAGTTGGCTATTATTGTACTAGTTGTTTTTGTGATGAATGAGAGTTGTTAAGGGTGCTTGTGATTGTGCTTTGTTTTAGAAAAGAAACAAGAAGAACCTTTGTGTTGTTTGAGTATCAAAAGTTTGTGTTGGAAAATAAAGAGGGGGTAAAAGAAGAAAAGATTGGTAAGTCTTTACAAGTGAAAATGAAATTAGTGATTATACTCATATTTGGAGTAATGCGTTTTTTTTTTCCTTCTTTTCTTTTTTATTTTTTATTTATTTATTTATTTTTATTTTTTTTATACTTTTTCTCGTAATATGTTCAAACTATAATTTTATGTAAACAAATTACGTATTTAATATCATGCGTTCAAAATATTTTGAAAAAAAAAATGTTGATAAAATTATTATAGTATAATCTTTTTTTATTGATGAAGGATTTGTTTATTTTCAATTTAATTAGTCGGCTCAAACTTTTGTTTGCTTTCGTTGAGGAGGATCACAAAAATACTTCTCTACTTATATCTTCAAACCACTTAATTTAATAAACAAACCCGAAATCACCTATGCACCTGCTTTTGATATCCCTACACCAACAGAATATAGAGTTTAACATTACAAGAAAAAAAACTTCCTGTACTGGGTTATAAAATGATCATTGTCAATATCTTTATCAAACCCCTTATGAAGGCAGCCCATAAGGTCCAAATACTAGTTGACTTTACACAAACACGAGAACTATTAACCCCTGATAATAAGCTGACCCTTTATTAGCCCTTTTATAAATTCATTTGAACGACCCCTTTGATACAAAACTGACCCTTTAGTGGACCTCATTTGAATCTGTCTTATTTAAATCTGACCCTTTTAAATCGATTTGAACCCTCTGATTGTGCAAATAAATGTTATCAGTTGATGTGTCAACTGATGCACTTGCCTCATCAAGAATCAGAATCTGACCCTTTTTTAGTAGTATGGCAAACCAGTTTTCGTTGATCCATTTTTGGTAACTACAGAAATTTTTATAAAAATTGGAACGTTTGTGGCCAAAGTGTGAGAATGAAAACTTCACATTTCTCACGGGTCATCTTCCTAAACTGGTTACAACTCAAAGTATGATCCGAATCCATTAACGGATTCAACCAAGCTCCATTTTCATTTAAATTTCATGTAGTAGCAATAGTATTGTTTCATTCATGTTTCAATGTTCATATTTACACAACCTTTGACCTGTAAAAGTCAACTTTGAGTCCATGTGGTGATATTATTCTCACTAAACTGTTATCAAAATCTTAAATTCTGTCCAAAAGTAAGAAACATAAGGCAACAGTAAAAAGAGACATGTTGTATACCATTTTACTTGTTTCTTGACACCGTTTTTACCCCTAGTGCTACATGAAACTTGTAGTAAAAAGACACGGCTTTATATGTAGCAGAATGTTTCATCATCAGAGGTTTTTATCTCGGATGTAAAACCACATGACTCAAGAAGCCATCTAGACCCAACAATCTGCAGACCTTTCACCCTAAAAATACTCTCTGGAAGCCGACTTATGCCTGTTCCAGTGATATCCAACTCTTTTAAACATTCTAACCGTCCAATTTCCTCAGCAATTCCGTAACTTGAATACAATACGGGAGATGGATATATCTGAGACATTTCATCTCACATATGCTATTTGGAATATCTCGTAAAAACACACACTCCGTTAGGATTAGCTTCTCTAAAGATTGTAATTGACAAAGATTATCAGGTAACTTCTAGTAGCCAGCAAGATTTAAGTTCGAGAATTTTCAGATATTTCAACATACAAATACTTTCTGGAAGATGTTTTATATTTGTAGACTGCAAAATCAGCTCCTCTAGACCTTCTAACTGGTCAACGAACTCCGGAACCTCTGGAATACCTCCTTTCAGAGTAAGCTTTCTTAAACATTGAAAATCACAAATGGTTACTGTAGAAATCTCAAGGTTGCATACAGAAATAAGTTTCTCAAGATTCCCAACTGATAACACTGGATGTTGAATATAAAAAGATGTTAGCCATGACTTGGGTGAATTATTTTCAGAGTGCAATGGCCATACATCAAAGGACTCCACAGTGACATATAACCCCAATAAAGAGTCAACGCCAACTTTTAATGATTCAAACCTCCAAAAATTAGGTAAGTCTAAGTAGCGAATCATTTTTAGACATCCAAAGGGAGCGTTTATTTCTACCAAATCATGACATTCTTTAACATTTAATTTCTGGAGATTTGGAGTCAGCCCAAGGTCAACAAGGGTACTCAATTTCGTATTACTAAGGCTGAGGAATATGAGCTTTGGACACCCAAAGGGCATGTAAAGTTCTGCCAAACTGTCACATCCAGCAAGACTTAGAGTCTCGAGATCGGGAGTCATTCCAAGGTGAAGGTTCCTCAACTTTGAACCATTAAGGCTGAGGTTTCTGAGCTTTAGACAACGGAAGGGCAAGTGAAGTTCGACCAAATCACGACAATCTTTGAGACTTGCCGTCTGAAGATTTGGAGTAATCCCGAGGCGAAGGGTTGACAACTTTAAATTACTGAGGTGTAGATCTACGAGCTTTGGACATTCAGCAGGCATACGAAGTTCGACCAAATCAGTACACTTCCTGACTCTTAGCGTCTCAAGATTTGGAGTAACCGTGATGTGAAGGGTCGTTAACTTTAAATTATTGAGTTGGAGATTTACGAGCTTTGGACATTCAGCAAGCATGTGTAATTTTTCAAATCTTGCACAATAATTGATACGGAAATCCTTTAGATTTGGAGTAACCTGGAAATAAACTTCTACCAAATTATTACAATTGTCAAGAAATAGTGTCTCAAGATTCGGAGCCACACTAAGGTCAAGGGTCCTCAACTCTAAATCGAAGAACATTAGGAACCTGAGCTTTAAACAAGGCTGTCAAAAGCAACAAAAGCGGGAAAGATAAATGTTAATTGGTGTAAGGACTAACAAAAGAGGGAAAGATAAATGAACCAAACCATTAATTATTCTACCTTTTCTTCTCCATCTTTCCAAAGTCGATCCATATTGCTGCCAGACATTTCAAGTCCAACAAGATTTTTTGGTTGAAATGTTTTCGGTAAACTTGGAAAAGGAAAACAATACCTGCTCAGAAATCGTAAGGCATTTGGAAGGTGTAGACTATCTTCATCAAAGTTCCACTTGCTAACTTCGCCTTTACTTACAAGTTTGGTACGCACATGAAGAAATCTATGTTCCTTCAAGTTTGCGAGACCGTTCATTAAAATTCCAAAATTAAATCCGTACCATATGCATTGAGTGTTATACATTTTGTTGCTGCTCGGGTACCCTGTAGTTCAAATAGCAGTGACCATGAGATTTGTTTCATCACAAAACAAAATGTGAAGTTAATTTCTCGAATTGAAATGAAATGAAATGTTTGGGTCAGGGTTTCTAATTTTTATAAAAATTAGGTATTTTTGTTTTTTCTATTAAATCATAGGAATTAGTTATTTATAAAGTTTTCAAAAAAAATTAAAAAAAAAAATATATGAGTAGGGGTGGAAACGAGCTGAGCCTGGAGCTCGAGCTCGGCTTGTTTCGAGCCTTATGTTTTAAGCTCGAGCTCGGCTCGTTTAAGTTTTATAGGCTCGGGCTCGGCTCGTTTATACGATTTGGCTATTAAAAGTTAAAGCTTAACTCTAGCTCGAGCTCAAGCTCGGCTCGTAATATATCTTTATTGAGCTCGTTAATAAACTCTAGCTCGGCTCGTGTATATGTTTAATACTTCAAATATCAATGTCGTTTAGTCTCGTTTAGGCTCGCGATACCAAACGAGCTTTCTATTTAAAGCTCGTGCTCGATCACGATTAATAAACGAGCTGCAACTTATGCTCGAGCTCTGGCTCAATCTCGTTTAGGCTCGAATCGTTCGAGCTTTTTACCGATCCGATCCCGAGCTTTTTATTAGCAGCTCGGCTCATTTCCACCCCTAGAGAGGAGTGACTGAAGGTTGTGGTTGGGTGATGGTAGGATGGTGGATTATCCTACTTAGATAAGAATGAAAATATTGTTTGTTAAAAATATTAAAAGATTTGGGAAATATTTCTTGCCTGTCACACTATCTTTTCATATGTATCGAAATACTCCCTTCCTACGTCCCAAATTGTAAGTCCACTTTTAATTTACGCGAAGTTTATGAAATTTCCACTAACTACACTATTCACCGATCAAATATCTTCGTTCTTCACTAAAATGTATTTTGATTGGTCGAAATAGGAAAGTGGACAAGTATTCACTCAAGTTGCATTTTGTGTATTCCTTGAGGTTAATATGGTTTTTCAACCACATTCTATTATACTTACCTTGTTATTAGCCAATATATCTACAATTTCCTCCTTAATCCATAATCGGCTATACCTTTCAGGTTTATTGGGGTTCACACGATGAACAATATTCATGTCCATTTTTTCTATATGGTCATGCATACCCAACCCTGAATATTTAGAAATAGTTATAAGAGATTTCAGTTCAAGAACCCTTAAACCAATCCGAGCATGAAATCCACAGCTTTCAAGCGCTCTGATTGCATCATCTTTCCCCCAACCTTTGAGCAAGCATGCAACATCTAGGAATATTTCCTTGTAATCCACCTCTAAATCGATATAGCTTAACTCCAAAACTTTCATAGTTTCATTCAATGGAATTGTTTCTAGTCTTTCTAATGCATCTTTCCGGTCAAGATCGTCTTTGCCACATAGAAACGAACCTAAAACTTTGATTGTTAGGGGAAGACCAACCCTTCAACTGGAATCTCTCTACCAAATGCATGCCTACTAAAGAGACGCATTGCTTCCTTATCATTTAACAAATGTACATCACGAATCAGGTTCACTTTGTGTGCAATTAGCACATGTGCATCCCTAGTTGTTATAATAATTCTACTTCCTGGCTTAAACCAACTATGGTCACCGGCTAACGCCATAAGTTGTTCTATCTTATCAACATCATCTAGAACAATAAGAACCTTTCTTCCACACATCTTCTTTTTCAGCATGCTTTTCCCCTCAAGAACACCACTTACGCTGATGCCTTGATCGGATAAAACATCTGAAAGTACTTGTTTTTGTAAAAAGTACTTGTTTTTGTAATAAATTCAAACCAGACGGAGACGGTGTTGATTTTTCCCTAACATTTTCAACAAAGCTATAACCTTCGAACTGATAGGATATATGTTCATAAATAGCTCTGGCCAAAGTTGTCTTGCCCGCACCTCCCATCCCCTTGATCCCTATCATGCGAACATCATCCACACCTAATTCTAACGATGAAACAACGCCGTTTATCCGGGTCTTTATGCCTATTAAGGTTTCATCAACACCCCAATTAATACAACGTAACTCTAATGAAATCTCTTCAACAATCTTTTGAACGAGTTTAGCTTCCTGCCTGTATGTTAAAGAACCCGATACACAATTACTTTTCAGATCTATAACACTTAAAACTGTAAATGAGGTAATGACATACTAGAATAATCAAAAAGCATTTTCAATCCCTCAAAAAAGAAGTATGAGTCAAAAGTTGACAATATAATAAGAGAATCGGTTGGGTAAAGGGTGATTTTTATAAAAAGTTAGTTATAGATAATTGATATAACTAAAAATCATTTTTAGCTAAAAATTCACCTTCATGACTTTTGATCCATTTGACCCGTTGAGATGTAATGTAAAACAATTCACCCAATAATAGATCAGGAAAATATTACATGTGATGGAAGAAATTACCCATCACAAATATTCTTCAATTCCCATCCAGCGAGATCAGCGCCTTTTTTTAGAGGAGTAGTGATTGAGAGGCCTAAAAGTTGTGCCTAAATTCATGCCTAAGCCTATGTGGCATCATCCTGATGGTTGTAGTCAGGGGACCCACTTTTTTACAAACCATCATGATCATGCCATATATGTTTAGGCACACAAATTAGGTGTTCCAATCATTTTCCTTCTCAGAGCTTCTCTCCATTTCCCAGCAGATTTATCATTTACGTGTTTAGCAAAGGCAACTTCAACAACCCCATTTTGCTTGCGGACTTCCGTGGGCTCAACATCGAGGAACACGGTATAAGTAGTATGCTCACTCATCTTCTGGCATTCCATAATCGACAAGTTCATCTAAGCACCAAGATGAAGAAACATAGTTCTTGGAGAAGACAATAATATAAAATTTTGAATTTTCAATGGCTTGGATAAGCTCATCACTTATAGTTTTCCCTTTTTTGATGTTCTTATCATCCTTGTAAGTTTCAATGGCTTTTTGCTGAAGAGCATGATATAGATGATCAATGAAATTCTTACAAGTATCTTGTCCTCTAAAACTTAAAAAGACATAATACTTGAAGCTCTTTTGAATGGATGAAGTTGAAGTTGGCGTCATTAATGTAAGTAGGGTTCAAAGCGTCTTCAAGCTGTTGTTTGAAAGAGAGAAACGAGTTATATGTGAAAAAGACAGTGTAAACAAGATTTGATGTGTTTGTGTGGAAATTTCGTGCAATGAGGTAAAGAAACAAAAACCACTTAATTGCTCAATGAAAAGAAACAATAAGATTCATAGTTTTATAAAGGCTTCTTGCAAATACTTTGTTCTAGTTGTTTCAAGTTTCAAGTTATTTGTTTTTTATTGATATTTTATCAAGAATAATGTTTATTGTTGTTGTTGTTGTTGTTGTTGTTGTTGTTGTTGTTGTTGTTGTTGTTTATCTACAATGAATAGCTAAGTATTGTAAAACACTCATTACATGTTTCATTAATGATTTTTTATTTATTAATATATCAATTTAACGACTTATGTTGCATTATGTACATTGACCACTGTTGTGAACTTTTGGAATACTTTTTTTTTTCTTCTCCATACTACACAATAATGCAATCCGAAAACTATTGATTATGAATGCTACAAGTATGATCATTTACAAATGTAGCTGTAATACTTACTAAGATGCGATAAGTGCTAAAATGAAGCACATTAATGAAAATAGACTTAAGTGGGTAGAGTTAATATTTCCTTGTTCATGTTTCATTCACACAACTCCCAAAATTAATACTCTTTCTCTCCTATATTAAGTATCCACATTGTTATTTTAGGATGTCCCTTAATCTTTTAACCAATGAAAATAGACATAAGTGGGTAGAGATGATATTTAATTGGTAGAGATGTAGTTAACGGGATTTCTTAAAATTATGTGCATTTTAAAAATGAACACTTATTATGCGAGACGCGATAGTACTTACGAAAATGAATAATCTTGAGAATGCAAGATTTAACTTAAGCTACTACACTTCTTGCAAATCATCATACTTGTATAAAGATATAAAGATTTACTCCCCTCAAACACCAGTTCTTATCTTTGAGATCCACATATAATTTCGATTTCCATGCACAAATACAAGATATTACTAATTAGTAAAACTAGTTATAATACCCGTGCACGCACGGGGTTTTTCC
This sequence comes from Artemisia argyi, assembly GCA_030686995.1. Lineage (NCBI taxonomy): Eukaryota > Viridiplantae > Streptophyta > Magnoliopsida > Asterales > Asteraceae > Artemisia > Artemisia argyi. The sequence continues at coordinate 227,018,590 of CM060700.1, read as the reverse complement.
AGAAAAATTTAATTATATAGTATTATTATTTAAAAACAGAAAATTTTATGTGTATTTTAAAAAGTTAGAGCATCAACATGTGCGAAAATAAGAAAAATAGTTAGCAGAAATTGTAAATATAACCGTGGCATCGATCTTGTGTTGATTCTTGAATGTGTCTCCTTATAATATTATTGAGTCAAAGGATCTTTGATCACATGGGTTTACGCATAAAATCAAATTTATTTAATTTTTTTTTTTACTATATAGACATATAAGAATTTACCCGTTAAAATTGTGATATAAGTACAACTTATAAGTATGCATGAGTTTTTCATTATGTATTAATATCAATTATATTTTGTAAAATTTTATTAAATGAAAGATTTAACTTTATTTAGCTGACATAGATGTTAATATTAAGGTTGATGTTGTTGTTTAACTTTAAATCAAGTTGTACAAAATGTGCGAGTTTGATAGCACATAATGAGCGTTGATGAAGTTAAAATATACTCTATAAAGTTTTTTAAATATGATTTTCCGGATTTCTGTATATAAACTTTAAATAATAATTACATGAGTCGTTATAAGTACAATCGCGTATATTTATTTTCATATCACATTAACTCGTACTTACCATTTGATATTTATATTAGCTTTAATAATAATATAATTGTATTTAATATTCAAACCCGTGCATGTATAGATTAAACTTTCACATAGGATAACATGAGTTCTTATTTTTAACGCATATAGTAAAAAGATATTTTAATATATGAAAGTCTAGAACTAATATTTATTTTAAAAGTATTCAATGTATATTAAAACTAATTCATACATTTATAAAGTTTTGTAAGTTGAATGGATGGAAGTCTCAAACCAATACTAATACTCTTATAATTGTAAACAAAGTTCATATTATAAAGTGTAAGGGGTACAAAGTGTAAGGGGTTATTTGTTTGTTATCTAAAGTTATCAAAAAACATGGAGATTTATAATTTTACACATAACTCCATATAATATATTTAAAATTCAACCACTAATGTTTTATTAATTACCTCTTCTTTTTTTTAAGTTTTTATTTTCTTAAGTTTGACACCTATATTTTTATGTGTTTTTTCCTGAATCAAATTCTTCACCAAATTTATTAAAGTTTGACAAAAATTAATTCAATTTTGACTTTTTATTTGCCAATCATTCTGCTCGATTTCGCTTATGTGTCAAAATCGAGCTTTCCTATTCGTCCAATTTTTTTTCCACTAAGATTGTTTTGTCAAAAATACTCCGAAATGATGTAATTCCTTTATTATATAAAAGATTTTCCTTCGACAAATAGTACTGAAATATATTGGGAATTGTGGAAATTCCTAATGAGAAAAGTTCAATACGAAACAACATTTATCTAAAGATCAAATGATGCAATCCTGCCATTCATTCCTTTTTCATCCTTCTGTTGCGCCAAAGGTGCACTTCTTGGGGTTTAACTTCATATTTATCCTTCCTAGTGTTTTTGATGCGTGGGAATTGCACCAGGCTTTACCTCTCGAGGGATCTCGAGAAGCTTACAACCCCCACCAGGCAGTGTACCTGATCGTTGTAGTAAAGTATAGTGACAAGTACCGGGGGATTGATCATTCAACTCAGGAATAGTGTCGCTAGGATTAGAAAGCATAAAAACTAGGTCTAGAGGTGAGGGATGATTCTTTTTGTATTTTTATGTTTTATAAAAAGCAAGTAAAATCTCGGGTTTTGGAAGAGTGGGCGGAATTAGTTTCTAGTCGACTAACCCAATAACTAAGATGCAATCAAAATAAAATAACAGAAATGTAAATAAAGCTAATTAAACTAATGTGGTGTGAACAGTAATTGGGAGAATTGTGTTTACTTAGATTTCACTACTCCCTAGATATCTTTTACAGGTTAATTGTTTGTTACAGTTGCGTGGATGACGGGTTATATTCCTTAATACCAATCATGGGGTGGCGTACGTACTTCCCCAACTTTATAAGCTCCTACTTCACTCCTATGTCGAGCCTGCAAGAAGCTCCTAACATGGGATCACTAGAATTCGCTCAAGCATTAAATACAACCATAAAAACCTAGTACGCATTGGTTCATGTTTCTTAAGACGTTCAAGCAAGTTACACAATGGAGATCTGTCAGTTTTCTTAAGCCTAACATCAAAATCATTCATCCATTACAACTATAAACAAGCAATCAACCTATACTCAACATCTAGGTTTATCTAAGCAAACATACAAAAGATCCAGCCTAGCACGTTAAAATCAAGACAAGCGTAAGATATATTCAAACAACACATAGACATATTGAATGAATTGAAAGGATATTTATCTCAATTGAACATGAAGGGTTTCAAGGGGTGAAAACCCTTGAAAATACTGTTACAAACGAGCTAGGGTTTATTAAGTTCGACCCTAAAATTATCCTCCCAAGTTCCACCCTTAATGAATGAAAATTAGAAAAGTATATTTAGATTTCATGAGGTGACGGCATCAAGAAGAAAGTTCTGACGCCGTCATCTCGCCGCCAATAAAATTCTCGGACTGCCTAGATCCAGACCTGACGCCGTCATGTGTATTTCTATTCTGGGCCGTCACCACTTTTACTCTTGACGGCCTTGCCTTGACGCCGTCACGTTTTCTCTGGGCCGTCATCATTTTTGCTCCTGACGCCGTCACAAAATTGCTCTTGACGCCGTCAGGTACTGTTCGCAGCAAGGAAAATTGAGACTTTGCCGTTTTCTTCACTTTTATGCTCCAAAAACGTCCAAAATGCTTCCTTTTCCAGAATTCACTCCCAAAGTACCTAAAATCACAAAAGGAACGATTTAGGGCAATAATTGATCAAATAAATTCCAATTCCGGCTTAAATGACCCCCTAAAAAGGGATCATTTTTCGCCTTATCATATACCCTTACACATGAGATTTGCTTGTCCTCAAGCAAATGCGCTTTTATTCTAATCAAAATACAAGTTAGGGGTCATTTAACACTAATATAAAAGTAATTACAACAAATAATCGTTCCACTAAAGACCAAAGACAAGCACGGTGGTCATACACTAGCACCTCACAAATAGTGTTTAGATACTCACATCTCTTGGGTGTAATAAAGTATATATCACAACATGGAAATGGAAAATATCTCTCACTACCTGTCATAGCAAAACAGATTACCATAGGCTTGGGAAAGGATCAAACCTCCACCACATGGCGTAAGCACCTAGGATAAACTATCAAAGAGGCCTTTTAAAGGGTTATAACGTTAGGTGTGGGGATATGGAATACACGGTTTTGTTGGATAAAGACAATCTTTACTGGTAGCGAGTTAATCATCTTGGTTAATTACATGTACAATATGGCGTTGCTAAGCCAAGACTAGACTCGACTTAAGCTAATAAACGAAAAATAACAAAAACATAAAATAAACATAGAACGAAACGGGATGGTAGTCCGTATGTTTTTTTTCTCTTTTTTTTTTTTTTTTTTTTTTTCTTTTTTAAAATTTTCTTTCTTTTTATTAATTATTCAATTTTTTTATTATTTTTATTTATTTTTTTTATTTTTTTTGCATACACTCTTACCCTACCATCCAAAATAATACACCATAGGGAATGAACATTCCCCTTACACTTGAATTTTTACATAATTTACAATAAATTAATCTAATGACTCAAATCAAGAAAATCAAAACACTTGGAGTACTTTTAAGATTAATGCACATATGGGGGTAATAATATGATGTTCTTTCCCATTTCTCCATAACGTAAGTACTTTACCCATGAGTCCCAATCGTCCCAAAACAATATGTACAAGGATATGACTCGACTTAGCAACCATTTAATCAATTAGATAATTAACTAAGGGTTTAAACAAATAACAATAATGCACTAAAGATGAGTGCATACAAGGAAAGCTAAGGCGATTTGGGTGTACATTTAAGTGGGTTGTAACAAATTCTTCCTTTAAGTAAGATGTTTAAAGTTAGAAATGAAAAGATAGGCTCGGAGGGGTGTACTAGGGGTTTCGTGTACTAAAAATGAGTACAACGCTAAGGGTGTGGGAAAAATTAGTTGACTTTACTAGCCAAATAATATGACTTAAATGGTCAAGTAATTATGATACGGGTTTAACACAAGGGTGATCCTAATGCCTCTTATCATGTAGTAAATCCTACTACACGAATGTAGTCTCACTAGCGGTCTCGGGATGCATCACTAACGCAAGTTCTAGAATCTAAATGCTACCGGTACACTCATAAGCACTAAAGGTGAATGCTTTTCCTATCAAATCTAAAGGCGAACCTCACATATTTGGGTGGAAAATTTTTCTGAATAGTACGGTTTTGTGCTAGTTATACAATCTCCTATCCATGAGACACTTGCTAAGGCTAAAGTTTCCCTCCTAAATGTTGTAAAAAAATTTTAAATTTGGCGCTAAAATTACACTAACAAGTATTTCTCATAGTTTTATTACACACCTACCATCAAACAAACAAACTCAAGTGCAAGTTTATCTATAAGGTATCATCATTTACCCTCCCCTTACACTTAGGATGAACATTGTCCCCAATGTTCAATTAAAGAATGTAAAAGTAAAACAGGTAAAAGAATGAAATCAAATACTCCCCTGATTCGCTCGGTATCGATAGTGTGGTAACAAGGTTAGATCTTCTTCCAAGAAAATGAACAATCAAAGCTTCCCTTCCAGAATATAAATCATCTTCTTGTCATACATAACCTGTTAAACCTGAGAAAACAAACAAGGCAACCTCGCGTAAAATCGGCAGCAATCTATATATGCTAACAAAACCTAGAAAACAAAGTAAGATATAATGCTTGTGGAATGAATGTTTGCAAATTCCCTGGAGATTATAAAACTAAAAATTCAACAAAAATTTTAAGACTCCATTAGAAAAACAAAACTGGTAAAATTTCCAGATTTTTACATGTGACGCCGTCAGGAATTTCTTCCTGACGCCGTCAGAAGTGACCTGTAGAAGTCTTTATGTTAAGTTTCCAGAAAATTTCTGGAAAAACTCTGTCCTACTTCCTGGAAAATCTTGCAAAACATCATTATGACTCGATACAAGCATTTGACTCTAACATATACGAATATACATGTTCATTTAATATTGTGGAGAATCATGATCGATTTTTGTTTCTTAAAAACATATTTGGGGTTTCCCCTTACACTTATCTTTTGCAAAATACCTTTGGATGAAGTTAAGAGCCAAACAACAAAATAAAGTATTTTCACCATTTAGTTTGAAACATGATCTACCAACAATAAAAATAAAACATGCATACGGAAACAAATAACAATCAAACAATTAAAAATCATACAAAGCATGGGTTGCCTCCCAAGAAGCGCTTTTCTTTATTTACGAGTCTTGTAGCTAGACTCAAGGTCATGGGTTATTACTTGACCTCATCCTTCGAGATGATGTACCGCATGTAGTTGTGATCATTACTATCGTGGTGGTGGTGTTTCAATCTGTCGATACTTGCAATCACCCCTCCTCCTCCTTTACTACTCAAGTTAGCCATCCCATCTTGGCTTATGCCCTCGATTGTGAATGGCCCATACAACCAGGGACTCGGTTTATGGGAGGTATCGTTATCTGCAAGTGTCTTAAGAGTACTAGGTCCCCTTTTTTGAATGGTACATGGTTCCCCATTGGTTGACTATGTTCAAACTCGACATGAACTTCATTGCTTTTACTTTTGCTTCTTTCATGTTTAGTCTCTTTGTAACTTTTGATTCTCGCCTCCCATGCAAGTATTTTCTCCTGAACATGAATAGGTGATGTGTCAATATTGTTTTTGAGCCTTCTCCTCATCAAACTTTCTTGTGGATACCACGGGGTCATGGGAAAGCTAATCTTTCTATTTTCTGATTTAAGCTCAATTTTTCTATTTTCATACCTAATGACAGCTTTTGCGGTGGTAAGGAATGGTCATCCAAGGATTATTAGCATGCATTCACCCCCTTTATCATCGATGATCATGAAATCAACGGAATACATGAATCCCACGACATTGACCAGCACATCTTCTGCGATTCCTAGGGGGTACACGTAAGAGTGTCCAGCGAAGGATAGCCTAACACGAGTGGTGGTTGGCATTTTTTACGTTAGTTGGGTGTAGATAGTTAAGGGCATAAGATTTACTTCCGATCCTTGGTCAGCGAAAGCGGTTAGATATTTCGAATTCCCGATGCTGGCCGGTATCTCAAAGTTCCCACACGCCATCTGCTTAGTAGCTACTTTCTGTACCAGTAGTTTTTCAAATATCGGTCCCCCAGGTAATGTATCATACTCATCATTTCCCTCTTCCTCCTTCTCTGAACCCTGTTTGGAGGATTGGTTACGCCCGTCACCCTTTATACAATTTGTTATGGTGCTTTTGTTTATATCATGTTTCAGGTAGTAACTTAAGGGTTGAGATTGTGGCGGTTCTTCTGTGGTTTGTTCCCTAGGGGTTTCTACTTTCTCATTATCCGTATGGACAATTGTGATGGAATTAACAAACCGGGTAGTGGGGGTGACGCTTCCTTTTCGCAGTAACACCCTTTTAGGGGTTTTCTGGTTGGCATACTCCTCCATTAGGCTCATCATCTCATTCATTTTCTCTTGCATTTCCTCCTTTTGTTTATAAACTGCATCCTCGAATCTAGCAAGCCGCTCAGAATGGGTTGCCATATATTCCCTCATTCTGACCTCAAATTCCGGGCTAAGTTTCTTAGGAGGAGAATAAGGTGGGGCATAGTTTTGAAAGGTCTCAACATTCTCTCTAGAGGGTGACTCTGATAACGGCGTTGAGGTCGTTTTCGAGACAGAATTGACAGCAGCCCGTCTAGGACTTAAGGGTCTCTTTTGCCTTTCCTCGAAATAGTCAACTTTTGCCTCAAGTTTGCAAAGGAGTTCATCAGAGATTTGATTAGTCCCTCCAGGTGTCAAGATTGCGTTGATGGCCGCTTTTATAGTGTGATTAAACTCCCATAACTCTTGATTATCAGCGGCAAGTTCGTCAATAATTGCCCAAGACTCCTCGGCATTCTTATCACGCAATCTACCTCCTGCGGCTCGATCGATGGTACGTTTAGTGTGATAGTCGACATGGTCATAGAAGATTTGAACTAATAACTGAAGATTTATACCATGATGTGGGACTTTGTGGAGCAGATCCTTGAAACGAGCCCACGCTTCGTAGAAAGTTTCACCCTGATGTTGTTCAAACATCAAGATGTCATTTCTAAGCATTGCAGTCTTCCCCGGTGGGAAGAATTGAGCAAGGAAACGAGTAGTGAGATCATCCCATGAGGTGATGGATCCCGCGGGGAAATGTTCAAGCCATTGACTAGCTTGATCACGTAGAGAGAATTGGAATAGGCATAATCGGATTGTCTCTCTAGTTGTAACATCAAGGTCTATAGAATCTACGATTTTAAGGAAGTCCTTGAGATGTTGATTTGGATCTTCGGAACGAAGTCCATGGAATGCACATCCGCTTTGCACCAACCGGATGGTGTCGGATCGCAAGGGTGACACATTGGCTCCTTGGGTGAGCAATGGTTTTTCGGTAGCCTTGGTGGCTAGGTCAGGAATACTCTTCTAGGGTTCGAGGCCTAAGAGGTTGGTTAGCTAGTGGTGTGTTTTGTGGGTGGTCTTGTTGTGGTGGGTTGATAGGTTCAAAGATGTTACCACCTTCCATGATTTCGAATGGTAAGGATTACGAACAAAGACACGAAGAAATAGATAGACTAAAGAAAACCTAAAAATAAAAATAAAATCTTACTAGAAAGGAATCTAGCAAGTAGACCTAATAAAAAGAAATCCTAACCTAGACAATAACTATTCCCTGGGCTGCGGCGCCAAAAACTTGATGCGTGGGAATTGCACCAGGCTTTACCTCTCGCGGGATCTCGAGAAGCTTACAACCCCCACCAAGCAGTGTACCTGATCATTGTAGTATAGTATAGTGACAAGTACCGAGGGATTGATCGTTCAACTCAGGAATAGTGTCGTTAGGATTAGAAAGCCTAAAAACTAGGTCTAGAGGTGAGGGATGATTCTTTTTGTATTTTTATGTTTTATAAAAAGCAAGTAAAATCTCGGGTTTTGGAAGAGTGGGCGGAATTAGTTGCTAATCAACTAACCCAATAACTAAGATGCAATCAAAATAAAATAACAGAAATGTAAATAAATGTAATTAAACTAATGTGGTGTGAACAGTAATTGGGAGAATTGTGTTTACTTAGATTTCACTACTCCCTAGATATCTTTTACAGGTTAATTGTTTGTTACAGTTGCATGAATGGTGGGTTATATTCCTTAATACCAATCGTGGGGTGGCGTACGTACTTCCCCAACTCTATAAGCTCCTACTTTACTCCTATGTCGAGCCTGCAAGAAGCTCCTAACATGGGATCACTAGAATTCGCTCATGCATTAAATACAACCATAAAAACCTAGTACGCATTGATTCATGTTTCTTAAGACGTTCAAGCAAGTTACACAATGGAGATCTGCCAGTTTTCTTAAGCCTAACATCGAAATCATTCATCCATTACAACTATAAACAAGCAATCAACCTATAATCAACATCTAGGTTTCATTATATCTAAGCAAACACACAAAAGATCTAGCCTAGCATGTTAAAATCAAGACAAGCGTAAGATATATTCAAACAACACATAGACATATTGAATGAATTGAAAGGATATTTATCTCAATTGAACATGAAGGGTTTCAAGGGGTGAAAAACCTTGAAAATACTGTTACAAACGAGCTAGGGTTTATTAAGTTCGACCCTAAAATTCTCCTCCCAAGTTCCACCCTTAATGAATGAAAATTAGAAAAGTATATATAGATTTCATGAGGTGACGGCATCAAGAAGAAAGTTCTGACGCCGTCATCTCGTCGCCAATAAAATTCTCGGACTGCCTAGATCCAGATCTGACGCCGTCATGTGCATTTCTATTCTGGGCCGTCACCACTTTTACTCTTGACGGCCTTGCCTTGACGCCGTCACGTTTTCTCTGGGCCGTCATCATTTTTGCTCCTGACGCCGTCACAAAATTGCTCTTGACGCCGTCAGGTACTGTTCCCAGCAAGGAAAATTTAGACTTTGCCGTTTTCTTCACTTTTATGCTCCAAAAACGTCCAAAATGCTTCCTTTTCCAGAATTCACTCCCAAAGTACCTAAAATCACAAAAGGAACGATTTAGGACAATAATTGATCAAATAAATTCCAATTCCGGCTTTAATGACCCCCTAAAAATGGATCATTTTTCGCCTTATCATATACCCTTACACTTGAGATTTGCTTGTCCTCAAGCAAATGTTCTTTTATTCTAATCAAAATACAAGTTAGGGGTCATTTAACATTAATATAAAAGTAATTACAACAAATAATCGTTCCACTAAAGACCAAAGACAAGCACGGAGGTCATACACTAGCACCTCACAAATAGTGTTTAGATACTCACATCTCTCGGGTGTAATAAAGTATATATCACAATATGGAAATGGAAAACATCTCTCACTACCTGTCATGGAAAAATAGATTACCATAGGCTTGGGAAAGGATCAAACCTCCACCACATGGCGTAAGCACCTAGGATAAACTATCAAAGAGGTCTTTTAAAGGGTTATAACGTTAGGTGTAGGGATATGGAATACACGGTTTTGTTGGATAAAGACAATCTTTACTGGTGGCGAGTAAATCATCTTAGTTAATTACATGTACAATATGGCGTTGCTAAGCCAAGACTAGACTCGACTTAAGCTAATAAATGAAAAATAACAAAAACATAATATAAACATAGAACAAAACGGGATGGTAGTCCGTATGTTCTTTCTCTTTTCTTTTCTTTTTCTTTTTTTATTTTTTCTTTCTTTTTATAAATTATTCGATTTTTTTATTTTTTTTTATTTATTTTTTTTATTATTTTTTTTTGTTGTGCATACACTCTTACCCTACCATCCAAAATAATACATCATAGGGAATGAACATTCCCCTTACACTTGAATTTTTACATACTTTACAATAAATTAATCTAATGACTCGAATCAAGAAAATCAAAACACTTGGATTACTTTTAAGATTAACGCACATATAGGGGTAATAATATGATGTTCTTTCCCATTACTCCATAACATAAGTACTTTACCCATGAGTCCCAATCATCCCAAAACAATATGTACAAGGATATGACTCGACTTAGCAACCATGTAATCAATTAGATAATTAACTAAGGGTTTAAACAAATTAAATAACAATAATGCACTAAAGATGAGTGCATACAAGGAAGGCTAAGGCGATTTGGGTGTACATTTAAGTGGGTTGTAACAAATTCTTCCTTTAAGTAAGATGCTTAAAGATAGAAACGAAAAGATAGGCTCAGAGGGGTGTACTAGGGGTTTCGTGTACTAAAAATGAGTACAACGCTAAGGGTGTGGGAAAAATTAGTTGACTTTACTAGCCAAATAATATGACTTAAATGGTCAAGTAATTATGATCAGGGTTTAACACAAGGGTGATCCTAATGCCTCTTATCATGTAGTAAATCCTACTACACGAATGTAGTCTCACTAGCGGTCTCGGGATGAATCACTAACGCAAGTTCTAGAATCTAAATGCTACTGGTACACTCATAAGCGCTAAAGGTGAATGCTTTTCCTATCAAATCTAAAGGCGAACCTCACATATTTAGGTGGAAAATTTTTCTGAATAGTACGGTTTTGTGCTAGTCATACAATCTCCTATCCATGAGACGCTTGCTAAGGCTAAAGTTTCACTCCTGAATGTTGTAAAAAAATTTTAAATTTGGCGCTAAAATTACACTAACAAGTATTTCTCATAGTTTTATTACACACCTACCATCAAACAAACAAACACAAGTGCAAGTTTATCTATAAGGTATCATCATTTACCCTCCCCTTACACTTAGGATGAACATTGTCCCCAATGTTCAATTAAAGATTGTAAAAGTAAAACAGGTAAAAGAATGAAATGAAATACTCCCCTGATTCGCTCGGTATCGATAGTGTGGTAACAAGGTTAGATCTTCCTCCAAGAAAATGAACAATCAAAGCTTCCCTTCCAGAATATAAATCATCTTCTTGTCATACATAACCTGTTAAACCTGAGAAAACAAACAAGGCAACCTCGCGTAAAATCGGCGGCAATATATATATGTTAACAAAACCTAGAAAACAAAGTAAGATATAATGCTTGTGGAATGAATGTTTGCAAATTCCCTGGAGATTATAAAACTAAAGATTCAACAAAAATTTTAAGACTCCGTTAGAAAAACAAAACTGGTAAAATTTCCAGATTTTTACACGTGACGCCGTCAGGAATTTCTTCCTGACGCCATCAGAAGTGACCTGCAAAAATCTTTATGTTAAGTTTCCGGAAAATTTTTGGAAAAACTTTGTCCTACTTCCTGGAAAATCCTGCAAAACATCATTATGACTCGATACAAGCATTTGACTCTAACAGATACGAATATACATGTTCATTTAATATTGTGGAGAATCATGATCGATTTTTGATTCTTAAAAACATATTTGGGGTTTCCCCTTACACTTATCTTTTGCGAAATACCTTTGGATGAAGTTAAGAGCCAAACAACAAAATAAAGTATTTTCACCATTTAGTTTGAAACATGACCTACCAACAATAAAAATAAAACATGCATACGGAAACAAATAACAATCAAACAATTAAAAATAACACAAAGCATGGGTTGCCTCCCATGAGTTTCTTTATTTACGAGTCTTGTAGCTAGACTCAAGGTCATGGGTTATTATGTGACCTCATCCCTCGAGATGATGTACCCCATGTAGTTGTGATCATTACTATCGTGGTGGTGGTGTTTCAATCTGTTGATACTTGCAATCACCCCTCCTTCTCCTTTACTACTCAAGTTAGCCATCCCATCTTGGCTTATGCCCTCGATTGTGAATGGCCCATACCACCAGGGACTCGGTTTATCGGGAGGTATCGTTATCTCCAAGTGTCTTAAGAGTACTAGGTCCCCCTTTTTGAATGGTACATGGTTCCCCGTTGGTTGACTATGTTCAAACTCGACATGAACTTCATTGCTTTTACTTTTGCTTCTTTCATGTTTAGTCTCTTTGTAACATTTGATTCTCGCCTCCCATGTAAGTATTTTCTCCTGAACATGAATAGGTGATGTGTCAATATTGTTTTTGAGCCTTCTCCTCATCAAACTTTCTTGCGCATACCGCGGGGTCATGGAAAAGCTAATCTTTCTTTTTCCTGATTTAAGCTCAATTTTCCTATTTTCATACCTAATGACAGCTTTTGCGGTGGTAAGGAATGGTTCCCCAAGGATTATTGGCATGCATCCACCCCCTTTATCATCGATGATCATGAAATCAACGGGATACATGAATCCCGCGACATTGACCAGCACATCTTCTGCGATTCCTAGGGGGTACACGTAAGAGTGTCCAGTGAAGGATAGCCTAACACGAGTGGTGGTTGGCATTTTTGACATTAGTTGGGTGTAGATAGTTAAGGGCATAAGATTTACTTCCGATCCTTGGTCGGCGAAAGCGGTTAGATATTTCGAATTCCCGATGCTGGCCGGTATCTCAAAGTTCCCACACGCCATCTGCTTAGTAGCTACTTTCTGTACCAGTAGTTTTTCAAATATCGGTCCCCCAGGTAATGTATCATACTCATCATTTCCCTCTTCCTCCTTCTCTGAACCCTGTTTGGAGGATTGGTTATGCCCGTCACCCTTTATCCAATTTGTTATGGTGCTTTCGTTTATATCATGTTTCAGGTAGTAACTTAAGGGTTGAGATTGTGGCGGTTCTTCTGTGGTTTGTTCCCTAGGGGTTTCTACTTTCTCATTATCTGTATGGACAATTGTGATGGAATTAACAAACCGAGTAGTGGGGGTGACGCTTCCTTTTCGTAGTAACATCCTTTCAGTGGTTTTCTGGTTGGCATACTCCTCCATTCGGCTCATCATCTCATTCATTTTCTCTTGCATTTCCTCATTTTCTTTATAAACTGCTTCCTCGAATCTAGCAAGCCGCTCAGAATGGGTTGCCATATATTCCCTCATTTTGACCTCAAATTCCGGGCTAAGTTTCTCAGGAGGAGAATAAGGTGGGGCATAGTTTTGAAAGGTCTCAACATTCTCTCTAGCGGGTGACTCTGATAACGGCGTTGAGGTCGTTTTCGAGATAGAACTGACAGCAGCCCATCTAGGACTTAAGGGTCTCTTTTGCCTTTCCTCGAAATAGTCAACTTTTGCCTCAAGTTTGCAAAGGAGTTCATCAGAGATTTGATTAGTCCCTCCAGGTGTCAAGATTGCGTTGATGGCCGTTTTAGAGTGTGATTAAACTCCCATAACTCTTGATTATCGGCGGCAAGTTCGTCAATAATTGCCCAAGACTCCTCGGCATTCTTATCAGGCAATCTACCTCCTGCGGCTTGATCGATGGTACATTTAGTGTGATACTCGACATGGTCATAGAAGATTTGAACTAATAACCGAAGAATTATACCATGATGTGGGACTTTTTGGAGCAGATCCTTGAAACGAGCCCACGCTTCGTAGAAAGTTTCACCCTGATGTTGTTCAAACATCAAGATGTCATTTCTAAGCATTGCAGTCTTCCCCGGTGGGAAGAATTGAGCAAGGAAACGAGTAGTGAGATCATCCCATGAGGTGATGGATCCCGCGGGGAAACGTTCAAGCCATTGACCAGCTTGATCACGTAGAGAGAATTAGAATAGGCGTAATCGGGTTGTCTCTCTAGTTGTAACATCAAGGTCTATAGGATCCTACTGTTTAATCGCAAGGATTTAACCGTTTAATCGCAGAAACAAAAGAAGATGATGTTGGTGCTTGCTTCAAAAAGCTAGAGCCACAACTTTGTAAGCATTCAATATACATGAAATTGGTTCTCATTGAATACCTGGCAGTCTGGGGAAGCTTCCACCATAGCTTTTGGCAGAGCACTGTAACCCCATCTACTTAGATGGAGTTAGTTCAAAAATAACCCCATCTACTTAAAAAGTAACCCCATCTACTTAGATGGGGTTATCTCAAAACTAACCCCACCTACTTAGATAGAAACCATATCTTAATTTCACAACCACCTTTTATGTCAGCAGAGCCTTTGGGAATGGGTTTGCGTCATCTGTCACCCTACAGCCATGTGTAAAATCACTTACGTTCTTCCAGTTTCTGGTATTTAATGAGTACATCTTCACTTTATTGTCATCATTACCCTATCTAATTAGGTGGGGTTAGTTTTGAAATAACCCCATCTAAGTAGGTGGGGATAGTTTTGAAATAACCTCATCTAAGTAGATGGGGTTACTTTAGAACTAACCCCATCTAAGTAGATGGGGTTACTTTTTAAGTAGATGCGGTTATTTTTAAACTAACCCCATCCAACCGTATAATCGCAGAAACAAAAGAAGATGATGTTGGTGCTTCCTTCGAAAAGTTGGAGCAACAACTTTGAAAGCATTCAATATACATGAAATTGGTTCTCATTACATAAATTTCATTACCAAGTATACTTGTCTTCTAAATAACTCACTTGAATTAGGTAAAAATCAATACATAAATTTCATTACCAAGTATACTTATCTTCTAAATAACTCACATGAATTAGGCAAAAAGGTTCCTTGCCAAGTAGATGGGGTTACAGTGCTCTGCCAGAAGCTATGGAGGAAGCTTCCCCAGACAGCCAGGTGTTCATGCCGAAGTTGCAAAATTCCAGAATCGTCCCAGCTTGTTAATGCCTTCTATTGTCAGAGCTTTTTGAGTTATTTGACATCTCCGGGTCGTGGCCAACTTGAATGCAAGTTGAGACTACACATTTGTATGAAGTGTTAATCCTTCATACAAAGGTCTCTGTCTTCTAAATAAGTCACATGAATTAGGCAATAGATGGGGTTACTTTTTATGTAGATAGGGTTATTTTTGAACTAACTCCATTTAGATGGAAACCATATCTTTTTTTACCACCACCTTGTATGTCAGCAGAGCCTTTGGGAATGGGTTTGCGTCATCTGTCTCCCTACAGTCATGTGTAAAATCACTTAGGTTCTTCCAGTTTCTGGTATTTAATGAGTACATCTTCACTTTATTGTCATCATTACCCCATCTAAGTAGGTGGGGATAGTTTTGAAATAACCCCATCTAAGTAGATGGGGTTACTTTAGAACTAACCCCATCTAAGTAGATGGGGTTACTTTTTAAGTAGATGCGGTTATTTTTGAACTAATCGGATCCAACCGTTTAATCGCAGAAACAAAAGAAGATGATGTTGGTGCTTGCTTCGAAAAGTTGGAGCAACAACTTTGAAAGCATTCAATATACATGAAATTGGTTCTCATTACATAAATTTCATTACCAAGTATACTTGTCTTCTAAATAACTCACTTGAATTAGGTAAAAATCAATACATAAATTTCATTACCAAGTATACTTATCTTCTAAATTACTCAAATGAATTAGGCAAAAAGGTTCCTTGCCAAGTAGATGGGGTTACAGTGCTCTGCCAGAAGCTATGGAGGAAGCTTCCCCAGACAGCCAGGTGTTCATGCCGAAGTTGCAAAATTCCAGAATCGTCCCAGCTTGTTAATGCCTTCTATTGTCAGAGCTTTTTGAGTTATTTGACCCCTCCGGGTCGTGGCCAACTTGAATGCAAGTTGAGACTACACATTTGTATGAAGTGTTAACCTTCATACAAAGGTCTCTGTCTTCTAAATAAGTCACATGAATTAGGCAATAGATGGGGTTACTTTTTAAGTAGATGAGGTTATTTTTGAACTAACTCCATTTAGATGGAAACCATATCTATTTTTCACCACCACCGTGTATGTCAGCAGAGCCTTTGGGAATGGGTTTGCGTCATCTGTCACTCTACAGTCATGTGTAAAATCACTTAGGTTCTTCTAGTTTCTGGTATTTAATGAGTACATCTTCACTTTATTGTCATCATTACCCCATCTAAGTAGGTGGGTTAGTTTTGAAATAACCCCATCTAAGTAGATGGGGTTACTTTAGAACTAACCCATCTAAGTAGATGGGGTTACTTTTTAAGTAGATGGGGTTATTTTTGAACTAATCCCATCCAGCCGTTTAATCGCAGAAACAAAAGAAGATAATGTTGGTGCTCGCTACAAAAAGTTGGAGCCACAACTTTGAAAGCATTCAATATACATGAAATTGGTTCTCATTACATAAATTTCATACAACTTTGAAAGCATTCAATATACATGAAATTGGTTCTCATTACAGAAATTTCATTACCAAGTATACTAGTTAGGATCCTACCGTTTAATCGCAAGGATCCAACCTTTTAATCGCTGAAACAAAAGAAGATGATGTTGGTGCTTGCTCTTATCCTTTAAACACAAGCAAGTATGCCTTCTGGTACAAAGAAAGGGAATGTTTAGCTGAGTGCTTGCTTCATAAAGTTAGAGCCACAACTTTGTAAGCATTCAATATACATGAAATTGGTTCTCATTGAACACCTGGCTGTCTGGGGAAGCTTCCTCCATAGCTTCTGGCAGAGCACCGTAACCCCATCTACTTAGATGGTGTTAGTTCAAAAATAACCCCATCTACTTAAAAAGTAACTCCATCTAGTTAGATGGGGTTAGTTCTAAAGTAACCCCATCTACTTAGATAGGGTTATTTCAAAACTAACCCCACCTACTTAGATAGAAACGATATCTTCATTTCACCACCACCTTGTATGTCAGCAGAGCCTTTGGGAATGGGTTTGCGTCATCTGTCACCCTACAGTCATGTGTAAAATCACTTAGGTTCTTCCAGTTTCTGGTATTTAATGAGTACATCTTCACTTTATTGTCATCATTACCCCATTTAAGACTTAGATGGGGTTACTTTAGAACTAACCCCATCTAAGTAGGATCCTACCGTTTAATTGCAAGGATCCAACCGTTTAATCGCAGAAACAAAAGAAGATGATGTTGGTGCTTGCTTCAAAAAGTTGGAGCAACAACTTTGAAAGCATTCAATATACATGAAATTGGTTCTCATTACATAAATTTCATTACCAAGTATACTTGTCTTCTAAATAACTCACTTGAATTAGGTAAAAATCAATACATAAATTTCATTACCAAGTATACTTGTCTTCTAAATAACTCACATGAATTAGGCAAAAAGGTTCCTTGCCAAGTAGATGGGGTTACAGTGCTCTGCCAGAAGCTATGGAGGAAGCTTCCCCAGACAGCCAGGTGTTCATGCCGAAGTTGCAAAATTCCAGAATCGTCCCAGCTTGTTAATGCCTTCTATTGTCAAAGCTTTTTGAGTTATTTGACCCCTCCGGGTCGTGGCCAACTTGAATGCAAGTTGAGACTACACATTTATACGAAGTGTTATTCCTTCATATAAAGGTCTCTATCTTCTAAATAACTCACATGAATTAGGCAATAGATGGGGTTACTTTTTAAGTAGATGGGGTAATTTTTGAACTAACTCCATTTAGATGGAAACCATATCTTTTTTTCACCACCACCTTGTATGTCAGCAGAGCCTTTGGGAATGGGTTTGCGTCATCTGTCACCCTACAGTCATGTGTAAAATCACTTAGGTTCTTCCAGTTTTTGGTATTTAATGAGTGCATCTTCACTTTATTGTCATCATTACCCCATCTAAGTAGGTGGGTTAGTTTTGAAATAAACCCATCTAAGTAGATGGGGTTACTTTAGAACTAACCCCATCTAAGTAGACGGGGTTACTTTTTAAGTAGATGGGGTTATTTTTGAACTAACCCCATCCAGCCGTTTAATCGCAGAAACAAAAGAAGATAATGTTGGTGCTTGCTTCAAAAAGTTGGAGCCACAACTTTGAAAGCATTCAATATACATGAAATTGGTTTTCATTACATAAATTTCATACAACTTTGAAAGCATTCAATATACATGAAATTGGTTCTCATTACATAAATTTCATTACCAAGTATACTAGTTAGGATCCTACCGTTTAATCGCAAGGATCCAACCTTTTAATCGCTGAAACAAAAGAAGATGATGTTGGTGCTTGCTCTTATCCTTTAAACACAACCAAGTATGCCTTCTGGTACAAAGAAAGGGAATGTTTAGCTGAGTGCTTTCTTTAAAAAGTTAGAGCCACAACTTTGTAAGCATTCAATATACATGAAATTGGTTCTCATTGAACACCTGGCTGTCTGGGGAAGCTTCCTCCATAGCTTCTGGCAGAGCACTGTAACCCCATCTACTTAGATGGAGTTAGTTCAAAAATAACCCCATCTACTTAAAATGTAACCCCATCTAGTTAGATGGGGTTAGTTCTAAAGTAACCCCATATACTTAGATAGGGTTATTTCAAAACTAACCCCACCTACTTAGATGGAAACGATATCTTCATTTCACCACCACCTTGTATGTCAGCAGAGCCTTTGGGAATGGGTTTGCGTCATCTGTCACCCTACAGTCATGTGTAAAATTACTTAGGTTCTTCCAGTTTCTAGTATTTAATGAGTACATCTTCACTTTATTTTCATCATTACCCCATTTAAGACTTAGATGGGGTTACTTTAGAACTAACCCCATCTAAGTAGGATCCTACCGTTTAATCGAAAGGATCCAACCGTTTAATCGCAGAAACAAAAGAAGATGATGTTGGTGCTTGCTTCAAAAAGTTAGAGCCACAACTTCGAAAGCATTCAATATACATGAAATTGGTTCTCATTACATAAATTTCATTACCAAGTATACTTGTCTTCTAAATAACTCACATGAATTAGGCAAAAATCAATACATAAATTTCATTACCAAGTATACTTGTCTTCTAAATAACTCACATGAATTAGGCAAAAAGGTTCCTTGCCAAGTAGATGGGGTTACAGTGCTCTGCCCGAAGCTATGGAGGAAGCTTCCCCAGACAGCCAGGTGTTCATGCCGAAGTGGCAAATTCCAGAATCGTCCCAGCTTGTTAATGCCTTCTATTGTCAGAGCTTTTAGAGTTATTAGGCCCCTCTGGGTCGTGGCTAACTTGAATGCAAGTTGAGACTATACATTTGTATGAAGTGTTAATCCTTCATACAAAGGTCTCTGTCTTCTAAATAACTCACATGAATTAGGCAATAGATGGGGTATCTTTTTAAGTAGATGGGGTTATTTTTGAACTAACTCCATTTAGATGGAAACCATATCTTTTTTTCACTACCACCTTGTACGTTAGCAGAGCCTTTGGGAATGGGTTTGCGTCATCTGTCACCCTATAGTCATGTGTAAAATCACTTAGGTTCTTCTAGTTTCTGGTATTTAATGAGTACATCTTCACTTTATTGTCATCATTACCCCATCTAAGTAGGTGGGTTAGTTTTGAAATAACCCCATCTAAGTAGATGGGGTTACTTTAGAACTAACCCCGTCTAAGTAGATGTGGTTACTTTTTAAGTAGATGGGGTTATTTTTGAACTAACCCCATCCAGCCGTTTAATCGCAGAAACAAAAGAAGATGATGTTGGCGCTTGCTTCAAAAAGTTGGAGCCACAACTTTGAAAGCATTCAATATACATGAAATTGGTTCTCATAACATAAATTTCATACAACTTTGAAAGCATTCAATATACATGAAATTGGTTCTCATTACATAAATTTCATTACCAACCGTTTAATCGATGAAACAAAAGAAGATGATGTAGGTGCTTGCTCTTATCCTTTAAACACAAGCAAGTATGCCTTCTAGTCCAAAGAAAAGGAATGTTTAGCTGAGTGCTTGCTTCAAAAAGTTAGTGCCACAACTTTGTAAGCATTCAATATACATGAAATTGGTTCTCATTGAACACCTGGCTGTCTGGGGAAGCTTCCTCCATAGCTTCTGGCAGAGCACTGTAACCCCATCTACTTAGATGGAGTTAGTTAAAAAATAACCCCATCTGCTTAAAAAGTAACCCCATCTAGTTAGATGGGGTTAGTTCTAAAGTAACCCCATCTACTTAGATGGGGTTATTTCAAAACTAACCCCACCTACTTAGATGGAAACGATATCTTCATTTCACTACCACCTTGTATGTCAGCAGAGCCTTTGGGAATGGGTTTGCGTCATCTTTCACCCTACAATCATGTGTAAAATCACTTATGTTCTTCCAATTTCTGGTACTTAATGAGTACATCTTCACTTTATTGTCATCATTACCCCATTTAAGTAGGTGGGGTTAGTTTTGAAATAACCCCATTTAAGTAGATGGGGTTACTTTAGAACTAACTCCATCTAAGTAGGATCCTACCGTTTAATCGCAAGGATCCAACCGTTTAATCGCAGGAACAAAAGAAGATGATGTTGGTGCATGCTTCAAAAAGTTAGAGCCACAACTACTTAAGATGCATCCGTGCGCTCCCCTGCAAAACAGATTAGCACATACCCTAGCTCAAGGCTAGTATACATACTCAGATAATGGCCACAGATACACATAAGGGAACTTTATGTATTCAAATGACATTTTGTAGCATCTTCCTATAATCTATGTTACACAATCCTTATAAAAATGAGTAAAATGTATTAAATATACTACACGAACTAGACCCTTTTCAAAAAAGGCATATAATTGCTATAGTCTTTCTAGACCTGTTTCGTCTAAAAAGAGACCCAACTTACTTTGGGAGGAAAAAACCAACAAGAACACCAAGTAAGTACGCGTGAGCCAGCTTCATCATTTAAATACAATTCTATTTTTTTGGTGCACAAACACACATCTTCATGAACAAACAGCCCATAGACCACTGTTGGTATATAGTATCACACCGGTGGTCTATGCGTTTTCCCAAATTAGACTTCTGCTAGATCTATTATAGTAAGATGTATCTTAGTGTAGTCGATAAAGCCCCTTTTCATATACTTATTGAACTTGATTCAAATATTTTTTTTAGCTTCTTCCAAAAATGTATTAAATAAAGGCATATAATTACTATAATCCTAAATAAACAAATACAATCAAAACCAGCTTCTAAAATAAAATCCATGAATACTATGGTAGGGTTGGGCCGCTAAAAAGCTCCTACTCTCATCACTCAATCCCAGCCTCATTTATGAAAGAGAACTAAACATAAATGAAGGGCCATATGAGAATGAAAGTCAAAGAATAATACATAAATGGTAAAGGGGATAGTAACGGAAGTGCTCAAGTGTCTAAACATGATACATGAATAGACCAAAACAATCAATCAGACATTTTATTTCACAATTCACTATTCCGTCCGTTCCTTTATTGTACAAGGAGCCTGCAGACACCCAAGTACCACATTATGATGGGGTGCAGGGTCACACACCTACCAATCACCAGATATCATTTCAGATTACCTAAGATGCATCCGTACGCTCCCTTACAAAATAGATTAGCACATACACTATCTCAAGGCTAGCATACATACGGGCTAGTACAAGTGGAACGACGATCACTACTTCCAATCAGTTTGATGCGCTTAATATGGATGATACGGATGGTTTTGGTATTCCTACTAATGACACCAACAAGGATGTGGATGCTGGTCGTACAATGGAAGTTAATGAGGATGAGTCGATTAAGACTGGTACTACATCACAAGAACCGCTTGTGAGTGATTCAATGGAAATTAAGGAAGTTGGTTCTACTCCTATAGTTGAGAAAATTGGTAAGCCTGAAAAGCTACTTATTGATGGGAAAGCTACTCTTGTGGATGATGATGGTCATCATGTTCCGTCTACCTCTTCCACTAAGAGGGCAAACCCATTTTCAAAGGTGGGTGAGGTTGTGGTTTCTGATAGTGATGATGATAAGGTTCTTGACATGTTCGACGAATCAGCAAATCTTTTTGGTGGTGGTCTTGAGCGTGAAGATGAGTTTGATGACTATGATGATTATTCGAAGCAAATTTATGATTTTCCTGGGAATTTTGATGCTCTTGTGATGGGGTGCAGGTCACACACCTACCTTTTTTTGGCGTTGGGCCAAAACAATCAATCAGACATTTTATTTCACAATTCATTACACCGTTAATTCCTTTATTGTACAAGGAGCCCGCGGACACCCAAGTACCACATTGTGATGGGGTGCATGGTCACACACCTAAAAATCACCAGATATCATTTCAGATTACTTAAGATGCATCCGTACGCTCCCTGCAAAACAGATTAACACATACCCTAGCTCAAGGCTAGCATACATACTCAGATAATGGCCACTGATACAAACAAGGGAACTTTATGTATTCAAATGACATTTTGTAGCGTCTTCCTATAATCTATGTTACACAATCCTTATAAAAATGGGTAGATGTATTAAATATACTACACGAACTAGACCCTTTTCATAAAAGGCATATAATTGTTATAGTCTTTCTAGACCTGTTTAGTCTAAAAAGAGACCCAACTTACTTTGGGAGGAAAAAACCAACAAGAACACCAAGTAAGTACGCGTGAGCCAGCTTCATCATTTAAATCTAATTCTATTTTTTTGGTGCACAAACACACATCTTCATGAACAAACAGCCCATAGACCACTGTTGGTATATTGTGTCACACTGGTGGTCTATGCGTTTTCCCAAATTAGACTTCTGCTAGATCTATTATAGTAAGATGTATCTTAGTGTAGTCGATAAAGCCCCATTTCATATACTTATTGAACTTGATTCAAAATTTTTTTTTAGCGTCTTCCAAAAATGTATTAAATAATGGCATATAATTACTATAATCCTAAATAAACAAATACAATCAAAACCAACTTCTAAAATAAAATCCATGAATACTATGGTAGGGTTGGGCCGCTAAAAAGCTCCTACTCTCACCACTCAATCCCAGCCTCATTTATGAAAGAGAACTAAACATAAATGAAGGGTCATATGAGAATGAAAGTCAAAGAATAATGCAGAAATGGTAAAGGGGATAGTAACAGAAGTGCTCAAGTGTCTAAACATAATACATGAATAGACCAAAACAATCAATCAGACATTTTATTTCACAATTCATTATAATATCAATTCCTTTATTGTACAAGGAGCCTGCAGACACCCAAGTACCATATTGTGATAGGGTGTCGGGTCACACATCTACCAATCACCAGATATCATTTTAGATTACCAAAGATGCATCCGTACGCTCCCCTACAAAACAGATTAGCACATACCCTATCTCAAGGCTAGCATACATACGGGCTAGTACAAGTGGAACGAAGATCACTACAACCAATCAGTTTGATGCACTTAATATGGATGATACGGATGGTTTTGGTATTCATACTACTGACAACAACAAGGATGTGGATGCTGGTCATACAGTGGAAGTTAATGAGGATGAGTCGATTAAGACTGGTACTACATCACAAGAACCGCTTGTGAGTGATTCAATGGAAATTAAGGAAGTTAGTTCTACTCCTATAGTTGAGAAAATTGGTAAGCTTGAAAAGCTACTTATTGATGGGTGTGGAAAACTAGAAGGGGGGGGGGTTGAATAGTTTTACATCCTTTTAAAAGTTTATTACCAAAATATTTTGTAGCTTATTTAAAACTTTCGATTCGATCTCAAGTGAATTCAAATGACAACTAATATAAGCAATTCTAATGTAATAAAGAAAGTATTGAAATGTAATGAACAAAAGATAGAGTTAGAAAGATCAAACCACAACACGCGAATTTATAGTGGTTCGGCTACAAGGACACCTTCCTTGCCCTACTCCACTCCCCGAGTACCACACTCGAGATTTTTCTTCACTATGTCAACAAACTCCTTATGGTGGAGAAACCTTACACACCTTGGCTTACACGAGTTAACGACACTAAGCTAAGTGTCGAGTTCTAATCGTAGCTAGAACCAATCTCACGACTTCTTGAAGGCTTCACTCCTTCTTCACAACTTCACGACTTGTTCAAGGCTTCACACCTTCACAACCTCACACCTTCTTCTATGCACAACTAATTCACAACTACTAAACTACTTTACAACACACCTATTTTCTACACACAACAAATTTACACAACACTTTTACAAATATCTACCACAACTACAATATGAATCTAGCTATTCACAACACTACTACAATTAGATGGATGTAGAGGAGTGTTCTTCTTCTTGCACTTGAATGAATGAAGCTTTGGATCACTTGGAAACAAAGACTTATGAATTATATGATCAAAGGATTTTAGATCTAGAGAGGGAGGTTGGATCAGAAAGTTTATAGTGCAAAAAGGTGAGAAAAATATGTAAAATGATCCAGTATTTATAGGGCTAAATTTTACTGTTCGGGAGCGTGCCGGTCCCCTTAATTATAGGCCGGTCCCCTTAATCATTAAGGGGGCCGCCTAGTAAAATTAAGAGGGCCGCCCTCCTGAACGTTTGAAAAGTTTTTCTAGATAAAATTTGCCCTTTTTGGTTGGAAATTTAAAATCATATTTTTGTGGTTTAATATAGCATTACCAAAAATGATTTACAAATATATTTAAAATGTTTATATCATTTTAAAATATGTTATGTCTTAAGACAAAATTTCCTTTGATCATGTAATGCATAAGATGCTTAGTTTATGCATACCTTAAGTGATATTAGATGTAGAAGTAAATATTTGTTACCAAATACTTTTTTACTTCTTAATCTTGACTTAATTTGATTTAAGTTTTGTGATTATCAAAACATAGGTTTATTGAGAGATATTAATAACCTTTTTAAGTATTATTTATATCAACAATCTCCCCCTTTTTGATGATTACAAAACTTAAACTCATTAACTCAAAAATTAATTTTTAAACAAGTATTTTAGTGAGTTTATATTTACTTCTCCCCCTTTTTGTAGAATCTAAAAGGTTAAGCCGACAATTTTTAAGCGTGAAAAATGGACGGGTAGAAACTCCCCCTTGATGTGTACTCCCCCTCGTTTGGGGGCACCAAGAGAACGAGCTATGGAATGCTTTGCAAAAAAAATATTAGAAGCACAAGTATATGCATGCAAACATGTATAAGGAAAAAAAAAATAAAGCATGTTTGAAAAGAAAGCATTCATATTAAATAAGTGGTTGTGTCAAGGCACAAACATACAAGTAACAATTTGAATTACAAGTAGAAAAGCTAGTTCACAAATAAGCAACTAGGAAAATACATCATCATGCAAAAAGTACATGGTCTTCATAGAGCTTGCAAGCAAAAGGGTGGTAGAGGCTTTATTTATTAAGCATATGAGATGCTTAATTAGGAGAGCACGATGGTGATGGTGAAGGAATGGGTGAGAATTGTGGTGGAGGAATTATCGGAGAGGATGGTGGAGTTGGTGGGTTGGTAAGCAAATGTTCAATAGATAAAAACATATATTGAATTTCATCTCTAAGGCCAAAGATGACCGTGCAGTTGTGGATGCAACAAAGACAAGTATCCCCATGGGATTCAAGTAGCCTCCAAGGCACGGGATTGGCAAAGAATGGTAGTGTAATTGGTGGAGATGAGAGATGAGCATCAAGTGGTGTTATTGGTGAAAGTGAGATGGTAAGATGGGTGGACATGGGTTCTTGTGTAGGAGGTGGTGATGACACTTGTGGTGACAAGTGTGAGTTGATGTAGTCATTGATTAATGAGGTTGAGGGTATGGAGGATGAGGAAGTTCCATGAGTGGAAGGTGTTTTAGATGGTGCATTGGGTGCACATGGGGATGAACATTTAGGTGGAGGTGATGGTGTTTTGTTGTCTTCATTTGTTAAGTCAATGAAGAGTTGTTTTGGGGGGATGACCACAAGTTTTTGTTTCTTGGAGGTTTTGGAGTGTGAGGTGCTTAGTGGAGTCATGATGATTAAGATGGTGAATGATGAGATGAAGAATGGTGATTTTGGAGGGAATTTATAGTATGGAAATGGTTGATTTAGGTATGTATTTGAAATGGTTTAATAAGATTCTAAAATCAGTTGGGTTAAAATGGGAAATGGTAGCTGAAACTAGAGAAAGGGTTCACAAGATGCAAAAGAAAACAGTGAATCTAGTTCCAGATGGCCGGTCCCCTTAATTGTATGCCGGCCCCCTTAATAATTAAGGGGACTACCTGGGGAATTAAGGGGGCCCCATCTGGTGTTTTCCCAAACGACCAGAAACCCAAAATTTTCAAAATTTGGTGATTTTGCAAGTGTGTTTTTCCAGCAAGCTCTATTAGAAGTATATACTCTAGGAATGATGATATATAAATATATATATATATATATATATATATATAACCAAATTTCATGCAAAGAAACATATTATATTCCATTTTGAAAATAAGCATGGCATAACATTAAAATAGTAGCATGATAACAATTAAAATCCAAACATCATTCAAGAGATGACAATAAACAACACAAGTATTTTCGAATAAATCGGACAAATAGCAAATCATACAAATGTCAAATAGAACCAAGTAATAACAAGTAGCAATACATCAATATCTTCTACTTCTTTTTCTTTCCAAGCATCTTCCTAAACATCTTCCCAACAGATTTGAAACCCCCTCAAAGTTCTTCATGCATTTGTTGTTGACGATTGATGATAGACGTTTGACGAGTGAAGAGAAGCTCATCGGTATGTTCATGAGGAAGAGGAATTTGATACTCGGTATCATCAAGATCGGAAAGATCCTCAACAAAGGTCATGGGGGATGGAGTACTAACACGTGAGGTGTCTTCCTCCTCATCATCATCGTCATCACGATGAGATGTAGAACCATGAGGCCTAGAGTACAAAGGAACACGAGATTTTCCTTTGTCACTACGAGGACGGCGAGTACGAACACGAGTGAGTTGGTTCAAGGTAGGAAGGATTTGAACGTAGTAATCTCTTTGAAGATGAGAGTAATGTTCCATCACATAACGATAAAGTCGTGTGAGAAACATACCATAAGGAAGATTGGCATTTGGGGTGTTTTTGGCTGACATGATTCGATGAATGAAAAGATAAGCCAAATTGTATTGCTCTTCAGCAATAACACAATAAAGCATGTGGGCAATGCTTGCCGTGACATGATCACGGTGACCACCAGTACCGAACGCATTCTCTCGAATGAGTTCTTCCCACTTCTTCATATCTTGGCTTAGCTCTTTGAGGAGGATTTGATTGGCATGAATATCGACATTCTTCGACTTGATTACTCGACTAGTCGTATGACGTTCTAGTTCGAGCATTCGACGAATGTCTTCTGGACTAGGAATCTCAGAATAGTAGGGGCCATCCCGAGGACGATTTCTTTCAAGAGAGCAAAGATCCCATTCATTTGTGAAAACGGCTTGGCCGTTGTATGGGATTCGAAGAATTTGACCGAATTGAACAAGATTGAGAGTGATGAATTGATTTTGAATCATGAAGGAGATGAGGATATTGCCATAGGGATCGGTTTGCACCGTTACTTGGCTATAGAAATCGAGGACAAAACGAGGAATGATTGGTTCGTTGATTTGGAGAAGACATTCGAAACGAATATTGGTGAACATTCATTCGGTTTGATCATTTTCATAGAAAGATGGATCGACAATTCGTCCTTCGTGAATGTTTCTATTTTCAATAGGACGATAGAAACACGCAACTGAAGGAGACATGCCGGGAGTAGAAGAGACATTTGGAATGTATTGTTTGGTTTTGGATACATCACCAACCGTGGTCTTAGGCATTTTCACCTAAACAATATAACAACAAAAATAGAATTAATATAAAAACAACTATCATGCATATGTTATATATATGTATATATAATTATATGCAATATATGTGGAACGAAATTCTACTTCGACACAAAAAAAAAATTCAATGAAGTAGTTTCATAATGTTCCTTTTATTTTGATTTTAAACTCGTTTAGAATATATAATATCAAAGAGTATGATATCATAGTTCATTTCGAAATAAGGCTAGATATATATTAGATTATATATCTTCCATTTCGTAAGAGTTTGACACAACATGAGCTTGTTTAAAAGATTAAAAAGCGAATTTTAGTTTTCAAAAATATCATTTTCGAGATAAACCAAACGCTCCCTTAACTAGATAAAGACATCTTAAAACATCAATATATATATTGATTATATATCTTGATGACGTCTATTGATCTTAGTAGTATTAACAAGTTTTATGAAAAAGTTTTAAATTTCAAATAACTACATATAGTTATAGTTTGTTCATGAACCAAACGCCCATGTTGTCTTCATGAATCATTTTCTAATAAATTGAAAAGTATGTTTTGATTGTTTAGGATGTTAAAATAATGTAATGTAGTAAGTTTTAAGTGGTTTATGAGACTTATATCAACAATGTGCCTCTTGAAAAATAAAATTTAACAAGGGTTTATGGGCGATTAATGATTTTGACAAAATAATATGTTATACTAATTTTGAGTTGCAATACATCATTCTAATCCTATGGGAAGCATTTGGTAGTTCAATTTCTAGCTTCTATTGCACCTAAATTCAAATTAAAATAAGTTTTAATAAAATGCATAATAATTGATTAGACACCAAATCGAATGAAATGTGATGAAATGCATGTTGGAAAACTTACAAAAGATGTTGTTATATGTTTGGTTGATGTTTGCCCCTTGCGAAACAACCCCGGATTGGTGATATGATGGAGGATTTTGAAGTTTTTGGGTGTTTTGGTTCGTACTCAGTAGCAGTGGGGAGGAACAAATGAGTGAATGGAGTGTTTGGGAATGGAATTAAGAAGGAAAAACGGATTTGGAAGTGTCAGATGGCCGGTCCCCTTAAACATTAAGGGGACCGCCCTCGATAACAAGCCGGTCCCCTTAATTAATAAGGGGGCCGCCTTTGAAATTTTTCAAATTTCGCGGAATTAGTTTCTGAAACAAAAATATTTATACGTATATAATTAGATTTATAATATATCAAAAATACGTAAACGTTCATTGGCACGATGATAAAATTCTTAACAATTTTTAATTACCGTTTCGATAATTAAAATATACCTTTGACAATTTTGGATAAAATGATCAAAGTGTTAAGTTGATGAAGGGTTTGAGGTGTGTTCGGGAATATGTGAATAAGTGTATATATATATATATATATATATATATATATATATATATATATATATATATATATATATATATATATATATATATATATATATATATATATATATATATATATATATATATTTATATATAAGTATAAGTGTGAGTGAAAGATGGGTTGATGGGTGAGGTTTGAAAGATAGTAGCGGAGATAGGATATAGTCGGCGAGAGGAGTTTGTTTCATCCATAGTGTTCACGTGCGAAGGCGTTCTTGCATTATAAAAGTCCACTTGACTCATATCCCTTCATCATCATGAGTCTCCTAGAAGAGGACTTACTAGAATAACGCGAGGGGGGAAGGAAAGGGTTCGATAAAGAACGATTTCCTGGAGTTCTAGAAAGTCAACTAATGACGTATCTAGGTTATGTGCAAGCAATTATATATATATATATATATATATATATATATATATGATTGAAACAAGTAGAGAGAAAAAGGCAAGCTATATCTATGCAAACAGTATGATCGAATAAGCATATTTATCTAAGCATGGCAATGAGTTATGAAGGAATGTGATGAGGCAAAAAATGATCCATTTTTAGAGGGTCATTTAAGCCCGAATCCGAATTTATTTGATCAAATATTGCCCTAAATCGTTCCTTTTGTGATTTTAGGTACTTTGGGAGTGAAATCTAGAAAAGGAAGCAATTCGGACGTTTTTGGAGCATAAAAGTGAAGAAAACGCCAAAGTCTTAATTTTCCATGCTGGGAACAGTGCATGACGGCGTCAAGAGGAAGATTATGACGGCGTCAAGAGTAAAAGTCCATGACGACCCAGAACAGATTTGACGGCGTCACGTAGGAAGGGCGTCAAGAGTAAAAGAGTCATGACGGCCTGGAAGTGTATAAGTCTTGACGGCGTCAGAAGTAGATCTAGGCAGTCCGAGAAGAGTTTTGGCGGCGAGGTGACGACGTCACCAAATTGGTCTTGACGCCGTCAAACCTATTTTCCTATATATAGTTTTCTAATTTTCCACATTAAAAGAGAGAAGTTTTGGGAGAAACCCTAAGTACGATTTTGGTGTAACTTTACAGGTTTTTCAAGGGTTCCAACCCCTTGATACCTTGCATGATTAATCAAGATAAGTGTTCTTCTAATTCAATCAATATGTCTATGTGTTGGTTGTCTATATCATGTTCTTGTCTTAATTCTATCATGCTAGGCTAGATCTCTTTTGTGTTTGCTTAGATCTAATGAAACCTAGATATTGATTATGTGTTGATTACTTGTTTATTCTTGTCTTGGATGAATGATTTATATGTTAGGCTTAAGAAAACTGGCAGATCTCCAATTGGTAACATGCTTGAATGTCTTAAGAAACATGAACCAACGCGCACTAGGTCTTTATTGGTTGTATTTAATGCATGAGCCACTGTTTACAATCCCTATAGTTGTGCTGGGCATGGTGTAGGAGGAGATAAGAGCTCATAGAATTGGGGAGTTATGTGTGCCACCCCATGAATGATATTAAGGAATACAATCCGTCATCCATGCAATTATAACAAGTAATTAACGTGTAAAAGATATCTAGGGAGTAGTGAAATCTAAGTAAACACATTTTCTCCAATTACTGCTCAAAACCTTAGTATAAATTAGCTTATTTTCGTTTCTAGTATTTTATTTTGATTGCATCTTAGTATTGGGTTAGTTGAATAGCAACTAATTCCGCCCACTCTTCCAAAGTCCGAGATTTTTACTTGCTTTCCATAAAATATAAAAACACAAAAATAATCATCCCTCACCTTTAGAACTAGTATTTAGGCTTTCTAATCCTAGCGACACTATTCCTAAGCTGAACGATCAATCCCCCGGTACTTGTCACTATACTATACTACAACGATCAGGTACACTGCCTGGTGGGGGTTGTAAGCTTCTCGAGATCCCTCGAGAGGTAAAGCCTGTTGCGATTCCCACGCATCAAGTTTTTGGCGCCGCAGCCCGGGGAATAGTTATTGTCTAGGTTAGAATTTCTTTTTATTAGGTCTACTTGCTAGATTCCTTTCTAGTAAGATTTTATTTTTATTTTTAGATTTTCTTGTAGTCTATCTTTTTCTTTGTACCCGTTGTTTGTAAAACCATTTTCACTTGTCACTGTGGCAGATGAAATTCCATTTAGATCACTGACAATAGAGGAACAACTATATTTCACTAATAGATTTGATTCCTATCATTCCAATGATTTTTTGTGTGATCTTTATGACATCCAAGAGGAGTTGGGGGTAAAGTTAGATGGGTATGATGAATTTTATGCATGTGTGATTTCAATTAGACAATCATTATCAGGATCAATTCCTTTTAGTGAAACCCTTTGGAAGAATTTCGAGGAAAGTTTCCTAACCGTGAACCATAAGTTGAATGAATTGATGAGTTTGTATCCGTCAGACTTTGAGGAAACAAATGATGTGATGGAAGAGATAGTAGAAAACCCAAGCCCACTAAGTACCCCACAAGTCCTAGCATCATTTGAGGCATACACACCGCCCGTGACTTACCCGGAAGAAGTAGAAGAGACTATAGGAACCCCAATAGAGGTAGAACCTTTGAACCAAACACAACTAGAGGATATAGGTTTGAATATTCATAATGATAACCTTACTCTTAGTTCTAGGGAAGTTCCTAGTTTTGATGAACCGGAGCCTCAACCAAAGCCGTTACCTAATCTTCTATCCTTAGGTGTGAATTTAGGAATTGAAAAAGGTCCCGATCCACCCATCAAACCATATAGTCCAGGTAGTCTTGGGATAAAGGTAGTAGACTCTAAGCCTTGTAGAGAGGAAGCTGACGTAGGAGTGGAAAATGACCTTACATGCTTACATCACCCATTTTTGATTGATCACAAGAAACATTATGGGTTTAAACCGGGTTTATTAGGTCAAGATAGGTCCCCAACTAGTAATCTCTTGAAGTTGATTGAAAATGATCCCTTTCTAGTAGAAAATTTTAATCCACCCATTAACCCAATTGAATTAGGTAAGGTTATGATGATAGGAGCACACCCCTTTGAGCATATAAATCACTCACCCCCTTCACCTCACGTGGCATATTCACACCCTAAGGGTGTGTATCGCTACTTTCCCCCACACTTAATCCTAAGTGTAGGGAAAACCTCCCCTATTTCCGTTAAATAAGGGTAGAGTCAGGCTCGTGACTCGAACAAAAACAAGCGCTTCTTGGGAGGCAACCCATGTTTTGTGTGTTTTTATTTGTTTGTTTGTTTGTTTGTTTGTTTGATTTATTTGTTTCCGTATGCATGTTTTATTTTTGTTGTTTGTGGCTCATGTTTCAAAGTAAATTGTGAAAATGCTTTATTTTGTTTTTAACTTCGTCTTAATTGCATATAAAGGTATTTTGCAAAAGATAAGTGTAAGGGAGATCCAAATTTGTTTATAAGAATGAAATTGAGCATGAACCACAACAATATTAAATGGACATGTGTATTAGTATTTGTTAGAGTCAAATGCTTGTATTGAGTCATAATGAAGTTTTGCAGGATTTTCCAGGAAGTAGGACGAAGTTTTTCTAGAAATTTTCCGAAAACTTAACATAAGAATTTCTGCAGGTCACTTCTGACGGCGTCACGAGTTTACTCTTGACGGCGTCATGTGTAAAATTCTGGAAATTTTGCTAGTTTTGTTTATAACGGAGTCTTATGGTTTTTGTGAATTATTAAGTTTTATAATCTCCAGGAGATCTGCAAACTTCATTCCACAAGCATTATATCTTATCTTGTTTTCTAGGATTTAGAAACTTATATAGGATGCCGCCGATTTTACGCGAGGTTGTCTTGTCTATTTTGTCAGGTTTTACAGGTTATGTATGACAAGGAGATGATTTATATTCTGGAAGGGAAGCTTTGATTGTTCATTTTCTTGGAGGAATATTTAACCTGGCCATCCTATTATCCATACCGAGTGAATCAGGGGAGTATTTGATTTCATTCTCTTTACTTTTTCACTTTTACATTCTTTACTTGAACATTGGGGACAATGTTCATCTTAAGTGTAAGGGGAGGGTAAAAAGATGATACCTTACATATGCACTTTCACTTGAGTTTGTTTTGTTTGATGGTAGATGTGTAATAAAACTATAAGAAATACTTGTTAGTGCAATTTTAGCGCCAAATTTAAAATTTTTTACAACATTTAGGAGTGAAACTTTAGCCATAGCAAGCGTCTCATGGATAGGAGATTGTATGACTAGCACATAACCGTATATTCAGAAAAATTTTCCACCTAAATATGTGAGGTTCGCCTTTAGATTTGATAGGAAAAGCATTTACTATTAGTGCTTATGAGTGTACCGGTAGTATTTAGATTCTAGAACTTGCGTTAGTGATGCATCCCGAGACCGCTAGTGAGACTACATTCATGTAGTAGGATTTACTACATGATAAGAGGCATTAGGATTACCCTTATGTTAAACCCGTATTATAATTACTTGACCATTTAAGTCATATTACTTGGCTAGTTAAGTCAACTAATTTTTTCCCACACCCTTAGCGTTGTACTCATTTTTAGTACACGAAACCCCTAGTACGCCCCTCCGAGCCTATCTTTTCGTTTCTAACTTTAAGTATTTTACTTAAAGGAAGAATTTGTTACACCCCACTTAAATGTACAACCAAATCGCCTTAGCCTTCCATGTATGCGCTCATTTTTAGTGCATTATTTTTATTTGTTAAACCCTAAGTTAACTTTCTAATTGATTACATGGTTGCTAAGTCGAGTCATATCTTTGTACATATTGTTTTGAGACGATTGGGACTCATGGGTAAGTACTTATTTATGGAGTAATGGGGAAGAACATCATATTATTGCCCCCGTATGTACGTTAATCTTAAAAGTGCTCCAAGTGTTTTGATTTTCTTAATTCGAGTCATTAGTTTAGTTTATTGTAAAGTATGTAAAGATTCAAGTGTAAGGGGAATGCTCAATCCCCTATGATGTATTATTTTGGATGGTAGGGTAAAAGTGTATGCAAAAAAAAAAAAAAAAAAAAAAAAAAAAAAAAAAAAAAAATCGAAAAGATCAAGAAAAAGAAAAAAAATATAGAAAAAGAAAAAAAAAAGAGAAAAAAAAAATATATACGGACTACCATCCCGTTTCATTCTATGTTCATTTTATGTTTTTGTTATTTTTCATTTATTAGCTTAAGTCGAGTCTAGTCTTGGCTTAGCAACGCCATATTGTACATGTAATTAACCAAGAGTGTTAACTCGCCACCAGTAAAACTTCCTTTATCCAACAAAACCGTGTATTTCATATCCCTACACCTAACGTTACAACCCTTTAAAAGACCTCTTTGATAGTTTATCCTAGGTGCTTACGCCATGTGGTGGAGGTTTGATCCTTTCCCAAGCCTATGGTAATCTATTTTGCTATGACAGGTAGTGAGAGATATCTTCCGTTTCCATATTGTAATTTATACTTTATTACACCCGAGAGATGTGAGTATCTAAACACTATTTGTGAGGTGCTTGTGTATGACCTCAGTGCTTCTCTATTGGTCTTTAGTGGAATGATTATTTGTTGTAATTACTTTTATATTAGTGTTAAATGACCCCTAACTTATCTTTTGAGTAGAATAAAAGCGCATTTGCTTGAGGACAAGCAAATCTCAAGTGTAAGGGTATATGATGAGGCGAAAAATGATCCGTTTTTAGGGGGTCATTTAAGCCCGAATCCGAATTTATTTGATCAAATATTGCCCTAAATCGTTCCTTTTGTGATTTTAGGTACTTTGGGAGTGAAATCTGGAAAAGGAAGCAATTCGGACGTTTTTGGAGCATAAAAGTGAATAGCAACTAATTCGGACGTTTTTGGAGCATAAAACACATTTTCTCCAATTACTGCTCACAACCTTTGTATAAATTAGCTTATTTTCATTTCTAGTATTTTATTTTGATTGCATCTTAGTATTGGGTTAGTTGAATAGCAACTAATTCCGCCCACTCTTCCAAAATCCGAGATTTTTACTTGCTTTCCATAAAATATAAAAACACAAAAATAATCATCCCTCACCTTTAGAACTAGTATTTAGGCTTTCTAATCCTAGCGACACTATTCCTAAGCTGAACGATCAATCCCCCGGTACTTGTCACTATACTATACTACAACGATCAGGTACACTGCCTGGTGGGGGTTGTAAGCTTCTCGAGATCCCTCGAGAGGTAAAGCCTGTTGCGATTCCCACGCATCAGAATGGCGTACCTGGTGGTCTTCAAAAAAAAAAATCTTCAAAATCATCAAGATGATATATAGACTTTGAAAAAGTCTATGTTGAGAGAAACTTCAAGATTGCCTCAAGGAATGTTCATCTAGCCATTCGATCCCAATTGTCTCTTTGGTCCAAAGTTGTTTAACATTTGACTAGGATGCATGAAAGGTGGTAGTATACCCCAAGGATTGTAGCTTTGTTGGTAGTTCCACATTTGATTACTATTGTTATTATAGTTTTGCCTATTTTGGTTTCTTCTTGGTTGAGGTGTTTTAGACCTAGGATTAGGATTATTTGATTTTCTAGGTGGTGGTGTTTTGGATCTTGTCTTAGATTTAGATGATCCTACCTCGTTTTTCAAAGATGATTTATAAAAAGCTTTTACTTCTTCATTGTTGGCAAGAGGTATTTTTTCTATCATTAATAAGTATATACTTAGGATTAGATTTTAGAGATTTTTGTTCGTTAGGTTCATTTTCGAATTTGACATTTTTAATCTCACTTGTTGAAGCTTCATTTGAGTTAAATCCTAAACCGGTTTTATCTCCGGATGTTCTTTGACTACTTATTATTTTATTAAGACAGTGACTACTATTTTCAAATTTATTAAGTTTCCGAATTTCTTCCCTAAGTGTTTCGTTTTCATCTTTAAGCATTTGACATGACTTGCATTCTTCAAAAGTTTCTTTACCTTTTTCAAGTTGATGTATTTTAATTTTTAGTTCAAGTACTTCATTTTCCAATTGATTGTTTATGTATTTTAGTGATTTGTTTTTAGCCATTACTAGTTGTCCTAATTTGCATAGCCTATTATATTCATTATCTAGATCTTTTTCATCTAATGATAAACTTTCATCACTAAAATATTCGGTTTCGGAACGTACCTCATTTGATGTATTCGCCATAAGACACTTTTCTTCTTTTGTCGTTTCTTTCTCATCTTCGTCACTATCACTCCAAGCACCTCCAACAAAAGCTCTTTGATTTTGATCTCTTGTCATCATTGGACATTTTCCGATGAGGTGATTTGGATCACCACACTTGAAACACTTTCTTTCAATCTTGTTGTTCTTGTCATCTTTACTCTTTTGAAATGTTTTCTTTTCATCATACGGTTGTCTTACGAATCTTCCTCGCCTTTTGAAGAATTTCTTGAAATCTCTTACGGCCATGGCGTATTCTTCGTCATCACTTTCGGAAGATGAGCTATCTTCGATACTAGATTCCTTTCTAGCTTCCAAGGCGATTGACTTGCTTTGCTCTCTTTTTTCTTTGACCATTTCGGAGTCCTTCTTAATGATGACTTCGTAAATTTTTAGATTTCCAATTAATTCATCAAGTTGCAATGTTGACAAATTCTTTGATTCTTCAATAGCCGTCACTTTAGCTCGCCATTTTGGGTGAAGAGCCCTAAGAAACTTCCTAACAAAATTCTTACTAGAAAACTTCTCATCAAGTGCTTTTAAACTTGTGATGATAGTGTTAAATCTAGCAAAAGCATTATCTATCAATTGATTCCTCTTCCGGAATCGTGAATTGCTCATATTGTTGAACAAGTAGATCTATCTTATTATCTTTGACTTGACTATTACCTTGGTGAGTTATTAGTAAAGAGTTCCAAATTTCTTTTGCGGTTTCACACATAAAGATCCTTTCGTACTCTTTACGTGGTAGCGCATTATAAATAACCATTTTTGCTTCATTATTTTTAGCAAGTTTTCTTTTTAAATCATCATTTTGTTTTTCAAAAGGTATGATTTCATCTTTCTTAGTTTCCGGGTTATTTTGAATAGGTAAAAAATCACCATTAGTAATAACATGCCAAAGATCTAGATCTTTTAACTTCACGTAAGTTTCGAATCGATTTTTCCAATATAAAAATCCATCACTTTCAAATAGTGGTGGTCTTTGCATAGATTGCCCTTCTAAATATTTTTCAGATTCCATAGATCGTTGCAAGTTTTAAAATACAATATATTTTAAAGATCTTGCTAGACGTGGCTCTTGATACCAATTGTGGAAAACTAGAAGGGGGGGTTGAATAGTTTTACGTCCTTTTAAAAGTTTATTACCAAAATATTTTGTAGCTTATTAAAAACTTTCGATTCGATCTCAAGTGAATTCAAATGAAAACTAATATAAGCAATTCGAATGTAATAATGAAAGTATTGAAATGTAATGAACAAAAGATAGAGTTAGAAAGATCAAACCACAACACGCGAATTTATAGTGGTTCGGCTACAAGGACACCTTCCTTGCCCTACTCCACTCCTCGAGTACCACACTCGAGAGTTTTCTTCACTATGTCAACAAACTCCTTATGGTGGAGAAACCTTACACACCTTGGCTTACACGAGTTAACGACACTAAGCTAAATGTCGAGTTCTAATCGTAGCTAGAACCAATCTCACGACTTCTTGAAGGCTTCACTCCTTCTTCACAACTTCACGACTTGTTCAAGGCTTCACACCCTCTTCACACCTTCACAACTTCACACCTTCTTCTATGCACAACTAATTCACAAGTACTAAACTACTTTACAACAAACCTATTTTCTACACACAACAAATTTACACAACACTTTTACAAATATCTACCACAACTACAATATGAATCTAGCTATTCACAACACTACTACAATTAGATGGATGTAGAGGAGTGTTCTTCTTCTTGCACTTGAACGGATGAAGCTTTGGATCACTTGGAAACTAAGACTTATGAATTATATGATCAAAGGATTTTAGATCTAGAGAGGGAGGTTGGATCAGAAAGTTTATAGTGCAAAAAGGTGAG
This sequence comes from Artemisia argyi, assembly GCA_030686995.1. Taxonomy (NCBI): domain Eukaryota; kingdom Viridiplantae; phylum Streptophyta; class Magnoliopsida; order Asterales; family Asteraceae; genus Artemisia; species Artemisia argyi. Next base: position 226,980,512 of record CM060700.1, on the reverse strand, counting down.
AAAAATGTGTAAAATGATCTAGTATTTATAGGGCTAAATTTTACTGTTCGGGAGCGTGCCGGTCCCCTTAACTATAGGCCGGTCCCCTTAATCATTAAGGGGGCCGCCTAGTAAAATTATGGGGGCCGCCCTCCTGAACGTTTGAAAAGTTTTTCTGGATAAAATTTCCCCTTTTTGGTTGGAAATTTGAAATCATATTTTTGTGGTTTAATATAGCATTACCAAAAATGATTTACAAATATATTTAAAATGTTTATATCATTTTAAAATATGTTATGTCTTAAGACAAAATTTCCTTTGATCATGTAATGCATAAGATGCTTAGGTTATGCATACCTTAAGTGATATTAAATGTAGAAGTAAATATTTGTTACCAAATACTTGTTTACTTCCTAATCTTGACTTAATTTGATTTAAGTTTTGTGATTATGAAAACATAGGTTTATGGAGAGATATTAATAACCTTTTTAAGTATTATTTATATCAACAATGGGAAAGCTACTCTTGTGGATGATGATGGTCATCCTGTTTCGTCTACCTCTTCCACTAAGAGGGCAAACCCATTTTCAAAGGTGGGTGAGGTTGTGGTTTCTGATAGTGATGATGATGAGGTTCTTAACACGTTCGACGAATCAGCAAATCTTTTTGGTGGTGGTCTTGAGCGTGAAGATGAGTTTGATGACTATGATGATTATTCAAAGCAAATTTATGATCTTCCAGGGAATTTGGATGCTCTTGTGATGGGGTACTGGGTCACACACCTACCTTTTTTTAGCGTTGGGCCAAAACAATCAATCAGACATTTTATTTCACAATTCATTACACCGTCAATTCCTTTATTATACAAGGAGCCCGCAGACACCCAAGTAACACATTGTGATGGGGTGCATGTTCACACACCTAAAAATCACCAGATATCATTTCAGATTACTTAAGATGCATCCGTACGCTCCCCTGCAAAACAGATTAGCACATACCCTAGCTCAAGGCTAGTATACATACTCAGATAATGGCCACAGATACAGATAAGGGAACTTTATGTATTCAAATGACATTTTGTAGTATCTTCCTATAATCTATGTTACACAATCCTTATAAAAATGAGTAAATGTATTAAATATACTACACGAACTAGACCCTTTTCATAAAAGGCATATAATTGTTATAGTCTTTCTAGACCTATTTCGTCTAAAAAGAGACCCAACTTACTTTGGGAGGAAAAAACCAACAAGAACACCAAGTAAGTACGCGTGAGTCAGCTTCATCATTTAAATATAATTCTATTTTTTTGGTGCTCAAACACACATCTTCATGAACAAACAGCCCATAGACCACTGTTGGTATATTGTATCACACCGGTGGTCTATGCGTTTTCCCAAATTAGACTTCTGCTAGATCTAGTATAGTAAGATGTATCTTAGTGTAGTCGATAAAGCCCCTTTTCACATACTTATTGAACTTGATTCAAATAATTTTTTTAGCGTCTTCCAAAAATGTATTAAATAAAGGCATATAATTACTATAATCCTAAATAATTAAATACAATCAAAACCAGCTTCTAAAATAAAATTCCTTAAATACTATGGTAGGGTTAGGCCGCTAAAAAGCTCCTACTCTCGCCACTCAAACCCAGCCTCATTTATGAAAGAGAACTAATTATAAATGAAGGGTCATATGAGAATGAAAGTCAAAGAATATTACAGAAATTGTAAAGGGGATAGTAACGGAAGTGCTCAAGTGTCTAAACATGATACATGAATAGACCAAAACAATCAATCAGACATTTTATTTCACAATTCATTATACCGTCAATTCCTTTATTGTACAAGGAGCCTGCAGACACCCAAGTACCACATTGTGATTTGGTGTAGGGTCACACACCTACCAATCATCAGATATCATTTCAGATTAACTAAGATGAATCCGTACGCTCCCCTACAAAACAGAGTAGCACATACCCTATCTCAAGACCAGCATACATACGGGCTAGTACAAGTGGAACGAAGATCACTACATCCAATCAGCTTGATGCGCTTAATATGGATGATACGGATGGTTTTGGTATTCCTACTAATGACACCAACAAGGATGTGGATGCTGGTCGTACAATGGAAGTTAATGAGGATGAGTCGATTAAGACTGGTAATACATCACAAGAACCGCTTGTGAGTGATTCAATGGAAATTAAGGAAGTTGGTTCTACTCTAGTTGAGAAAATTGGTAAGCTTGAAAAGCTACTTATTGATGGGAAAGCTACTCTTGTGGATGATGATGGTCATCCTGTTCCGTCTACCTCTTCCACTAAGAGGGCAAACCCATTTTCAAAGGTGGGTGAGGTTGTGGTTTTTGATAGTGATGATGATGAGCTTCTTAACACGTTCGACGAATCAGCAAATCTTTTTGGTGGTGGTCTTGAGCGTGAAGATGAGTTTGATGACTATGATGATTATTCGAAGCAAATTTATGATCTTCCTAGGAATTTGGATGCTCTTGTGATGGGGTGCAGGGTCATACACCTACCTTTTTTTAGCGTTGGGCCAAAACAATCAATCAGACATTTTATTTCACAATTCATTACTCCGTCAATTCCATTATTGTACAAGGAGCATGCAGACACCCCAAGTGCCACATTGTGATGGGGTGCATGGTCACACACCTACAAATCACCAGATATCATTTCAGATTACTTAAGATGCATCCGTGCGCTCCCCTGCAAAACAGATTAACACATACCCTAGCTCAAGGCTAGCATACATACTCAGATAATGGCCACAGATACAGATAAGGGAACTTTATGTATTCAAATGAAATTTTGTAGCATCTTCCTATAATCTTTGTTACAAAATCCTTATAAAAATAAGTAAAATGTATTAAATATACTACACGAACTAGACCCTTTTCATAAAAGGCATATAATTGCTATAGTCATTCTAGACCTGTTGCGTCTAAAAAGAGACCCAACTTTCTTTGGGAGGAAAAAACCAACAAGAACACCAAGTAAGTACGCGTGAGCCAGCTTCATCATTTAATTATAATTCTACTTTTTTGGTGCACAAACACACATCTTCATGAACAAATAGCCCATAGACCACTGTTGGTATATTGTATCACACAAGTGTTCTATGCGTTTTCCCAAATTAGACTTCTGCTAGATCTGTTATAGTAAGATGTATCTTAGTGTAGTCGATAAAGCCCCTTTTCATATACTTATTGAACTTGATTCAAATAATTTTTTAGCGTCTTCCAAAAATGTATTAAATAAAGGCATATAATTACTATAATTCTAAATAAACAAATACAATCAAAACCAGCTTCTAAAACAAAATCCATGAATACTATGGTAGGGTTGGGCCGCTAAAAAGCTCCTACTCTCACAACTCAATCCCAGCCTCATTTATGAAAGAGAACTAAACATAAATGAAGGGTCATATGAGAATATAAGTCAAAGAATAATACAGAAATGGTAAAGGGGATAGTAACGGAAGTGCTCAAGTGTCTAAACATGATACATGAATAGACCAAAACAATCAATCAGACATTTTATTTCACAATTCATTATACCGTCAATTCCTTTATTGTACAAGGAGCCTGCAGACACCTAAGTACCACATTGTGATGGGGTGCAGGGTCACACACCTACCAATCACCAGATATCATTTCAGATTACCTAAGATGCATCCGTACGCTCCCTTACAAAACAGATTAGCACATACCCTATCTCAAGGCTAGCATACATATGGGCTAGTGTAAGTGGAACGAAGATCACTACATCCAATCAGTTTGATGTGCTTAATATGGATGATACGGATGGTTTTGGTATTCCTACTAATGACACCAACAAGGATGTGGATGCTGGTCGTACAATGGAAGTTAATGAGGAAGAGTCGATTAAGACTGGTACTACATCACAAGAACCGCTTGTGAGTGATTCAATGGAAATTAAGGAAGTTGGTTCTACTCCTATAGTTGAGAAAATTGGTAAGCTTGAAAAGCTACTTATTGATGGGAAAGCTACTCTTATGGATGATGATGGTCATCATGTTCTATCTACCTCTTCCACTAAGAGGGCAAACCCATCTTCAAAGGTGGGTGAGGTTGTGGTTTATGATAGTGATGATGATGAGGTTCTTAACACGTTCGACGAATTAGCAAATCTTTTTGGTGGTGGTCTTGAGTGTGAAGATGAGTTTGATGACTATGATGATTATTCGAAGCAAATTTATGATCTTCCTGGGAATTTAGATGCTCCTGTGATGGGGTGCAGGGTCACACACCTACCTTTTTTTAGCGTTGGGCCAAAACAATCAATCAGACATTTTATTTCACAATTCATTACACCGTCAATTCCTTTATAGTACAAGGAGCCCGCAGACACCCAAGTACCACATTGTGATGGGGTGCATGGTCACACACCCACAAATCACCAGATATCATTTCAGATTACTTAAGATGCATCCGTACATTCCCCTGCAAAACAGATTAGCACATACCCTAGCTCAAGGCTAGCATACATACTCAGATAATGGCTACAGATACAGATAAGGGAACTTTATGTATTCAAATGACATTTTGTATCATCTTCCTATAATCTATGTTAAACAATCCTTATAAAAATGAGTAAAATGTATTAAATATACTACACGAACTAGACCCTTTTCATAAAAGGCATATAATTGCTATAGTCTTTCTAGACCTGTTTCGTCTAAAAAGAGACCCAACTTACTTTGGGAGGAAAAAACCAACAAGAACACCAAGTAAGTACGCGTGAGCCAGCTTCATCATTTAAATATAATTCTTTTTTTTTTGTGCACAAACACACATCTTCATGAACAAACAGCCCATAGACCACTGTTGGTATATTGTATCACACCGGTGGTCTATGCATTTTCCCAAATTAGACTTCCGCTAGATCTATTATATAAGATGTATCTTAGTGTAGTCGATAAAGCCCCTTTTCATATACTTATTGAACTTGATTCAAATAATTTTTTTAGCATCTTCCAAAAATGTAGTAAATAAAGGCATATAATTACTATAATCCTAAATAAACAAATACAATCAAAACTAGCTTCTAAAATAAAATCCATGAATACTATGGTAGGGTTGGGCCGCTAAAAAGCTCCTACACTCGTCACTCAATCCCAGCCTCATTTATGAAAGAGAACTAAACATAAATGAAAGGTCATATGAGAATGAAAGTCAAAGAATAATACAGAAATGGTAAAGGGGATAGTAACGGAAGTGCTCAAGTGTCTAAACATGATACATGAATAGACCAAAACAATCAATCAGACATTTTATTTCACAATTCATTACACCGTAAATTCCTTTATTGTACAAGGAGCCCGCAGACACCCAAGTACCACATTGTGATGGGGTGCATGGTCACACACCTACCAATCACCAGATATCATTTCAGATTACCTAAGATGCATCCGTACGCTCCCCTACAAAACAGATTAGCACATACCCTATCTCAAGGCTAGCATACATACTCAAATAATGGCCACAGATACAGATAAGGGAACTTTATTTATTCAAATGACATTTTGTAGCATCTTCCTATAATCTATGTTACACAATCCTTATAAAAATGAGTAAAATGTATTAAATATAATACACGAACTAGACCCTTTTCATAAAAGGCACATAATTACTATAGTCTTTCTAGACCTGTTTCGTCTATAAAGAGACCCAACATACTTTGGGAGGAATAAACCAACAAGAACACCAAGTAAGTACGCGTGAGCCAGCTTCATCATTTAAATATAATTCTATTTTTTTGGTGCACAAACACACATCTTCATGAACAAACAGCCCATAGACCACTGTTGGTATATAGTATCACGCCAGTTGTCTATGCGTTTTCAATCAATTATAGTTAACTGCTTAAATTTCTGTTTATTATTTCTGTTTCAAGCTATATAGATAATCAAAAAACAAAAAAAAAAAAAAAAACAAAAAAATATACAAATTAATTTTTAGTAGTTTGAATCAAATTTTATTATAATTGTTTTCTGTTTTTATAAGCTGATATAAATTTTTAGTTACTGTTTCATCAAAAATTTCAAAATACATAAAAGTCAAAAACTGGTCAACTTATTTGCTTATTGTAATAAGCTGAGCTCATTGGGAATTAAGGCAGCCAAAGAGGAGTCCATTTGGCCTGTCAAAAGACAGGCAAGCATAGTGAACCCCCTCTTTTCATGCTGAGGGGGAAGTTGATTTGTAAGTTTCATTTATTTTAAATTCATCTGCATCAGTAGCTTGATAGTAGCTTAATCATCTTTTTATTACCTATTTGGGTTCATTTGCATTATAAGTCTGTTTGTTCTAGCTTGTTTTCCTAATTTGCATTTGATTAGTCTAGTTTCTGTTTCATTTGGCTATTGCATTAATCTATCATTCTTAGATCTGTGTTCCTGTTTTGTTGGTATCTGAGATCTGTTGTAATTGTTGATTAAGAGTTATTTGATTTAGAATAAGCAACTGAGTTTGAGATTGGATCACTATTGGTTGGTTCTGAGGTGATATATTGATTCAGACAGTCTTTTTTTGGGTAAAAGGTCAAAAGACCCGGTAAATATATTACTCCAAAAAACATTTAAGTACAACGGATATGAGTGAATCCCATATCTCAGCCCGTTACATAGGCGAAAAGCTTACATAACAAGATACTTCCTATTTTCTAGATAAGAAAACAAACCACTACCACATCATATAGAAAGACTCAAACAAAAATATAAACTACTTCCTACGACCTTGGAGATTAAAGCCATAAATGGCATTAAGAGCATCCAATTCCCCTGGAAGATCATAAATTTGCTTCGAGTAATCATCAAAGTCGTCAAACTCATCTTCACGCTCATGACCACCACCAAAAAGATTTGCAGATTCATCGAACGTGTTAAGAACCTCCTCGTCGTCACTATCAGAAACCACAACATTACCCACCTTGGAAAATGGGTTAGCCCTCTTAATGACAGAGGCAGACGGAACAGGATGACCATCATTATCCACAAGAGTACCTTTCCCATCGATAAGAAGCTTTTCAAACTTACTAATTTTCTCAACTAAAGGAGTAGAACCAACTTCCTTAGTTCCCATTGAATCACTCACAAGCGGTTCTTGTGATGCAGCACCTGTCTTAGCCGACTCATCCACATTAACTTCCATTGAACTGCCAGTATCCACATCCATGCAGGTGTCATAAGTAGGAATACTAAACGTATCCGTATCATCCATATTAAGCGCATCAAATTGGTTAGATGTAGAGATCTTTGTTCCACTCGTACTAGCCACATCAGAAGTCTTCTTCATACCATCATTAACTTTCTTGGGCACAGTAGGAGTCTTCTTTGGCTGATATTCAAAATGCTTACCCACAACAGGTTTAGTAAAACCTCCGCGACCCGTATTCGAGGCAGCTTGCTTACCCTTCTTCTTATTGTTAACAGTCTTAAAACCATCATTAACATTCTTAGAAGGTTGAGCAGTCGGTATCACACCCTTAGGACAATCCACCAAAGCATGTCCAAACACCTTGCATTTATCACAGCGAGGCGGTTTCCACTCATATTCCACACGGATCTTCTCAATAGTCGAACCCGAACCGTCAAGTAAAGGAATCTCAACAGTAAGGCTGTCCCTAAGTACCTCATCCGACTTCACTTCAATCATACATCTGGCAAAACTACTCCTACCCCAAGATTCTTTGCACATCTGACTAGTAAAGGCATCCAATCTCTTGGGAGTCCCAATCAAAGTGGCAAGCAAACTAAGCCCATCATCAGAAAACATCGCTAAAGGAACATCATGAAATTTAACCCACACCGGAATGTGAGTTAAATCCTCTTTCAACAAATTGGTATTCAAAGTCCAAGGTTTAAGAATAATAGGAACATTACGGATCAACCATGGACCATTATCAAGCACATCATCAACACCTTTCTTCGAAGTAAACTTGAAGAAGAAGAACCCCTTAGCGTTCATCATTACCTTTTGTAACCCATACTTAGCCCACGCATTGCGAACATAATAATCCACAACAGGAAAAGCAAGACGCTGACCAAGAAAATATCCATAGAGTGTATGCTCAAACCTCATGTTCACCTCTTCCACTACTTTCATTGGGACAGAAAGGTCAACATTTTCCTTCTTTTTGCTGCATTCTAATATCCGAAAATTAGACACGTTCTTATGAGATTCGTTAGAAGCAATACCCGCATAAGAAACCGACTTCACGCCATTACCACTAGTAGAATCAACCTTGGGTGCATTAGGAGAAGGCCCACTACCACTCGAATTGTTCAACTCAGAAGATGAAGCCATATTGGCAATATCACTATCAATTTTATTCATTGCTTCATCAAACTTGTTATGCGCATTAGCAATTAATTGCTCCACACTAGGCTGTTTTGAACCATGAGAGGCCGAGTCATGCTCCAAATCATCCAAAACAACCTGATCATTACCCTCGTACACGTTAACAGCCACACCTTCAACATCTACCATTGGAACACCACCAGATTTAGGAGCATCGCCTTTCATACTAGATTGATCGGCCAACCTAAATGAAGAAACCAAAACGGATGAGCTCATATTAACACCACCACTCCCACCCGACACATTACCATCAGATTTCAACCCCGTTTGATCGGCCAAACTGGTTGACGTACTCTTGATCATGTCGCTATCTGCCAACACTTTACCATCATACATATTAGATGGCGAACTGTAATTAAGAAACCCCTTTTCCATCTCTCAAACCCACAAACAACAATATCAAACCCTAGTCTTACCCACAATCACAATAAACATTAGTACGCAACAAACCAGTATCGAAAAGAAAAAACCCTAACGCAAAGTTAGGGTTTTAAACACATGAAGCACACAGCCCTACCCCATGAATAAGAACGCAACAAGTAATAGGAATGAATGGAACAATATGCGATCGTTTAAATATTATGATAATAATCAGTACATGCAAGGGTAGTAAACAAAAAGCAAACAAATAATAGCGAAAGCGAATAGCGAATATAGGAAGTATTAATTAAAGTCACCGTCCCACGATTAAGTAAGAACCAATTTAATATTCAACCAACCCACGAAGTAGAGAAGATTAAAAAATTAAATGGATTTAAAGATTTGCTAGGGGAATCGTAGGAATGTGTAATCGCTTTTAGTCGCCAGAGAGAAACTTTTAGGGTTTTTTTTAGTACTGTAATTTGATTCAGACAGTCACTATAGGGGTGTTTGGTTTAGATATAATCTGTTTGCTGTAGCTCTTTTTCACTTAGGTTTGTGCATCAGTAGATTACACTAAGCATTATATGGTCACTTAAAACAATTGTTCAGTCATCCAATAAAAGTCAAACATAACTTGTATCCACCCTTCTGGGTTACTTTCTGAGTTTCTGCTGCTGTCATTTTGAAACTGAGTAGGATCTAGGTGCATTTAGGTTATTTAGTTCACAAATTAGTTTAATACAACATTTAGGATTAGACTTAATCATTAGAATTTAACTTTGGTCAAAATTTAGGTGCATTAGAAAAGTCAAAAGTATTTGGTTATCAGGTTTTGGTTAAATAGTTAAGAGCAATTTTAGGTTTCATTTGAGATTAAAAATTATTAAGGTTTGCTGATTTAAGAAGTTTTACAGCTTGTGAGTATAAATCAATAAGAAAAATTTTGTTTGAGGTCTGTTTGCTTATTGGAATAGTGAGCTGAAGTTGTCTGTTTGCACCAATTCCCCTGTCCATCAGTTGATTGAATCAATACTTGGGTGGATTTTAGGCAGGATAGTTTGATCAGAGATGCCCTTTTCTTTGTTGATTTGTGTACTTTGCTGGCTAGTAAGTGTTCTGCCCCCATAAGCTCTTCCTTTACAGCTTATTAGCACTGCTTATTGGTCTTGACAAGTTGAGTAATTGGAGCTAGTTCTGTTTTCATATAGTTGGCCTGCTATTGAGATTTTTTGCTTGATTTTTGAGATTTGCTGTTCTTATCAGCTCATTTACACCTGTAGTTGCTGTGTGCATTGAGTTTTTTGCTTATAGCTTATTCTGCTTGTGCTTATTGCTTTTCAATTGGGCTTATTGGACTGATTTTGATGCTTATCTGTGTGTCTGAGTTACTTTTGGTCTGAGTTCTGTTCCATTAAGCATATTTGAGTTCAAAAATCTGTTAGTCAAAGTTTGGGTCACTTTTGGTCAAGTTTGCTTAATAATAAGCACTTCTTAATAAGCAGTTTTAAGCCATTAAGTACTTCCAGTGCTTATTTTGCAATTTTTATATTCTTCCTAGTTTCTAAATATTATTTTAGATTTTCCCTGAAATTTTCATATTTTTCTGAGTTCATTTGCTATTTTTCTTATTTTATTTTCATTTTTAATCAATTTTAAATACTTTTAAATTACCAAAAATTTCAAAAAAATCAGAAAACCCCAGAAAAATCCAAAAATATTTTAGAAAATTATTTTTAGTTATTTTAGAATTTTAGAAATTTATTTTGCATTTTCTCACTTTATTTGCATTTTCTTTTAATTTTTAATTAGTTAAAAGAGTTTTTAATTCATAAAAAATAAATAAAAAGTCAAAAAAATATTTTTCTTTTTCTCAAAATTTTCTTTTATAATTTTTAACTTTTCAAAATTATTTCCATGTCTGTAGGAGTCGTGTAGCTTAAAAGTCGCGTTTTATTTCGTACGTTTACGTTTTATTTACGTTTTAGCGTACGGTTTCGATTTTACGTTACGTTTCTAGTTGCCTTACTTGAATTACGTGTTTAAGTGATTATTTGAGCTTCATTTACTATTTCATTAGTATAATCTCATTCAAATCACTTTTTACCACATTCACGACACATTTCACGAATCGGGAATTCGAAATTCCATTCACCCTTCACACGGACTACGACCTCGGGTTATCCATATTTCTTTGCGGATCTCTTGAGTAATACTGTACTATAAATAACTTGATTTTTCACGAATCAAATTTTGGCGCCGCTGTCGGGGAGGGTTGAAGTGAATTTTTCGTTTTCGTTTTTTGAAATTGTGTTTTGAAAACCTTCCTTGTATATATTTTCTATAAAAACTATAAAAATTGAAAAATCAAAAAACACTTTTCCTAAAGTGTTTTCAAATACCAAAAAAATAATAAAGTTCCAGCCTCATCTCGACCGAAAGGAAGAGCGTTGTAAACCAAATAAGTTTCCCAATATAACAACGCGTGAAATTAATTGCTAATCGGATTACTTTGGATTCTACGACCGAATAAGCGGAAAATATGGAAGCTTTGACATTAAATTGCAAGCTGAAGAGAGATCCATTCTTCTCTCCCGTTCCGTCGCGAGTAGATTTAAAGGAAACGGTTTACGATTAACATAACATTTGAAAAAAAAAGTATAAGTTTTTGAATTTTGCTTTATAAAAACAAAAATACAAAAAGATTTTCCTTTTTAAATTTGATTTTCCTTTTATTTTTTCTAACTTTGATTTTTGTGGTGCATGAACACACGTTCAACGTCTAAACGACTTGTTTCACCGCTTTCAAATCCGGAAAGTTTGTTTCGTTACACACACCGAGTTCTTTTTCCTAATACGGAGGAAATGAACCCGAACGAACAACACTTGGGACCCCCGCCGATGGGTGGTGCTCAAAACAATGTGATCCCTCCGATGGGACCACAACCGGCTTTCGATCCACGATCGATGGAGGAACAACTCGAATCACCATTTAATGGTGTGAGGAGAGCCATCGTGATACCCGAAATGAATGCTAATTTTGAAATTAATCACGGATTGCTCAATCTTATCAAGAGTATATCTTTTCACGGGTTCGAACACGAAGACCCATATGCTCACATAAGAAATTTCGCCGACATCGCTGAGACCATTCGCATGAATCAAGTCCTCACGATGTGGTGAAATTGAAGTTATTTCCTTTCTCCCTTAAAGGGGCAGCCCGGACTTGGCTGGAAAAGGAACCGCCGAATTTGATTCACTCTTGGAACGATCTTGCGTCCAAGTTTATGAATTACTTCTATCCTCCTTCTAAAACGTCTAACCTTCGTTCCCAAATCTTTCGATTCCAACAAGCTTTTGATGAGTCGTTCAGCGAAGCTTGGGATCGATTCAAAGATTTGATGGAAAAATGTCTGAACCGTGGGTTCACATCCCTTCAGCAGATTGATACTTTCTACAATGGGTTATGTCATGTTGACCAAGACTCACTCAACTCTGCTGCGGGTGGGAATTTATTGGCTCGAAACATGAATGATGCTTTCATGATAATCGAGAATAAGGCTCATGTGAGAATGTCGAGAAATAAGCCCCAAGTTTCTAACATTAATAATAAAATGAATGATGAAGTGATGAGTATGTTAGTGGCTGTTAATAAAAATTTCGATGCTATGTCCTTTGAAAAACCAAATCATCAAGTGAACGTCGTCAATCAAGGTTGTGTAACTTGTGGTGGTCCACATCCGTATAACGAATGTCCGTCAACCGGTTCTTATGCTTATGTTGCAAATATGGGTGGCAACGGTTACTCACCTCTTTAAGGAGATCGAAGTCTTCTCAGCTACAGTTCAAACCATTTTGTCGGACCACCCGGTTTCACTCAACCGAATCAAGTCAATCCAGTTAATCAAGTCAATCAAGTTAATCAAAATGTGCAAAACCGAAATCATCAATTTAATCACAACGTTAATCAAAATCGGATGAATAATGGTTTTCAGAATCAAAATCATGGTTTTCAAAATCAAAATCGGGGAAATTATAATCAAGGCCCGAATCAAGGGAATTTTCAAGGAAATTATAATGCTAATCATGGGAATTTTAATCATGGAAATCAAAATTTTCAGAATCAAGGTTTCAATAACAACAATCGTGGTCAAAATTTTCAAAATCCAGTTGCGAATCAGTCGTCTTCGGATGAATTACTTAAGCAGTTTATGAAAAGTCAAGAGGAAATGAATAAAATGTTAATTAATCAAATGTCCGAATTGAAGAAGTCTTTAAATGATCGACCCTCGGGCTCGGGTACTCTTCCAAGCAACACGATCGCTAACCTGAGGGGCGATGCTAAGGCGATCACGACTAGGAGTGGTGTTATAATCGATGGACCAACGGCTCCGACTACCCCTTCTTCTTCATCTCCAAAGATAGTCGTCCGTGAAACCGAGGCGACAACGGATACGGAAATTCCTAGTAATAATGGAAGGACCGAGAACATCCAACCTCCGGTGGTCCCAACGTCCAAAGGAAAAGATAAAGTTGTTAACGAAACTGAAACTGCCGTCAAAATGAATTTACCTTATCCGTCACGCTTAAACGAACAAAAGCACCGTGAGAAAGATAAAATTCAGATGGAAAAGTTTTACCAAGTTTTTCAAGAACTACATTTTGACATAACTCTCGCGGATGCTATACTTTTAATGCCTAAATTTGCTTCAATGCTTAAAGGTCTTTTGAATAACAAAGAAAAATTGTTTGAAAAATCACGAACCCAGATGAATGAGAATTGCTCGGCGGTTATCCTCAAAAAGCTTCCCGAATAGCTTGAAGACCCCGGACGATTTCTCATTCCGTGTAATTTTCCTGGGATGGTTCAACGCTTCGCCTTGGCCGATCTCGGTGCTAGCATTAACCTAATGCCGTTATCCATTTGGAAGAAGTTGTCTTTACCCGATTTAACTCCAACTTGCATGACCCTCGAGCTTGCTGACCGATCTACGTCTCGACCAATTGGTATAGCCGAGGATGTCTTCGTTAATGTGGGAAAATTCCATTTCCCTGCCGATTTTGTCATTGTTGATTTCGATGCTGATCCTCGGGTACCTCTCATTCTTGGGAGAGGTTTCCTAAGGACTGGTCGTGCTTTAATTGATGTTTTCGATGAAGAAATTACCCTACGCGTTGGTACCAAATCCGTAACTTTTAATTTGGATCAAACCGTGAGGTACTCCTCCGAGTCTGACAAATATTCCGTTAACCGAGTCAACGTTATCGACGAAGTTATGGAGGAGTACGCTCAAGAGTTACTTGGTTTTACCGAACATGCTTCGAGTGGCAATCCCACTCATTCTTCTGAACCAATAATTTCCGATCCTTCCCCTTCCCTTAGTCCGTTTGAGGGAAGTGATTTCATCTTGGAAGAGATCGGGGCCTTTCTTGCTAATGATTCGATTTCACCGGAAATTGATCATTCCGATTGTGACCCGGAGGGAGATGTTCTTTTGATTGAGAAATTATTGAATAAAGATCCCAACCCGTCCCTCCCTCCGATTGACCTTAAAATGGCCGACGTTAAAGAAGTTAAGCCGTCTACTGAGAATCCTCCGGAGCCCGAGCTCAAGGATTTGCCTCCTCATCTCGAATACGCATTTTTGGAAGGCACCGACAAACTTCCCGTCATAATTTCTAAAGAACTTAAAGATGAGGAGAAGAAACGTCTCTTAGATGTGCTAAAGAAGCATAAGAGTGCCATCGCTTGGCAAATTTTCGATATCAAGGGTATCGACCCTCGTTTTTGCACGCATAAGATCTTACTTGAAGACAATTACAAACCGTCCATTCAGCAACAACGACGGGTTAACCTGAAAATTCATGAGGTTATCAAAAAGGAAGTTATCAAACTCCTCGATGCCGGAATGATTTATCCAATCTCGGATAGCTCTTGGGTTAGCCCGGTCCACTACGTACCGAAGAAAGGTGGAATGACCGTCGTAACTAATGAAGATAATGAATTGATTCCGAAACGTCTTGTTACCGGATGGAGAGTTTGTATTGATTATTGTAAATTGAATGATGCGACTCGTAAGGACCATTTCCCACTTCCATTTATGGATCAAAGGCTAGAACGCCTAGCGGGAAATGAGTTCTATTGTTTTCTTGATGGATTTTCCGGCTATTTTCAAATACCAATTGACCCTCCGGACCAGGAAAAGACTACCTTTACTTGCCCTTATGGAACGTTTGCCTATCGTCATATGCCTTTTGGTTTATGCAATGCTCCAAGCACATTCCAAAGGTGTATGATGTCTATATTCTCGGACATGATCGAGAAAACCATGGAAGTTTTCATGGATGATTTCTCAGTTTATGGAGATTCTTTCACTTCGTGCCTCTCCCATTTAGAAAGTATGCTGAAATGGTGTGAAGACACCAACTTGGTTCTAAACTGGGAGAAGTGCCATTTCATGGTCAAAGAGGGCATTTTCCTCGGCCATAAGATATCGAAATCTGGGATTGAGGTCTATAGAGCTAAAGTCGACGTGATTGCAAAATTACCTCATCCCACCACCGTTAAAGGAATTAGAAGTTTTCTCGGTCATGCCGGCTTTTACCGACATTTCATTCAAGACTTTTCTAAGATAGCCCGGCCCCTGACCCACTTGCTTGAAAAAGATGCTCCGTTTATCTTCTCAAATGAATGCATCGACACATTTAATATTCTTAAAAAGAAGTTAACGGAGGCTCCCATCTTAATTGCCCCTGATTGGGACTTGACTTTTGAGCTAATGTGCGATGCTAGCAATTATGCCATTGGTGCAGTCTTGGGGCAACGCAAGTCAAAACATTTTCAGCCGATACACTATGCTAGTAAAACTATGACCGACGCTCAATACCATTATACGACTACTGAGAAAGAGATGTTAGCCGTCATTTATGCCTTTGAAAAGTTTCGATCTTATTTGCTTTTAAAGAAATGCATAGTGTATTCGGATCATTCGGCTCTTAAGTACCTTATGGAAAAGCAAGATGCTAAGCCACGCTTGATGCGGTGGGTTCTACTCCTTCAAGAATTCAATGTTGAAATTCGAGATAAAAAGGGAGCTGAGAACCTTGCTGCTGATCACTTATCACGTTTAGAGAATCCCCATCAAAGTGTTTTCGAGAAAAAGGAGATTAACGAAGCATTTCCTCTCGAGACACTAGGGAGTTTATCACATTATGATTCTAGTACCCCATGGTTCACCGACTTTGTGAATTACCATGCGGGGAATTTTATCCGTAAAGGGATGTCGTTCCAGCAAAAGAAGAAATTCTTCAAAGATGTTAAGTATTATTTCTGGGACGACCCCTACTTGTTTAAGATATGTGCGGATCAAGTGATCTGGCGGTGCGTTCACGGCAAAGAAGCCGCTGACATTCTTATGGCATGCTACAATGGACCCACGGGGGGACATCATGGTGCCAACTTCACCGCCAAGAAAGTTTTTGATTCTTGCTTCTATTGGCCGACGATTTACCGGGATGCTCATGAGTTGGTTAAATCATGTGATTCTTGCCAGCGTCAAGGAAATTTTCTCAGAAGGACGAGATGCCTCAAATTGCCATCCAAGTCTGTGAAATTTTTGACGTCTGGGGTATTGATTTCATGGGTCCATTCCTGTCTTCTCGCGGTAACAAATATATACTCGTGGCCATCGACTACTTGTCTAAATGGGTTGAAGCGAAGGCGCTACCCACCAATGACGCCCGAGTTGTAGTGAAATTTCATAAAAGTCTCTTCGCCCGATTTGGTGCACCTCGTGCTATTATAAGTGATCGTGGGACCCATTTCTGTAATGACCAATTCGCTAAAGTTATGCTCAAATATGGTGTCACACATCGTCTTTCAACGGCATATCATCCACAGACTAGTGGTCAAGTTGAGGTTTCCAATCGTGGCTTGAAACGAATCTTAGAAAGGACCGTAAGCATCGTGGTTCATGGGCCGATAAGTTAGATGATGCACTTTGGGCCTTCCATACAGCTTACAAAACACCCATTGGGTGCACTCCATACAAGTTGGTTTACGGGAAGGCCTGCCATTTGCCCTTTGAACTTGAGCACAAGGCCTACTGGGCCTTGAAACATGCTAATTTTGACATTCAAACCGCGGGTGCTCACCGTAAAGTTCAATTGAATGAATTAGTCGAGCTTCGTGATCAGGCCTATGAGAATTCTTTAATCTACAAAGAGAAGACAAAGATGATTCATGATGCTAAAATTAAAGATCGCGTCTTCAATGTTGGTGACCGAGTCCTTCTTTTCAATTCTCGATTGAAGATTTTCTCGGGCAAGTTAAAAACCCGTTGGTCTGGACCATTCATGATTACCCAAGTATTTCCTTATGGAACCATTGAGCTTGCTCAACCTAATGGTCCCAACTTTAAGGTGAATGGTCATCGTCTCAAACATTATTTCGGAGGGGACATACCACCCATGGTTGTCCCGGATCTCCAAACTTTCCCCAAGGATAACTAAATTCGGGGATCGAGTCAAGCTAATGTGACTCGGTAATAAAAAACAAGCGCTTCATGGGAGGCACCCCATCCTTATCCATTTTCATTTTCTTTATTTTCTATTTTTTTAATAACGTGACGTGAGGGGGGCGACCCTTTCCAAACTCGTTTTTTTGTGGTTGTTGTTGTTTATGTCCAGGAATTTCCCCGAAGTTTGAGGACTCTCGTGCTCGTGGTTTGTCGTTCTCTCCACTCGAGTCTCATTATTCGCTGCTCTTTTGGAAATTCACTATATCCAAAATCTTATCGACTAACGTTTATCTCTTGGCATAATTAATAAACGGCCTTAGATTTTACGTAGGATTACCTTTACCCTTAAAACATTGAGGACAATGTTTCACTTTAGTCTTGGGGGGGGGGGGGGGGGTGAATCTTCGATTCGATTTGACCTGACACCTTCGTCTGAGCTGTTAATTTACGCAACTCCGTTTTCCACCAAAATTTTAAATTTTTTTCACCTTTTTATATGCGCAAAAAAATGATATATGATATATGATATGAATAAAAAGTTTTGACACCTTATTTTGATTTTCCTACCAGCGAGAGTAGAAATAAATGTTTCGACTTGACCGGGCTTGTTGAGCCCTAGCTCGTCTCCCTTAACCAATATAATCAAAAGATTATGGCTAAGCATCCGCGGATCTCATTACTTGGGATTTTAAATTTGCGGAGATCGAGGAATGATAGAGTTTATTTAGAAGTTTCGTCCTAAACGTGGAGTAGTCAGATCTCTTTAGAGCCCATGAAAGGTACTTTTGGCCTCCTTGTTCCCACAAGCTTGCACACCAATAATAATAGATCTCTAGGTTTAATTAAGGGTATACGGTTTGGGCAATACTTAGTTTTTTCTCGTTCCCAACAAAATCTCTGCATATGGGGGTTTGGTACACATAGGGGTACTGCCAGTGTTACGGTGAAATAGACTATTGCATCTTGCCGGTTCGCAGCCGATGTTGTGATCTTAGTAAAGGCCGTAGGACTCGGGGTTTGGCATATGATTATGAATATCAATAATAATAGTCCAAAGCCAAATAAAAAGGCAGAAGAATCCAAAGCTATAAAAAAGCAGCGGATAGAAATCCAAAGTCATAATAAAGCTCTTACATCTTGGCGGCTCATAAACCGTTGATTGTAAAAGAAATAAAGGACTAAGGAGCAAAGTATTATTAAAGTGCTTATGATTATGCAAAAATGCCAAGCTTCGACTCCGGGGGTTTTCCTAATAAAAAGCTTCCATTTCGGGTATCAAACATGGTATGTCTCGGTCGTAAATAAAAAGGGGGACCTCCACAAATCATGTTAAATCAGAGACCTTCATGTGGACCCGATTTCTGTATGCAGGGATTTTCGAAGGAAAGTTTGGAAACTACTTAGCGTTCAAATTTTGTGCTCTTATCGGACTAACAAATATCAAAACGAGAAAATATGAAGCAATTCATTTCTCACAAATTAAAATCTTGAGATACCAAAATTAGGACCTGGGAACAAGAGGTAATTACACAAGTAACTTTTGTGGGTAGTGTTAGCACCTAACTTGTGGATAAACAATGATCTCGATTTTACGCTTAGTTTGGGAGCTTGTGAAAAATCAGGGATGACGATTTTTATCCGTATGGTCTCTTCTATGTGAGAAGTGTTTCTACTCGTTGACCCTGAAAGTTATCAACAGATAAGAATTGATAATGAAAGTCAAGGCAAACCGTCACATATATAAAAATGAAAAAAGAGTAGTAGTAGTTGTTATTTATGAAAATCGGAAAACGGAGCATTTTTGAGAATAAATGATTTTACTATCTCTTTTGAACATCATTGCTACTTTACAACGTCAGTAAAGAGAGGTTTTGAAATTACTTATCTCTTAAGCGTGAGGTGATGACATTGTGTGAGGGCACGGCAATAACTTAGTCTGGGGGATTTTGATGAGTGATTAATCACACATCCTTTTTAGGCCTTAATTCAGACCAAAAATACCAAATACTAACCAAATATGCCAAGAGAATGTATGTTTTTGTATTTGTGTATGTGCAGGTACGGATATATGAAAATGAACAAAAACGAAGCCAAATCCGACAAAAACGAGCACGAGAATGGAAAAAGGTCAAAAGCCAGAGCCGGGGAAGCAAAATGATCATAGAAAGCTCATAATTACATAAGAAGTCCTCAGAGAATCAAAAAGTTGCATATTTAGTCCCTGGACAAAGTTTGAAGAAAATGGCAACTTCAGTCCCTGTACTTTCAGTAACTGACAAAAATGGTCCCTTAAAGATAATTTGAAGAAAAGTCATCAGTGGCCCTCCAATATTCAGAGTATGACAAGAAATACCCTTGGGAGAAACTTTGAATGATTTACAGATTTGGTCCCTAAAATTTCAGAAATTACATCATTAGTCCTTGTCAATTAGTATTTATTGCAAACCGGATCACAAAATCCAAACACAATAATATCCTTACTCGGCCCAGTCCAAACAACAAGCCCAACACCCTTCCCTTTTATTACTACCCGGTCCAACACACCTTTTACCCACCCTTTACCCGGTCAACACCCTTTTTAATAAAAACACACCCAAACACTCCCGCCCCACAATTCATAAATTACCCATATTTTTCACTGTTTACAAGAACCCTAAAATCACCACACCTCCAATTACCTCAACTTAATAATAATTACCTCATCATTGAGTTTCTAGAAGGTGTCAGGAGTGGTCAGGGAATGTCTAGGACACGTGGGCCAATAGCGTCACACACGCAGGATAGGGCTTAATCACATCAATCAATCCAAGGGACAATAATCAAGGGAAGTATCTGGAATTCAATCACACGGCTAAGATGGATTCAAAGAAGCACAGATGTGGTGTGGATCGATGACATGGACTTCTAGGGATTTCTCCTCACACGGCTATAAATACTCCCCCTCTTCAGTCATTAGAGTGTGTAGGTTTTCATTATTGTTGTAGTTTTTTCTGTTTTTAAATCTATTGTAATTCACCTTTTTCAAAGTATTGTACTTAGATTTCCTTTTATTAATATAGTTTTAGTTTTAGTTTCAGATTATTGATTTAAAGTTTCAATTTAGTTTAATTTCTTATTGTTAGTTTAAATCAATTTTAGTTAACTGCTTAAATTTCTGTTTATTATTTCTGTTTCAAGCTATATAGATAATCCAAAAAAATAAAAATAAAAAATAAAAAAAAAATAAAAAAATATACAAATTAATTTTTAGTAGTTTGAATCAAATTTTATTATAATTGTTTTCTGTTTTTGTAAGCTGATATAAATTTTTAGTTACTGTTTCATCAAAAATTTCAAAATACATAAAAGTCAAAAACTGGTCAACTTATTTGCTTATTGTAATAAGCTGAGCTCATTGGGAATTAAGGCAGCCAAAGAGGAGTCCATTTGGCTTGTCAAAAGACAGGCAAGCATAGTGAACCCCCTCTTTTCATGCTGAGGGGGAAGTTGATTTGTAAGTTTCATTTATTTTAAATTCATCTGCATCAGTAGCTTGATAGTAGCTTAATCATCTTGTTATTACCTATTTGGGTTCATTTACATTATAAGTCTGTTTGTTCTAGCTTGTTTTCCTAATTTGCATTTGATTAGTCTAGTTTCTGTTTCATTTGGCTATTGCATTAATCTGTCATTCTTAGATCCGTGTTCCTGTTTTGTTGGTATCTGAGATCTGTTGTAATTTTTGATTAATAGTTATTTGATTTAGAATAAGCAACTGAGTTTGAGATTGGATCACTTTTGGTTGGTTCTGAGGTGATATATTGATTCAAACAGTCACTATAGGGGTGTTTGGTTTAGATATAATCTGTTTGCTGTAGCTCTTTTTCACTTAGGTTTGTGCATCAGTAGAGTACACTAAGCATTATATGGTCACTTAAAACAATTGTTCAGTCATCCAATAAAAGTCAAACATAACTTGTATCCACCCTTCTGGGTTACTTTCTGAGTTTCTGCTGCTGTCATTTTGAAACTGAGTAGGATCTAGGTGCATTTAGGTTATTTAGTTTACAAATTAGTTTAATACAACATTTAGGATTAGACTTAATCATTAGAATTTAACTTTGGTCAAAATTTAGGTGCATTAGAAAAGTTAAAAGTATTTGGTTATCAGGTTTTGGTTAAATAGTTAAGAGCAATTTTAGGTTTCATTTGAGATTAAAAGTTAGTAAGGTTTGCTGATTTAAGAAGTTTTACAGCTTGTGAGTATAAATCAATAAGAAAAATTTTGTTTGAGGTCTGTTTGCTTATTGGAATAGTGAGCTGAAGTTGTCTGTTTGCACCAATTCCCCTGTCCATCAGTTGATTGAATCAATACTTGGGTGGATTTTAGGCAGGATAGTTTGATCAGAGATTCCCTTTTCTTTGTTGATTTGTGTAGTTTGCTGGCTAGTAAGTGTTTTGCCACCATAAGCTCTTCCTTTACAGCTTATTTGCACTGCTTATTGGTCTTGACAAGTTGAGTAATTGGAGCTAGTTCTGTTTTCATATAGTTGGCCTGCTATTGAGATTTTGTGCTTGATTTTTGAGATTTGCTGTTCTTATCAGCTCATTTACACCTGTAGTTGCTGTGTGCATTGAGTTTTTTGCTTATAGCTTATTCTGCTTGTGCTTATTGCTTTTCAATTGAGCTTATTGGACTGATTTTGATGCTTATCGGTGTGTCTGAGTTACTTTTGTTCTGAGTTCTGTTCCATTAAGCATATTTGAGTTCAAAAATCAGTTAGTCAAAGTTAGGGTCACTTTTGGTCAAGTTTGCTTAATAATAAGCACTTTTTAATAAGTAGTTTTAAGCCATTAAGCACTTCCAGTGCTTATTTTGCAATTTTTATATTTTTCCTATTTTCTAAATATTATTTTAGATTTTCCCTGAAATTTTCATATTTTTCTGAGTTCATTTGCTATTTTTCTTATTTTATTTTTATTTTTAATCAATTTTAAATACTTTTAAATTACCAAAAATTCCAAAAAAATAAGAAAAACCCCAGAAAAATCCAAAAATATTTTAGAAAATTATTTTTAGTTATTTTAGAAATTTAGAAATTTATTTTGCATTTTTCTCACTTTATTTGCATTTTCTTTTAATTTTTAATTAGTTAAAATAGTTTTTAATTCATAAAAAATAAATAAAAAGTCAAAAAAATATTTTTCTGTTTCTCAAAATTTTCTTTTATCATTTTTAACTTTTCAAAATTATTTCCAAGTCCGTAGGAGTCGTGTAGCTTAAAAGTCGCGTTTTATTTCGTACGTGTACGTTTTATTTACGTTTTAGCGTACGGTTTCGATTTTACGTTACGTTTCTAGTTGCCTTACTTGAATTACGTTTTTAAGTGATTATTTGTGCTTCATTTACTATTTCATTAGTATAATCTCATTCAAATCACTTTTTACCACTTTCACGACACATTTCACGAATCGAGAATTCGAAATTCCATTCACCTTTCACACGGAGTACGACCTCGGGTTATCCGTATTTCTTTGCGGATCTCTTGAGTAATACTATACTATAAATAACTTGATTTTTCCCGAATCAATGATTTCAATGTTAGGCTTAAGAAAACTGGCAGATCTCCAATTGGTAACATGCTTGAACGTCTTAGGAAACATGAACCGATATGTACAAGGTTTTATTGGTTGTATTTAATGCATGAATAAATTCTAATGATCCCATGTTAGGAGCTTCTTAGCCGGCTCGACATAGGAGTGAAGTAGGCACTCATAGGATTGGGGAGTTAAGTACGCCACCCCATGAATGGTATTAAGGAATAAAATTCGTCATCCTCGCAACTATAACAAGTAATTAACATGTAAAAGATATCTAGGGATTAGTGAAATCTAAGTAAACACATTTCTCCCACTTATTGCTCACAACTTTAGCATAATTAGTTTAATTTCATTTTTAGTATTTTATTTTGATTGCATCTTAGTATTGGGTTAGTTGACTAGCAACTAATTCCGCCCAAATCCTTCAAAACCCGAGATTTTAATTTGCTTTTTAAAAAATATAAAAATACAAAAAGAATCATCCCTCATCTCTAGACTTAATCTTTAGGTTTTCTAATCCTAGCGACACTATTCCTAGCTGAACGATCAATCCCCCGGTACTTGTCATTATACTATAATACATCGATCAGGTACGCTGCCTGGTGGGGGTTGTAAGCTTCTCAAGATCCCTTGAGAGGTAAAGCCTGGTGCAATCCCTACGCATCAGTGCACAAACACACATCTTCATGAACAAACAACCCATAGACCATTGTTGGTATTTAGTATCACACCGGTGGTCTATGCATTTTCCCAAATTAGACTTCTGCTAGATCTATTATGGTAAGATGTATCTTAGTGTGGTCGATAAAGCCCTTTTTCATATATTTATAGAACTTGATTCAAATAATTTTTTTAGAGTCTTCCTAAAATGTAATAAATAAAGACATATAATTACTATAATCCTAAATAAACAAATACAATCAAAACCAACTTCTAAAATAAAATCCATGAATACTATGGTAGGGTTGCGCCACTAAAAAGCTCCTTACTCTCGTCACCCAATCCCAGCCTCATTTATGAAAGAGAACTAAACATAAATGAAGGGTCATATGAGAATGAAAGTCAAAGAATAATACAGAAATGGTAAAAGGGATAGTAACAGAATTGCTCAAGTGTCTAAACATGATACACGAATAGACCAAAGCAATCAATCAGACACTTTATTTAACAATTCATTACACCGTCAATTCCTTTATTATACAAGGAGCCCGCAGACACCCAAGTACCACATTGTGATGGGGTACATGATCACACACCTACAAATCACCAAATATCATTTCAGATTACTTAAGATGCATCCGTACGCTCCCCTGCAAAACATATTAGCACATACCCTAGCTCAAGGCTAGCAAACATACTCAGATAATGGCCACAGATACAGATAAGGGAACTTTATGTATTCAAATGACATTTTGTAGCATCTTCCTATAATCTATGTTACACAATCCGTATAAAAATGAGTAAAATGTATTAAATATACTACACGAACTAGACCCTTTTCGTAAAAGGCACATAATTACTATAGTCTTTCTAGACCTGCTTCGTCTACAAAGAGACCCAACTTACTTTGGGAGGAATAAACCAACAAGAACACCAAGTAAGTACGCGTGAGCCAGCTTCATCATTTAAATATAATTCTATTTTTTTGGTGCACAAACACATATCTTTATGAGCAAACAGCCCATAGACCACTGTTGGTATATAGTATCACACCGGTGGTCTATGCGTTTTCCCAAATTAGACTTCTGCTAGATCTGTTATGGTAAGATGTATCTTAGTGTAGTCGATAAAGCCCCTTTTCATATACTTATAGAACTTGATTCAAATAATTTTTTTAGCGTCTTCCTAAAATGTATTAAATAAAGACATATAATAACTATAATCCTAAATAAACAAATACAATCAAAACCAACTTCTAAAATAAAATCCATGAATACTATGGTAGGGTTGGGCCACTAAAAAGCTCCTACTCTCATCACCCAATCCCAGCCTCATTTATGAAAGAGAACTAAACATAAATGAAGGGTCATATGAGAATGAAAGTCAAAGAATAATACATAAATGGTAAAAGGGATAGTAACGGAAGTGCTCAAGTGTCTAAACATGATACGTGAATAGACCACAACAATCAATCAGACATTTTATTTCACAATCCATTATACCGTCAATTCCTTTATTGTACAAGGAGCCTGCAGACACCCAAGTACCACATTGTGATGGGGTGCAGGGTCACACACCTACTAATCACCGGATATCATTTCAGATTACCTATGATGCATCCGTACGCTCCCCTACAAAACAGATTAGCACACACCCTATCTCAAGGCTAGCATACATACTCAGATAATGGCCACAGATACAGATAAGGGAACTTTATGTATTCAAATGACATTTTGTAGCATCTTCCTATTATCTATGTTACACAGTCCTTATAAAAATGAGTAAAATGTATTAAATATACTACATGAACTAGACCCTTTTCTTAAAAGGCACATAATTACTATAGTCTTTCTAGACCTGTTTCGTCTAAAAAGTGACCCAACTTACTTTGGGAGGAATAAACCAACAAGAACACCAAGTAAGTACGCGTGAGCCAGCTTCATCATTTAAATATAATTCTATTTTTTTGGTGCACAAACACACATCTTCATGAACAAACAGCCCATAGAACACTGTTGGTATATAGTATCACACCAGTGGTCTATGCGTTTTCCCAAATTTGACTTGATGCGTAGGGATTGCACCAGGCTTTACCTCTCAAGGGATCTCGAGAAGCTTACAACCCCCACAAGGCAGTGTACCTGATCGATGTAGTATAGTATAATGACAAGTACCGGGGGATTGATCGTTCAGCTAGGAATAGTGTCGCTAGGATTAGAAAACCTAAAGACTAGTTCTAGATATGAGGGATGATTCTTTTTGTATTTCTTATATTTTATGAAAAGCAAGTAAGAATCTCGGGTTTTAAAGAGTTTGGCAGAATTAGTTGCTAGTCAACTAACCCAATACTAAGATGTAATCAAAATAAAATACTAAAAATGAAAATAAACTATATTAAACTAGAGTTGTGAGCAATATGAGGGAGAATTGTGTTTACTTAGATTTCACTACTCCCTAGATATCTTTTACACGTTAATTACTTGTTATAGTTGTGTGGATGACGGATTGTATTCCTTAGTACCATTCATGGGGTGGCGTACTTACTTCCCCAATCCTATGAGTGCCTACTTCACTCCTATGTCGAGCCGGCTAAGAAGCTCCTAACATGGGATCACTAGAATTTTCTCATGCATTAAATACAACCAATAAAACCTAGTACACATCGGTTCATGTTTCCTAAGACGTTCAAGCATGTTACACAATGGAGATCTGCCAGTTTTCTTAAGCCTAACATTGAAATCATTCATCCATTACAACCATAAACAAGTAATCAACACATAATTAACATCTAGGTTTCATTATATCTAAGCAAACACAAGATAGATCTAGCCTAGCATGTTGAAATCAAGACAAGCATAAGATATATTCAAACAACACATAGACATATTGAATGAATTAAGAGAAGACTTATCTCAATTGAACATGAACGGATTCAAGGGGTGAAAACCCTTGAAAACACTGTAAAATATGACCTAGGGTTTACAAAGTTCGGCCCTAGATTTCTCCACACAAGTTCCTCTTTAATGAATTAAAAATAGAAAACTATATACAGATTTTGATGGGTGACGGCGTCAAGAACAAATGTCTGATGCCGTCATCTCGCCACCAAATGGTTTCTCGGACTGCATAGATCTGGGTCTGACGCTGTCATGTATTCACTTTATGCAGGCCGTCACCAATTTAACTCTTGACGCCCTTCTTGTGACGCCGTCAGGATTGCACTGGGTCGTCATGGAATTTACTGTTGACGCCGTCAGGATCTTCCTCTTGACGCCGTCAGGTACTGTTCTCAGCATGGAAAATTAAGTCTTTGCCGTTTTCTTCACTTTTTTGCTCCAAAAACGTCCGAATTGCTTCTTTTTCCAGAATTCACTCTCAAAGTACCTGAAATCACAAAAGGAACGATTTAGGGCAATATTTGATCAAATAAATTCAATTCCGGGCTTAAATGACCCCCTAAAAGTGGTTCATTTTTCGCCTCATCATATACCCTTACACTTGAGATTTGCTTGTCCTCAAGCAAATGCGCTTTTATTCTAGTCAAAATACAAGTTAGGGGTTATTTAACACTAATATAAAAGTAATTACAACAAATAATCGTTCCACTAAAGACCAAAGACAAGCACGGAGGTCATACACTAGCACCTCACAAATAGTGTTTAGATACTCACATCTCTCGGGTGTAATAAAGTAATATCACAATATGGAAACGGAAAATATCTCTCACTACCTGTCATAGCAATATAGATTACCATAGGCTTGGAAAAGGATCAAACCTCCACCACATGGCGTAAGTACCTAGGATAAACTATCAAAGAGGTCTTTTAAAAGGGTTGTAACGTTAGGTGTAGGGATATGGAATATACGATTTTGTTGGATATAGGCAATCTTTACTAGTGGCGAGTTAACAATCTTGGTTAATTACATGTACAATATGGCGTTGCTAAGCCAAGACTAGACTCGACTTAAGCTAATAAATCAAAAATAACAAAAATATAAAATGAACATAGAATGAAAAGGGATGGTAGTCCGTATGTTTTTTCTCTTTTTCTTTTTCTATTTTTTTTTTCTTGATTTTTTGATTTTTTGATTTTTTTTTTTTTTGCATACACTTTTAACCTACCATCGAAAATAATACATCATAGGGGATTGATTGGCTCCAAACGGTCAACCTATAATGGCCAAGGATGGCAACAAGGTCAAACAGCCTAGAGTCAATGCTCCACGGAATATAGTGTTTCCCCGGGTCGTTATGTCCCGACGAGGTGTGATGGTTATTTAAACGGGTTTGTGATCGGGTGAATTTGGACGGAAATGGGTATAAGTGAGTTGTGATTGTTTACACTACTGAAATATAAAAGAAAATAGCTTAAGTAAGTTATATTAACAAGTATGTAAAACTAGAAAACCCAGAATCGTTTAAAACCTAAAACGCGTACGTTTACATTTAAATAAAACGTAACGTACAAAATAAAAAGTGAAAACTGAAATCTGAAAACCCCCAGGGGGTGAAAATGACTTTTTTTACAAACTTAAAGATAAAAGAAATTTTTTTAGAAAAAGAAAATAAATTTTAACACTAATTAATTATTTACTATTAATTAAATACTAATTAAAACTAATTATTAATATTTAAAACACTTAAATACAATTTAATATTAATTAAGCACTAGAGAAATGAAAATAAAATTTCAAAAATTATAAAATAACTAAAAACAAGTTATAAAAATAAAAATAAGCATTTTTGTGTTTTTATGAATTCTCTATTAATTAATTACTAATTAAATATTACTTACCTAATTAAACTAATTTAAATTATTAAAAATAGAAAATGAACAGTAGAAATTATGAAAAAATTCCTAAAATTATTTTACAATATATAAAAGCTAGGAAAAATATAAAAACTAGGTTTTGCTTTATAAAAGCTAATTATGCTATTTAATACTTAATATTAATTAATTATAAATAAAACTAAGATTAAATCTAATAAATACTTAATGATGAAATAAAAATTTGAGAAAATTACTATAAATACTTTAATATAAGAGGAATTTAAGAAAAATATAAAATAGCTAAGTACTTAATAAAAATTTAAAAATGAAAATTAAAATTAAATTACATTAAATAGAAACTATCACTTAATATTAAATTGGATTTTCTTGATTTTTCTTTTACAAATATATTTTATAACTAAAGAAAACTAACTTTTATGAAAACAACTTTTTTGTAGCTTAAAAATAAGCACTGTGGAAGCTTATTAGCTCTACAGTTGACTTTTGTTGACCAAATGGGAAAGTAAGCTAAAATGGGCTTAAATGGGACCCACAATGGTGGATTCTGGTTCACTTAAGTCCCTTGAACATGAATAAGCAAGAAATTAGCAACTAAGCCTCTTGGATAAGTCAATAAGAAGGAAATAAGCACTTGGTTTCTTATCGGACTACTGAAAATGAGACAGAGATCATTTGAAGATTCAAGTGGGTCCCATGGAGATTAAGCTCAAAAGCTAGCTCAGACTTTGAAGGTGGCCAGGAGGGGAGTCCAAGGAACCAAGGAGGGGGTGTGGGTCCCACTGTGGAGGCCAGAAAGAACCACCAAAGTGGTGGTGGAAGGGTAGGAGCTGCTGATGCAGGGGAGATCCGTGGGCAGCTGGTGTGTTTGGGATGAGTGGGACCCACCAGAAAAAATTGCAAAATTAGGACAAAAATACCCTTGACTAGAAAAGCTGGGACACTAGTATTTCCCAAAAGATGATGAGCTAGATCTCAATATTAACTCCTAGAAAGATCAAGCAAAAATGGTCATTTTGACTGTCTAGGTAATTTCTGACTTTTGCAAAATCAACACAGTTTGACTTTAGGCAATTTTGAGCTAGATTTGTGAGCTTGATGTGTTGTATTATGATAAAAGTAAACTAAATAGAGTATCTCTAGCAAGTTTTGAGCACTTTAAACAAGATTTGGACTTATCAAGCTTTAACAGTTGACAATAAGCTAAGATTCAAAGTGATTTTGACTTTAGGCTTTACTAAGGACTGTGTTCTTGCTATATTTTGATTTTTTGACAATACACTAACATGCATACAACTTTAAGACAGCAACACAACAAGAATAGAGCCAAGTAGAGCTTATACCAAACACTCCCTTAGGGACTGTTAAAGCACATTTTCAAATTGAAAACATGATTCAATACTAGAAATCTACTCCTAACACCCTAATATCATTATACTACTAGAAATTAACTGAAATTACAAGCATGGAGTAATGGAACAGTGAAATAAGAAAATGAAAGGAATTTCTTACAATATGCTATATAGCTCAGAACTAGAATCAAGGAACAAAGGACAACTTATATGACTCCCATGAGTCTCTAATAACCATTCTCCATTCTCTGAATCATCTCTGCACCGTCTCTCCTTCTTCTTCTCTTCTTTTTTTTTTTTACTTTTCTTTATTTTTTCTTGATTTATTTTTATTTTTTTGTATTTTCTGGATTTTGTGATGGGAACTGATTTTAAAGCATTGAAAGATTATAAAAGCTTGTTAGTGACTGAGATGGGCTTACAGAACCATAAAACAACAACTTTTACACATAAAAGCTTAATTTGGATTTTCCAATGAAAAATGCTTAAACTATATTGAAACTGAGTAACATGAAATTGAGATTTAATTAAGTTCACAATAGGCTTGAAAGACTGAATACAATTCTTTTAAACTGAAAATACAACTGGTAAACTATTATTACACTAAAACGACATTAAGTTAACCAAACTATACTACTAATACTAACTAACTGCTTCCCTGCTTCTCTGCTTCTCTTTATATCTCCCAATTAGGGTTTGTGGACCCAGTGGAGCCTTTCCCATCAATAAGAATAGCCATTGGATGACTTGAAGCAATCTTAGCTGTTTGTTGAGTTTTGGCGGGAAAGAGATTTTTGCAACTTGGGTCTCTGTCTCTCTGATAACTTGGAGCAGGGGTGTGTGGTTTTGGTTTTATGTGTTTGGAGGGATAAGGGAGAGGGTTGAGTGTGAAAGAGGTGATGGTGATGAGGGTGCAGGGTGGTTTTGCAGGGATAAGGTGGTTTGGGAGGGAAGTGGTATTGAGGGAGGTGGAGTCAAAGGTCAGGGGTTGACCGGGTTTTAAATATAAAAAGGGACGGGGTGTATTTTATTTGTATGGTGGGCTGTTTTGATTGGGCTTGGGGAGTTGTGTGGTGGGCTTGGTAGATGTAAGGGTTTGGATTTGGTTTTATTTAACACAAGGGTCCAATTTGGTTAAGCTAATAAATCACAAGGACCATTCATGTAATAACTGAAACTGATTGGCTGAATTTGTCATTTTCCAAAAGTGTTCCAAAGTACCAATCTAGATCATGAATTTATTTTTTTTCATTTTAAAACACCAAGGACCAAAATTGACAAGTTTGCAAAATACAGGGACCAAACATGTAATTTCCACAAAACTTTCACCCAGGGACCCATTTTGATAACTTTTGATTTCCCAAGGTCCAAGAATGATTTTTATTTCAAAAATATCCCACCAGGGACTAAATCTGCCAAAATCTGAAACTTCAGGGGCTAAATTGTAAATTTCCAAAACTTTTCCAATTTTCACCAAAGGACAAAATATGACAACTTATGATTGTAAAAGGACCTTTGGTGATTTTTCTTTTGAAATGTGTGCTCAGGGACTAATTTTGCCAATTTTTGAAAGTTGGGGGACTAAAACTGCCAATTTTGCAAACTTTATACGTTTTTCATCTGTTTTTGCTCATTTTGCATCTAAAACATATAAAACACAATTTTGAAATATTTTTAGTATTTTGATGTATTACTGAGTGTTTTTGTATGTTTTGCAGTTCAGATTTGACCAAAAATGATGAGTGTTTGAGCACTCATCAGGGATGAATATTCCCCTTACACTTGAATTTTTACATACTTTACAATAAACTAATCTAATGACTCGAATTAAGAAAATCAAAACACTTGGAGTACATTTAAGATTAACGCACATATGGGGGTAATAATATGATGTTCTTCCCCATTACTCCATAAATAAGTACTTTACCCATGAGTCCCAATCGTCCCAAAACAATATGTACAAGGATATGACTCGACTTAGCAACCATGTAATCAATTAGATAATTAACTAAGGGTTTAACAAATAACAATAATGCACTAAAGATGAGTGCATACACGGGAGGCTAAGGCGATTTGGGTGTGCATTTAAGTGGGGTGTAACAAATTCTTCCTTTAAGTAAGATGCTTAAAGTTAGAAACGAAAAGATAGGCTCGGAGGGGTGTACTAGGGGTTTCGTGTACTAAAAATGAGTACAACGCTAATGGTGTGGGAAAAATTAATTGACTTAACTAGCCAAGTAATATGACTTAAATGGTCAAGTAATTATGATACGGGTTTAACACAAGGGTGATCCTAATGCTTCTTATCATGTAGTAAATCCTACTACACGAATGTAGTCTCACTAGCGGTCTCGGGATGCATCACTAACGCAAGTTCTAGAATCTAAATGCTACCGGTACACTCATAAGCACTAATAGTAAATGCTTTTCCTATCAAATCTAAAGGCGAACCTCACATATTTGGGTGGAAAATTTTTCTGAATGATATGGTTATGTGCTAGTCATACAATCACCTATCCATGAGACGCTTGCTATGGCTAAAGTTTCACTCCTAAATGTTGTAAAAAAATTTAAATTTGGCACTAAAATTACACTAACAAGTATTTCTCATAGTTTTATTACACATCTACTATCAAACAAACAAACTCAAGCGAAAGTGTATCTGTATGGTATCATCATTTTACCCTCCCCTTACACTTAGGATGAACATTGTCCCCAATGTTCAAGTAAAGAATGTAAAAGTGAAATAAGTAAAACAAATGAAATCAAATACTCCCCTGATTCGCTCGGTATGGATAATAAGGTGGCCAGGTTAGATCTTCCTCCAAGAAAATGAACAATCAAAGCTTCCCTTCCAGAAAAATAAATCATCTTCTTGTCATACATAACCTGTAAATCCTGAGAAAACAGACAAGGCAACCTCGCATAAAATCGGCGGCAATCTACATATGCTAATAAATCCTAGAAAACAAAGTAACACTACAAGAATTCTGCCAGATACCCACGGACCAAATATGTGGGTAAAAGACCTAATTTCGTGGGTAATTGGCTAATACCCATGAATCACCCACAAACGTATAGACATGGGCAATACCTTTGAGGCTAATTCTATACCCACGTAATATTCGACTTGTGGGTAAATTTACCCACAATATTTTCAGTGGGTAATCTTGTTTTTACATGGGTGATTTTCTTGCGGGATTTCTTAAGATACCACGAAAATGCCCATTGACATAGTTGTGGGTGTTATGTGGGTAACATTTACCATGGGATTCAGTCATGTGTAAACACCGAGGCTAAGTATATTAAACATGTCCCATGGAATTTGTGAGTAAATCCGTGCCCAGTCCAACCACGAGTGGTTCCATGGGTAGCTTGTGGCTACATGTTTACAAAAGTATATTGGAAATTCTTTTTTATATCCCCGGAAAATTTGAGAATGTATACAAATGTATTCCAAAACATTAATACCAAAAAAAATATGTATTTGATTGATACTACATCCATTACAACCTATAAAGGGTTTCGCCCACTATTCATTACATAAAACCATACAAATGTGTGTAGTTGTTCTGAAGCTCAAGTATACAATAACATGTATATCGACAAGTTTATATGCAACATCTAACTTCAAGAACCATCTGTCCATCAAAATTGCTTTCACTGGGAATGGAGTACTCAAACATGATGACAACTCTTCAATGTTTTGTTTTCCAAATAAACAATATTCACATACGCTGCAAATCATGTATATGTAGTTAGCTATAACCATGATCAAACAACCATGAATTAACGAGGTTAAAATATTTAAATAATCACAAATCTACAATGAATATGATAAAAAGGTAAACATTTTTGGAGTTAGAGACCTTGCCTTGAGGATAAACTTCAAGGATATTAGAAAAGGAGATTGTTTAATGTTGGATCATGATATGATTGACTTCTCTAAAAAAGAAACATTAAAGTGAACCATTGTCAAGGTAATTATTGGTTAACAACAACATGGTCGACATACAAAGTGACACTAACTAAGTTCAACTCTAAGAGTAGGGTTCACAAACACAAACCTCGTGCATGGTATCCATCAAGGTATCCATAAAGACCTTCGCTAAAAAGACCTCGAATCCAAGAACCAATGTTTTCATTTCTTGCTATTTTTTACAATTATATTTGGTGCACTAGAATAATGATGCAACATAACCTGTAAAAAAAGAATAAACATGATGACCGGCTTCATGAAAGTTCATAATTCAATAGAATCACCAAAAAAATAATGATAATCACCCAAAATAATTAGTTTATGTATTATACCTTGTAGTAGTTCTCAACCACATTGACAACCCGAAACATCTTAGTTCCTGTAGTACATCCTTACTCAATATATCTTTGATAATGGCAATACTTTGAACATATGGATATTGGAGAAGAGCAACAAGTAAATAAATATAACACGTCAACGGTCAAATATAGTATTTTTAAAACCGGGGATAACTGCAAATTAAACTTTGTAATCTCATTAACTTCGATAACAAAGGTTAAACTTTATTGAGGACTTACATCAAACACTTGTTAGGCATGATAAATGTGAAGTTTGAGAAGCCATATGATAAACACATGAACCAATTCCTACTTTTACAAAATAATTGCAGGCGAATCCCATAAACTTCAAAATAATATACAAACAACATTCAAGATTGAATAAACTTAATTCACAGAATTAGTACCCAATGTAATCGGTAACAAAACCCCAATATATAATTGTATACAATAATTTCTGGTTTAAATTACACAAACTCGATTAATAATTATATCAAATCTGACGAGAGTATATATATTAAAATAATATGACTATATACCAGACGGCAAACACTTTCACAGGCTGATAAATCTACACGATCATGATCTAAATATGATCTCCATGATGACAAAATAACCAGGTAAACTCACTCCGATCTCGTTTGGGCTCCTCTCGGGGTATATTTATCAGCATAAAGATTTAGATGCAAGGGAACATTCAAAAAGTGGGAAGGGGAATTCAACTTTTTTATGGTAATGTGAGAGGCAGGACCATGGGAATATGAAACGTCCACAACCATGTAGATGTTGGAGAATCATACCATAACCCATGTTGATGTTTTGGATTGAGGGAGAAGCCAAAAACGGGAAAAAGTTAAAACTTGTTTTATTCTTAACTATGTATGGCCTGATGGAAATTTTCAATTTTAATTTTAATATTCAAGTTGAATTCGTTTTACCGCCATACGAAATTCTTTTGCCGCTTGATGAAACCCCCCTTTTTTATTTAGGGTGTGTTTGTTACGAGGTAGTGGGGTTTAGGATTGGGAGTTGGAGTTAAATAATTTGTTTGGTAGTAGGTGGGTTTTAAGATTTGGCATCAAGTCCGAATTCAAGACTTTCTACAAACCCTACCCCATGTGCCAGGGATAGAAGTAAAAGCTGCAAAATTATGTTTATTTTCAAAATGGTCCCACCTTTTAATATTTTTTATTATTTCTTCTCTATAATATTGGGCTCCACTTACCTTTTATTTCTCTTTTTAGTAATTAAAATTCAATATTAATTTATTTAATACCTTATTTATGTGTACAACAAACAATGTTTTAAAAAGTCAAAAATTTTCCTTCACTGCCGTTACTTTAAATCCCATGTTTTAATCCTAAACCCATTTGTATACCAAACGCCTCCTTACATTTTCTTTCATTAAAATACAATTAATTTAGCATATTTTAATCATAATAATAATAACTAGAAAGGTCTCCGAGCATTACAGCGACAAGTATCCTGTAATTATAGGTTGCAAACCGGGCAGGCCGGGCGGGCACGGGCCACTTGTCAAATGGGCTACGGGCTAAACTGGCGCTGGTTAAACGGCCACGGGCTAAACGGGAACGAGCCAAACGGGCGCATGTTATACGAATCGTTTTAGAAAATACCCAAAACGACGAAATAAAATTCCTTAAATTTAACACCTTATTTATATTTAAAAAATTAAATATATTATATCTATAATTTTTTCTTTAAAAACAATTGTAATGTTATCCAATTGAGAGAAAATTTGTGTATTTCAAAAAAAAAAAAAAAAAAAAAAAAAAAAAAGGAACCAAATGTGCCCAAATCTTTTATAAATTTGCTTATTTAGCCAATTTTTTTGATATTGGTCACAAATTGTCACCTCTACCTGTAATCAAACTTTTGTCAAACAATATTATTCAATTATATATTTTTCATGATTAACTTTAACACATAGCCAAAATTTTAAAGAACAAATTTATCACACACTATCTAATATAAATATGACAGAGTATCGTGCATCATGATGCATTTGCTATATGAAAAATAGTTAAATGTATTACAAAGTTATGACGATTGACTATTTTCTAGTCAATAAATGCTTAAATCACCGAACAAATGTCAGGTAATTAACAAATATACGACGACTCTATTAGCTATTAGTGTTTCTTCTACTAATTGAAAGATAAAAGAAATATGAGGTTTTAGACGGACCATGCAATTATTAGTAGGCATCTTAGAAGTAGGGGTGGAAACAAGTTGAGTCGCTCACGAAAAGCTAGGGATCAGATCGGTACAAAGCTCAAATGAGCCGAGCTTAAGTTTGGGCTCATTTAATAATCTATCTCAAACTCGAGCTTTATACATAACGATTGATTTGGCTCACGAATCTAAATGAGCCCTAAAAATATATACACGTATATATTTTCTATGCATATAACCATGTATAAACGAGCTCGAGCCTAATGTGATTAACGAGCCTTTGAGCTTGATTTCCTTCAACACGTTATATAAGTTGTCGAGCTCGAGCCGAGATCGAGCTTGTGGAAATTTTCACGAGCCGAGCTCGAGCTCAATGTATAAGGCTTGAATCGAGCTCAAGCCAGATCTCGAGCTTTATAAATATAAACAGCCGAGCTCGAGATTTGGCGTGCTCGGCTCGGCTCGTTTCAATCCTTGCTTAGAAGTCGACTAGTGCAATGCTTATCAAGCTTCCCTAGTACTAACTTCTTGTAGTTTCAACATAATTACTCTTGAGTCCATATGTTCTTTGTTGTTTTGTCTTTCAACAACATAACTTGGTCTTTTGACCATTTCTCCATTTTCTTTCCATCATTAACATACAATAAACATTCACAAGCAATTAAGTACTAAAAAAGTCCACAAAACCATTACTAAGGGGTGATTCTTTTTTTCCTTAGCTAAGGATTTATAGGGTCCCACTTTTATATAAGCTTTTTAATTGGGAGGACATGATAAATTAAGCCTTGTGGATATAGACCATTTAAAGGATTTTTATGGGTCTCACTTAAAAAGTAATAATATTAAGTGGTATCCCTTAGCTAAGAGAAAAAAGAAAAAAAAAAAAAACACCCCCTAAAACATATATGAGAGACATGATAACGAGTGTAGAAAAATGTATAAAACAAGAGTTTATAATTAACTTATAAATATCTTTACAATATATATACTTATAGGAAAAAATCATAAAATACCTTTAGCCTCAGATTATTAATATGAATATTCTTGCTACAATATGGTCTAACAAAAAACCACAATAATATTGTGTGGTAAATAAGTGGTCGGTTACAAACTTACTCACAATTTGCCCCAAAATATTACTCACAAAAGTATAATCACAGAAGAGGAGTGGGAAAAATTGCGGTGATATCTAGCCACAAATTAAACACATCAATTTACCCATAAAATAGTACCCACGACAACAAAAAGTGTGTAAAAATATTGATATAAACTTACCCATAAACTACCCACAAAAAGTTACCCATGCTTATGCAGTCCGTGGGAAAAAAGAGTTTACCCATGACATTAACCATACTTTTACACATGGCGGGGATATGTGTGGGAAATTCGTGGGAATTTTCTTAGCTGGAATAGTTTGCCCACAAAATACACATGAAATAAATGTATGTGGGTATTTTTGTGGGAAATTCCGTGAGAAAGACGAGGGTAAATTTGATCTGTATGTCAATTCCATGAACGTGTATATTTTGTGGGTTGTTGATGGGTAAATACCCATGACTCAAAGTTCGTGTGAAGTTTTCGTGGGTATTTGACAGAATTCTTGTAGTGAAGATATAATGCTTGTAGAATGATGCTTGCAGATTTCCTGGAGATTATAAAACTAATAATTCAACAAAAAAATTTAAGATTCTGTTAGAAAAACAAAACTAGTAAAATTTTCAGATTTTTACACGTGACGCCGCCAAGAGTAAACTCGTGACGCCGTCAGAAGTGACCTGCAGAAATTCTTATGTTAAGTTTCCGGAAAATTTCAAGAAAAACTTGGTCCTACTTCCTGGAAAATCCTGCAAAACATCATTATGACTCGATACAAGCATTTGACTCTAACAAATACGAATATACACGTTTACTTAATATTGTGAAGAATCATGATCGGTTTTGTTTCTTAAAAACATATTTGGGGTTTCCCCTTACACTTATCTTTTGCAAAAATACCTTTGGGTGAAGTTAAGACTAGGCCAAACAACAAAATAAAGTATTCTCACTATTTTAGTTTTGAAACATGATCTACCAACAATAAAATAAAGCATGCATACGGAAGCAAATAACAAACAAACAAAATAGAAATCACACAAAACATGGGTTGCCTCCCAAGAAGCGCTTTTCTTTATTTACGAGTCTTGTAGCTAGACTCAAGGTCATGGGTTACCGTGTATCGCTTATGCTCACATAACCAAGCGTGAGCCATTTAATGGTCGCCTCATCTTTCTTATAATCATCTCCTAACTCTAAACATCCGTGATAGTATCTTTTATTCTTTTCATGAGTATATTTAAGCCCTTTTCACTTATCATTCTCACTTAGCAGTTCTATGGGCGGATACCTACTACACTTCTCCATGGAAAAATCCTTGAACCTAGGGTGTGCACGGGGCATATGGTAGACAAAATCTTCATCCCCATCCGAGAATGTAATTAACCCTTCCATAAGTTTTTCATCAAGGTTGGTCAACCTTTTGAAAGGTTTTCCAAACACAACTTGGGTTAACTTACTATCAATAAATTCTCCTAGATTCTCCATAACCATAAACTCAACAAGATAAACAAAGCTTCCTACAAACACATGCAATGACATTGCCATAGAAATAAAATTATCTCCATTGTATTCTAACTCATCTATCATGATTTTATTATATTCATTACGCGAGATTATGTTCATTGGGAGAGATGAGTTAAGGTAGGCATTAAAGCTCCTAAATCCAATCTTACAAGGAAATTGCATATTGAATGAACTATCACTCTCAATCCTTATTCTAGGGTCGACATACCTAAGAGGGTTCACTTCATCTTCCATCCTATCCTCATTAATCACATCACCATCATCAAGATCCTCATCGGAGTCTGAATAGTAAAAAGGACTAGCCCTATGGTCATCATCATGGTTAGACTCCTCTAACTTAGAATTATTATCAAAGTGGTGGTTAGGCGAGAGGTTAGGTGGGTTCTCATTTTCTACTAAAGGGATTGGGGCGGGCATTTGGAAAATCCTACGACGAAAAACACGAATAATAAGAATCAAACGATCAATGTTATTGTTATCCATCGAGATAGTTTACGAACAAAGGAAACAAAGAAATAAGATAGACTAAAGAGAACCTAAAAAATAAAAATAAAATCTTAATAGAAAGGAATCTAGCAAGTAGACCTAATAAAAACATATTCTAACCTAGACAATAACTATTCCCCGGCAGCGGCGCCAAAAACTTGATGCGTAGGGATTGCACCGGGCTTTACCTCTCAAGGGATCTCGAGAAGCTTACAACCCCCACCAGGCAGTGTACCTGATCGATGTAGTATAGTATAATGACAAGTACCGGGGGATTGATCGTTCAGCTAGGAATAGTGTCACTAGGATTAGAAAACCTAAAGACTAGGTCTAGAGATGAGGGATGATTCTTTTTGTATTTTTTATATTTTATGAAAAGCAAGTAAGAATCTCGGGTTTTAAAGAGTTTGGCGGAATTAGTTGCTAGTCAACTAACCCAATACTAAGATGTAATCAAAATAAAATACTACAAATGAAAATAAACTATATTAAACTAGATTTGTGAGCAATATGTGAGATAATTGTGTTTACTTAGATTTCACTACTCCCTAGATATCTTTTACACGTTAATTACTTGTTATAGTTGCGTGGATGACAGATTGTATTCCTTAATACTATTCATAGGGTGGCGTACTTTCTTCCCCAATCCAATGAGCGCCTACTTCACTCCTATGTCGAGCCGGCTAAGAAGCTCCTAACATGGGATCACTAGAATTTGCTCATGCATTAAATACAACCAATAAAACCTAGTACACATCGGTTCATGTTTCCTAAGACGTTCAAGCATGTTACACAATGGAGATCTGCCAGTTTTCTTAAGCCTAACATTGAAATCATTCATCCATTACAACCATAAACAAGTAATCAACACATAATTAACATCTAGGTTTCATTAGATCTAAGCAAACACAAGATAGATCTAGCCTAGCATGTTGAAATCAAGACAAGCATAAGATATATTCAAACAACACATAGACATATTGAATGAATTAAGAGAAGACTTATCTCAATTGAACATGAAAGGATTCAAGGGGTGAAAACCCTTGAAAACACTGTAAAATATGACCTAGGGTTTACAAAGTTCGGCCCTAGTTTTCTCCACACAAGTTCCTCTTTAATGAATTAAAATTAGAAAACTATATATAGATTTTGATGGGTGACGGCGTCAAGAACAAATGTCTGACGCCGTCATCTCACCGCCAAATAGTTTCTCGGACTGCCTAGATCTGGGTCTGACGTCATCATGTATTCACCTTATGCAGGCCGTCACCAATTTAACTCTTGACGCCCGTCTTGTGACGCCGTCAGGATTGCACTGGGTCGTCATGGAATTTACTGTTGACGCCGTCAGGATCTTCCTCTTGACGCCGTCAGGTACTGTTCCCAGCATGGAAAATTAAGTCTTTGCCGTTTTCTTCACTTTTATGCTCCAAAAACATCCGAATTGCTTCCTTTTCTAGAATTCACTCCCAAAGTACCTAAAATCACAAAAGGAACGATTTAGGGCAATATCTGATCAAATAAATTCAATTCCGGGCTTAAATGACCCCCTAAAAGTGGTTCACTTTTCGCCTCATCAAGACTTCTGCTAGATCTATTATGGTAAGATGTATCTTAGTGTAGTCGATAAAGCCCCTTTTCATATACTTATAGAACTTGATTCAAATAATTTTTTTAGCGTCTTCCTAAAATGTATTAAATAAAGACATATAATTACTATAATCCTAAATAAACAAATACAATCAAAACCATCTTCTAAAATAAAATCCATGAATACTATGGTAGGGTTGGGCCACAAAAAAGCTCCTACTCTCGTCACTCAATCCCAGCCTCATTTATGAAAGAGAACTAAACATAAATGAAGGGTCATATGAGAATGAAAGTCAAAGAATAATACAGAAATGGTAACAGGGATAGTAACGAAAGTGCTCAAGTGTCTAAACATGATACCTGAATAGACCAAAACAATCAATCAGACATATTATTTCACAATTCATTATACCGTCAATTCCTTTATTGTACAAGGAGCCTGCAGACACCCAAGTACCACATTGTGATGGGGTGCAGGGTCACACACCTACCAATCTCCAGATATCATTTCAGATTACCTAAGATGCATCCATACGCTCCCCTACAAAACAGATTAGCACATACCCTATCTCAAGGCTAGCATACATACTCAGATAATGGCCACAGATACAGATAAGGGAACTTTACGTATTCAAATGACATTTTGTAGCATCTTCCTATAATCTATGTTACACAATCCTTATAAAAATGAGTAAAATGTATTAAATATACTACACGAACTAGACCCTTTTCATAAAAGGCACATAATTACTATAGTCTTTCTAGACCTGTTTCGTCTAAAAAGAGACCCAACTTTCTTTGGGAGGAATAAACCAACAAGAACACCAAGTAAGTACGCGTGAGCCAGCTTCATCATTTAAATATAATTCTATTTTTTTGGTGCACAAACACACATCTTCATGAACAAACAGCCCACAGACATCTGTTGGTATATAGTATCACACCGGTGGTCTATGCGTTTTCCCGAATTAGACTTCTGCTAGATCTATTATGGCAAGATGTATCTTAGTGTGGTCGATAAAGCCCCTTTTCATATACTTATAGAACTTGATTCAAATAATTTTTTAGCATCTTCCTAAAATGTATTAAATAAAGACATATAATTACTATAATCCTAAATAAACAAATACAATCAAAACCAAATTCTAAAATAAAATCCATGAATACTATGGTAGGGTTGGGCCACTAAAAAGCTCCTACTCTCGTCACCCAATCCCAGCCTCATTTATGAAACAGAACTAAACATAAATGAAGGGTCATATGAGAATGAAAGTAAAAGAATAATACAGAAATGGTAAAAGGGATAGTAACAGAAGTGCTTAAGTGTCTAAACATGATACATGAATAGACCAAAACTATCAATCAGACATTTTATTTAACAATTCATTACACCGTAAATTCCTTTATTGTACAAGGAGCCTGCAGACACCCAAGTACCACATTGTGATGGGGTGCATGGTCACACACCTACAAATCACCAGATATCATTTCAGATTACTTAAGATGCATCCGTACGCTCCCCTGCAAAACAGATTGGCACATACCCTAGCTCAAGGCTAGAATACATACTCAGATAATGGCCACAGATACAGATAAGGGAACTTTATTGTAACAATTCGCATTTTCAGATTAATTACTATTCCCGGAAAAT
The DNA here is from genome assembly GCA_030686995.1 of Artemisia argyi. Taxonomy (NCBI): domain Eukaryota; kingdom Viridiplantae; phylum Streptophyta; class Magnoliopsida; order Asterales; family Asteraceae; genus Artemisia; species Artemisia argyi. Next base: position 226,938,007 of record CM060700.1, on the reverse strand, counting down.
TTCACTATTCACTCTTACTATTCATTTTCACTATTCACTCCCAAAATTTTTATTTCATATTCTCGTAAGTTAAACTATTTTAATGATAATCCGAGAATTTCACACTCGTCGGATCATTTCTGCAAAAATCACGAAGCCGTGTCCGAGATTTACTTTTAGGTTTAAACGTCATTCCAGCATCCCGATATGTCCATAAAACATTATAAACAATAGAAATATGATTTTCTCTCATTTTATGACAATTCCAAAAGTGTTGGAATTTTACGTTTTCCAGTTCAGCGTTTTACGCGAATTACGCGTTTTAGACCCGCGTTTCCAGTTTTAGCAGCGTTTAAGCAACCCGATAGAACTTGTCACTCATTAAATAGGCTAAGATAGGTTATATTAATAAGTTCTAACATATTTATAAATTTCATATTTTTAGGATACCCGATTTTAAGTTTCATGACTTAACGACTTACTGTTAGCGATTACCCGAGACCAAAACTCACTCCGTAACTTAGATAAGACCATGACTACTCATCTAGTCACCCCTTATCCCATATGAACGTGTATCACAAGCCTTGTTGGCTTGTGATAAGTCTTGAGGACTTTAGGTAGCAAACATGTGTAAAACTTCCTAAGTAAGCCTCCTAAATATCCTAAAAACTAACCTCCTTAAGGAACCTTCCTAGGCACCTTCCTTGCACATCCTCTTCATGCTATAAACACAAGGCTCATTTCCTTCCTTTCTTTATAATAAAAACGCCACATATAAATCCCTAGCACCATGATCCTTTGATCTTCAAACTACAAGTTACACTACAAAGTTCAAGGTCTTAGTATTCTCTACCTAGTTCTTAAGTTTGTTTGGTGATTCCATGGTTGAATTAGGAGCTACACAAGGTTACTAGGGCTGAAGTTAAATGGTTTTCACAAGGTTTAGATCAAGGCTAGCAAGTGTTACAAGAGTTGTGGTGAAGGGTTTGCAAGCATAGGTTTAGTGTCCTAGTTTCATACTTGACTTCCTTTCTTTAGAAAGCCAAAAGTTGTAAGCAAACCCTATTACACTTTCTTGCTCCATATCATTTTCATACTTATTATGTTTCTTTCATGCTATATATGGTCTTTGTATTGTGTTCATGATGTATAAAAACTAGTAAAACAAGTTATGTATATATATGTTAACTTATGATATTTAAACAAGTAAACTAGTGACTTTTATGGAGAACCATGACCAAAATAGTATAACTATGATATGAAACACTTACATACTGTTAAAGAGGGTTTTGAAAGGAAAACATAGCAATTTGAATCACCCAAAACGAGTACACGAGTTAAAAGATACGGCCATAAGAAGTTAGCGAAACCAAAACGCCGAAACTGCCAATACCCTACTGTTTGCATTCTGCCATTTTGAAAGTCACCCTTCTGCTCCGATTCATCAAAAAGTTAAAACACGAAAGTTGTCCGGAACGATGTTTTCGCTTAGGAGCAAAGAAGCTCGAGCCCTGAAAACGCTTTCCGAGCGATATTTTCTTCAAATTCTTAACAGCCCATTTTTAGACCAAAGTCACTATATAATAGTTATGATTTACTAAGACCAAGAAGTCTAATGACCTAAAGCCAAGACCACAACCATGGCTAAAGCCAAGGTTGAGTCTCAAGACCATGGTAACAATGACCAAGGTCACGGCAAAGCCACGGCTAAAGATCATATAACTTTTAAAGATCAAAGCTTATATATATGTTATCAAATACTACAATAGTAGGGAGCCTCATGTTAGGAGTTCATTAAGTAAGCCGTCGAGATGAGTTGTGGATTTACGAATTAAAGTGTCCTGGCTCCTCGAACGTTTACTCCATGACTTCTGAATTATATCGGCCCGAACGGTAGTAAGATATATACAACCTATACATGTTTCATAAACCATTTATATTCAAAGACTTACACTATATACTAAGTACTACATCATGAACATTATGCAAGACATATATAGGCAATTCTTCGTATTCTTAGACGTTACTCCAAACCTAAGTCGCAACGTTCTATTATAGGCTGCTCTTAGAGACTTTCACGATTCGACTACCACTTTCATTTCTCATTACATAGACTTAAGGTGAGTCATAGCCCCTACTTTTTCATATACTTGTTTTAACTCTTTGGGGGAGATACATGCTCAACTACTTGCTTACTTGTACAAATATTCAAAGCTTTTATACTAGATCGTCTTATACTTGATTGCATTATACTTGATTTCATACATACATGATTGTGTTATACTTAACTGCGTTATACTTGATTGTGAGACTTCCAGTGGCTCCAGATTAAGTTGCTGGATGACCATTGAGACTGCCAGTGGCTCCAGATTAAGTTGCTGGATGACCATTGAGACTTCCGATGGCTCCAAATTAAGTTGTTGGATGACCATTGAGGCTTTGATACATCCTAACATTTGCGAATGTTGGATACATCATAAACGTGAGGTCTTCGGAGATGAAGTGTAGACTCATGACTAATTGCTTAACTGTTTTGATGAACTTATACATGTCTTTATTATACTATATGTTAGCAGTGGGTTGTGAACATACAGGTTACAAGTCTCTTATGGCGGGACTTGCAACTGAGTGGATTCACAATGCCTTTGCTATGTGAACATTCTTTTGAGGCTTTTCAACTGTTTTAAGACAAACTCTATGAACTCACCAACCATTGTGTTGACACTTTAGCATGTTTATCTCAGGTTAGTAAGGCGATAGCTAGTGCGTGGAACATAGAGTCAAGCTGCATATTCTGAAGACTTACGCTTTTTATCATTTACCATTCAAAACATTTTGTATACATTTATGTATCATACTTTGGAATCTCATGTTTTTAACTTTGAATTCATTAATCGAATGGTAACTTTTCAAAACGTCTCATTTAGAGTTCGTTTTCTATAACTTGTACTTTGTATTATGAAGTAGCACCCTCAGTGACACAGTCTTCCGCTGCGGCATTTTGGGGGTGTTACAGATTGGTACCAGAGCCTTGGTTATAGAGAACTAGGTTGCATTTAGTGCCTAGACTATAACTACTATATACGTTAAGACCCTCCTCTTTATTCGCCTTACACACACTACATACGCATACGCTTTTTGGTAGTTGTTGGGTTAGTTCCACGCTGTTAGATGATGTGACTTTAGTATTATAAGGAATCCCAGAGATTCGTCTTGTCATTAAAAACATGGAGCTCAGTAATAACTAATTATTTAACTTGATCTTGTGACAGTTCTTGTTTGATGAGACACAAGATTTGAGTTAAATAATATTATTGCTTAGCTTTAGGGATTTGATGACTTGATTATCTTACTATCTGCCTCAGAAGGCGGATTTTGTGTCGGAAATTCTTAAGTAGGATGTTTTAGAATCTCCTTATTTAAATGGATTGGGACGCCTCTTCATTTAAATAAAGAAATTGTAAATCACCGAACCATGAGTTTATGATCCCTTACTTACATAAATTTGGACGCTTCTTTATGTAAGTAATGTGTTATAAATAAATGGGCTTAATTGTAGCCGATACAACTCCTTAACCAGAACCTTAGACGAATCAGAGTGAACACCACTATTTTAGAGATCCTGAAATCCCGAATTCTCTTAGACACATCATAAGTAGTTAACATCAACAGAACTTCGGGACGAAGTTCTCCTTAAGGGGTAGAGACTGTAACAATTCGCATTTTCAGATTAATTACTATTCCCGGAAAATTTCATTATTCATTTTTACTATTCACTTTTACTATTCATTTTCACTATTCACTCCCAAAATTTTTATTTCATATTCTCGTAAGTTAAACTATTTTAATGATAATCCAAGAATTTCACACTCGTCGGATCATTTCTGCAAAAATCACGAAGCCGTGTCCGAGATTTACTTTTAGGTTTAAACGTCATTCCAGCATCCCGATATGTCCATAAAATATTATAAACAATAGAAATATGATTTTCTCTCATTTTATGACAATTCCAAAAGTTTTGGAATTTTACGTTTTCCAGTTCAGCGTTTTACGCGAATTACGCGTTTTAGACCCGCGTTTCCAGTTTTAGCAGCGTTTAAGCAACCCGATAGAACTTGTCACTCATTAAATAGGCTAAGATAGGTTATATTAATAAGTTCTAACATATTTATAAATTTCATATTTTTAGGATACCCGATTTTAAGTTTCATGACTTAACGACTTACTGTTAGCGATTACCCGAGACCAAAACTCACTCCGTAACTTAGATAAGACCATGACTACTCATCTAGTCACCCATTATCCCATATGAACGTGTATCACAAGCCTTGTTGGCTTGTGATAAGTCTTGAGGACTTTAGGTAGCAAACATGTGTAAAACTTCCTAAGTAAGCCTCCTAAATATCCTAAAAACTAACCTCCTTAAGGAACCTTCCTAGGCACCTTCCTTGCACCTCCTCTTCATGCTATAAATACAAGGCTCATTTCCTTCCTTTCTTCATAATAAAAACGCCACATATAAATCCCTAGAACCATGATCCTTTGATCTTCAAACTACAAGTTACACTACAAAGTTCAAGGTCTTAGTATTCTCTACCTAGTTCTTAAGTTTGTTTGGTGATTCCATGGTTGAATTAGGAGCTACACAAGGTTACTAGGGCTGAAGGTAAATGGTTTTCACAAGGGTTAGATCAAGGCTAGCAAGTGTTACAAGAGTTGTGGTGAAGGGTTTGCAAGCATAGGTTTAGTGTCCTAGTTTCATACTTGACTTCCTTTCTTTAGAAAGCCAAAAGTTGTAAGCAGACCCTATTACACTTTCTTGCTCCATATCTTTTTCATACTTATTATGTTTCTTTCATGCTATATATGGTCTTTGTATTGTGTTCATGATGTATAAAAACTAGTAAAACAAGTTATGTATATATATGTTAACTTATGATATTTAAACAAGTAAACTAGTGACTTTTATGGAGAGCCACGACCAAAATAGTATAACTATGATATGAAACACTTACATACTGTTAAAGAGGGTTTTGAAAGGAAAACATAGCAATTTGAATCACCCAAAACGAGTACACGAGTCAAAAGATACGGCCATAAGAAGTTAGCGAAACCAAAACGCCGAAACTGCCAATACCCTACTGTTTGCATTCTGCCATTTTGAAAGTCACCCTTCTGCTCCGATTCATCAAAAAGTTAAAACATGAAAGTTGTCCGGAACGATGTTTTCAATCAGGTGCAAAGAAGCTCGAGTCCTAAAAACGCTTTCCGAGTGATATTTTCTTCAAATTCTTAACAGCCCATTTTTAGACCAAAGTCACTATATAATAGTTATGATTTACTAAGACCAAGAGGTATAATGACCTAAAGCCAAGACCACAACCATGGCTAAAGCCAAGGTTGAGTCTCAAGACCATGGTAACAATGACCAAGGTCACGGCTAAAGACCATATAACTTTTAAAGATCAAAGCTTATATATATGTTATCAAATACTACAATAGTAGGGAGCCTCATGTGAGGAGTTCTTTAAGTAAGCCGTCGAGATGAGTTGTGGATTTACGAATTAAAGTGTCCTGGCTTCTCGAACGTTTACTCCATGACTTCTGAATTATGTCGGCCCGAACGGTAGTAAGAGATATACAACCTATACATGTTTCATAAACCATTTATATTCAAAGACTTACACTATATACTAAGTACCACATCATGAACATTATGCAAGACATATATAGGCAATTCTTCGTATTCTTAGACGTTACTCCAAACCTAAGTCGCAACGTTCTATTATAGGCTGCTCTTAGAGACTTTCACGATTCGACTACCACTTTCATTTCTCATTACATAGACTTAAGGTGAGTCATAGCCCCTACTTTTTCATACTTGTTTTAACTCTTTGGGGGAGATACATGCTCAACTACTTGCTTACTTGTACAAATATTCAAAGCTTTTATACTAGATCGTCTTATACTTGATTGCATTATACTTGATTTCATACATACATGATTGTGTTATACTTAACTGCGTTATACTTGATTGTGAGACTTCCAGTGGCTCCAGATTAAGTTGCTGGATGACCATTGAGACTGCCAGTGGCTCCAGATTAAGTTGCTGGATGACCATTGAGACTTCCGATGGCTCCAAATTAAGTTGTTGGATGACCATTGAGGCTTTGATACATCCTAACATTTGCGAATGTTGGATACATCATGAACGTGAGGTCTTCGGAGATGAAGTGTAGACTCACGACTAATTGCTTAACTGTTTTGATGAACTTATACATGTCTTTAATATACTATATGTTAGCAGTGGGTTGTGAACACACAGGTTACAAGTCTCTTATGGCGGGACTTGCAACTGAGTGGATTCACAATGCCTTTGCTATGTGAACATTCTTTTGAGGCTTTTCAACTGTTTTAAGACAAACTCTATGAACTCACCAACCATTGTGTTGACACTTTAGCATGTTTATCTCAGGTTAGTAAGGCGATAGCTAGTGCGTGGAACATAGAGTCAGGCTGCATATTCTGAAGACTTACGCTTTTTATCATTTACCATTCAAAACATTTTGTATACATTTATGTATCATACTTTGGAATCTCATGTTTGTAACTTTGAATTCATTAATCGAATGGTAACTTTTCAAAACGTCTCATTTAGAGTTCGTTTTCTATAACTTATACTTTGTATTATGAAGTAGCACCCTCAGTGACACAGTCTTCCGCTGCGGCATATTGGGGGTGTTACATTTATGTATTCAAATGACATTTTGTAGCGTCTTCCTATAATCTAGGTTACACAATCCTTATAAAAATGAGTAAAATGTATTAATTATACTACACGAACTAGACCCTTTTCATAAAAGGCACATAATTACTATAGTCTTTCTAGACCTGTTTCGTCTACAAAGAGACCCAACTTACTTTGGGAGGAATAAACCAACAAGAACACCAAGTAAGTACGCGTGAGCCAGCTTCATCATTTAAATATAATTCTATTTTTTTGGTGCACAAACACACATCTTCATGCACAAACAGCCCATAGACCACTGTTGGTATTTAGTATCACACCGGTGGTCTATGCGTTTTCCCAAATTAGACTTCTTCTAGATCTATTATGGTAAGATGTATCTTAGTGTAGTCGATAAAGCCCCTTTTCATATACTTATAGAACTTGATTCAAATTAATTTTTTAGCGTCTTCCTAAAATGTATTAAATAAAGACATATAATTACTATAATCCTAAATAAACAAATACAATCAAAACCAACTTCTAAAATAAAATCCATGAATACTATGGTAGGGTTGGGCCACTAAAAAGCTCCTACTCTCGTCACTCAATCCCAGCCTCTTTTATGAAAGAGAACTAAACATAAATGAAGGGTCATATGAGAATGAAAGTCAAAGAATAATACAGAAATGGTAAAAGGGATAGTAACAGAAGTGCTCAAGTGTCTAAACATGATACATGAATAGACCAAAACAATCAATCAGACATTTTATTTCACAATTCATTATACCGTCAATTACTTTATTGTACAAGGAGCCTGCAGACACCCAAGTACTACATTGTGATGGGGTGCAGGGTCACACACCTACCAATCACCAGATATCATTTCAGATTACCTAAGATGCATCCGTATGCTCCCCTACAAAACAGGTTAGCACATACCCTATCTCAAGGCTAGCATACATACTCAGATAATGGCCACAGATATAGATAAGGGAACTTTATGTATTCAAATGACATTTTGTAGCATCTTCCTATAATCTATGTTACACAATCCTTATAAAAATGAGTAAAATGTATTAAATATACTACACGAACTCCACCCTTTTCATAAAAGGCACATAATTACTATAGTCGTTCTAGATCTGTTTCGTCTAAAAACAGACCCAACTTACTTTGGGAGGAATAAACCAACAAGAACACCAAGTAAGTACGCGTGAGCTAGCTTCAACATTTAAATATAATTCTATTTTTTTTTGGTGCACAAACACACAACTTCATGAACAAACAGCCCATAGACCACTGTTGGTATATAGTATCACACCGGTGGTCTATGCGTTTTTCCCAAATTAGACTTCTGCTAGATCTATTATGGTAAGATGTATCTTAGTGTAGTCGATAAAGCCCCTTTTTATATACTTATAGAACTTGATTCAAATAATCTTTTTAGCGTCTTCCTAAAATGCTTTAAATAAAGACATATAATTACCATAATCCTAAATAAACAAATACAATCAAAACCAAATTCGAAAATAAAATCAATGAATACTATGGTAGGGTTGGGCCACTAAAGAGATCCTACTCTCTTCACCCAATCCCAGCCTCATTTATGAAAGAGAACTAAACATAAATGAAGGGTCATATGAGAATGAAAGTCAAAGAATAATACAAAAATGGTAAAAGGGATAGTAACGGAAGTGCTCAAGTGTCTAAACATGACACACGAATAGACCAAAGCAATCAATCAGACATTTTATTTCACAATTCATTATACCGTCAATTCCTTTATTGTACAAGGAGCCTGCAGACACCCAAGTACCACATTGTCATGGGGTGCAGGGTCACACACCTACCAATCACCAGATATCATTTCAGATTACCTAAGACGCATCCGTACGCTCCCCTACAAAACAGGTTAGCACATACCCTATCTCAAGGCTAGCATACATACTCAGATAATGGCCACAGATACAGATAAGGGAACTTTATGTATTCAAATGACATTTTGTAGCATCTTCCTATAATCTATGTTACACAATCCTTATAAAAATGAGTAAAATGTATTAATTATACTACACGAACTCCACCCTTTTCATAAAAGGCACATAATTACTATAGTCGTTCTAGATCTGTTTCGTCTAAAAACAGACCCAACTTACTTTGGGAGGAATAAACCAACAAGAACACCAAGTAAGTACGCGTGAGCTAGCTTCAACATTTAAATATAATTCTATTTTTTTTGGTGCACAAACACACATCTTCGTGAACAAACAGCCCATAGACCACTGTTGGTATATAGTATCACACCGGTGGTCTATGCGTTTTCCCAAATTAGACTTCTGCTAGATCTATTCTGGTAAGATGTATCTTAGTGTAGTCGATAAAGCCCCTATTCATATACATATAGAACTTGATTCAAATAATCTTTTTAGCGTCTTCCTAAAATGTATTAAATAAAGACATATAATTACCATAATCCCAAATAAACAAATACAATCAAAACCAACTTCTAAAATAAAATCCATGAATACTATGGTAGAGTTGGGCCACTAGAAAGCTCCTACTCTCGTCACCCAATCCCAGCCTCATTTATGAAAGAGAACTAAACATAAATGAAGGGTCATATGAGAATGAAAGTCAAAGAATAATACAAAAATGGTAAAACGGATAGTAACAGAAGTGCTCAAGTGTCTAAACATGATACATGAATAGACCAAAGCAATCAATCAGACATTTTATTTCACAATTCATTACACCGTCAATTCCTTTATTGTACAAGGAGCCCACAGACACCCAAGTACCACATTGTGATGGGGTGCATGGTCACACACCTACAAATCACCAGATATCATTTCAGGTTACTTAAGATGCATCCGTACGCTCCCCTGCAAAACAGATTAGCACATACCCTAGCTCAAGGCTAGCATACATACTCAGATAATGGCCACAGATATAGATAAGGGAACTTTATGTATTCAAATGACATTTTGTAGCAACTTCCTATAATCTAAGTTACACAATCCTTATAAAAATGAGTAAAATGTATTAAATGTACTACACGAACTAGACCCTTTTCATAAAAGGCACATAATTACTATAGTCTTTCTAGACCTGTTTCGTCTACAATGAGACCCAACTTACTTTGGGAGGAATAAACCAACAAGAACACCAAGTAAGTACGCGTGAGCCAGCTTCATCATTTAAATATAATACTATTTTTTTTGGTGCACAAACACACATCTTCATGAACAAACAGCCAATAGACCACTGTTGGTATATAGTATCACACCGGTGGTCTATGCATTTTCCCAAATTAGACTTCTGCTAGATCTATTATGGTAAGATGTATCTTAGTATAGTCGATAAAGCCCCTTTTCATATACTTATAGAACTTGATTCAAATAATTTTTTTAGCCTCTTCCTAAAATGTATTAAGTAAAGACATATAATTACTATAATCCTAAATAAATAAATACAATTAAAACCAACTTCTAAAATAAAATCCATGAATACTATGGTAGGGTTGGGCCACTAAAAAGCTCCTACTCTCGTCACTTAATCCCAGCCTCATTTATGAAAGAGAACTAAACATAAATGAAGGGTCATATGAGAATGAAAGTCAAAGAATAATACAGAAATGGTAAAAGGGATAGTAACGGAAGTGCTCAAGTGTCTAATTAAACACGATACATGAATAGACCAAAACAATCAATCAGACATTTTATTTCATAATTCATTACACCGTCAATTCCTTTATTGTACAAGGAGCCCGCAAACACCCAAGTACCACATTGTGATAGGGTGCATGGTCACACACCTACAAATCACCAGATATCATTTCAGATTACTTAAGATGCATAAGTACGCTCCCCTGCAAAACAGATTAGCACATACCCTAGCGCAAGGCTAGCACACATACTCAGATAATGGCCACAGATACAGATAAGGGAACTTTATGTATTCAAATGACATTTTGTAGCATCTTCCTATAATCTATGTTACACAATCCTTATAAAAATGAGTAAAATGTATTAAATATACTACACGAACAAGACCCTTTTCATAAAAGGCATATAATTGCTATAGTCTTTCTAGACCTGTTTCATTTAAAAAGAGACCCAACTTACTTTGGGAGGAAAAAACCAACAAGAACACCAAGTAAGTACGCGTGAGCCAGCTTCATCATTTAAATATAATTCTATTTTTTTGGTGCACAAACACACATCTTCCTGAACAAACAGCCCATAAACCACTGTTGGTATATAGTATCACACCGGTGGTCTATGCGTTTTCCTAAATTCAACTTCTGCTAGATCTATTATGGTAAGATGTATCTTAGTGTAGTCGATAAAGCCCCTTTTCATATTCTTATAGAATTTGATTCAAATAATTTTTTTAGCATCTTCCTAAAATGTATTAAATAAACACATATAATCACTATGATCCTAAATAAGCAAATACAATCAAAACCAACTTCTAAAATAAAATCCATGAATACTATGGTAGGGTTGGGCCACTAAAAAGCTCCTACTCACGTCACTCAATCCCAGCCTCATTTATGAAAGAGAACTAAACATAAATGAAGGGTCAAATGAGAATGAAAGTCAAAGAATAATACAGAAATTGTAAAAGGGATAGTAACGGAAGTGCTCAAGTGTCTAAACATGATAAATGAATAAACCAAAACTATCAATCAGACATTTTATTTCACAATTCATTATACCGTCAATTCCTTTATTGTACAAGGAGCCTGCAGACTCCCAAGTACCACATTGTAATGGGGTGCAGGGTCACACACCCACCAATCACCAGATATCATTTCAGATTACCTAAGATGCATCCGTACGCTCCCCTACAAAACAGATTAGCACATACCCTATATCAAGGCTAGCATACTCAGATAATGGCCACAGATACAGATAAGGGAACTTTATGTATTCAAATGACATTTTGTAGCATCTTCCTATAATCTATGTTACAAAATCCTTATAAAAATGAGTAAAATGTATTAAATATACTACACGAACTCCACCCTTTTCATAAAAGGCACATAATTACTATAGTCGTTCTATATCAGTTTCGTCTAAAAACAGACCCAACTTACTTTGGGAGGAATATACCAACAAGAACACCAAGAAGTACGCGTGAGCCAGCTTCATCATTTAAATATAATTCTATTTTTTTGGTGCACAAACACACATCTTCATGAACAAACAGCCCATAGACCACTGTTGGTATATAGTATCACACCGGTGGTCTATGCGTTTTCCCAAATTAGACTTCTGCTAGATCTATTCTGGTAATGTATTAAATAAAGACATATAATTACCATAATCCCAAATAAACAAATACAATCAAAACCAACTTCTAAAATAAAATCCATGAATACTATGGTAGAGTTGGGCCACTAAAAAGCTCCTACTCTCGTCACCCAATCCCAGCCTCATTTATGAAAGAGAACTAAACATAAATGAAGGGTCATATGAGAATGAAAGTCAAAGAATAATACAAAAATGGTAAAACGGATAGTAATGGAAGTGCTCAAGTGTCTAAGCATGATACATGAATAGACCAAAGCAATCAATCAGACATTTTATTTCGCAATTCATTACACCGTCAATTCCCTTATTGTACAAGGAGCCCGCAGACACCCATGTACCACATTGTGATGGGGTGCATGGTCACACACCTACAAATCACCAGATATCATTTCAGATTACTTAAGATGCATCCGTACGCTCCCCTGCAAAACAGATTAGCACATACCCTAGCTCAAGGCTAGCATACATACTCAGATAATGGCCACAGATACAGATAAGGGAACTTTATGTATTCAAATGACATTTTGTAGCAACTTCCTATAATCTAAGTTACACAATCTGTTGGATCGTGAACACCTTGAACTTGTGTTGATAATGATACTTTGAGTGATATCACTAAGTATGCGGAATCTACTTAATGATACTTAGAAGATTAATTGTAAGTGAAACAGATCAATGTGTGAACAATGAATATAACAAAACAACTAGCTCCAATATTATTAATAATAATAATACGAGTGATCTGAGATATCACTAGGGTTACACCTTGAAGCTCTAAGAAAACGTATATCTAAGTTATCATCTAGGATCTCCTTTTATAGAACAAGGAGTCCTCTTGTACAAGATAAGTATAATACTAATAGAATAAGATATACACAAAATCTTTTCTATGTTTATCAATACGCGTTTCTCTAACAGCTAACAAGTGAGCAGTGGTAATATTTGTTCTTGCAGTGGTAATGAGTTTCCACTGCAAGTACAATCTTCTTGCAGTTGTAATATCTTCACTCACCGTGGTAACTAATAGAATAATTCCCAACAATCCTCCCCTAAACTTATGATTTATTAGTAAATCAATAAGTTTCTTCAAGTATACAATAAACCTGAGGATATGGGAATTCTTCCAAACACTTATCTTGTTTTTCTTGATCCTTTATCAGCTCTTACACTTTGATCATATATCCTTTGCAGCAAATCATCTATGACTTCAGTTCTTTCCCAACACCTAAGCTTCACAGTTCTCATTACATCCAATACTCCAGCTCTCAATGGATATTCTTTCTCAACCAACATAAAGACATCAACTCCATCTTGAGTAGAAACATGATGCACAGAACTTGAATCATAGAATTTCCACAAAGTTCTTTGATCATGAGCTTCAAATCTCCAATATCTATCACTTGGGTCAGGTTCATATAGTCTTCTGAAGTGAACCCATAATTCCTTAGCTTTGACATCAACAAGTTCTTCCTTCTTAAACTGATCTTGAACTATTTTCCACAAAGTATCCAGATCTTCTCTATCACAAGATCTAATAACATCTTCAAAATCTCTACAAATATTTGTGACACTTCCAGTTCTGATGATCTTCCAAGCTGCACCAAAATTATCAGAAAAGATTTCCCATCCAACAACTGGATATTTTGCTTGTAGAGGTTCAATATTAAGCACATCAGTTTCTATGAACAACATGTTTATAACTTGTTCTTCAGTCAACTTGCTAGGACCTTCTTCTTCTTGAGATGGTTTCTGAGTCTTCAACTTCTTTGCTTCTTTTGATTCAAGACTCACTCCAGTCCTTTTTGTCTTCATAGATAATGGTTCTTGATTCATTGGAATGAATTTACTATCTTGTCTTTTGATTCTATAGTAAATACCTTCAATCTGATCATGTGACATTCCTTTGAATTGACTCATCTTCATATTACCAACATGACAACAATAAATCTTCATCTCAGAAATAATTTGTGCCTTTGTAAGTTTCCTTGGCACTTTTTGACCTTTTCTTGCATCTCCAATAATTTGATCAAGAGCCTGCTGATTTTTCATGAGAATGAAATCCTTAAGTTGAGCAGACTTTTGTTCTTCATTCAAAGTTGTATTAGCAATCAATTCAATAGCCTTCTTCCTAATTATTTGATCATTGTTAATCAAATAATCAATTTCTTCTTCTGTAGGCACATATGAAAATTCTGGAGGTTTCTCATACATAATTGTTGGAGAGATACTTGAAATAGGTTCTGCTACAACAGCTTCAAGTTTATCCAACCTTGTTGCTTCCATGAAACTAGCAACTTCATCTTCCTTAATCTTATTAATTCTTTCATACTCTTCAGCTTGTTGTTGTTCAGCTAACTTATGATCATAGTCAATCTGAGCTTGTTCAAACTTAGAAATCTTTCTTGTCACTTGATCTGAAGCAATTTCAATAGCCTTTCCTTTAACTAAGTTTCTTCTGACAGCTTCTTCCTCTGCAGTGGTAATACCTTGACTAGCAGTGGGAATATTTTCACTCGCAGTGGTAAGTTGTTGATCAGTGGAAACTTGTTCTGCCTCAGTGGAAATTGGTTGAGCAGTTCCAACTAAATCATCAAAATTAAAACCTGCATCAGCATCCATATCTTCAAAATCCAATTTCCTCCCCTCAGACTCAGCATCATCATCTTTTACTTGATCATCATCAGAATCAGGAAGCTCAGCAAACTCTTTATCAAAATTTTTACTCCTCCCCTTAAGCTCTGCATCTGGTTTCCTCCCCTGTTTGGAAGAAGTTCCCAAAGTATAACCAGAATCTGTAGAAAGACCATCATGAGAGGATGATGGAGAAGAAACCACAACCTGAACATGTCTTTTCTTCTTGAGATCCACAACTTCAGCCTGCAACTTTTGAATCTCAGTCTTCAATTGATTCAACTCTGTGGCATGTTGTACTTTAGTCAGTGCCAGATCTTTCTCCAGAGTTTGAACCTGTGTGGTTAATTTGGTACATAATCCCATCAATTCAGTTAGTGTCACACTGCCTTCAACACTTCCAACTGTGTTACCTGTTGGGAGAGGTGAATCATAAGGCATTGATTCAGGCTCTTCTCTAGTTGGACTAGATTGAAGCCTTGAACCACCACTGCTTGTTCCTAAACCATAAGGATCAGCAACATGCAATGTTGTCATGGAAGGAGTTGGCTGTTTTTGCCTCCTTTCATATGTGTGAGTTATAGCAGGAAAATGTTGAATTTGTGGAACAGAAATAGTGGGTGTGTGATGGGATACAACTGGGATTGTTGCATCTTCACCCTGTAGTTGTGAAATCTTTGCAAGCATGTTTGGTAAAAGAGGATGAGTCACTCCATCCCAAAGATCTGAAGCCTTACTCATGTTTTGAAATACTTTTGGCTTAAGATATGGAGTGTCATAAATCCTATTATGATTTTGCAGTTGAAATTCATTTAACACTGCTTGCACAAACCTTGGATACATCAAAAATTTGTATGAACTTGTTACATTGCCTATCATATTATTAAATATAAACTTTGAAAAATTGAAAGTCCTATCAGAAACCAAGCAAACTAAAGGGTAAGCCATGGTTGATCCAAATTGTTCATAAGAAGTTTTCTTAGGACTTAGGCAATGCAACAGAGTGTGTATCAAAAATCTCCAATGGGGGCAAAAACATCCTTTCTTAAAGGTTACTTTTTGATCAGATGTATCATACCCCATCAAACCAATGTAGTGGAATATGTCTGAATTAGGTAATGTGATGATACCATTGAGATCATCTAATTGGAGAATTCTCCTCAAAGATGACTCAGTAACATCAATAGTTACCCCATCAACTGTGGCTCTAAGAGCTTCCACAGGTTCATGTATGTCTCCCTGTTCAAGTGTGATGGACTCCGCAGAGTTCCAAAACTGTTTGATTTGAGAAACAAAGATTGTGGGATTCATAGTTAAGGCATACCTTATATGAGTTGAGTTGAGAAAGTCCACAATCTGATGAAAAGTAGGTCCACTTTTGACGTTTGACTTTTGTAGATAAGCCACTTGGTTGTGTTCGTCTGCAAACTTGAGAGTCACCATGATTTGTGATTTGAGAGATGAAAGTGTTAGTAATCGTGAGTAAAAAGCAAGCCGTATAAAATCAATTTATATTAATAGGGTTTTGAGAAAAACGCGGATGGATAATTATCTATAGAAAGATGTATCTTTTGAAGAAATACAATTTGGTAAGTAGATAATTTCCAAAAATTTAACCCTATTAATAAGGAAAGACAGTTATTTTTGGTAACGGCTAGTAAAAATACGATTACTGACACACAGTTGTAACGGCTAGTTCATCAGTGGTAAAATTTACACTTTCAGTGGAAACAATGAACTTGCAGTGGTAAAAATCAACAAAATTTCAAAGAGCAGTGGTAAGTAAAATATGTAAAATGTGCTGCTCTTATCATAGTTTTTAGCAAACTATCAGCTATCAACGGATTTGATAAGTCTTTACCATGAGCCGTTTGCTTATGGACTAGCTGATTCTTATGTGGGTTAGACATGGTGAATCAATAACCATTTGTTGTGTGTCAATATTACACACCTTATTACTCCAATGATATGTAACATCACAAAATAAATCTCATCTTAACTCACAAATATTAACCCAAGTAACTTTTTAACTGAGTTACTATTCACAAAAAAATCTTCTCAAAAGTCAAACCACAGTTACTCCTCAAACCAACCAAAACAGATGGAAGTAAATAATCTTCATTAATTATTGTAACACCTAACTTTGGCTTATTTAACCTCCTCCAAACACAATATCTCAGTCACCAACAATCTTTCAACCCTAATAGCCCACAACAAAATCTCAAAAACCAATTTGCATTCAAGAATCATGTCAGCAAACCCTGAGTCCTCTAATCAACACTCTTCTGTACCAACATCAGAAGAAGAAGTACCACCATATCCATGGGGACTTGAAGGTTCTGATTTTGAGAGAGAAATAAAGAACCGATGGGATGTGAAAGACAAGAAATGGAATGCATACATAGAGGGTGAATCAAGCCATAATACAAATCCTGCTGAGCTTGTCTCTCCCTTCATCTGGACATCTGATGAAGAATCTTCAGAGGAAGATAATGAAGAACCAATCTTTCTTCCTCCTTCCACACCAGAGAGATCTCAACCAAGATCAAGTATGAGAGATCCATCTCTCCCAACATCATCAAACTTGATGGTGGATCTTCCTGCTCCAGAACCTTGTCTTCTGCATCAAGAACACATTGGACAGAGCAATAAAGCTCAAATCACACATAAGGGAAAGGAGAAGCAGAAGTAAATGATTGATGAATGTTGCCAAGGACCAAAGTTTGTGAGTATTTTCTTGACTTTGGTACTTGTGCATCTTCACAGTCTTCCTTCTCTTCTTTTTCCATTTTCAGCTTCAGCTTCTTCATTGTACTTGTCATAGCCTCAAGTATTATGTAATAATTGATAGAAGCTAGTAGTACACAAGTAGCCAAATGTATTAGGAATGATCTTTGTAATCCAATTGGAACCTTGAATGTAAGCTGTATCTTATGTCTTGAAATGAAAAGATCTTCATAATTAGCATAATATGTAAGACCTTCAGCATTATTTTGTTTGCAATAGAGACTAAATACAGCTCATTAGACCACTTCCTTGGCTATATCTCTTGGTGACTGTAACACACATCTTGCAATTACATGAACATTTGCAGAACAGACATATATCAAACAACTTGAAACCATATTAGTTCAACTCAGAAAATATCATCAAGTCATTCATAGAAAACATTAATCTTTGACTGTCCCTGCACACATCATAAACAAATTAGTACCTTTTGGGGACCCAAGCCACAAATGACTTGGATCTGCCTCGTGTATCAATATAATTATATCTATCAAAGGTCATTGATACACCATTGGGATTGTTTGTTGTTCCTTTTGGTTTCCATTCCCAACGAGCTGAGGCCTTAACAGCTTTTCCCAAGTTTACCCTTTTCTTTTGAACATCAGTGGAAACAATTGGTCTTGCAGTGGTAACTGCATGCCTAGCAGTGGAAACTGCTGGATTAGAAAATTTTGGTCTCCACATGTGGTTCTTGTGATCATTCTTTTCAAAATAAGTCTTTTTCCCTGTTTGGTAAGATTTAACAAAAGAAGTGACAGGGGACTTAGGATAAACTCTGTTATTACTTCTGGCAGTGGTAACTGCTGGTCTAGCAGTGGAAACATGTTTAATGCCAGTGTTAAGCATAACAGACCTGGGAACCATTTTGCTTAGGGGATTTGGGTGAGTCATTTTATTAGAATTTGATCCATTCACCCTTGTAAAAACTTCCCTTCTTCCCATGTGGTAGGTACAGTCTTTAGCTAAATGGTCAAAGCTACCACATATGTGACAAGCCTTATTGTAAAACACAAAGTCACTACCAAACTGTCTAGTTTTAACATGATTCCAACTTCTCATGTTACCTCTAGGAGATTTAGGCCTATCCCTGTACATTTCAGCATACCTAGTAGTAGACCTAGTGAAATTAGACTGTGTTCTAGGCTTCTCTTTAACTTCTTCAGGAATGCTTTTACTCTCCTCAACTTTAACATTTTCAGTAACACTAGTTTTAGACTCAACATTCAAACATTCATCTTTAAGAGATGAGTCACTAGCACTATCAAAAATCTCAACCTCAACCTGAACCTTTTCAGTTTCAACTGGTTTAACAAATTTTGGTCCATAGGTCATGGGTGGATCCTGAAACTCTTCTAAGCCTGTGTGAGCAAGATCAATACCAGGAGGTGCTGGAACACCTCTTAGAGGTGGTGGAACAGTATTGTATCCAAGACCTGATTTAGCTTTGCTCACAATTTGGGCTTCCCAAATTTTGT
Organism: Artemisia argyi; assembly: GCA_030686995.1. Taxonomy (NCBI): domain Eukaryota; kingdom Viridiplantae; phylum Streptophyta; class Magnoliopsida; order Asterales; family Asteraceae; genus Artemisia; species Artemisia argyi. The sequence goes on along the minus strand of CM060700.1, from coordinate 226,919,087 downwards.
CAATGCTCTTGGATTGATGGTCTAGAGTTTTCTTAGTAATCTCAATATTCTCACTAGCCTTTTTAACTTTCTCAATCTCTTCCCTAAGAGCTTTATTTACTTCAAGATAAAAATCTAAGTCTCTTTTTAAAACAGCAATATCATCTCTGAACTTAGATTCATTAGCCCTATAATGCTCTATCTGCTTTTCTAAAACACCTAGACCTCTTTTATGATTTGCTAAATTATAATTAGTATGATGTAAATCTAGCATCAGTTCATCATATTGTGTTTTAGAAACCTCTAACTCTTTAGCAGCCTTACAGTTTTTAGAACAAGCATTATCAGTATATACCTCAGAGTCAGAGAAAGCCATGAGTGCATGCTCAGTGGCTAGCATTGCAGATTATGTATCATCTTCTCCATTCTGACCCATAAAGCTCCAATCAAAGCTTACTCCATCAATAGCCAATAGCACCTTTGGCTCTTCTGTTGTAGGTTCTTTGGCCTTTTCCTTCTTGTACCAAGTTGACTTATTGTCAGATTTCCTTGGTTTTCTGCATTCTCTTGCAAAGTGCCCCTTCTTGTGACAGTTATAGCACTCCACCTTCTTTTTATCAAAACCTACAGTCTCATCTCCACTTATATGAATCTTTCTCCCTGTCTTCTTCCAGAACTTCTTTGATCTTAAGCTGAGCAATGCTACCTGCCATTTGATGTCCATCTCTTCCATATCATCTTCATCAATTTGATCCAAGTCCTCATGATTGAGGATTGAACCACCCACATGGCTGGATATAAAGGCATAGAAAGTAGCATCACTTAGTCCTGCAATCTGCTTCTTTGAGCTCCTAGTGGAAACATTTCCATTACCAGTGGAAACAATCATGTTACCACTGTCATCATCACTGTCACTTTCATCATCAGAACTGTCATTACCTGATGATGATATGAGTGCAACTCCTGCAGAACTTGTCTTTAACTTGCCAGCTTTCTTAAGTCTTTGTTCAATAACTTTGAAGTTATTGTACACATCATTAAGCTTCATTGTCTCAAGATCTGACTTGTCCTCCCATACGGCAACATTTGTATCAAACTCAGTAGGTAAACTTCTTAAAAATTTAAGATTGAGGTCTTCCTTTTCTACCTCAATTCCAAAAGCAGTCAGCTGAGTTACAATCTTTTGTAGCCTTGTGAATATGCTATCAAGAGATTCATTGCTTGATGAGCCAAAATTCTCATAGGTCTGCTTCAGTAAAGTCTTTTGAGTTTTCTTGGTATAGTCATTACCACCAAATACTTCACATATCTCATCAAAGAGGGTCTTTGCATCCTTGTATTTGGTAAAAGCCTGGACTTGTTCTCTGGGTAGAGCCATCAATAGCAAACCTCTAGCCTTCAAATCATTCTTAAGTTGGTTTCTTTCATCATTTGTAACTGGACCAGCATTTACTTTTGTTACTGGCTTGCCACCAACTGTCTCAACAGTTGTACCAGGTTTGAATGAATTTCCACACGTTATGATCTCCCATAATGTGTAGTCTTGAACCATAAAGAATTGTTCAATCATAAGCCTCCACATCTCAAAGTCATTAATTTTAAGCTTGGGAAGCTTTGCAGCAATATTAGATTGGCTTGTTTCTGTCTCCATTGTATCTTTTGAATCTGCCATGGGATCTTCTAAATCAAAATATCAAAATCTTGCTCTGATACCACTTGTTGGATCGTGAACACCTTGAACTTGTGTTGATAATGATACTTTGAGTGATATCACTAAGTATGCGGAATCTACTTAATGATACTTAGAAGATTAATTGTAAGTGAAACAGATCAATGTGTGAACAATGAATATAACAAAACAACTAGCTCCAATATTATTAATAATAATAATACGAGTGATCTGAGATATCACTAGGGTTACACCTTGAAGCTCTAAGAAAACGTATATCTAAGTTATCATCTAGGATCTCCTTTTATAGAACAAGGAGTCCTCTTGTACAAGATAAGTATAATACTAATAGAATAAGATATACACAAAATCTTTTCTATGTTTATCAATACGCGTTTCTCTAACAGCTAACAAGTGAGCAGTGGTAATATTTGTTCTTGCAGTGGTAATGAGTTTCCACTGCAAGTACAATCTTCTTGCAGTTGTAATATCTTCACTCACCGTGGTAACTAATAGAATAATTCCCAACACAATCCTTATAAAAATGAGTAAAATGTATTAAATGTACTACACGAACTAGACCCTTTTCATAAAAGGCACATAATTACTATAGTCTTTCTAGACCTGTTTTGTCTACAAAGAGACCCAACTTACTTTGGGAGGAATATACCAACAAGAACACCAAGTAAGTACGCGTGAGCCAACTTTATCATTTAAATATAATTCTATTTTTTTTGGTGCACAAACACACATCTTCATGAACAAACAGCCAATAGACCACTGTTGGTATATAGTATCACACCGGTGGTCTATGCATTTTCCCAAATTAGACTTCTGCTAGATCTATTATGGTAAGATGTATCTTAGTGTAGTCGATAAAGCCCCTTTTCATATACATATAGAACTTGATTCAAATAATTTTTTGAGCCTCTTCCTAAAATGTATTAAATAAAGACATATAATTACTATAATCCTAAATAAATAAATACAATTAAAACCAATTTCTAAAATAAAATCCATGAATACTATGGTAGGGTTGGGCCACTAAAAGGCTCCTACTCTCGTCACTCAATCCCAGCCTCATTTATGAAAATGAACTAAGCATAAATGAAGGGTCATATGAGAATGAAAGTCAAAGAATAATACAGAAATGGTAAAAGGGATAGTAACGGAAGTGCTCAAGTGTCTAAACATGATACATGAATAGACTAAAACAATCAATCAGACATTTTATTTCATAATTCATTACACCTTCAATTCCTTTATTGTACAAGGAGCCTGCAGACACCCAAGTACCACATTGTGATGGGGTGCAGGGTCACACACCTACCAACCATCAGATATCATTTCAGATTACCTAAGATATATCCGTACGCTCCCTTACAAAACAGATTAGCACATACCCTATCTCAAGGCTAGCATACATACTCAGATAATGGCCACAGATACAGATAAGGGAACTTTATGTATTCAAATGACATTTTGTAGCATCTTCCTTTAATCTATGTTACACAATCCTTATAAAAATGAGTAAAATGTATTAAATATACTACACGAACTTAGCCCTTTTCATAAAAGGAACATAATTACTATAGTCGTTCTAGATCTGTTTCGTCTAAAAACAGACCCAACTTACTTTAGGAGGAATCAACCAACAAGAACACCAAGTAAGTACGCGTGAGCCAGCTTCATCATTTAAATATAATTCTATTTTTTTTTGTGCACAAACACACATCTTCATGAACAAACAGCCCATAGACCACTGTTGGTATTTAGTATCACACCGGTGGTCTATGCGTTTTCCCAAATTAGACTTCTTCTAGATCTATTATGGTAAGATGTATCTTAGTGTAGTCGATAAAGCCCCTTTTCATATACTTATAGAACTTGATTCAAATTAATTTTTTAGCGTCTTCCTAAAATGTATTAAATAAAGACATATAATTACTATAATCCTAAATAAACAAATACAATCAAAACCAACTTCTAAAATAAAATCCATGAATACTATCGTAGGGTTGGGCCACTAAAAAGCTCCTACTCTCGTCACTCAATCCCAGCCTCTTTTATGAAAGAGAACTAAACATAAATGAAGGGTCATATGAGAATGAAAGTCAAAGAATAATACAGAAATGGTAAAAGGGATAGTAACGGAAGTGCTCAAGTGTCTAAACATGATACATGAATAGACCAAAACAATCAATCAGACATTTTATTTCACAATTCATAATACCGTCAATTCCTTTATTGTACAAGGAGCCTGCAGACACCCAAGTACAACATTGTGATGGGGTGCAAGGTCACATACCTACCAATCACCAGATATCATTTCAGATTACCTAAGATGCATCCGTACGCTCCCCTACAAAACAGATTAGCACATACCCTATCCCAAGGCTAGCATACATACTCAGATAATGGACACAGATATAGATAAGGGAACTTTATGTATTCAAATGACATTTTGTAGCGTCTTCCTATAATCTATGTTACACAATCCTTATAAAAATGAGTAAAATGTATTAAATATACTACACGATCTAGACCCTTTTCATAAAAGGCACATAATTTCTATAGTCTTTCTAGACCTACTTCGTCTAAAAAGAGACCCAACTTACTTTGGGAGGAATAAACCAACAAGAACACCAAGTAAGTACGCGTGAGCCACCTTCATCATTTAAATATAATTCTATTTTTTTGGGGCACAAACACACATCTTCATGAACAAACAGCCCATAGACCACTGTTGGTATATAGCATCACACCGGCGGTCTATGCGTTTTCCCAAATTAGACTTCTGCTAGATCTATAAAACTTGATTCAAATAATCTTTTTAGCGTCTTCCTTAAATGAATTAAATAAAGACATATAATTACCATAATCCTAAATAAACAAATACAATCAAAACCAACTTCTAAAATAAAATCCATGAATACTATGGTAGGGTTGGGCCACTAAAAAGCTACTACTCTCGTCACCCAATCCCAGCCTCATTTTCGAAAGAGAACTAAACATAAATGAAGGGTCATATGAGAATGAAAGACAAAGAATAATATAAAAATGGTAAAAGGGATAGTAACGGAAGTGCTCAAGTGTCTAAACATGATACATGAATAGACCAAAGCAATCAATCAGACATTTTATTTCACAATCCATTACACCGTCAATTCCTTTATTGTACAAGGAGCCCGCAGACACCAATGTACCACATTGTGATGCGGTGCATGGTCACACACCTACAAATCACCAGATGTCATTTCAAATTACTTAAGATGCATCCGTACACTCCCCTGCAAAACAGATTAGCACATACCCTAGCTCAAGGATAGCATACATACTCAGATAATGGCCACAGATACAGATAAGGGAACTTTATGTATTCAAATGACATTTTGTAGCATCTTCTTATAATCTATGTTACACAATCCTTATAAAAATGAGCAAAATGTATTAAATATACTACACGAACTAGACCCTTTTCATAAAAGGCACATAATTACTATAGTCTTTCTAGACCTATTTCGTCTAAAAAGAGACCCAACTTACTTTGGGAGGAATAAACCAACAAGAACACAAAGTAAGTACGCGTGAGCCAGCTTCATCATTTAAATATAATTCTATTTTTTTGATGCACAAACACACATCATCATGAACAAACAGCCCATAGACCACTGTTGGTATTTAGTATCACACCGGTGGTCTATGCGTTTTCCAAAATTCGACTTCTGCTAGATCTATTATGGTAAGATGTAGCTTAGTGTAGTCGAGAAAGCCCCTTTTCATATTCTTATAGAACTTGATTCAAATAATTTTTTTAGCGTCTTCCTAAAATGTATTAAATAAAAACATATAATCACTATGATCCTAAATAAACAAATACAATCAAAACCTACTTCTAAAATAAAATCCATGAATACTATGGTAGGGTTAGGCCACTAAAAAGCTCCTACTCTCGTCACTCAATCCCAGCCTCATTTATGAAAGTGAACTAAGCATAAATGAAGGGTCATATGAGAATGAAAGTCAAAGAATAATACAGAAATGGTAAAAGGGATAGTAATGGAAGTGCTCAAGTGTCTAAACATGATACATGAATAGACCAAAACAATCAATCAGACATTTTATTTCACAATTCATTATACCTTCAATTGCTTTATTGTACAAGGAGCCTGCAGACACCCAATTACCACATTGTGATGGGGTGCAGGGTCACACACCTACCAATCACCATATATCATTTCAGATTACCTAAGATGCATCCGTACGCTCCCCTACAAAACAGATTAGCACATACCCTATCTCAAGGCTAGCATACATACTCAGATAATGGCTACAGATACAGATAAGGGAACTTTATGTATTCAAATGACATTTTGTAGCATCTTCCTATAATCTATGTTACACAATCCTTATAAAAATGAGTAAAATGTATTAAATATACTACACGAACTCCACCCTTTTCATAAAAGGCACATAATTGCTATAGTCGTTCTAGATCTGTTTCGTCTAAAAACAGACCCAACTTACTTTGGGAGGAATAAACCAACAAGAACACCATGTAAGTACGTGTGAGCCAGCTTCATCATTTAAATATAATTCTATTTTTTTTTGTGCACAAACACAGATCTTCATGAACAAACAGCCCATAGACCACTGTTGGTATATAGTATCACACCGGTGGTCTATGTGTTTTCCCAAATTAGACTTCTTTTATATCTATTATGGTAAGATGTATCTTAGTGTAGTCGATAAATCCCCTTTTCATATACTTATAGAACTTGATTCAAAAAAAAATTTTAGCGTCTTCCTAAAATGTATTAAATAAAGACATGTAATTACTATAATCCTAAATAAACAAATACAATCAAAACCAACTTCTATAATAAAATCCATGAATACTATGGTAGGGTTGGGCCACTAAAAAGCTCCTACTCTCGTCACTCAATCTCAGCCTCTTTTACGAAAGAGAACTAAACATAAATGAAGGGTCATATGAGAATGAAAGTCAAAGAATAATACAGAAATGGTAAAAGGGATAGTAACGGAAGTGCTCAAGTGTCTAAACATGATACGTGAATAGACCAAAACAATCAATCAGACGTATTATTTCACAATTCATTATACCGTCAATTCCTTTATTGTACAAGGAGCCTGCAGACACCCAAGTACCACATTGTGACGGGGTGCAGGGTCACACACATCCCAATCACCAGATATCATTTCAGATTACCTAAGATGCATCCGTACGCTCCCCTACAAAACAGATTAGCACATACCCTATCTCAAGGCTAGCATACATACTCAGATAATGGCCATAGATATAGATAAGGGAACTTTATTTATTCAAATGACATTTTGTAGCATCTTCCTATAATCTATGTTACACAATCCTTATAACAATGAGTAAAATGTATTAAATATACTACACGAACTAGACCCTTTTCATAAAAGGCACATAATTTCTATAGTCTTTCTAGACCTATTTCGTCTAAAAAGAGACCCAACTTACTTTGGGAGGAATAAACCAACAAGAACACCATGTAAGTACGCGTGAGCCAGCTTCATCATTAAAATATAATTCTATTTTTTTGGTGCACAAACACACATCTTCATGAACAAATAGCCCATAGACCACTATTGGTATATAGCATCACACCGGTCGTCTATGCGTTTTCCCAAATTAGACTTCTGCTAGATCTATTATGGTAAGATGTATATTAGTGTAGTCGATGAAGCCCCTTTTCATATACTTATAGAACTTGATTCAAATAATCTTTTTAGCGTCTTCCTAAAATGTATTAAATAAAGACATATAATTACCATAATCCTAAATAAACAAATACAATCAAAACCAACTTCTAAAATAAAATCCATGAATACTATGGTAGGGTTGGGCCACTAAAAAGCTCCTACTCTAGTCACCCAATCCCAGCCTCATTTTTGAAAGAGAACTAAACATAAATGAAGGGTCATATGAGAATGAAAGACAAAGAATAATACAAAAATGGTAAAAGGGATAGTAACGGAAGTGCTCAAGTGTCTAAAGATGATACATGAATAGACCAAAGCAATCAATCATACATTTTATTTCACAATTCATTACACCGTCAGTTCCTTTATTGTACAAGGAGCCCGCAGACACCCATGTACCACATTGTGATGCGGTGCATGGTCACACACCTACAAATCACCAGATGTCATTTCAAATTACTTAAGATGCATCTGTACACACCCCTGCAAAACAGATTAGCACATACCCTAGCTCAAGGATAGGATACATACTCAGATAATGGCCACAGATACAGATAAGGGAACTTTATGAATTCAAATGACATTTTGTAGCATCTTCCTATAATCTATGTTACACAACCCTTATAAAAATGAGTAAAATGTATTAAATATACTACACGAACTAGACCCTCTTCATAAAAGGCACTTAATTACTATAGTCTTTCTAGACCTATTTCGTCTAAAAAGAGACCCAACTTACTTTGGGAGGAAAAAACTAACAAGAACACCAAGTAAATACGCGTGAGCCAGCTTCATCATTTAAATATAATTCTATTTTTTTGGGGCACAAACACACATCTTCATGAACAAACAGCCCATAGACCACTGTTGGTATATAGTATCACACCGGTGGTCTATGCGTTTTCCCAAATTCGACTTCTACTAGATCTATTATGGTAAGATGTAGCTTAGTGTAGTCGAGAAAGCCCCTTTTCATATTCTTATAGAACTTGTTCAAATAATTTTTTTAGCGTCTTCCTAAAATGTATTAAATAAAAACATATAATCACTATGATCCTAAATAAACAAATACATTCAAAACCAACTTCTAAAATAAAATCCATGAATACTATGGTGGGGTTGGGCCAGTAAAAAGCTCCTACTCTCGTCACTCAATCCCAGCCTCATTTACGAAAGTGAACTAAGCATAAATGAAGGGTCATATGAGAATGAAAGTCAAAGAATAATACAGAAATGGTAAAAGGGATAGTAACGGAAGTGCTCAAGTGTCTAAACATGATACATGAATAGACCAAAACAATCAATCAGACATTTTATTTCACAATTCATGATACCATCAATTGCTTTATTGTACAAGGAGCCTGCGGACACCCAAGTACCACATTGTGATGGGGTGCAGGGTCACACACCTACCAATCACCAGATATCATTTCAGATTTCCTAAGATGCATCCGTACGCTCCCCTACAAAACAGATTAGCACATACCCTATCTCAAGGCTAGTATACATACTCAGATAATGGCCACAGATACAGATAAGGGAACTTTATGTATTCAAATGACATTTTGTAGCATCTTCCTATAATCTATGTTACACAATCCTTATAAAAATGAGTAAAATGTATTAAATATACTACACGAACTCCACCCTTTTCATAAAAGGCACATAATTACTATAGTCGTTCCAGATCTGTTTCGTCTAAAAACAGACCCAACTTACTTTGGGAGGAATAAACCAACAAGAACACCAAGTAAGTACGCGTGAGCCAGCTTCATCATTTAAATATAATTCTATTTTTTTTGTGCACAAACACACATCTTCATGAACAAACAGCCCATAGACCACAGTTGGTATATAGTGTCACACCGGTGGTCTATGCGTTTTCCCAAATTAGACTTCTTCTAGATCTATTATGGTAAGATGTATCTTAGCGTGGTCGATAAAGCCCCTTTTCATAAACTTATAGAACTTGATTCAACTAATTTTTTTAGCGTCTTCCTAAAATGTATTAAATAAAGACATATAATTACTATAATCCTAAATAAACAAATACAATCAAAACCAACTTCTAAAATAAAATCCATGAATACTATGGTAGGGTTGGGCCACTAAAAAGCTCTTACTCTCGTCACTCAATCCCAGCCTCTTTTATGAAAGAGAACTAAACATAAATGAAGGGTCATATGAGAATGAAAGTCAAAGAATAATACAGAAATGGTAAAAGGGATAGTAACAGAAGTGCTCAAGTGTCTAAACATGATACATGAATAGACCAAGACAATCAATCAGACATTTTAATTCACAATTCATTATACTGTCAATTCCTTTATTGTACAAGGAGCCTGCAGACACCCAAGTACCACATTGTGATAGGGTGCAGGGTCACACACCTACCAATCACCAGATATCATTTCAAATTACCTAAGATGCATCCGTACGCTCCCCTACAAAACAGATTAGCACATACCCTATCTCAAGTCTAGCATACATACTCAGATAATGGCCACTGATATAGATAAGGGAACTTTATGTATTCAAATGACATTTTGTAGCATCTTCCTATAATCTATGTTACACAATCCTTATAAAAATGAGTAAAAGGTATTAAATATACTACACGAACTAGACCCTTTTCATAAAAGGCACATAATTTCTATAGTCTTTCTAGACCTATTTCTCCTAAAAAGAGACCCAACTTACTTTGGGAGGAATAAACCAACAAGAACACCAAGTAAGTACGCGTGAGCCAGCTTCATCATTTAAATATAATTCCATTTTTTTGGTGCACAAACACACATCTTCATGAACAAACACCCCACAGACCACTGTTGGTATATAGCATCACACCGATGGTCTATGCGTTTTCCCAAATTAGACTTCTGCTAGATCTATTATGGTAAGATGTATCTTAGTGTAGTCGATAAAGCCCCTTTTCATATACTTATAGAACATGATTCAAATAATCTTTTTAGCGTCTTCCTAAAATGTATTAAATAAAGACATATAATTACCATAATCCTAAATAAACAAATACAATCAAAACCAACTTCTAAAATAAAATCCATGAATACTATGGTAGGGTTGGGCCACTAAAAAGCTCCTACTCTCGTCACCCAATCCCAGCCTCATTTTTGAAAGAGAACGAAGCATAAATGAAGGGTCATATGGAATGAAAGTCAAAGAATAATACAGAAATGGTAAAAGGGATAGTAACAGAAGTGCTCAGGTGTCTAAACATGATACATGAATAGACCAAAACAATCAATCAGACATTTTATTTCACAATTCATTACACTGTCAATTCCTTTATCGTACAAGGAGCCCGCAGACACCCACGTACCACATTGTGATGGGGTGCATGGTCACACACCTACAAATCACCATATATCATTTCAGATTACTTAAGATGCATCCGTACGCTCCCCTGCAAAACAGATTAGCACATACCCTAGCTCAAGGCTAGCATACATACTCAGATAATGGCCACAGATACAGATAAGGGAACTTTATGTACTCAAATGACATTTTGTAGCATCATCCTATAATCTATGTTACACAATCCTTATAAAAATGAGTAAAATGTATTAAATATACTACACGAACAAGACCCTTTTCATAAAAGGCATATAATTGCTATAGTCTTTCTAGACCTGTTTCATCTAAAAGGAGACCCAACTTACTTTGGGAGGAAAAAACCAACAAGAACACCAAGTAACTACGCGTGAGCCAGCTTCATCATTTAAATATAATTCTATTTTTTTGGTGCAAAAACACACATCTTCATGAACAAACAGCCCGTAGACCACTGTTGGTATATAGTATCACACCGGTGGTCTATGCGTTTTCCCAAATTCGACTTCTGCTAGATCTATTATGGTAAGATGTATCTTAGTGTAGTCGGTAAAGCCCCTTTTCATATACTTATAGAACATGATTCAAATAATCTTTTTAGCGTCTTCCTAAAATGTATTAAATAAAGACATATAATTAACACAATCCTAAATAAACAAATACAATCAAAACCAACCTTTAAAATAAAATCCATGAATACTATCGTAGGGTTGGGCCACTAAAAAGCTCCTACTCTCGTCACCCAATCCCAGCCTCATTTTTGAAAGAGAACGAAGCATAAATGAAGGGTCATATGAGAATGAAAGTCAAAGAATAATACAGAAATGGTAAAAGGGATAGTAACGGAAGTGCTCAGGTGTCTAAACATGATACATGAATAGACCAAAACAATCAATCAGACATTTTATTTCAAAATTCATTACACCGTCAATTCCTTTATCGTACAAGGAGCCCGCAGACACCCAAGTACCACATTGTGATGGGGTGCATGGTCACACACCTACAAATCACCAGATATCATTTCAGATTACTTAAGATGCATCCGTACGCTCCCCTGCAAAACAGATTAGCACATACCCTAGTTCAAGGCTAGCATATATACTCAGATAATGGCCACAGATACAGATAAGGGAACTTTATGTACTCAAATGACATTTTGTAGCATCTTCCTATAATCTATGTTACACAATCCTTATAAAAATGAGTAAAATGTATTAAATATACTACACAAACAAGACCCTTTTCATAAAAGGCATATAATTGCTATAGTCTTTCTAGACCTATTTCATCTAAAAGGAGACCCAACTTACTTTGGGAGGAAAAAACCTACAAGAACACCAAGTAACTACGCGTGAGCCAGCTTCATCATTTAAATATAATTCTATTTTTTTGGTGCACAAACACACATCTTCATGAACAAACAGCCCATAGACCACTGTTGGTATATAGAATCACACCGGTGGTCTATGCGTTTTCCCAAATTCGACTTCTGCTAGATCTATTATGGTAAGATGTATCTTAGTGTAGTCGATAAAGCCCCTTTTCATATACTTATAGAACTTGATTCAAATAATTTTTTTAGCGTCTTACTAAATTGTATTAAATAAAAACATATAATCACTATGATCCTAAATAAACAAATACAATCAAAACCAACTTCTAAAATAAAATCCATGAATACTATGGTAGGGTTGGGCCACTAAAAAGCTCCTACTCTCATCACTCAATCCCAGCCTCATTTATGAAAGAGAACTAAGCATAAATGAAGGGTCATATGAGAATGAAAGTCAAAGAATAATACATAAATGGTAAAAGGGATAGTAACGGAAGTGCTCAAGTGTCTAAACATGATACATGAATAGACCAAAACAATCAATCAGACATTTTATTTCACAATTCATTATACCGTCAGTTCCTTTATTGTACAAGGAGCCTGCAGACACCCAAGTACCACATTGTGATGGGGTGCAGGGTCACACACCTACCAATCACTAGATATCATTTCAGATTACATAAGATGCATCCGTACGCTCTCCTACAAAACAGATTAGCACATACCCTATCTCAAGGCTAGCATACATACTCAGATAATGGCCACAGATACAGATTAGGGAACTTTATGTATTCAAATGACATTTTGTAGCATCTTCATATAATCTATGTTACACAATCCTTATAAAAATGAGTAAAATGTATTAAATATACTACACGAACTCGACCCTTTTCATAAAAGGCACATAATTACTATAGTCTTTCTAGACCTGTTTCGTCTAAAAAGAGACCCAACTTACTTTGGGAGGAATAAACCAACAAGAACACCAAGTAAGTACGCGTGAGCCAGCTTCATCATTTAAATATAATTCGATTTTTTTGGTGCACAAACACACATCTTCATGAACAAACAACCCATAGACCACTGTTGGTATATAGTATCACACCTGTGGTCTATGCGTTTTCCCGAATTAGACTTCTGCAAGATCTATTATGGTAAGATGTATCTTAGTGTAGTCGATAAAGCCCCTTTATATATACTTATAGAACTTGATTCAAATAATTTTTTTAGCGTCTTCCTAAAATGTATTAAATAAAGACATATAATTACTATAATCCTAAATAAACAAATACAATCAAAACCAACTTCTAAAATAAAATCCATGAATACTATGGTAGGGTTGGGCCACTAAAAAGCTCCTACTCTCGTCACTCAATCCCATGTATATTGAATGCTTAAAAAGTTGTGGCTCCAACTTTTTGAAGCAAGCACCAACATCATCTTCTTTTGTTTCTGCCATTAAACGGTTGGATCCTTGCGATTAAACGGTAGGATCCTACTTAGATGGGGTTAGTTCTAAAGTAACCCTATCTACTTAGGTGGGGTTATTTCAAAACTAACCCCACCTACTTAGATGGGGTAGTGATGACAATAAAGTGAAGATGTACTCATTAAATACCAGAAACTGGAATAACCTAAGTGATTTTACACATGACTTTAGGGTGACAGATGACGCAAACCCATTCCCAAAGGCTCTGCTGACATACAAGGTGGTGGTGAAATGAAGATATCGTTTCCATCTAAGTAGGTGGGGTTAGTTTTGAAATAACCCCATCTAAGTAGATGGGGTTACTTTAGAACTAACCCCATCTACTTGGCAAGGAACCTTTTTGCCTAATTCATGTGAGTTATTTAGAAGACATGTATACTTGGTAATGAAATTTATGTAATGGATTTTGCCTAATTCATGTGAGTTATTTAGAAGACAAGTATACTTGGTAATGAAATTTATGTAATGAGAACCAATTTCATGTACATTTAATGCTTTCAAAATTGTGGCTCCAACTTTTTGAAGCAAGCACCAACATCATATTCTTTTGTTTCTGTGATTAAACGGTTACTTTAGAATGTCACAACTCGTAATTTCATGCCCTTTTTTCAAACGTCGAAATTTCATTTTTATTTCAGAAGTTACTATTCATTTCGACTATTCACTATTACTATTCATTTTCACTATTCATTTCCAAAATTTTTATTTCATATTCTCGTAAGTTAAACTATTTTAACGATAATCCGAGAGTTTGGCGCTCGTCGGATCATTTCTGCAAATATCACAAAGCCGTGTTCGAGATTTACTTTTGGGTTTAAACATCATTCCAGCATCCCGATATGTCCATAAAACACTATAAAAGATAGAAATATGATTTTCTCTCATTTTATGACAATTCTAAAAGTTTTGGAATTTTACGTTTTCCAGTTCAGCGTTTTACGTGAATTACGTGTTTTAAACCCGCGTTTCCAGTTTTAACAACATTTAAGCAACCCGATGGAACTTACCATTCATTTTATATTTTATTATGGAGTATTTTGACAAGTTTAGTCATTCTTTCAAGTTTCATATTTTTACCATACCCGAATTTACGTTTCGTGGTTTAACACTTTACGGTTAGCGATTATTGGAACCAAAACTGACTCCGTAAACGAGATATTATCAAACTTCCTTCATACTCATCCTAAATATCTAGATATTTTGTTGAACACTTGAAATTACCATTATACCCTTTCATTGAAATTACAAAATTGCCCTTGGACTATATAATGCCTAAACTAACTCATTTTTAAGAAGATTTCACAAAAACTCTCTTGTTTTCTCTCCATGGTGCACGGCAACATCAAGAAAAACAACAAGATCCATATCATTTCAAGTTTCAAGTGAGTTTACACTCCTAGCATACTTCTATTTTTAGTTTTGAAATAAAAACTAGGAAGTTATTAAGCATCTTGATCATTTTAATCACATCATCCAACTTGTAAGTTTCAAGTAAACTTTTTAATCTTTTCATACTTTCATTTGATGTATTTTTCAAGTCATAGTAGTAGATCATGCAAATATATATGTTATATATATATACCACTTTATACAATAATACTCTTTAATCTTAGATCTATAAATTTTATTAGTTACTTCAAGAGATCCACCAAGATTGGTGATGTTTTGGTTAAGTTTTGAACAAGCCTTGAACTAGAAAAGTTGATTTTTCAAACTATATATAAGTTGCTGTCTATTTTTGTAAAATCTGGAAAGATCAGGGGTTTCCGGGCAACTTTGGGCTAGAGATTTAGAAAATACTTTCAAAAACGAAGCCGTGGACGAAGAAGATACGATTTTTGCTAATTTAACTTCGAAAACTATTATTTTCTAAAAATAGTAAGCTGTCACATGATTTTTATGGGTAAAATTGAGGCGTTAGACATATCCTAGAGGAACCGAACTATCAAAAATATATTAGTATATGTCAATACTATTCCGGGGATATAAAGAACGTAGAAAATGAGCTTATAACGACCAAGATACAAGCGTTTGAATTTTAGACGATTTTAATATATTCCTTCAGCCCAACACTTAAAAATTTTTTTTAAGTATTAACCATTTCGCCAAGTGACCAGGTTGAGAGCCAATTTACTCATTGATAAACTCATTTCTGGAAAATTTACATCAATGATAAAAAGTTATTTCAGCCAGCCTAGTTTTCAAAACATCCAACCGTTTGTCAAAAGGATTTATAACGAATAACTTATGGTCTTCCAAACTTTCCCGAAACCTGCCCAGAATCTGCTAAAACAGCCCAAACACCTCACTTGACGGCTATTTTCCTTTATGATCGAGACCCGTATAGACAAACTTCAGTTCTGTAACTTTTTAGATATGGTGAAAATCTTCTCAAAACTACTGAGCTTCTTTCCTAACTCTTAATATTCACTATTTCGCGACTAGTTTCGCGAGACCATTTTGGTCATATTTTCAAGTTATGAAAAGTGTCATTTTACGACGAAAATACTATATTTACCGATAGAACACCAAACGAGGATCGTGGAGTACCTTTTCAATTTATTTACATGGGAAGTGTTTATTAACTTAATGAGACGTCAAAAACGTATTTGTCGACGATAAACGTTCTTTTCAAAACTAATGAGTGATATCGATAACATACGTATTTGCATGTGTAGCATCATTTCATTTCTTACATTAGATCATATCATTCATATTAGGTTGCGGTTAGAGATCGTGCCTCATTTCATGTATCCACTTTTGTCATCGTAGCTATCACACCAGGTGAGTCATAGCCCCTACTCTTTCAATTGTTTTGGTAAACTCTTTGGGGGAGAATACATGTTCGTTTTCATCTAAATGTATACTTGATTTAATTGATTATGCTACATGTTTAGTCAAACATTTATTTGCTCCATTTATGGATTTGTTACTCATTTGAATGTATAGTATATTCAATGGCATCACACTTAATCCTTTTTACCTTTGGACCCAAGCCTTTTCCACTATTATGCACACTTAACCGAGTGAACCGGCTTTCCCACTATGTACATACATGACCGAATGAACGGGTCACATAACCGAACGTACGGGTAATACGACCGAATGAATTGGTCACATAACCGAATGAAACGGTCACGTAACCGAATGTATTGGTCGAACTACACTTATCTTTGAATCTTGGTCCACATATTACTTTTTTTTACATAAACCAAATCATATTTGGCAGTGGGTGGTAAACACACAGGTTACAAGTCTCTTATGGCGGGACTTGTAACTGAGTGGATTTACGAGGCCTTTGCTGGGAAATTTTCATTCATATGCATTGCATTCTTTTTTTCACAAGACTCTATGAACTCACCAACCTCGTGTTGACACTTTAGCATGTATTTTTAGGTAGTAAGCAGTGGCACGCTACAGGAAGTTTTGGCAGGGCATGGCATGGTCATAGAAGACTCTGATTACTCATTTGGGGACCGTTTTAAACTATTTTAAGGGCTACTTCCGCACTACTTTTAACAATGTAAATTCAAAATTTTTTTTATTAAACTTTTTTATTCTAAATGATTGAAGTGAAAACATTTTTGTACTTGTGTTGTGATATCAATTGAGTTACACCCCAGCTGCATGTATGCTTCCGCTGGACACGATTTTGGGGGTGTGATAGATTGGCATCAGAGCTTTGGCTATAGCGAACTAAGTGTTTTTAAAACCTAGACTATAACTACTTTCATGAAAACTTAACCCTATGACCGTCACGTGCCTGCCTGCCAAGCTGAAGCCTCATTTGTGGTTAGTTGCTGACATAGGTGATGAGATTTGTATCTCATTATCTGGTATATTATATTCATTTATTATAGTTGATTACTATAATTGTCTTTCATATAAGCATGTTCACGTATCATATATGTCATCACGTTATGTTTTTCCTTGCATAGTTTCATCATTCGACCTCGAGTTTTGGTCACTTGCCTTAGTCTTTCAGAACGTCTTGGTATTTTTGAAGGACATAGTATTAGTATAATTGAGCTGAGTATTTCAAAATTCATGGAACCTCGGTGGAATATAGACTGGTCATTTATATTTAACCCGGGATAGTAGGACATAGGCTGACCACCTATATCCGACTCACAAATGAATTTTGCAACACTGAGAATGGTTATAATAAAATTTTGTCTGGATTGAATTCTCTACTCAATTTCCAATTGTTTCATTTATGTGTGTGTATACCCTCGTTGTCAGAACATTCATACTTTTTATCACTTCGTGAATCACTGATTAGAAACACGTCAACTGGTCATTTCATTTCATGAATCTTCACCTTTATGCACGATACACTTATATCACATTATTTTCTTTTATCACAAATCTCGTTTTGTCACAGTTGTCACAGTCTTTTCCCTTCTCACCATCACTATCATTTCCTTTCCTCATCCCCATATATATAAGGAATTAGCTAACACTATATAGTTTCCTATGTCACTCATCACTCACTACTCCCTATATTGATAAGTGGATATTATCAATGACCTCCCTAGGAAAGACTTTCCATACCATCCATAAGGAGGATCCCTCGGTACATAATGACCATTCAAAACTCAACAGAAATCTCAGGATATCACAAAATAATTCGAACCACTATCACTGGCCTGATCACCAAAAATTCTACAATCTAGAAAGTATTGGCTTGACTGAATTACAGGATTAGTTTTGATACGAGTGCTCACTAAGCAACACCATAGAGGTAAATCCAACCTCTTAACCAAGACTATAGATTGAACATGTCCTCACCAATAGACTTTATTCAAACATGTTACACACCTATGCATTTGTGCAGACATACCTACCCGACTATTTTATCCCCTTAATACTTTCACTTTTAAATGGATTTTTCTCTAAACTACAGTTATACAAAACATACATCTTATAAGAAATACTTTTCTGAGGCACTTATTTTGACAAGCAAATTCCTTTTGGTTAATCTTTTACAAAACTATTGAATGTTAGGAAATTTTAAACATCGATCTTTGGTAAACCATATTATCCACCTTATGTTGAAAACAGTCCTATCTTGCATAACTATTAAATTTTGAAACATCAAGAAAAATGTTACTTGGAAAGCCGTTTGCTTAAAGTTGTAAATTTATTTATTCAGGGAAGGTTTATGAACAAAACACACAATCTCAAAATAAACTTTGAAAATCAATCACTATATTAAATCACTTATACATTTAGGATTTTGTGATTTGATGACATAGAACTTGGGGAAAATCTTAGTAATGGAGACTAAGCACCGTAGGTGGAGAGAGACTCGATTCATGACATTCCTGCGGAGGAATCACAACCTTATCCTAATCTATTATTTTCAACAACACCCTTTGACGGACTTAACCTTGTAAGTTTTTCCACAAGATTCATGATATTCATTTCAGTTATTCCTAATAGAGGGATTTGATTCACCTCAAACTCCTAGCGATTTCATTAAGATTCCTTTGGAACTACACAACCTATCATCTACAGACCAATGGTCAGAAATTAGAGAACGATTCAAACATAGGGAGATATGCTCAGAGCATGAGTGATTGACTCTAGAAATGGTTGGACTAACCATTTGTCATAAATCAGATTCCTTTACAATCATAGTTACTGTACGAGCATAGAGACTACACAAATTAAGGCACTCTATGGTCGAAGTGCCAACATCCATTGACGGATTGAAATTTGGAAAAGCCCAACTCACTTGTCCCGTAAGCATTCATGAAATAACCTGGAATTTCCTACAAATCAAGAATCAGTTACAAGTTCGATAAATTGTAAACCCTTAGAATTTCAAGTTGGTGGCAGGGTTATGTTGAAAGATTCTGCCTAGGAAAGGCATGATACCATTCAGAAAAATTCAGAAAGTTAAACCCGATATACACTGGACTATTTAATATTTCAAAACGAGTAGGTCTAGTGGCCGTTAGACTTGAGCCTTGTTAGAGAACAGTAGGTTACACAAACATGTTTCACGCTTTCCAAATCTCAAGAAATGACTTTCAGATTAGCCACTCATGATTCCATTGGGAGGAATCCAACCCAAAGACAAAACTAAACCTTGTAGGAGAACCAATAGAAACCATGGACTGTAAGGTCGAACAGTTGAAGCGAAGTAGAATCCCTATCGTGAAAGTTCGCTTGAATTCTCGAATATTATCATCTTTTCACCAATACCACTTCAGAGACCAACACAAACTGAACTTCGGGACGAAGTTCCTTTTAGAGGGAAGAATGTCACAACTCATAATTTCATGCCATTTTTTCAAACGTCGAAATTTCATTTTTATTTCAGAAGTTACTATTCATTTCTACTATTCACTATTACTATTCATTTTCACTATTCATTTCCGAAATTTTTATTTCATATTCTTGTAAGTTAAAGTATTTTAACGATAATCTGAGAGTTTGGCGCTCGTCGGATCATTTCTACAAATATCACAAAGCCGTGTTCGAGATTTACTTTTGGGTTTAAACGTCATTTCAGCATCCCGATATGTCTATAAAACACTATAAACGATAGAAATATGATTTTCTCTCATTTTATGACAATTCTAAAAGTTTTAGAATTTTACGTTTTTCAGTTCAGCGTTTTACGCGAATTACGTGTTTTAAACCCGTGTTTCCAGTTTTAACAACATTTAAGCAACCCGATGGAACTTACCATTCATTTTATATTTTATTATGGAGTATTTTGACAAGTTTAGTTATTCTTTCAAGTTTCATATTTTTACGATACCCGGATTTATGTTTCGTGGTTTAACACTTTACGGTTAGCGATTATCGGAACCAAAACTGACTCCGTAAACGAGATATTATCAAACTTCCTTCATACTCATCCTAAATATCTAGATATTTTGTTGAACACTTGAAATTACCATTATACCCTTTCATTGAAATTACAAAATTGCCCTTGGACTATATAATGCCTAAACTAACTCATTTTTAAAAAGATTTCACAAAAACTCTCTTGTTTTCTCTCCACGGTGCACGGCAACATCAAGAAAAACAACAAGATCCATATCATTTCAAGTTTCAAGTGATTTTACACTCCTAGCATACTTCTATTTTTAGTTTTGAAATAAAAACTAGGAAGTTATTAAGCATCTTGATCATTTTAATCACATCATCCAACTTGTAAGTTTCAAGTAAACTTTTTAATCTTTTCATACTTTCATTTGATGTATTTTTCAAGTCATAGTAGTAGATCATGCAAATATATATGCTATATATATACCACTTTATACAATAATACTCTTTAATCTTAGATCTATAAATTTTATTAGTAACTTCAAGAGATCCACCAAGATTGGTGATGTTTAGGAACCCATGACACCCTAAGAAGGTGTATGGTAGGATTGAGTATTTGAGGAGTTGATTTGAGATAGTTTGGTTAAGTTTTGAACAAGCCTTGAACTAGAAAAGTTGATTTTTCAAACTATATATAAGTTGCTGTCCATTTTTATAAAATCTGGAAAGATCAGGGGTTTCTGGGTAACTTTGGGCTAGAGATTTAGAAAATACTTTCAAAAACGAAGCCGTGGGCGAAAGAACGGATTAAAACGGGTTTATAACGAAGGAGATATGGTTTTTGCAAGTTTAACGACGTAAACTATTATTTTCTAAAAATAGTAAGCTGTCACACGATTTTTATGGGTAAAATCGAGGCGTTAGACATAACCTAGAGGAACCGAACTATCAAAAATATATTAGTATATGTCAATACGATTCCGGGGATATAAAGAACGTAGAAAACGAGCTTATAACGACCAAGATACAAGCGTTTGAATTTTAGACGATTTTAATATATTCCTTCAGCCCAACACTTAAAAAATTTTCCAAGTATTAACCATTTCGCCAAGTGACCAGGTTGAGAGCCAATTTACTCATTGATAAACTCATTTCTGGAAAATTTACATCAATGACAAAAAGTTATTTCACCCAGCCTAATTTTCAAAACATCCAACCGTTTGTCAAAAGGATTTATAACGAATAACTTATGGTCTTCCAAATTTCCCGAAAACTGCCCAGAATCTGCCAAAACAGCCCAAACACCTCACTTGACGGCTATTTTCCTTTATGATCGAAACATGTAGAGACAAACTTCATTTCTGTGACTTTTTAGATATGGTGAAAATCTTCTCAAAACTACTGAGCTTCTTTCCTAACTCTTAACATTCACTATTTCGCGACTAGTTTCACGAGACCATTTTGGTCATATTTTCAAGTTATGAAAAGTGTCATTTTACGACGAAAATATTATATTTACCGATAGAACACCAAACGAGGATTGTGGAGTACCGTTTCAACTTATTTACATGGGAAGTGTTTATTAACTTAATGAGACGTCAAAAACAAATTTGTCGACGATAAACGTTATTTTCAAAACTAACGAGTGGTATCGGTAACATACGTATTTGCATGTGTAGCATCATTCCACTTCTTACATTAGATCATATCATTCATATTAGGTTGCGGTTAGAGATCGTGCCTCATTTCGTGTATCCACTTTTGTCATCGTAGCTATCACACCAGGTGAGTCATAGCCCCTACTCTTTCAATTGTTTTGGTAAACTCTTTGGGGGAGAATACATGCTCGTTTTCATCTAAATGTATACTTGATTTAATTGATTATGCCACATGTTTAGTCAAACATTTATTTGCTACATTTATGGATTTGTTACTCATTCGAATGTATAGTATATTCAATGGCATCACACTTAATCCTTTTTACCTTTGGACCCAAGCCTTTTCCACTATTATGCATACTTAACCGAATGAACCGGCTTTCCCACTATGTACATACATGATCGAATGAACGGGTCACATAACCGAATGTACGGGTAATACGACCGAATGAATTGGTCACATAACCGAATGAAACGGTCACGTAACCGAATGTATTGGTCGAACTACACTTATCTTTGAATCTTGGTCCACATATTACTTTTTTTTACATAAACCAAATCATATTTAGCAGTGGGTTGTAAACACACAGGTTACAAGTCTCTTATGGCGGGACTTGTAACTGAGTGGATTTACGAGGCCTTTGCTGGGAAATTTTCATTCATATGCATTGCATTCTTTTTTTTCACAAGACTCTATGAACTCACCAACCTCGTGTTGACACTTTAGCATGTATTTTCAGGTAGTAAGCAGTGGCACGCTACAGGAGGTTTTGGCAAGGCATGGCATGGTCATAGAAGACTCTGATTATTCATTTGGGGACCGTTTTAAACTATTTTAAGGGCCTACTTCCGCACTACTTTTAACAATGTAAATTCAACAATTTTTTTATTAAACTATTTTATTCTAAATGATTGAAGTGAAAACATTTTTGTACTTGTGTTGTGATATCAATTGAGTTACACCCCAGCTGCATGTATGCTTCCGCTGGACCCAATTTTGGGGGTGTGACATAGAACTAACCCCATCTAAGTAGATGGAGTTACTCTTTAAGTAGATGGGGTTATTTTTGAACTAACTCCATCTAAGTAGATGGGGTTACATTGCTCTGCCAGAAGTTATGGAGGAAGCTTCCCCTGACAGCCAGGTGTTCAATGAGAACCAATTTCATGTATATTGAATGCCTACAAAGTTGTGGCTCCAACTTTTTGAAGCAAGCACCAACATTATCTTCTTTTGTTTATACGATTAAACGGTTGGATCCTTGTGATTAAACGGTAGGATCCTAGCTAATAGAAGTTGACTGTTTGTATGATCGTGTTGACTATGACTAGGATAAGAGTAGAGAAATAGATGATATTGATCAGCTAAACATTCCCTTTCTTTGGACAAGAAAGCATACTTGCTTGTGTTTAAAGGATAAGAGCAAGCACCAACATCATCTTCTTTTGTTTCTGCGATTAAACGGTTGGATCCTTGCGAGTAAATGGTAGGATCCTAACTAGTATACCTGGTAATGAAATTTATGTAATGAGAACCAATTTCATGTATATTGAATGCTTTCAAAGTTGTATCAAATTTATGTAATTGACAAAAAGTTGGAAACTTTTATTAATTGACGGTCTGAAACTCACAGTGCAGTTTTTTTCCTTGAACAACCTATATGACATAACCAAACATAATGCAAGTCTCAAATTACATAAAGTGTATGCACCACACTGACAAAGCCAGTGAACACAACAAAACAACACAAGCAGCAAAAAGGAGAGAATGTAATGTAGATAAAGAAATTGTTCAAGTTGTGAGAACAACTGCAAATAGATACTCTGTTTTAACAAACCAAGATGAAGAACAAGAAGTGAATACTGATAAGAATAATGAAGATACTCTGAATGAGAAGGATAAAGAAGTAGTGAATGATTTTGTAGCCAGGAAAGTACAACCTGCTTTTAAAATAACTGATAAATGGAGCCACATGATGAGAAGATTTTTCAAAGAAAGTTGGGAAGCAAAGTATGGAAAGGAGAATAATCATGATAAAGGAATACTGAATGGGAAGGAAGTGTATGCTAATAAGTCTAAAATGGCTAGTTTTATGACTGAGAATGAGGTATGTAGTAAGGACAAGGGGCTTTTCACTAATTCTCAATGAATGATCTCAAGATAGCACCTTGGAATATAAGAGGATTAGGTACAACCACTAAGCAAACTGAGGTAAAGAATTTAATTTGGAATGAGAAACTTAGTATTTGTGCAATTTTAGAAACTCATATGAAGAAGAATAGAATTGATAAAGTTTGCTGCAATGTTTTTGGGAGTTGGCAATGGCAAAGCAATGTTCAATTGAGTATGAAAGGATGTAGGATTGCAGTGGGTTGGGATGGTAGTAATGTTAGATGTTCACTCATTCATGCTACTTCTCAAGCCATGATGTATTTGATAGAAGTACTGAGCACACAGTAAGTTCTATATTGCACATTCATATATGCAGCTAACAAAGGGAAAGATAGAAGAGAGCTTTGGAAGGATCTTGGACTATTCAGTAGAATTGTTGGGACTGTTCCTTGGGCAATTATGGGAGATATTAATCTTTGCTTAAATCTAGAAGATCACTCAGAAGGTATTTCACATTTTTCTCAGGACATCGTAGAATTTCAAGATTGCATTAATGAGATTTAAATGGAGGATATTAATTGTTCTGGGCTGCATTTCACGTGGACTAAAAGCCTTTTAAATCCTAATGCTACTGTTCTAAAGAAAATTGATGGAGTGATGGGAAATTGCAACTTCTAAGTATAACAATGCCAATGCATGTTTCTTACCATATGGAATTTCTGATCATAGTCCAGCCATTATGTGTAGCCCACAAGCTATGATCAAGAAGAATAAGTCCTTTAGATTTGCTAACTATGTTGCTGATAAGCCTGAATTTCAAGAGCTGATGGTGGAAAAGTAGAATACTGATATTCAAGGTCATGCAATGTATAAATTTGTCAAAATGCTGAAGACTCTCAAACCACACCTCAACAAGCTTAACTGGAAAAATAGAAACCTTTTTAATAGAGTTGTTGAGTTAAAAAAACAAGCTCTCTGAAATTGATCATGATCCAGTGAGACTCTTAGAAGTGAAGAATGTGAGCTATTAAAGGAGTATAAAATTGCAGTATCTGATGAAGAGAAGCTGCTAAGGCAAAAAGCAAAAGTTACCTGGATTAATGAGGGTGATAAAAATTCAGCATATTTCCATAAAGTTTTGAAAGGCAAAGTTAATAGAAGTAGGATTATGACAATATGTGGGGAAGATGGTACAAGATATGAGTATAAAGATGTGGCTCAGCAGTTTGTTAAGCACTTTGAAGGTTTCCTTGGAATCAATCCTGATGTGAGTAGCCTTAATGAAGATGATGATGGTCTTTTTGACAAAAAAGTGCCTATGAATGAAGCTACTACTATGGTAAGAGAAGTTACTGATGTTGAAATCAAAGAGGCTTTGGTTTTACTTCCAAGTTCTTCAAAAAAGATTGGATTACTATTCAAAAGGATTTCTGTGAAGCTGTGAAATATTTCTTGGTAACAGGAAAGCTTCTTGGAGAAGTAAATTCCACTCTCATTGCTCTAGTTCCTAAATTAAACACTCCACTTAAGGTATCTGATTTTAGACCTATTGTATGTTGCAATGTCATTTACAAATGCATCAATAAAATTCTAACTAATAGGATAAAGAATGCACTTACTTATGTTGTTGAAGAAAACCAAAGTGCTTTTATTCCAGGGAGGGCTATCACTGACAATATTCTATAAACTCAAGAGCTTCTCAAGGGTTATAATTGTAAAAATGGTCCTAAGAGAGTTTCTTTCAAGATTGACATACAAAAGGCTTATGATAAAGTCAATTGGTAATTTTTGGAGGTGATTATGATAAAATTTGGCTTCCCTAAACAGATGATAGAATGGATTATGACATGTCTCACTAATGCTAAGTTCACTATCTGTGTTAATGGGGAAAGGTATGGTTATTTTAATGGTGGCAGAGGTATGAGGCAAGGGGATCCTATTTCACCCTATATTTTCACTTTGGTCATGGAGATGCTTAATTTGATTGTGAAGGATGAGGTCAGAAAGAATAGAGAGTTTAAGTATCATTTTGGATGGAAGCAGCTTAAGATTACTCACCTATGTTTTGCTGATGATCTGATTATGCTATGTCATGGTGGAGTTAAATCAGTGAAAACTCTTAAGAAAGCAATCAACAAGTTCATTGCAATCTCTGGTCTTCAACCTAATCTTGGGAAATGTACTATGTTTTGTGGAAGTCTTGATGAAGAAACAATCAGTGCTATAAGTAATATCATGCCATTCAAAGAAGGTAAACTCCCAGTAAGATATCTAGGAGTCCCATTGGTAACAAAGAAAATTGGAGTTGCTGACTGTAAACAACTGTTGGATAGAGTTCAAAATAAGCTCAATGATTGGAAAAACAAAAGTCTTTCTTATGCAGGAAGAGCGCAACTAATTGCTTCAGTCCTTTCTTCAATGCAAATTATATTGGAGGTTTAGTGTTCTTGCTCCCAAAGGCTGTTGTTAATGATATTGAGGCTATTTTTAAGAAATTTCTATGGAACAGTGGGGAAAGTTGTAAAGGAAAGGCAAGGGTTGCTTGGAAAGATGTATGCAGGCCAAAAGATCAAGGAGGGCTGGGTTTCAAATCACTTGAACTATGGAACAAAACCTTACTTTCTAAACATTTGTGGAATGTGATTTCAAGGAAAGAATCTCTTTGGGTCAAGTGGATTAATGTGGTTAAGCTCAAAAATAGAAGTGTGTGGGATGTGGATGCTGATAAAACTGATAGTTGGTTTTTGAAATGTGTTTTGAGCTTGAGAGATTGGGTGGGGAAGTATATGAGATAACAGGTTGGTGATGGTAAAACCATTAATGTTTGGCATGATAAGTGGCACAATGATGTATCATTGGATACTTATATCAGCAAAAAAGAGGGTTTCTATGCTGGTTTTCAAGATGACACTAGACTGGCTGATGTTATTGATGATGAAGGGTGGAGATGGCCTATGCAATGGTTAGTCAAGTTTCCTCAATTAAACAATATTCCAATCCCTGTGCTAAATGATAAACCTGATAAGCCTGTGTGGGTGAATAAGAATGGAAATACAATGAAGTTTACCATTAGTAGAGTTTGGAATGATATGAGGGAAGAGATTGATAAAGTTAATTGGAAGAACCTTGTATGGCACACTCACTGTGTGCCTAAACACACTTTCATCTTATGGCTAGCTGCCAAACAAAAACTATGCACCCAAGATAAACTTCATAGGTGGTATCCTAATAAGACATATGAATGCAGCTTATGTGGTAAGGAAGCAGACTCACACAATCATTTGTTTTTCAAGTGTGAGTTTGCTATGAAGGTATGGAATTTGATATGCAAGATTGCTAAGATCGACCGATAACACTTGGGATGGAATTGTGCATAAATTGATTATTGAAACCAAAAGTGGGGGTGT
This sequence comes from Artemisia argyi, assembly GCA_030686995.1. Taxonomy (NCBI): domain Eukaryota; kingdom Viridiplantae; phylum Streptophyta; class Magnoliopsida; order Asterales; family Asteraceae; genus Artemisia; species Artemisia argyi. The sequence continues at coordinate 226,891,551 of CM060700.1, read as the reverse complement.
TTGGGAGATGATAAAAAAGCTATGTTTAGTGTTTACTACATTTGGCATGAAAGAAATACTAGATTGTTTACTGGTCAAAAAAGGAGTGCTGATGATATGTTTAAGATAATATGTGATGATATCAAGGCTAAAATGGTTTCAATCAGAGTTAAGCAAACTGTTTATGTCCTCAATGTAGAGAGCTTATGGAATATCAAGTTTGACAGAAAGATGTAGAAGTTTTGAGACAGATGATTTTAAGGGGTGTTTGGTAGAGATTGAAATTTGTAAATTCTGGAATTGGTTGACATGGAATTGGTTGACAGAGGAATGCATGAAATTGATTGGCATATGGACAAGAGCAAGGATTCTTAGACATTCTGCTCTTATTACTCTTATCAGGCCATTACAATGGATAGTTACCTTGTACCTTGGAGTCCTATTTGGTATGACTGTACCTATTATAGTCACTTTGTTGGTTCAACCTGGCCTTGGGAGGAGGTTGAATAACAAAGATTGGCTAGATAGGAGGTCTAATTCAATATGGATGTACCATAAAGTAGGAACTACCATTGTGAAGGGTAAATGGCTGGGGGGATAGTGCATGAGGGTGTGTGTTCCCAAACAACTGAAGCCTTCCATTTGAGAGGGAAATGTAGGTTGTCTTGGCAGAGCCCCCCCCCCCCCCCCCCCCCCCCCCCCCCGCCATGGATGGGTATGGGTTCCTAGTGATGCCTCTCCTCATCTCTATCATGTCTACTGTGGTGGTAGGTTGAGTAGCTTGATAGGATGGGGTAGGGGAAATGTAGCTAGATGGTAGTGCAACAAGGTGAGATGAATCAGAAAGTAGAAGTGAGGAAGAAGGAAGATCTAATGCTTGTGATAAGTAGTCTTTTCTGAGTTTAGTTCTATTTGATGTATTTTAGTTATGTTGTCTGATACTGGAATAGTCAAGAATAGGTTGTCAGTTATCTTGTGTAAGATTCGGGTGATGTCCAAATCTAGTCTCTATTCTTATGTTTGTACAAAGTTTGGAGTGTAAATAATATATTCTCATCTTTGCACCCAAAAAAAAAAAAAAAAAAGAAAAAAAAAAAAGAAAAAAAAAAACTATCGGTTAATTAATTTTTTTTTTTGGTAAAAGGGTTAAATCACCCCGGTAATTAAAATTAAAACTTAAAATTTTACATCATTGTACACCATGTCGGTAACAAACCGTTTTCAGTTCTGCATGATACTAAATTTCGTGTATCAGTAGCATGTTTCAAACTTTCAATGTTTATATTTACACAACCTTTGACCTTTAAAAGTCAACTTTGAGTCCATGTGGTGGTACTATTCTCAATAAACTGTTATCAAAATACTACATTCTATATTTTGTAGCCCAACAGTAAGAAACATAAGGCAACAGTACAAAAACAAATAAGTAATATTGTACTAATTTAACTTATTTTCTTACCGCCTTTATAACCCGCCGTGCCACAAGGAAAAATAAGTAATGTTGTTTTATTTGATAACTGCATCACTTGTTCCTGACTTCAGATTCTGTTGGAAAATGGATTTTCGCATGTCACTCACAGTGAAGTAGCTTCATATTCCTGAAACATGTTTAGTAGCTTTTTTAGTACCAGTAAACACTATATATAACATATCATATGTGCTTCCATAGAGAATGAAATCCATTGAAAAGTCAATATAGTTTGACTCAAAAGTCAATCTTTCAATGATTTCAACCCATGATCATGTAATTGTTTCATTGTTTTAACCATGAACATACAATTGACTTAATGAAGAAGTCAAAGTTAATAACTATACCTTGATTCCAGAGTATATAACTACTATTAGAGACTTGGTTCCTTGGCGTATCTCCTTGTACATTGATTTTAAGCGCCTTGCTGAAACCAAACCATCTAGGGCGGAAAAAAAAAATTAGATTGCAGTTCAAAAAAAAAAAAAAAACCTCTGGCTTGATCAGCACACTCAGACGATCAGACCCATGAAATAGAATGAATCTTTCTATTCTTCTTAGCAAAAGTAACATCATACGACCAGAATCTATAACAACAAGAACAACCGGTGCACCACCTGCAGAAATCCTCTTACTTACTGAAACCAACCTTTTAAAGATAGGGATAATTACCAAAATAGATCGTTGACTTTTTGACTAGTCACTTTGTAGACTTTCAAATTTCACTTTCCAAAATTAGATCAGAGCAACTAAAAAAAATGAGCAACTCAATATAAACGTGACACGTGTCCAAAAAGATTCTAGAATATTCCAAAAAGATTCTAGATTATGTACTATATATTTCAAAAAGATTCTAGATTCTGTACTATATTAATAAAATATTCGACACGTGTCGCACATATACGAAGGTTGCTCAGTCGCCAAGTTGCCCTGATCCGCCGGAGGAAAGTGATTTAAAAACATCTATTCAAGGAATGTGCTTTGACCGACCGATCTATTTTGGTAATTATCTCTTAAAAATAAGGTAAGGAACATCATTTACATCCGACACAGAAATAATTGCAATCTTCATCAAACACAAGACAATTTGTAGAGAAGGGAGAAAGTACCTATTAAAAAAGTTCTTAATGCAGTGACTTCTTTGGGCCTTTGGAGCTGTTCAAAATCATCACTCGACCACGATACATGGGACTTCTGCTTTTTGTGCCTGTGCTATACACGGCTTTATATGTAGCAGAATGTTTCATCATCAGAGGTTTTTATCTTGGATGTAAAACCGCATGACTCAAGAAGCCATCTAGACCCAACAATCCGCAGATCTTTCACCCTAAAAATACTCTTTGGAAGCCGACTTATGCCTGTTCCAGTGATATCCAACTCTTTTAAACATTCTAACCGTCCAATTTCCTCAGGAAATTTCACAACTTGAATACAATACGGGAGATGGATATATCTGAGACATTTCATCTCACATATGCTGTTTGGAATATCTCGTAAAAACATACACTCTGTTAGGATTAGCTTCTCTAAAGATTGTAATTGACAAAGATTATCAGGTAACTTCTCTAGTAGCCAGCAAGATTTAAGTTCGAGAATTTTCAGATATTTCAACATACAAATACTTTCTGGAAGATGTTTTATCTTTGTAGATAGCAAAATCAGCTCCTCTAGACCTTCTAACTGGACAATGAACTCGGGAACCTCTGGAATGCTGCCTTTCAGAGTAAGCTTTCTTAAACATTGAAAATCACAAATGGTTACTGTAGAAATCTCAAGGTTGCATACAGAAATAAGTTTCTCAAGATTCCCAACTGATAACACTGGATGTTGAATAAAAAACGATGTTAGCCATGACTCGGGAGAATTATTTTCAGAGTGCAATGGCCATACATCAAATGACTCCACAGTGATATATATTCCCAATAAAGAATCAACGCCAACTTTAAATGATTCAAACCTCCAAAAATCAGTTAAGTCTAAGTAGCGAAGTGTTTTTAGACATGCAAAGGGAGCGTTTATTTCTACCAAATCATGACATTCTTTAACATCTAACGTCTGGAGATTTGGAGTCAGCCCAAGGTCAAGGGTACTCAATTTTGTATTACTAAGGCTGAGGAATATTAGCTTTGGACACCTAAAGGGCATACGAAGTTCGACCATATCAGAACAGTCTGAGAGGCTTAGCGTCTCAAGATTTGGAGTTATCCCGAGGTGAAGGGTCCTCAACTTTAAATTTCTAAGGTTGAAAGATCTAAGTTTTGGACTTTCAGCAGGCATGTGTAATTTTTTCAATTCATAACAACGATCAATACGTAACTCCTTTAGATTTGGAGTAACCTGGAAATGAACATCTACCAAATTTTGACAACATTCAAGAATTAGTGTCTCAAGATTCGGAGCCACACTAAGGTCAAGGGTCCTCATATAAGGTGAAAGGGTGAACTTTAGGAACCTGAGCTTTAAAAAAGGCTGTCATAAGCAAAAAAAAAAAAAAAAAAGGAAAGATAAATGTTAATTTCTGTAATGACTAACAAAGGAGGGAAAGATAAACTACCAATTAATTATTCTACCTTTTCTTCTCCATCTTTCCAAAATTGAACCATATTGCTCAAATCCATTACAAGTTCAACAAGATTATTTGGTTGAAATGTTTTCGGTAAACTAGAAAAAGGATACCATTCCCAGTACAGAAATCGTAAGGCATTTGGAAGGTGTAGACTATCTTCATCAAAGTTCCAGCTGCTAACTTCGTCTTCATCAAAGGTGTAGTCATACACTTTAAGAAATCTAAGTTCCTTCATGTTTGCGAGACCGTTCATTAAAATTTCAATATTCAATCCACGTGCTTCCAGTTTTATACATAGTGTTGCTTGGGTACTCTATCATTCAAATAGCAGTCACCATGAGATTTGTTTCATTACAAAATTTCTCATTTTTATAAAAATTTGGGTATTTTTTTTTATTTTTCTATTAAATTAGAGGAATTGGTTAAATTTGATATTCAAAGGCTAGGGTTTTCGTTAAATTTGGGGATTTTTGGGCAATGGTGATTTGGTGGCGGGGGTGGTGGTCGAGTAATTATGATAAGAATAAAGAAATTGTGTATTTGACTAGGTTCAAAATTTTGTTTTTGTACTATGAATAATTGTACTTTTTAGAAAAGTATGACTTTTTAGTTTAACAAAACCCAAATAGTAACTTGGTACTTACCTTGTTATTAGCCAATATATCTACAATTTCCTCCTTAATCCATAACCGGCTATGCCTTTCAGGGTTATTGGGGTTCGGTCGACGGACAATATTCTTGCCCATTTCTTCTATATGGTCGTGCATTTCCAAGCGCCCATTTTCAGAAATAGTTATAAGAGATTTCAGTTCAAGAACCCTTAAACCAATCCGAGCATGAAATCCACAGCTTTCAAGCGCTCTGATTGCATAATCTTTCCCCCAACCTTTGAGTAAGCATGCAACATCTAGGAATATTTCCTTGTAATCCTCCTCTAGATCGATATAGCTTAACTCCAAAACTTTCATAGTTTCATTCAATGGAATTGTTTCTAGTCTTTCTAACGCATCTTTCCAGTCAAGATCATCTTTTCCACACAGAAACGAACCTAAAACTTTGATTGTTAGGGGAAGACCAGCAGCGTAATGTACAACTTGTTCCGATAGCTCTTTGTACCCTTCAACTGGAATCTCGCTGCCAAATGCATGCCTACTAAAGAGACGCATTGCTTCCTTATCATCTAACAAATGTACATCACGAATCAAGTTCACTTTGTGTGCTATTAGCACCTGTGCATCCCTAGTTGTTATAATAATTCTACTTCCAGGCTTAAACCAACTATGGTCACCGGCTAACGCCATAAGTTGTTCTATCTTATCAACATCATCTAGAACAATAAGAACCTTTCTTCCACACATCTTCTTTTTCAGCATGCTTTTCCCCTCAAGAACACCACTTACATTGATGCCTTGATCCAATAAAACATCTGAAAGTACTTGTTTTTGTAATAAATTCAAACCAGACATAGACGGTGTTGCTTTTTCCCTGACATTTTCAACAAAGCTATAACCTTCGAAATGATAGGATATATGTTCATAAATAGCTCTGGCCAAAGTTGTCTTGCCCGCACCTCCCATCCCCTTGATCCCTATCATGCGAACATCATCAACACCTAATTCTAAGGATGAAACAACACCGTTTATCCGGGTCTTTATGCCAATTAAGTTTTCATCAACACCCCAATTAATACAACGTAACTCTAATGATATCTCTTCAACAATTTTTTGAACAAGTTTAGCTTCATGCCTGTATGTTAAAGAACCCAATACACAATTAATTTTCGGATCTATAACACATAAAACCATAAATGAGGTAATGACATACTAACATAATCATAAGAGATGCCATGGATAACCCTTTCAGCATAGGGAGTGAAAGAATAACATATAGGCCGGGTCGGTTGGGTTATTTTCATAAAAAATTGGTTAAAGATAATTGATATAACTATGTTACAACAATAAAAAATACAATGTTTAGCTAAAAATACACCTGATGACTTTCGACCCATTTGACTCGTTTCATATCTAGCTAAAGATTTTATGTGCCCATTTCGACCCATTTTATGTCACACAACTCACCCGATAATAGATCACGAACATATATTATTACATATATAATGGAAGAAAATACCTATTAAGAGTGTTCTTCAACTCCCATCCAGCAAGATCAGCTGCTTTTTTCAAAGCTTCTCTCCATTTACCAGCAGAATTATTATTTTCATGTTTGGTAAAGGCAGCTCCAACAGCCCCACTTTGCTTACGTACTTCTGTTGGCTCGACATCAAAGAAAACGGGATAAGCAGTAGGCTGATTATTCATCTTCTTCTGGCACTCCATAATCTTGACTAGCTCATCTAGGCACCAAGATGAGGAAGCATAGTTCTTGGAGAAAATAATGATGTAGAATCTTGAGTCTTCAATGGCTTGGATAAGCTCATCACTAATAGTTTTCCCTTTTTTTATCTTCTCGTCATCTTTATAAGTTTCAATGCTTTTTTGCGTAAGAGCATGATATAGATGATCAACGAAATTCTTACGAGTGTCTTCACCTCTAAAGCTTAAAAAAACATCATACTTGAAACTCTTTTGAATGGATGAAGTTGAAGTTGATGCCATTGAACTTATGATTAAAGGATTTGGATGAAGTCGATCAAGTTGTTGTTTGGGAAATTTTATTTGCAGTAATTGCAAAGAAGCAACGGGATGAGGTGAACAAGAACAACCTTTGTAGAGCAATTATTAAGTCAACTGTGTTTGTTTAATTGTTTGGGTGGATATATATATTAAAAGCCCATGATTTGGTCAAATATCAAAAGTTGCATTCACGATCCTTCTTGTATTCAAATATTCTGATTTCGTGCAAGCATGTTAATTTATGAAACTCAATTGTTTTCTTTTTGCTATTCTTACAAAGAATGATTTTTATTTGTAGAGAAAAGTTAATCAGGGCCGGTCCTGACTTTTTTGCTACTCTGGGCAAAACAATTCTTTGATGCCCTAAACGTGACTATTGAAATTTGAGTACAAGATATTGTAAACAAACATTGCTCTATCTTTACAATCGTTAAACAAAATCCATATATCAACTCAATCAAACCTTGGACAAGTTTTTTAATTAACTTTCCTTAATCTAATAATTATTGGCTTTAAACATGTTGTTGTATATATTTTTATAATCCTCGATCTAAGGCCTTTTTTTCTTTTAAAACGGCACGACTCTTGAAATCCGACCCCCCAAAATAAACCATCCTCGATCTAAGTAACACATAAGACTTAACACATTATCATATGTATATGTATATATATATATATATATATATATATATATATATATATATATATATATATATATATATATATATATATATATATATATATATACAACCACCATTTCGATTGAAATTATATGTCAAACATTTTTATGAACTAAAAACTAAAATCCAAGTAATTTACATGTACAAAATAAAAAATTTAAAAGAATAAAAAGAATGAAACTAAAAAGATACAAAAAACTAAATGTCATAGTTGAAGCTTTAATATTGGCAACTTACTGACTATTTTTATTTTTATTGGTGTTTCTCATACATTACGTTTGCCAACAAAAACTAGAGATAAAAGTTTGCTAACGAAGACTAAAAATAAAAGTATACAGTAATTACTAGAATATTATAAGCCATTCAAAACATAAATATAAAACGAAAAAACAAGTAAAGACAAATTACGGAAATAGCAAAAGTCTACTTATACTATTTTTAAAAAGTTGTTTCTCTCTCACACTCTTCTTCTTCTTCATTTCATTTTCCAATTTCTACCATGAATGAAAAACAAAAAACAAAGACACGCGACCAACAATAAAACTTAGACACAAGACCATAAAAGTCAAAAGTTATTTATAGATCCAACTTTTACCATAGAACTCATCAAACAATCTTAGCCACTCATTTTTTTTATCAAAATAAAAAATAGACTTCCACCCTTTTTTAAAAACTTAAATATTTTGCAAACCGTAAATCGTCAAGTTACAAAAAAAATACTATCGCGACGAGAATTAAATTATCTTTCTATAAACATGCATTGTTATATACTTTCGACGAACTTTTTTTTCGATTAACTTTTTTTTCCCCACAGAAAAATCATATATGATTCCGAATCATATATGATTCGATTTTAACAAATCATATATGATGAATCATATATGATTCATAAGAAATCATATATGATTCGTAAGAATCATATATGATTCGTAAGAATCGAATCATATATGATTTTTTAAGAATCATATATGATTTTTACGAATTATATATGATTTTTTATGGGCGGAAATTTAAAAAAAAATGTTCGTCGAAAGTATATAACAATGCATATCTATAGAAAGATCATTTAATTCTCGTCGCGATAGTATTTTTTTTTTTTTTTTTTTTTTTTTTTTTTGTAGCTTGAAGATTTACCGTTTGCAAGATACGTTGTTTTGAAAAAAAAAAAGTGGAAAATATAAATGGGTTGCTATAATTGGTTGATAGGTTCTATGGCATGTATGAGTTCTTCATGGATCTCAACTCCACCATAAAAATATGCCCCCTATTTGTGGGATGCCCTGGGCCGTCGCCCTCACAGCCCATAGCAAGATCCGGGCCTGAAGTTAATTACCATATTTCAGATTTAATTTTATGATCATTTCACTATTTTTCATAATGTCTTTTTGAAGAATCATACGTGAAAAAAAAAAAAAAAAAAAAAAAAAAAAAAAAAAAAAAAAGGTCAAGAAATATTCTCTATGATCGTGAGTAATGAAAGCAGAGTTGGTAAAACCAGATAACTAAACAAGTTTAAGGGCTACACACATAAAAGATCCGAATCTGTTAATAAAACCAATCTCTATTATCTTATAAATCATATGAAATGTAACATATATGTTCAATCATGGAACTCTTACGAACAGTAAATTAATTAATAACATATTATTTAAAAAAAAAACATTAATTACCCCTAAACTATTGGTTACTTAGGCTCTGTTTGGCAAAAGTAGTTGTGAGCAGTGAGCAGTAGCAGTGAGCCGTGAGCAGTAGTAGCCAAAAAAGCTCACAGCTTCTTAAAGAAGCATTTGGAAAATGAGATTTCTTAAAAAATAGCAAAGCACACAGCTCTCATGCCAAACGAACACTAAAACTCAAAAAGTTCATTGTTCACCGCTCATTGCCCAAAAAAGCTCCAAAAAGCTTTGTGCCAAACATAGCCTTAGTGTTGATACAAAATTACATGGACACCCCATAAACTATAGGTTTGCTAGTATTAGTACAAAAAAATACATAAACACATTATTTTTAAACCCGGATTGGCCCGACCTATCTTATCACTTTTGGCCAAAAAAACAAAGCCAAAATGAACCGGTTCTTTGAAGCTTCAAAACCGAGTTTTACCCGTCGAGTTTCTTGTGACCCAAGTCAACACGATTCACCAAAGTTGCCGTATTTGATATTTTTCTTTTAATTTTATGTTACGAAATATATATGATAAGTTTGGATTGATTGTAGTGATGAATAATGTTGTTTTTAGGTTTAAAACTTGTGTTTTCGTTGAATTGAATTGTATGTGTTTAGTATTTTATAATATATGCTTTATAAACCTATTATGTGATTGGTATTGAATTTTTTAGATTTTGTATATGTTTAATATTAAAAATTCAAGGTTTTATATTGACTCGACGGTCGAACAGGTAACCCAGTGACCCGTTTACTTGACCGGGTCGATTCAAGAACCGATTTTTAAAACATTGCATAAACATCACTTACGCTTTGCATTAAACTTTTTAAAAACTTCTATCTTTACCCCTTAACTATTTACTATGTCAAAAAATTGCATATGTTTTTTATTTGACTTAAACATATACAAAATGAAATGTCAGTCTATTTAGAAAAAAGACCATTAAAAAGGCTTTAAAGTGTTATCAATATAAGCTCGGTATTACAATATTATTTATGTTTTACAATATTTAATACTTGAAATATAAATTCTGGGTAATTTTGATGAGGTCGGAAGAGCGCGGTGCCAATTCACTAACCCTTATTAATTTTGATGAGGTCGTAGCACACCCCCAAAACCATGTAACTTACAAAAACCATCTTAAACTTTTACTTTATAAAATCTTTTATATAATACAACAAAACCCCTATCGGGAATTTTTCATTTAAAAAAATGCATTCATACCTTATTTAGTAATAATTTTATTAAAAAAAGATTATTTTCTTATTAGGTAACATTTTATATTTATCCATAACACAAGTAGAAGATAAATACAAAAAATATAGATAAGATGCAATTAATAATAGGATTAAAATTTTTAAATAATTATCTTTAATAATAAAAAACTATAATTAAACATCATAAATCAAACAAAACAAAGATTAAATTATTTGTTTTTTAATAAATAAAAATATATGATTCAAAAAAATTTAAAAACCCCGCGCGTGCGCGGGCATTATAACTAGTTTTTTTATATAAAAAATATACCAATATAAGATTTGAAATAGTTATTTCTTGTACAACATCCGACACATAGAAACCAACAAACATAAAACTATGAACCTACTTTGTTGATACAAAAGTTGGGCTTTTCTTTTTTGGACTCCTTATTCTCGTACCAATTAGACTTTAGTACTTGAAAACCTGCGCACTAAGAAAGCAAACAACACCGTTAGGCTTATCGTGGGATTGTCTCCCACGATTATCCTCCGGCGTGAGAGTAAGTAATCGGTTTAGGGTTGTAGTGAAGAGTTAGGGTTTTGTAAATCGTACTTTAATGAGAATTATGTCATTCTATATATAGACGCAGAATCCTCGTAGGTTTCTTGCTCCTTACTCTTCGCACGCGTGGTGCTTATCCGGTCTATGGATCTCTATCCGTAAATAGAAGATCCTTATCTAGACCATAAATAGTTTGATTGGGTTTAGGCTGTTGTTAGCCCAAGCCGTTAGTATTGTGGCCCAACTCATTTGTCATGATAGCCCATTCGTGATGGACTTGGGCGTTAGTAATGTTTATCATTTGGGCTCGTTGCCCAATATAGGCTATACGTCATCATGTCCCCCCAGTCTAGTGTGCGCGGCTCGTGGCCGCAGATGCTAGACTAGTGAGAGCAGCGGTAAGCGTGGTGGGAGAAAATTAGAAATTTGCCGCCCAATGTTAAGAATTATGTATCTAGTCTAAAATATTTCAAAAAATGCCTCGGGAAACGGGGAGTGTGTCCACGTATTCCTCGGAAGATGGGAAAAAGTGCATGTACCTTCTCATATTCCAGCCACACGTTTTTTATGAGTGGGATCCACGTGGCGACCCCTTTAGGGTTTTATGACCTATATAAAGGTCACCGCCTCCCTTTTTACTGAAACTATCACAGTAAAAATCTTCTTCCACCATTTTCAAACTTCCACAAAGCTTCTTTAAGAGATCCCCTGCTGTATTAGGTAATCAGTGCGTGCTCCTCATTATAGATCTTATTCCTCTGAAAATGGTTAAACAGTTGGAAGAGTTTCGCTCTGAGATAGATGAGGATGAACTACGTTAGTTCTGCTCTGATTATTTCATACCCCTCGATGTGCATCCGGAAGTACCGGATGTCGATGCGTGTATCGCGGATTTCCCTGCTAGGAAAATAGGATTATATACACGCTTTTTTGAGTTCGCGAACCATCGCGTACCAATATCTCTATTCTTGAGCAACTTGCTCAACTTCTACCAGCTTCATATCTCTCAGCTGCACTGTATAGGTGCGGCGAAGGTATCAAATTTTGAAGTAAACTATCGTTTACTTGCAATAAACCCAACCATTAATTTATTCCGTGCGTTTTACCACACAACGTGGTCGCATGGATGGGTATCTTTTGCGAAGCGCGCAGGGCGCCTTCAGTGCTGTACCGATAAGGTAGATTCCCTGAGGTTTTGGGGGGAGAAATTTTTTTGGGTAGATGATATAGTATTTCCATCACCCTTTGGGTTTTATAATCAAAGAACGCTACCAAGGGATGAGCGCCGTGCACCTGGTTCATATAGTGCAGAGGATGCGGGCACGATTGATGGTAACCGCATCCCCATTAACTCCTATCCTGAGGCGTTTCTGGTCCACATGGGGCTTAGTCGCAACTATTTCCATGGTTCTGACGAAGTTCCAACCTTCATTGATGAAAGCGGTTAGGGTGGGTGCTTGTCCTTTCTTGCCTTTGCCTCTGTAATGTAAGCGTTCATTTATATGTAAGTTTAATAACTAAGTTGTTCTTGTTATCTGTCTGCTTGTTGCGCAGAGATGGACTTGTTCACGGTGGTAAAGCTGGAGAAACCTAAGCAAGTCACAGTGGGAGTGCGCCCTCTTAGGGACGGTGAGCAGCCACTTTTGGAGGCTACTGCGGGGCACCTAACTGTTCTTGCTCAAGAGGGGCCTGAAGACTCTCCTCCCGCAGCTGCGCTCGTCACTCCTGTGCAGAGTGTTCCTCCATCTGGGGAGTAGTCTCCCGTGGTAGAGGAGGGACGCACTGAGTCTTCCAACAGTGTGGAGATCCTTGAGCCTGCTGTGGTTTCTCAATGTGTAAAGCGTAAGGAAGCGTCGTCTGGTGGTTATGGCGCTGGTTCGTCGAAGAGGAGACGTTACCTTATTGATGATGAAGAGTCCTCCGCGGCGGAGGATGTGTCTGCTGCTGGTGCGGATAGGGGTGGTTTTCAGTCTTCACCCTTTATGTAAGTAATAATCATATTCCTTTGTCCTTATTTGCTGTATGTATGCACTAACTTTCCTTCCATTATTTTGTAGTGACCATACTGCAGAGGGTGATGCAGTGTTTGTTGAAGGCGTGGTACCACCGCAGGCTGCTCATGTGGAGGAGCCGTTGAAGGCAGCTGAGCAGATGTCTGCGCAGCAGTTGATGGAGGAGTTAGCTGTTGCTGCTGCACGCCAGGCTAAGTTGATCACTCAGCTAAAGGTGCAGTATGTTGGAGAAGGTAGCAGTCTTACTCAGAAGGATGAGGAGATTGCTCTTCTAAAGGCACAGTTGGCTGATGCGCGTGCTGAAGTGGAGTCCACCACTGCTTATGAAGCTTGCTGATGAGAAGATGTCGCTTCTGGTTAATGTAAACCAAGAGCGTGGTGAGATGCAGTAGTATATAGGGCAAACTTAACTTGGGGTATGAGGTACCTTCAAGAGAAGAAGGGCGAGCACTTCGCCAATATAAATAAACTGTGTGCGCAGGTGGAGAATGCTATGAAGGTGCAGGAGGGCAAGCTGCGGAAGCTAAGTATAGAATACGATGAGGAGTTATATCCTCATCTTATGTCCATGATTGCTGAGCGCAGGTATGTATCTTTGATGTTCTCAAGTGCCTCTTTTTTTTTTTTTTTTTTTTTTTTGGTTTGCTAATACGTATGTTTTTGTCTTCATAGGTGGTTGATCAGCCATGGTCTGCGTTTGGCAGCCATGAGTACATTGGAGTCTCTAGAAGTCGTGGAGGTTTTTGGAAGAGTTGTAGAGTGCGCCGTTGCGCGTGGCAAGGCGCAGGCTGTGGAAGAGCTGTATGAGAGCCAATTGCTGACTGTTCCCCTTGCTGAGGTGCCTGGGTACAAGGCGGACACTTTTGAGGAGCTGGTGGAGTCCATGGAGAAGATGAATGTCTTTGACTTACGCATATTGCCCGGATGGATCGTGATCAGGATTATCCCATCAGTTTGATCATGCAGGGCTTGATTATGGCTCGGCATATATCTGAAGATGCGGAGGCGCATCCTGACTTCTTCTTGAAGCCAGATGCGTCGCAGCTGAAAGTTCCTGTCTTTGCCCGTCCCCGTAATATTCTCAATCCCTTTGCTCTTGAGAAAGAGATTTCTCTGAAGAAGTGCTTGGAATTACATGCGACTAGAGCTGCACGTAAGAAGGGGATAAAGGGGAAGGTTGTTCTTTGTGGTATTGGCGCAGCCCATCTTCCTCGATCCGATGGGGTTCCTGTTAGCGTGCCAACGGTTTCCCAGGAGGATAGCAGCCTCTTAAAGAGGCTGGGGAGTTGGCATCTTCAGCCAGTAGCTTTAACCATAGGCGTGCTCGTAGCCTGTAGATTGTATTTATAACTTGTATAAATTTTTGATGAATAATAATATTGATCTTTTGCACGTGTATATCGTTTTGTACTTAGATTATTTCCAAGAGTTACGATGTGCTTAGAACAACTTTGTATTAGGTCCATAACCCATTAAGTATGTATTAAGTTCGTGACTTAACAAATATAAGTGAATGAAAGTTCATAAATGTTGTAAGCTCATAACTCATCAAAACGTATAGATAGGTGATGCGTGGGAATCGCACCTTGCTTTACCTCTCGAGGGATCTCGAGAAGCTTACAACCCCCACCAGGCAGTGTACCTGATCGTTGTAGTATAGTATAGTGACAAGTACCGGGGGATTGATCGTTCAGCTTAAGAATAGTGTCGCTAGGATTAGAAAACCTAATTAATAGTTCTAGAGGTGAAAGATGATTATTTTTGTATTTTTATATTTTTATGAAAGCAAGTAAAATCTCGGGTTTTGGAAGAGTGGGCGAAATTAGTTGCTATTCAACTAACCCAAAACTAAGATGCAATCAAAATAAAATAATAAAAATGAAAATAAACTAATTATACTAAGGTTGTGAGCAGTGGTTGGAGAAATTGTGTTTACTTAGACTTCACTACTCCCTAGATATCTTTTACACGTTAATTACTTGTTACACTTGTATGGATGACGGATTGTATTCCTTAATACCATTCGTGGGGTGGCATACATAACTCCCCAACTCTATGAGCTCTTATCTCCTCCTACACCATGACCCAGCACAACTATAGGGATTGTAAACAGTGGCTCATGCATTAAATACAACCAATAAAGACCTAGTACGCCTCGGTTCATGTTTCTTAAGACGTTCAAGCATGTTACCATTTGGAGATCTGCCAGTTTTCTTAAGCCTAACATATAATATCATTCATCCAAAACAAGAATAGACAAGTAATCAACACATAATCAACATCTAGGTTTCATTAGATCTAAGCAAACACAAAAGAGATCTAGCCTAGCATAATAGAATTGAGACAAGAACAAGAGATAAACAACCAACACATAGACATATTGATTGAATTGAAAGTACACTTATCTCAATTACAATGCAAGGTCTCAAGGGTTTGGAACCCTTGAAAAACCTGTAAAAGCGGCACCAAAATCGTCTTTAGGGTTTCACCAAAACTTCTCTCTCTTTTTAATGAAAAAACTAGAAAACTATATATAGGAAAAGTAGGCTGACGGCGTCAAGAGTTACTTGTGACGCCGTCACCTCGCCGCCATATACTTCCTCGGACGGCCTTGATCCACTTATGACGGCCTATGTGACGCCGTCACCACCCACGGTATTTTATTCTTGCTACTTTGACGCCGTCATGAAGCCTTCTGACGCCGTCACCACCTTCGGTGTTTAATTCTTCATGTCTGACGCCGTCAAGATGGTAGTCTTGACGCCGTCACCTTGTATCTTCAGCATGGAAATTTGGTACTTTGCCGTTTTCTTCACTTTTATGCTCCAAAAACGTCCAAAATGGCTTCTTTTCCAGAATTCACTCTCCAAACACCTAAAATCACAAAAGGAACGATTTAGGGCAATATTTGATCAAATAAAGTCGGATTCGGGCTTAAATGACCCCCTAAAAACAGATCATTTTTCGCCTCATCATATACCCTTACACTTGAGATTTGCTTGTCCTCAAGCAAATGCGCTTTTATTCTATTCGAAAGACAAGTTAGAGGTCATTTAACACTAATATAAAAGTAATTACAACAAATAATCGTTCCACTAAAGACCAATAGACAAGCACGGAGGTCATACACAAGCACCTCACAAATAGTGTTTAGATACTCACATCTCTCGGGTGTAATAAAGTAATATAACATTATGGAAATGGAAGATATCTCTCACTACTTGTCATAGCAAAATAGATTACCATAGGCTTGGGAAAGGATCAAACCTCCACCACATGGCGTAAGCACCTAGGATAAACTATCAAAGAGGTCTTTTAAAGGGTTATAACGTTAGGTGTAGGGATATGAATTACACGGTTTTGTTGGATAAAGGAAGTTTTACTGGTGGCGAGTTAACAATCTTGGTTAATTACATGTACAAGATGGCGATGCTAAGCCAAGACTAGACTCGACTTAAGCTATCAAATGAAAAATAACCAAAAACGTAAAATAAACATAGAATGAAAACGGGATGGTAGTCCGTATGTTTTTTTTCCTCTTTTTTTTTTTTTTTTTTTTTTCTTTTTCTATTTTTTTTTTCTTTTTCTTGATTTTTTTGATTTTTTTTTTTTTTTTTTTTTTTTTTTTTTTTTTTTTTTGCATACACTCTTACCCTACCATCCAAAATAATACATCATAGGGGTTTGAGCATTCCCCTTACACTTGAATCTTTACATACTTTACATTAAACTATTCTAATGACTCGAATTAAGAAAATCAAAACACTTGGAGCACTTTTAAGATTAACGTACATATGGGGGTAATAATATGATATTCTTCCCCATTACTCCATAAAATAAGTACTTACCCATGAGTCCCAATAATCCCAAAACAATATGTACAAAGATATGACTCGACTTAGCAACCATGTAATCAATTAGAAAGTTAACTTAGGGTTTAACAAATAATAATAATGCACTAAAAATGAGCGCATACACGGAAGGCTAAGGCGATTTGGTTGTACATTTAAGTGGGGTGTAACAAATTCTTCCTTTAAGTAAAATGCTTAAAGTTAAAAACGAAAAGATAGGCTCGGAGGGGTGTACTAGGGGTATCGTGTACTAAAAATGAGTACAACGCAAAGGGTGTGGGAAAAATTAGTTGACTTAACTAGTCAAGTAATATGACTTAAATGGTCAAGTAATCATAATACGGGTTTAACACAAGGGTGATCCTAATGCCTCTTATCATGTAGTAAATCCTACCACACGAATGTAGTCTCACTAGCGGTCTCGGGATGCATCACTAACGCAAGTTCTAGAATCTAAATGCTACCGGTACACTCATAAGCACCAATAATAAATGCTTTTCCTATCAAATCTAAAGGTGAACCTCACATTTTTGGGTGGAAAATTTTTCTGAATATACGGTTATGTGCTAGTCATACAACCTCCTATCCATGAGACGCTTGCTATGGCTAAAGTTTCACTCCTAAATGTTGTAAAAAATTTTAAATTTGGCGCTAAAATTACACTAACAAGTATTTCTCATAGTTTTATTACACATCTACTATCAAACAAAACAAACTCAAGCGAAAGTGCATATGTAAAGTATCATCTTTTTACCCTCCCCTTACACTTAAGATGAACATTGTCCCCAATGTTCAAGTAAAGAATGTAAAAGTTAAGAGGTAAAGAGAATGAAATCAAATACTCCCCTGATTCGCTCGGTATGGATTATAGGTTGGCCAGGTTAAATCTTCCTCCAAGAAAATGAACAATCAAAGCTTCCCTTCCAGAATATAAATCATCTTCTTATCATAAATAACCTGTAAATCCTGACAACAATAGACAAGGCAACCTCGCGTAAAATTGGCGGCATCCTATATAAGTTACTAAATCCTAGAAAACAAAGTAAGATATAATGCTTGTGGAATGAAGTTTGCAGATTTCCTGGAGATTATAAAACTTAATAATTCACAAAAACCATAAGACTCCGTTAGAAAAACAAAACCGGTAAAATTTCCAGATTTTAACTCCTGACGCCGTCAAGAGCAATACTCTGACGCCGCCAGAATGGACCTGCAGAAATTCTTATGTTAAGTTTCCAGAAAATTTCTGGAAAAACTTTGTCCTACTTCCTGGAAAATCCTGCAAAACTTCATTATGACTCAATACAAGCATTTGACTCTAACAAATACGAATATACATGTTCATTAAATATTGTGGAGAATCATGATCGGTTTGTTTCTTAAAAACATATTTGGGGTTTTCCCTTACACTTATCTTTTGCAAAAATACCTTTAGGTTGAAGTTAAGACTAGGCCAAACAACATAATAAAGTATTTCCACATTTTAGTAGAGAAACATGATTAACCAACAATAAAAATAAAACATGCATACGGAAACAAATACCAATCAAACAAATAAAATCACACAAAACATGGGTTGCCTCCCAAGAAGCGCTTTTCTTTATTTACGAGTCTTGTAGCTAGACTCAAAGTCATGGGTTACTACGTGATTTCATCGTTGGTTCCACTCTCTAGGTCGTCTTCTAAACTAGTATCGCTTTCATAGTGTAAGTACTTCGGATCTTCGAATTCGAAAACATCCCGTCGATACTTAGAGCCAAGCTTACTAACATCCTTAAAGAACCCACAAGATAAATCAGAAATATTTCTACACCCTCTCCTAACATCGTCATCACACAAGACAAGTTGGGAGCTCATCACATCGAGCCCGTCACAATCTATTTCCTTAAGGTCTTTTCTCTTGTATGGCGTTTGGTATGAAATCCTCCTAATCCCATCAGTGAAGGTTATGATTCCGTTCAAGTCATCCACTATCAACTTAGTGATTTCACAAAAGGGTGCTCCAAAGACGACTTGCGATAGCCTAGGGTCAACAAAGTCCTCTATGTTGTCCACAATCGTGAACTCCATAGGGAATGCCATATTTCCTACGAACACTTGGATTTCATGATCCTTACCAACCACTTTCTCTCCCTTGTAAATCATTCCCCATCTGCAGATATTGTTGTAATGGAAAAGGGACATAACATTCTTAGGCATGAATATGTTAATGTATACGTTTTCGAAGTACTTATGACCGATCATACAAGGGATTTTTAGGTTATTCGGATCACGCCGTCTTATCTTCCTCAGCTCTCCATCCTTTGACCCATATAGATTCCCCTCAAGGGAGGGACGATACTCGTACACTTCCTCATTACCCCTACGAAAAATTACCTTCCTAACACCATTGGTGAGTACTACACTACCATCTTTCTCATCAAGGATTGCTCCCGATTCATTGATAAATGGTATCCCAAGGACAAGGTGGGTTAACGTTTGATTGGTGAGAGGGTCCGTGTTATCAACCACGGTGAGGTCGGTATTGTAAACAAGCTCTCCAATCCTAATTGATAGATTTTCTATTACTCTCTCGCGTGCATTGTGCTCTGGGAAGGTTTTGTGATATAGGGAAAGGGGGATTATGTTGACTGGGAAGCTAGGATCTATATGACTATCGGTTAAGAGCTTTTCCTTAATGGTACAGGGGATCTTGAAAACCTTAGGGTTACTTTCCTTAGTCTGATTGCCACCCATACTAACAACATCCTTCATTTTTCTCTCGGATTTTTCTATAATAGATTCACCCAAAAAGGTTAGATCTTTCTCATGCTCTTCCGATTTCTCGTTCCTTTCATCTGGTTTGTCGGGTTTCTACGCGGTGCACTGCTCGGGTGAGTTGGTAGGTTCCCTTGCCGAAGCATGATCAACCTTTGAGGTCTCATCCTTCGCTGTCTGACTGAAATTGTCAGTTTGTTGTTGGGCTGGGTTGGATGCTGCAGCAGATATTGTGGTGATGGTGTTCACGAAGTGGATTGGTCCAGGGGGGTTGACAGGTCCTTTTCCGTTAGGAGATAGATGTTTGAATAACTGGCTAGGACTTTTTATTTTTACAGGGGAGATTGGTGGACTCATGACGGTAGCAGACTTAACCTCATCAACGTGAATGGGCTTATTATCAATATGTTCTTTGATAGCGGTCAACAGATTACAAATCTTGTTGTTCACGTCAGCCTGCTGTTGTTTGAATTTCGTCTCGAGCGTAGCGAGCTGTAGTTCTTGAGATAGACTGAATTTTTTTAAATCATCTTCACAGCTTTGCCTGGGGGTACCTTGCGACGGAAAATGTTCAGACCAAGTGAGTGGAGAGGAGTCGTTGAAGGATACACTTCGTGTTTGGTACCCTCTAAAATTAGGTTTATCCTTCCATGCCTCATATGCTTCGGCAGAATTTCGAGGACCCTGCCCTACGTGTGATGATGTGAATTCATTATAAGCACGTTTTGGAAGTTCCATGCAGTTGTAGGTCTCATGAGGGCCATTGCACAGTTTGCATGTAGAAGCGATTCTGCTTACTTGGCTTGAAGGCTTATGAGCTTCGTAAGATTTCATAAGAGACTTGACTCGACCTTCAAGTTCCATGATCCTACGGCCGGGAGTGCTTGAATTGTTCGAAGGCAAAGATATTGCCTTGACCGTTTTGTTCAAATCACGGGGATCATTCCAACTTTCGTTGTCATAGAGAGCAAGATCTTCTATGAGTTCCCATGATTGTTCCGCACTAAGATCACGTAGCTTACCACCGGCCGATTGGTCAATGGTTCGCCTCGTGGAGATGTCGATATGGTCATAGAAGATTTGGACTTGGAGCCAAAGATCTATGCCATGATGAGGGACTTTTTGGAGTAAGTCCTTGAAACGAGTCCATGCTTCATAAAGAGATTCATTTTGACGTTGTTGGAACATCAAGATGTCATTCCTAATCTTAGTAGTTCTCCCTGGTGGGAAAAATTGAGCAAGGAAACGAGTGGTGAGATCATCCCATGTGGTGATGGATCCCGCGGGTAATCGCTCAAGCCATTGACTAGCTTGATCCCGTAGAGAGAATTGGAATAGGCGTAAACGGGTGGTCTCTCTAGTTTCAACACCTAGGTCTATGGAATCTACGATTTTGAGGAAGTCCTTAAGGTGTTGGTTTGGATCTTCGGAACGAAGTCCATGGAATACACATCCGCTTTGCACCAACCGGATGGTGTCGGATCGCAAGGGGGTCACATTGTCTCCGGTGAGCTCAATGGTGTTTCGGTAGCCTTGGTGGCTAGGTCGGGAATACTCTCCTAAGGTTCGGGGCCTAAGGGGTTCTAATGGTGGGTTTTGTTGTGGTGGGATGATGGGTTCAAAGATGTTACCACCTTCCATGATGTCGGATGGTAAAGAGTTACGAATAAAGGCACGAAGAAATAAGATAGACTAAAGAAGACCTAAAAATAAAAATAAAAATCTTACTAGAAAGGAATCTAGCAAGTAGACCTAATAAAAAGAAATCCTAACCTAGACAATAACTATTCCCCGGGCTGCGGCGCCAAAAACTTGATGCGTGAGAATCGCACCTTGCTTTACCTCTCGAGGGATCTCGAGAAGCTTACAACCCCCACCAGGCAGTGTACCTGATCGTTGTAGTATAGTATAGTGACAAGTACCGGGGGATTGATCGTTCAGCTTAGGAATAGTGTCGCTAGGATTAGAAAACCTAATTAATAGTTCTAGAGGTGAAAGATGATTATTTTTGTATTTTTATATTTTTATGAAAGCAAGTAAAATCTCGGGTTTTGGAAGAGTGGGCGAAATTAGTTGCTATTCAACTAACCCAAAACTAAGATGCAATCAAAATAAAATAATAAAAATGAAAATAAACTAATTATACTAAGGTTGTGAGCAGTGGTTGGAGAAATTGTGTTTACTTAGACTTCACTACTCCCTAGATATCTTTTACACGTTAATTACTTGTTACACTTGTATGGATGACGGATTGTATTCCTTAATACCATTCGTGGGGTGGCATACATAACTCCCCAACTCTATGAGCTCTTATCTCCTCCTACACCATGACCCAGCACAACTATAGGGATTGTAAACAGTGGCTCATGCATTAAATACAACCAATAAAGACCTAGTACGCCTCGGTTCATGTTTCTTAAGACGTTCAAGCATGTTACCATTTGGAGATCTGCCAGTTTTCTTAAGCCTAACATATAATATCATTCATCCAAAACAAGAATAGACAAGTAATCAACACATAATCAACATCTAGGTTTCATTAGATTTAAGCAAACACAAAAGAGATCTAGCCTAGCATAATAGAATTGAGACAAGAACAAGAGATAAACAACCAACACATAGACATATTGATTGAATTGAAAGTACACTTATCTCAATTACAATGCAAGGTCTCAAGGGTTTGGAACCCTTGAAAAACCTGAAAAAGAGGCGCCAAAATCATCTTTAGGGTTTCACCAAAACTTCTCTCTCTTTTTAATGAAAAAACTAGAAAACTATATATAGGAAAAGTAGGCTGACGGCGTCAAGAGTTACTTGTGACGCCGTCACCTCGCCGCCATATACTTCCTCGGACGGCCTTGATCCACTTATGACGGCCTATGTGACGCCGTCACCACCCACGGTATTTTATTCTTGCTACTTTGACGCCGTCATGAAGCCTTCTGACGTCGTCACCACCTTCGGTGTTTAATTCTTCATGTCTGACGCCGTCAAGATGGTAGTCTTGACGCCGTCACCTTGTATCTTCAGCATGGAAATTTGGTACTTTGCCGTTTTCTTCACTTTTATGCTCCAAAAACGTCCAAAATGGCTTCTTTTCCAGAATTCACTCTCCAAACACCTAAAATCACAAAAGGAACGATTTAGGGCAATATTTGATCAAATAAAGTCGGATTCGGGCTTAAATGACCCCCTAAAAACGGATCATTTTTCGCCTCATCAATAGGTTTGCAGCGTACTACAGATACCGTATCAAAGAACCAAGAATCTTGGTTTTTTAGTTCATTAGTTGTGCGCAGTGTGCGTTATAGCGCATCCTTCGTGGAATGCGTTGTTTGAACCAAGGCCATAGTCTTCTACAAATTTGGTAAATTTGTGTATGAACTTTTTAGTATGTGTTATGGTATGCAGCATACTGCGAATGCCATATTTTAGGAGTCAATTGTCTTGACTCCAAGTTTGTTCATTGCGCGCAGTGTGCGCTATGGTGCATCCGTCGTGGGATGCCCTTTGAACTTACTCCCACGTCTTATATGAAGTTAGTGTGGGTTGATGGTATGCAGCGTGCTGTCAATACCATGTTTTAGGAGTCAATTGTCTTGAATCCAAATTGTTAAACGTGCACGGTGTGCGTTAAGGTGCATCCATCGTGAGGTGTACCTTAAACTTACTCCAACATCTTGAGAGTGAGTTGTTTAACAAGGATACGTGATCCGATGTTGATGGGTTTGCTACCCTCTTACTCAACGAGTTATTTAGTATGTTTACTCATCCTGTCTGCCGTCGTGGGTCTTAATAGGTGCATGCACGCCATGTAGGCAATATTATAAAATAACAGTATTGAAACATAAATAAATGATGTAAGCAATAATGTTTAAATGTGTTGTGGAGTTAGCTAGAAACCACAACGTTTTATTAATTCTTGCAACTTAAAAAATAAAGACAATTTCCTAAAAAGAAAAGGTAATACACGGGCGTTTATTGAGCACTTACTAAAGTGCGAAGGTGTCTGTGTGTGGGCCGCAGCCTTTCCTAGAGGTAGCATCTCTTGAGATTGCAAATGTTCCAGGTGCGTGGTAGCTCGTGGCCTTTCATATCGCGCACTTTGTACGCGCCTTTGCCTAGTGCCTCTGTGACCTCGTAGGGTCCTTCCCATTTGGGTCCGAGTTTGCCTGTGTCTTCTGCATGGCTTGCATCGTTAGCGCGGTATACAAAGTCTCCTGGTTTGAAAGAAGTGTTTCTGACTTTTGCATCATAATACTTCTTCATCTTTGATTTAGCTTTTGCATCGCGTATAGCTGCTCGTTCGCATCTTTCCTCCAACAGATCCTAGTCGATGCGCCTTTCTTCGTCATTTGTTGTGACGTTGACTTCTGCTGTGCGGATGGTTGGCATTCCAATCTCTGCTGGTATAACAGCTTCTGTCCCATAGACAAGAGAGAAAGGTGTATCCCCATTGCTGACTTTGATTGTTGTGCGGTGCGCCAATAGGACATGTGATAATTCATCCACCCATCGTCCTTTATGTCTGTCCAAGCGTGCTTTGATTCCTTCACTCAGACTGCGGTTCGCGCGTTCAACCAAACCATTGGTTTATGGATGCTTAACTGACGCGAAGTGCTGTGTGATATTTAATTGCGCGCCCCAGTCTTTGAATGGGTTATCACAGAATTGTTTTCCATTGTCCGAAATTATCTCTCCAGATAGGCCAAAGCGGCATACAATGTTGTCCCAAACGAATCGTTTGACCTGGTTTCCTGTGATACTTGCCACTGCTTTTGCCTCGATCCATTTGGTGAAATAGTCTATGGCGACAATGAGGAACTTGAGTCCCCCTGCCACTACTGGAAAAGGCCCTGCAATGTCAATGCCCCATTTATAGAATGGCCATGGTGAGGTGATGGGTGTCAACTCATGTTGTGGTCGGCGCGGAATGGGTCTATGTACTTGGCAGTCGTTGCATCTTTTTATCATGTCTCGCGCATCGCGGTGCATGGTGGGCCAATAGTACCCAGATCGCAGGGCTCTCGCTACAACGGACCGTGGTCCTGAGTGCATACTGCAAGACCCAGTGTGGATTTCTCGCAGTACATAATCTGCCTGGAGAGGTCCGACGCACCGAAGCCATGGTTGTAAGAATGAACGCCGATATAGGATACCATCTCGAAGTTCGAATCTCTGCGCTATGCGCCGTATCCGTCGGGCGTCTTTCTGTTCTTGGGGGAGAGTTCCTTTGCTTATGAAATCTGTGATAGGTGTCATCCAAGTAGGATGCTCTTCATCTACCACTGTGGATATTTCCATCTCGAAGATGGATTTATTCATTAAGGTTTCCACCAACACTTGTTTTGACAAGTGTACAAAGCTTGTGGATGCGATTTTACTCAGCGCATCAGCCTTCCTATTTTCTCCTCTAGGGACTTGTTTGATGGTAAACCTGTCAAAATTCTTGATCAGGGATTTGGTCTTGTTGAGATATTGAATCTTGTGTTCCTCTTGGGCCACATATTCGCCTAACACGTGATTGGCTACTAAAAGTGAATCCACATTTGCCTCTAGGTTGCGTACACCCATTTGAGTTGCTATGCGTAGCCCAGCAAGTAGGGCTTCATATTCTGCCTCATTGTTTGTGGCTATGAATTCAAATCGCAGTGCGTAAGTGTATTCTGTTCCATCTGGGCTAGTGAGAATAAGACCTGCTCCTGATCCCTCTGCGCACGAAGATCCATCCGTGAATAGAACCCATGGTTCTTGTGATGGTACTTCGTTCTTTGGAGGTGGAGTATCATCATCTGGCTTCTCTTTGATGAAGTCAGCCAATATCTGTCCTTTGATCGCAGTGCGCGGCCTATAAGAGATGTTGTGCTCGCTCAGTAACACACTCCATTTTTGCAGCCGTCCTGATGCATCAGGTTTGGAGATAACTTGCTTAATGGGTTGGTCTGTGATTACAGCTATTGGATGCGCCTGGAAGTACCTGCGCAATCTTTTAGCTGCGAATACTAGGGCTAGGACCAGCTTCTCCATGGCAGTGTAGTTAGTCTTTGTCTTCTTGAGTGCTTTGCTTACAAAGTATATTGGTGTTTGAACAGAGTCTCGATCTGTCAATAGCACCACGCTAACTGCTCCATAAGTCGCAGATAGATACATGATCAATTCTTCCCCTGGTTGGGGTAAGACAAGCTTGGGTAGCGCTGCTAGGTGTTGTTTTAGCTGTTGGAAAGCTTCTTCCGCTTCTGGGGTCCATCGGAAGTCTCCCTTTTTTGTACACTTCGTGAATGTTTTAAAGATAGGGAGTGATTTGTCCGCTGATTTGGACAAAAATCGATTTAGTCCGGCTAATTTACCGTTTAATGATTGGACCTTTTTAAGTGTGCGCAGTGAAGGTAATTCGATGACCGCTTTTGTTTTTTCCGGGCAGGGTTTAATACCATCAGGTTCTATCAAGTATCCAAGAAACATACCTTCCGTGGCTCCAAAGGTACACTACTTGAGGTTCAACTTCATGTTGATTTTTCCCAATGTCTTAAATGTTTCCTCGATGTCACGTACCAATTCTTTTTCAGTATGGCTTTTTATGACTAGGTCATCGACATAAACCTTCAGGTTGAGACCCACTTGCTTCTCAAATGCGTTGTACACTAACCGCTGATATGTAGCACCCGCATTCTTTAAGCCAAAGGGCATTTTTGTATAGCAATATACCCCTTGACTTGTATGGAAGGCTGTTTTTTCTTCATCTTCCTTGGCCATTTGGATTCGGTGTATCCTTTGTATGCGTCTAGGAAGCATTTAAAGGGGTACCCGCACAAGGATTCTACCTTCCAATCTATTTCTGGTAGCTGGTAGCAGTCTTGTGGACATGCTTTGTTGAGATCGGTGAAGTCTACGCACATTCTCCAGCTACCGTCGCTCTTCTTTACCATCACTGGGTTGGAAAGCCAGTCGTGGTAATAGACTTCCCGCATGATACCTGCATCTACAAGCTTGTGTACTTCCTCCAGGATGGCTTTTGCGCGCTCTGGAGCTTGACCGCGCTTTTTCTGCCGTATTGGAGGATATCCTTGTCGGATTTCTAGCTTGTGCTCCATAATGACTCGTGGCACTCCGGTCATGTGCTTTGGTTCCAATGCAAAGATGTCTAGATTCTTTTGCAATAGTGCGCACACAGTTGCTCTGCCCTTGTCGGACAGTGACCCCCCAATTGATATATCTTGGTCTGGGTAGTCAGGATGGATTGCAACTTTCAGGTTTTTCACCTTGGTTGTGCGCTGTTCTGGGACGTGCGGAGTCTCGTTTGTCACTGTGTTGCACTCTTTTGGGAGTACGATGGTATTGTAGAGGGTAACGATACCTCCTTCCACTGGGAATTTGAGCATCCCATGCGCTGTGGATGGAACCGCGCGCATGGCTGATATTCCTGGTCTTCCAATAAAGCCATTGTATGATGAGGGAGACCTTATCACCATGAAGTTCATCCATGCTGTCGTGAAGTGGTGTTCATTACCGATTACCACAAGTATGCGTAACTGTCCCATGGGCCAAATCTTTTCACCTGTGAAGCCAGTCAGCGACGTCGTGGCCGGAATTAACTGACTCTGTATCTTTGGTTTTAGCCTCTTGAAGCAGTGCTCGTACATGATATCCGCGGACGCTCCTCTATCAACATATATGCGGTGGATGTCGTGACCCCCCGCTTGTATTTCAATGGTGAGTGGTTCCACCACTGCGTTGTCCGCAGTCAGAGTGGGGAAAGAGATTTGATTTCCCTTGGAAAACTTTTGGCTGACTTTTTGCCTCGTTTTTCGCTGCCATGATTGTATCATGTATATCATGTCCGCCTTGTTTTTTGGTATGTCTTTCTTGTTCCCATTCTTTTGTCTATCTTTCCCCTCTTTGATGTTTTTAACGAGGTAATCCATCTTTCCTTCTTTCACTAATTTGTCAATTAGCTGTCGTAACTGAACACACTCGTTAGTGGTGTGACCCTTCTGCTCATGATATTCGCAGTATCCTCCTCCTATGCGCTTCTCTTCTGGAGTGCGCATCGGTGGGGGTTTTGGGAAGTTTGCTCCCTCCGCCGCGAATATCTCTCTGGGGGTTTTCGTGAGTGGGGTATACTTGTCGTTATCCCGTCCACTACTTTGGTTGCGGTAGTTCCTGCTACGGTTGCCACTTTTGTCATTGGATTGTCTCCTAGACTGTTCTTGTGGCTTGTAGGTTGAGTAATCTTTCTTGCTATCAGCCGCCGCTGCTTCCCCTTGGATAAAGGATCTAGTGCGCTTTGTGAGTTCATCAAAGCTTTGGGGTACTTTATCGTTCAGCTTTCTTATTAGTTCTGGGTTATTGATCCCGTTCATTAACCCTGATATTTTTAGTACCTCGGGGCATGCCTTAACTTGAATGCATTCATCCTTGAAGCGCTCCATGTAGGCACTTGTGGATTCCCCTTGGTACTGTTTTACTCTGGCTAGTTCCACAGGGTTCTTTGCGCACTTCTTTCTTTGCATGAAATTTAAGTGGAATGCTTTCCGCAACTCTTCAAACCCGTTTATGCTTCTTCGTGGAAGCTTACTAAACCATGTTCGCGCATTTCCTACTAAAGTAGAATTAAACATATGGCACCACACAGGTTGTCGCCAATTTTCGATAGCAGCTGCTGACTCGAAAATTTTTAGGTGATCGTCAGGATCACCTGTTCCATCATATGTTTTAACATTGGTGGGCATGCGCCTTCTCTTTTTATCTGAGAAATCGCTGATGCGTCGCGTGAATGCATCAACCTTTTGGCGACGCCAAGGAAGGGAAATATCTTCGTCCTCTACATCACGACGTCGGTTTCTAGATTTCCAATGTCCTGTCTCTTCATCCTCATTGTCCGGGGAGTTACTTGAGGAGGAGTCATTCCTTCTATGACGCTTGCGCCGTTTTTCCTCGGAGTCCGAGCTTGGAGGGCTTCTACTTGGGGAATGTTGTCTCCTGAGCCTATCTTGGATTCTTCTGCTTCCTGATCTGGAGGTGCTCTCGCTCGGTGAGCGTTGTCGTCCAAGTCTGTCTTGTATCCTTCGACAACCAAGTCTAGCGTGGACATTGGTGCGCCTTTCATTGCCTTCGTATTCCTCCGAGTATTGAGAGTCAGATGTTGTACCAAGTCTATCGTGGACGTTGGTACGCCTTGCATTGTTTTCGCGCTCCTAATAGCGCGGTGGAGATTTTTTTGGGCCAAAGTTTAGCCAAGCTTGTAGGCCATGACTTGACCTTTTCCTTGCCTCCTCTTGCATGAGGCTAGTTAAGGTTTCGTAATTTTGAGATACAAAATTACTCAGCATCAACTCAGGTGTATCCTCTTCTAGTGTGAGGATGTTTGCCTCCGCATCAGGTCCCCTCTCGCGATTAGGTGCGCCTGGTGGCACAGTGTTGTCCACTATGGGTGCCGTTTGA
Source organism: Artemisia argyi (assembly GCA_030686995.1). NCBI lineage: Eukaryota > Viridiplantae > Streptophyta > Magnoliopsida > Asterales > Asteraceae > Artemisia > Artemisia argyi. The sequence goes on along the minus strand of CM060700.1, from coordinate 226,862,737 downwards.
TTGGGAGTAGCAAAGAGGGTGCGCTGAAGGTCTTCAGCGCTCAGGGCCACCATGGTGGCTTGGGTAATCCTGGTGGGCAATTCCACCGCGGGGAGAATCGGACTTATGCCCGTCTCCTGGTGGCCAGGCGCACTGGTTGTTCCAGAGGCTTGTCTAGAGGTCCAATCTTGATGTTTCCTCTTATGAGGATCATCACGTGTTTTTTCCCACTGCGGAGTCCGCTGTCCTGAGTTTTTGTTTTTTGTCATCCTAGTTCATAGTGTAGGGTCCCACGGAAGGCGCCACTTGTTGATACAAAAGTTGGGCTTTCCTTGTTTGGACTCCTTATTCTCGTACCAATTAGACTTTAGTGCTTGAATACCCGCGCACTAAGAAAGCAAACAACACCGTTAGGCTTATCGTGGGATTGTCTCCCACGATTATCCTTCGGCGTGAGAGTAAGTAATCGGTTTAGGGTTATAGTGAAGAGTTAGGGTTTTGTAAATCGTACCTTTAATGAGAATTATGTCATTCTATATATAGGCGCGGAATCCTCGTAGGTTTCTTGCTCCTTACTCTTCACACGCGTGGTGCTTATCTGGTCTATGGATCTCTATCCGTAAATAGAAGATCCTTATCTAGACCATAAATAGTTTGATCGGGTTTGGGCTGTTGTTAGCCCAAGCCGTTAGTATTGTGGCCCAACTCATTTGTCATGATAGCCCATTCGTGATAGACTTGGGCGTTAGTAATGTTTATCATTTGGGCTCGTGGCCCAAATATAGGCTATACGTCATCATACTTGAAGATAGACTTTCGAATGTACGAGATTGAGATTGACGAAAAGTTTGAAACTTTTATTAGTTGACGGTCTTTTAACTAAAAATGTTGTATATTTTTTCCTTGAACAACATCTTGAGTTACAACACCAACAACATAATATAAATCTTTTAACTAAAAATGTTGTATATTTTTTCCTTGAACAACATCTTGAGTTACAACACCAACAACATAATATAAATCTCAATTTACATAAGGCAAATGCACCACAGTATATTAGTAAGCAAACTTTCTTCTCCTTGATCGATGTTAGACTGAAAAAAAAAAAAAAAAAAAAAAAAAAAAAAAAAAAAACTTTCACCCTTATAATTTAGAAGAGTAACTGTACAATGTACAAGAAGTTGTTCTACTTGGCAAGATATTTACAAGTCATACCCATAACAATCGATTCATTCATAGAAATATAACTCACCATCTACATTCATTCCCAATCTTGTTTTCTAATGTAAATCGTTAAGGTAAAAAAAAAATATACACATTCTTCTAATGTAAATCGTTAAGCCACTACAAAAAAAAGGGTATAAATAACAAATTAGCATGCTTATAAAAAATACAATTACCAAAATATGACATTGTCGTTGAACATAATTATCAAGGTTAGCAACAAACTTACTTACACTAAGAAAACCAAATGTTACGTTTTCAAAATGATAAAAAGTTGAGATATTATATGAGTTAATAGGTACCAGAGTTGGTAAAAGATTCTTTGCATAAACCTAATACCAATATAGTATCCACCAACATAATACTAATCTAGACATGTAATATTGGTACACGCTATATTATATAAAGAAGCAATGTATCTTCTTTTTGGTCAATGTGGGATTGAAAAGCTTAAAAACAAATTCTCAAAAAATTAACCAACCGTTAGGGAGGTTTACGGCAATTTCTCTATAGCAAGGACTAAACATGAAATTCAGCTAAACCACCGGGACGATGTAATTTACTCATTGTATAAATTGTTCTGTAAAAACAAAAAAAAGAGGTAACATCACTCCTCGGTAAAAAAGTGAGTTGGTTTTTACAAAATCCCCTTGGCTTTAAAAGTGAAATTCTTCTTAACTATTGTTCCGAACAAAAGCAATTTTTATAGAGTAATGTGTTGAGAACCTTTCCTCATACCACACAACAAAACCACAAATGTTCGTATCTGATATATCATACACATACATCAAGTTACATTGGTTATGAACGTTTTTATACCTACATCACAATACGTTTGCAAATCGTTTACAATAGTTCTAATGTATATGATCAATCAAACTAGTTACTCATGCAACTCAATAATAATTATAAGCTCATCAGTATCAAATTAGTTACAAATGAATATTTAGATTAATTAAATAAATAATAATTATAAGCTCATCATTATCAAATAGATAATTAAAATTAATTATCGATTTTTTAATCTGAGCTTATACTTAAAATTTTATTTAATAATTAATATAAAAAAAGCTAATAATGTTTTAATAGCGAAAACTCTTGGGACAAAATTGGTAAGAACCAAAATAGTCGGTCGTATATGTCAAATGTCTGATGCTTTTAGATACCTTGGCCCCTTTATTTATAAGAAGTCTCCCCATGTAAACGTTGATGGACTCGGCGATGTGGTACAAGCATCCTCTTCTGTTTGTTCTTTTTGTCATACAAAAAGAATATTTTGCACATTAGCTTTTCATTTGTGTATAATCTTTGCTTTTTAATATCTAAAAGATGATGTGTTTTTCTTTCCATATACACTTCCTTATAATATTCAGCTAAGTTGTAGTGTTTTTCATGTCCTCTGAAACTTAGTTTATGAAACTGAAACATGCAAACCGAAACTACTTAGGAGGCATCTTTGTCCTTTTCGTTACATAGACGATGGTTTGATCCGGTTTACATGCTTTATGTGTGTGTTTCGTCGGTTTTGGGTCAAACCAAACCGAACCGAACCGACCCAAAAACCGACAACCGGTAATACATAGAACCGAAACCGAACCAAAAATGGTCGGTTCGGTCCGCTTCAGCTCGGTTTTCCGGATCGGCTCGGTTCGGTCGGTTTTGTGCTCAACCCTACACTCATCTATAAGGACCAATTGGTAGGTTATGAATCATTTTCCAATTTTAAACGCATCCCTCATTCTGCACATCGAACATTTGTATAAATTTAGTAAAATTAAGCATAAAAAGTGAAAAGGTATCGTCACTCGTTGGCTTAAAAAGTGAACTGGTTTTTAAGATCTTTTTCCCATCAGTTTGTTCTTCATCAGGTGATGTGGAATAAGACTTACTTTTGGCTTTGTTTTTCTTGTTAACAACTGTTCCAAGCAAAAGCAAATTTAAAAAGCAATTAGTTAAGACCCTTTTCTCATACCACATAACAACAATACAAATAAGCATACGTTTTACATACATCACAATTAGGAATGGCAGTGGGGTGGGTAGGGCTGGGCGACCATCACCATCCCCAAACCCGATTTGCAAACCATGCCTCAAACCCACCCCGATCCCCATTGGGGATCTTATCGGTGCACCCCATTGGGGCGATGCTCCCCTAAACCCACTCCGTTATCGGGGCACCTTTTCGGGAGTAATGCTCCACCAGATACACGTTGGTGCTCATTTGTTATGATTTTTACATCATATTTTAGCAATATGATTAGAAAAATGATTTGGATGCCTAAAAGCCACATAAAAATTAGTACTAAAGATATGATTGGTGCATTTAAAACATTAATTGGTGGAAAATGATGAAAAAGAAAAAACGTAGCACACTTATCAAAAGATGAATGAAGTAAGTCTATTGTTAGGTCTCATTCTTAGGCCTATATATCACCACTCAAAAACGTTGGTCATAATGGATACGTATATTTTATTTTGCTACCCGCGAAACTCGTGTATCTATAATCTAGATTTGATATATATGGTAGTGACTTTGTGATAAACTTCAGCTCCTTAAACATGCATGAACATATAGGTATGTTTGGCAAAAATGGCCGGTGCCGGTGCCGGTGCCGGTGCCGGTGCCGGTGCCGGTGCTGGTGCTGGTGCTGAAAAATATTATAAAATGTTATTATTTTTATAAGCTACATGAAGTAACTTTTGATTTTCAGAAATTATGGTAGATTATTTATTTTATATATACACAATCTCTTATAAGTTAGTTTGTCAAACAAATATTATTTTTAAAGTAGCTTATTTTTTGAAAAAATAATTATAATCTCTCAATATCTCATGTGACAAACATGAAACACAATTCATAATTATCTAGAATGCAATCATTTCTTGTTTTCACACGATATTTAAATTTTCCACATACGTGAACACTTCCGCAGATGCATAACCACCCAAAACACGATAATTTCTTTCTCATATCCACATAATTCTTCTTTCTTATACTGGTATATAACGGATTCAAACTTTAGTCATGGTAACCCATACAATGGACCGATTAGTAATGGCTAATGAGGAAATATGATTTTGAAGAGGTCTTGATCTTAAATATGTAATAAACAAAATTACTCTTAAAAATCAGATTCTACAAGCATGTACATTGACGCGTAACATGGTATATATACACATTATTAAAGCCACATGCGAGAGGTTGAATGTTGCTTTCATGGGGTTATAAATAGCACCAAATCCGTACTGACCTTGGATAAAATACTAGAAAACTTGTTAGTAGTTTAGTACCCTATTTTTTTATGGTAGTCGATATAGATAAGTTAGACTTGGTCCATGTGTCGTGTCACTGCCAAATGATAACATTTTTTTACCCAAGCAAAGACATTTGTCGAGTTAGGAACTTCATTATTTGCATTTTTCTACTAAGAATCATTTAGACATCATGCATGAGTAGAAGAAATTTTGTTGTTTTACCTCAACTAACTTGGTTTGTAGAGTAGCAATAGTCAAACAAAGCCATAAATTCTGTTGTATTAGGGGTGTCGCCGAGGGCCCTTTTGGCACATTTGCACATTAGTTGCACATTGCCCACTTCATTTATAAGAAGTCTCCCCATGTAAACTTTGATGGATTGGGCGATGTGGGACAAATGAACAAACACCCTCTTTTGTTATGTAAAAACCACGTAAATAAGATCTTACACTCATATTTTGTACATTAGCTTTTCATTTGTGTATAATCTTTGCTTTTTAATATCTAAGAGATGATTTATGATTATTATTATTATTATTATTATTATTATTATTATTATTATTATTATTATTATTAGAACTATAAAAATTTACATGAAGTTGAATGAGAGTCTAGACACAAGCTGTGCTCCCACTCCTTTCTGAATACAAAAGCTAACACCACTTTTAGCATTGTTGGAGTGGCTACTGGCAATAGACTTAATTCATGAAAGTATGTCCAAAACCTCTGTATCGAATTCTCAGAATGTAGAAAAAGCAAATGGTATGAACTTGTATCCGTTGTCATATTATTATTATTATTATTATTATTATTGTTATTATTATTATTACTACTATTATTATTATTATTATTATTATTATTATTATTATTATTATTATTATTATTATTATTATTATTATATACAGTTCCTCATAACTTACACTTGGGTTGTAGTGTTTTCATGTCATCTGAAATTTAGTTTATCCAACTGAAACATGTAAACCGAAACTAGTTAGGAGGCATCTTCATCCTTTTCATTACAAGAAGATATAATATGAATAAAGGGGCACGCACACCTATCAAATATTCATAATGAAGCCTATGCTTGTTGTCACTCGAGCTCACCTAAATCACTTGGGACAACACATGATCCAACCATACAATTGTAATACATATAAATGTGATGCTTGTCGTGTCGTTTTTAATAGTTGATGTTAACGTGGTCTAAACAGAGGAGAAAATCACCTCCCTTAAAGATTACATCCCAATTTAAACTTGTATATAACAATAATAAAGATAATGTTCAAGAGAGTGATTGTTTTGCAAAAACTATGGAATTAGGTGGATAAACCAAAGTCCTATCATATCACTGTTTATTTGGTTCTGAAAAGAACCTTACAATATATATATATATATATATATATATATATATATATATATATATATATATATATATATATATATATATATATATATATATATATATATATATATATCACACTTTAATCGTTATGAAATTACATAATCTGTCTATGGATATGCTTTTTCCCACATGTAATGGATAATCTACTTCGACTTCATTGATAGCTTACAATATGCAATCAGGCAAAAGTTACCTTCCATTCATATAAAGGTTAACCACGTATCTAAGATTGATAACTTCGTATATGTCAAATATCGACGATTGACAGGAATAACTTGTTATTGAACATTTTGGCTATAATTTTCCTTGTTTATTACTACTACGTTGTTCTGAAAGTATTTGGGAAAAATGTCTAAAAATACATCTAACTTACCACTTTTTCCTATTATATGCACGAACTTTTTTTTTTCTTATTGTATTCATAAACTATCTTAATCTTTCTATTGTATCAATATTACGGCTGAGTTATGATGTGGCAATACTTAATCACATTAATTATGGTGTAATTAATAGAATAAAAACCCGTAATATTGATACAATAGGAAGATTAAGATAGTTTATGCATACAATAGAAAGAAGAAGAAAAAAGTTCATGCATACAATAAGAAAAAGTGGCAAGTTAAATGTATTTTTGGACAATTTTCCTAAAGTATTACTACTGTTAATTAAACACAATGTTGCGAAAATGAAACTTGGGTGGGGAATAAAGACCCTTTATTTGGTACAAGGTCATTGATTCTTTACCTGTCAACAATTTATTCATTAATTACTGGTTGCTCACTCAAAGAATTTTCAGTAATTGACATAAGATTGTTAAACAGGTTCCATGGCCTGCATATGCAACTTTCGAAAATTTCATAAATGATAAACTAAAGCATCCAAAGTGAAAATAAGTAAGGTTGCCATTTAAAACCTTGTCGAAAAAGTATATGTAAAAACCAAAACTTGACCACCACTATTACATAAGATTAGAGTACCAAATAATGAATCAATGGATTAGTACAAACTATTTTGGCCCTTCAAATTCTAGACAACTAGTAGATCATTTCCCTTGACACTAGTATGTTAAACAATATCCATCCTAATTTAGAACATATTCAAACATGGTTAAGATAAGTTTATCACTTGAACAATCTACCATGATTATATTCAAACTCGTTTCAACATTCTACCATTTTCATCAAGATAGCAGTTTGACTTTTTGAAGAAGTCAACGCTGTAAGTTGAACATCAGGCATTAACTTATTAACTCAAACTTTGAAAGCTTCAAAATCATGTTCCTATAGTTTGTTAGGGGGGAGGGAGTGGTCACCAATTTACCAAACTTTGCCTAATTGCCACATCATCATCTACCAATCATAACCTTCCAACTCAAAGTTTACCAAAGTTTACCAAACTTTACCAAAATGGTGGCGGCGGTCACCAAAGTTTACCAAATCCACATTTTCCACATCATATTTTTTTAATACATATAATCCAACAAAAAATATATAAAATTAAAACATAACATTTTATTAATAACAAAAAAAAAAACATTACACAATACTTAAAAAAAAAAAACTACATAAAATTAAAACTACATAAAATTAAAACAAACCATTACATAATACTTAAAAAAAAGCACTAATCGTCATTGAGGTATGGCAAGTCTTGAGCGGCCACGTACTCCGTGAGATCATACCGAAGACGATGATGGACGTCTTCGTCTAGTAACTCGCCTAGGACATTATCATCAAACACTGGTTGTACCGGCTCATCCATTATATGAACCGATGAGATTGCTCGCCCGTCGCCTTTTATGATCATATTATGCAAAATAATGCAAGCGTGAACAATTTTCCCTATTTTTTCTTTGGTCATAGGCCGGAGAGGTCGACTGAGAATTTTCCATTTTCCTTTGAGAACACCAAAGGCTCGCTCGACATCCTTTCTTGCCCCCTCTTGTAACTTCTTGAACTTCTTTTCCTTTGGGTCGGTCGGATACGGGTAAGCTTTAACTAACGTTGACCACTTAGGATAAATTCCATCCGTAAGATAGTATCCACGTTTATAAAAGCGTTCACCAATATAAAATGAGCTATTCGCCGCCGTTCCATTTCGCTCGTTAAGATACAAATCAGACTGATTCAACACGTTGATGTCGTTGTTCGACCCCGGTGGACCAAAAAAAGCATGCCAAATCCATAAATCTTGTGAACTCGTAACCTCAAGCATAATAGTCGGAACACCATGGTCACCTCTCGTGTATTGCCCTCTCAAATGTCTTGGACAATTTAACCATTCAACGTGCGTACAATCGAGGCTACCAAGCATCCCGGGTATGTGATGTCGAGCCTCATGAGCCTGGAAAATGCATGCTATGTCGTGTGCCGTCGGCCTACGTAGATACTCTCGACCGTACAACTGAATGATGGCGTCACAAAAATGACCAAGAGTCTCACGTGACGTTCTTGCCGCCATACACAAATACTCGTCATACTCGTCAGGGGGATTGCCGGTTGCGAGTTGCTTAACGGCCGAAACACATTTTTGTATGGCCGTGAAACTTTTTTTCCCCCGCGCATCATAACCTTCTTGAAAATACGGGTATCTCTCTTCAATGTCGGATACTATTTGTAAGAACATGTTTTTATTCATTCGGAATTTTTTCCGAAAATAATCCTCGTCATACTTTGGTTCCTCAACGAACCAGTCATTAAGAAGAGTTTCAAGACCAACGTCCCGATGACGATCTACAGATTGACGGGGATGAAAACTAGAGCTCGCCGTATCTTGAAGATGTTCAACGACGGATAACATAAATTGAAGCGAGGTACCATGAGTTTCGTCGGACGAAGTCGGGAAAACGTATTCGGATCCGGATGAGGAATCGGAAGACATTTTTTGGTAAAAGGGTGTTTTAGATTTTTGGGGAAGAAAATTATATGTGAAATGGTATGTATATATACTTAAAAAAAATAAAGGATTTTTTTTTTTTTTTTTTTTTTTTATTTGAAATGGCCAACGGCCAATTTTTAAAAAATCTGGCCGTTGCTCCTTGGTTTCCACACATTTCATTCGGCAAATGTTACCGAATTTTTGGTTTACCGATTTTTGCCGATCGGTGGCGGCGGTGTTGCCGACCTTCACCGACCTTTTGCCGAGCTTCACCGAGCCCACTCCCTCCCCTCTTAGTACTGAAAAGGTTCAGTAACTTCCATAAAAGCCAGTCGAACCCCACCATATTCATTAAGAAAAAAGTTAGAAAAAACTTCGTGTATCTAGTTATAAAATGATTATTGCCAATATCTTTATCAAACCCCACCATATTCAGAAGTCAACACTTAAATTATCTAGCTTCGTTTCTGATTAACATAAATATGAAAACTTTGTCTCCAAAGTATAAAAACCAAAACTTGAACACCACCATTACTACTGATCAATTCCCTTGACACCACCATCCTAATTTAGAACATATTTGTACAAATTGAAACATGGTTATGATAAGTTTATCACTTGAACAATCTACCATGATTATATTCAAACTCGTATCAACATTCTACCATTTTCATCAAGATAGCAGTTTGACTTTCTTAAGAAGTCAACTCTGTAAGCTGAACATCATGCATTAACTTATTAACTCAAACCTTGAATATTACAAGCTTCAAAATAATGTTTCAATATTTTGTTAGTACTGAAAAACATTCAGTAACTTCCATAAAAGCCAGTCGAACCCCACCATATTCATTAAGAAAAAAGCTAGAAAAAACTTCGTGTATCTAGTTATAAAATGATCATTGCCAATATCTTTATCAAACCCCACCATATTCAGAAGTCAACACTTAAATTATCTAGCTTCATTTCTGATTAACATAAAATATGACAGAAAACAAAATCAATCATATATACTATTAACAGCTTCATGTTGATGCAACTCTCCTGTTGATGACCCTTCAAATCTGTTGAACTAAAAAGCCTTTGAAGTTTGAACTATTGATATCTTCTGTAGGACGATACAACAGGGAAGTTGAGGTTGAAATCCCAAAACTGATTGACCCCAATGCAAGGCCTCGAGATCGAACATCGAGTTCATTATGAAAACGATCAACAATGTAAACAAAAATAACATATTAACACACATTTCTATCCATCGACATCTGAAATTTTCTGAATATAACATCTCTTTGTCAGTTCAATAGGAATATGCCATAGAGATGAAGAAATGTATCTACCGTTGTATTGTGATTATGACATTAATATTGTATCGTATATTAAAGTTTTAACTGCAACACATGTAAATGATACTTGTGGTTCATGATAATCAAATCACTTATGACACCTTACGCCCTTACTGAGTTTATTTATAACGTGATAATATCCAATCTTGCATTAAAAGGCCACCATTTTCAATACGAATGCAGTTTGACTTTCTGAAATGATCAACGGATTCAACGCTGTTGGCTGAAATCCATGAACTGATCGTATATAAATTCAAACTCTAAGTTGATTTCATGTCGGATAAAAAAGACAATTTTGACAAGATTATACAAAGGGGCAACTTTCAGTTTGAAATATAATGTCTGAAAAATAAAGCAAACAAATTCTCAAAGCTGTCTAAAAGTACTAAGAATGTGATCAATAACGTTTAATGATTGCTAAAACATGTTAAATAGGTTCAAAAGATCCAGTAAACACTCACAAATATGCCCTTTGATACAATTCCATGTCAATAACAGATTCATCATCATCGTCGTCGTCATCATCATCGTCATCATCATTATCATCAATAATACGCAGATCTTTCAACTGATAAATGCTCTTCGGAAGACGAGTTATGCCTGTACCTCTTATATCCAACTCTTTCAAACATTCTAAATGTCCAATTTCTTCAGGCAAATCCTCAATTCGAATACAATTATAGAGATCTAAACATTCCAGATGATCCATCTCACAGATGCTGTTTGGAATATCTCGTAAAGATATACAATTCATTACAATGAGCTTCTCCAAACATTGTAATCCGCCAATATCCTCAGGTAACTTCTCAAGAAGACAACAATGCCTGATTTCAAGATATTTCAGGTGTTTCAACATATAAAGACTATCTGGAAGACTTTTAATATCTGTATACCGCAAACTTAGCTCCTCTAGACAATCTAACCGGTCAAGGTTCTTGGGCGCTTCTGGAATACCACCTATAAGTGTAAGTTTTCTTAAACATTGTAAACCACAGATAATATCTGAAAAAGAATCCATGTTTATGGGAGCACCTAAACCTAGAATAATAAGCCTTTCAAGATTCCCAAAAGATGAAGCTGGGTCTTCTTCATAACGACAGGAAAACTGAAACTCTGGCCAAGTATTGCCAGGATCACATATACCTGTATCATCTGCATCATCTGCATCTGCAATCAGATGTAACTCAGATAAAGTAACAACCTCAGGTGAATCAAGCTTTTTGTCAAACTCAAAGGATTTAAACCTCCCACAATGACTGATGTTTAAGTGGAGAAGCTTTTTCAGACCTTCTGTAGAAGCATTAATTTCTTCCAAATCATAACAATCATAAAGATCCAAGCTTTCAAGATTTGGAGTAACCCCGAGGTGAAGGGTCCTCAACTTCTTTAAATTATAAAGGTTGAGAGATCTGAGTTTTGGACTTTGAGCAGGCATGTGTAATTTTTCCAATCTTTCACAATAATCGATACATAACTCCTTTAGATTTGGAGTAACCTGGAAATGAACTTCTACCAAATTATAACATCTTTCAAGAAATAGTGTCTCAAGATTCGGAGCCACACTAAGGTCAAGGGTCCTCAATTTGAAACAATTGATGAACTTTAGGAACCTGAGCTTTAAAAAAGGCTGTGAAAAGCAACAAAAAATGGAAAGATAAAATGTTAATTGGTGTAATGAGTAACAAAAGAGGGAAAGATAAAACAAGCAATTAAAGAATCAACCATTAATTAATTATTCTACGTACCTTTTCTTCTCCATCTTTCCAAAGTTGAACCATATTGCTGTAATAAATATCAAGTCCAACAAGATTATTTGGTTGAAATGTTTTTGGTAAACTTGAAAAAGGATATTCATCCCAACTCAGAAATCGTAAGGCATTTGGAAGGTGTAGACTATCTTCATCAAACTTCCAGGCGATGTGATTCAATCCATATGTACTCACATAAAGAAATCTAAGTTCCTTCATGTTTGCGAGACAGTTCATTAAAATTCCAAAATTCCATCCATATGGGTCATCCAGTGTTAGACATTGTGTTGCTTGGGTAGCCTGTAGGTAATTCAAATAGCAGTAGAGACCATGATGAGATTTGTTTCATTACAAAACAAAATGTGAAGTTAATTTCCCCAATTGAAATGAAATGTTTAGGTTAGGGTTGTTTCTAATTTTTATAAAATTTGGGGATTTTTGTGCTTTTCAATTAAATTAGAGGAATTGGTTAGATTTGATATTCAAAGGTTAGGGTTTTCGTTAAATTTGGGGATTTTTGGGTGATGGTGTTGAAATGAAATGATGATGTTGTTGTTGTTTGAAATTCATAAAGAATGAAAGATAACAATTTGGTTTATCTGTATTTATATTTTATTAAAATTTAAAAACTTTATTATTCTAAATACGGCAAAGCAAAGCAAAGCAATACATAAGAACCATTCTAGCATGTTTTGTGTGTCTCTCTCTCTCTCAAAGTAAAGTTGGTAAAACCTTTCTCTCTCTAGAATTTATTACTGTAGAATTTTTGTGTTTGTTGTGGTCAAAGACTCAAAATGAGACCACACAGAGAATAGAGAGTGGTTCTAGAAAGGATTATTTACCAATTTACCACCCCTCACTACACAACTAATGTTTTTTCAAATTTTGAATTCTTTCTTGCTTTTATACGTTATTAGTCAAAACCATTATTGTCGTTTTTAATCACTTTACATTTCTGCATCATTGTTGATGATGATAATAATAATGTTTAATGTGTTTTAACAAAACAAGCTTATAACGTAAATTTATGTGTACATGATTGATCAGATGGAAGGTTACATACACTCAAAGGCCCATTAATCTTTAGCACTACACTGTATTTGACTAGGCGTTAAATGGCTTGTTATCAAAAATTTGTTTTTGTACCATGACTAATTGTACTTTTAGAAAAGCAAAGTATCCGAAGTTGGTACTTACCTTGTTATTAGCCAATATATCTACAATTTCCTCCTTAATCCATAACCGGGTATGCCTTTCAGGTTTTTTGGGGTTCGGTCGACGAACAATATTCTTGCCCATTTCTTCTATATGGTCATGCATTTTCAACTGCCCATATTCATCATAAGTTATAAGAGATTTCAGTTCAAGAACCCTTAAACCAATCCGAGCACGAAATCCACAGCTTTCAAGCGCTGTGATTGCCGCGTCTTTCAGCCAACCTTTAAGTATGCATGCAACATCTAGGAATATTTCCTTGTAATCCTCCTCTAGATCGATATAGCTTAACTCCAAAACTTTCATGGTTTCATTCAATGGAATTGTTTTTAGTCTTTCTAACGCATCTTTCCATTCAAGATCATCTTTGCCACATAGAAAAGATCCCAAAACTTTGATTGTTAAGGGAAGACCAGCAGCGTAATGTACAACTTGTTTTGATAGCTCTTTGTACCCTTCAATTGGAATCTCTCTCCCAAATGCATGCCTACTAAAGAGCCACATTGCTTCCTTATCGTCTAACAAATGTACATCACGAATCAAGTTCATTATGATTCTACTTCCTGGCTTAAACCAACTACGGTCACCGGCTAACGCCATAAGTTGTTCTATATTATCAACATCATCTAGAACAATGAGAACCTTTCTTCCACACATCTTCTTTTTCAGCAGGCTTTTCCCCTCAAGAACACTACTTACGGTGATGCCCTGATCAGATAGACCATCCGAAAGTACTTGTTTTTGTAATAACTTCAAACCAGACATAGACGGTTTTGATTCTTCCCTGACGTTTTCAACAAAGCTACAACCTTCAAACTGAAAGGATATATGATCATAAACAGCTCTGGCCAAAGTCGTCTTGCCCGCACCTCCCATCCCCTTGATCCCTATCATGCGAACATCGTCGACACCTAATTCTAAGGATGAAACAACATTGTCTATCCGGGTCTTCATGCCTATTAAGTTTTCATCAACACCCGAATTAATAAACCGTAACTCTAATGATATCTCTTCAACTATCTTCTGAACGAGTTTAGCTTCATGCCTGTATGTTAAAGATGTTGTTGCACAATCAATTACAGATCTATAACACATAAAACTGTAAATGAGGTAATGACACACTGATATAATCATAAATCATTTTCCGATCCCTCGAAAAAGAATTAAGTATGAGTCAGAAGTTGACAATACAATAAGAGATGAACGCTTACAGCATAGATATTGAAAGAATAGCATATAGACAAGGTCGGTTGGGTAAAGGTGATTTTTATAAAAAAAATTGGTAAAAGATAATTGATATAACTATGTTACAACAATAAAAATCATTTTTAGCTAAAAATACATCTTGATGACTTTCGACCCATTTGACCCGTTGAGATGTAAATAATGTAATGTAACCCAAAAATTGATCAGGAAAATATTATATATGACGGAAGAAATTACCCATCAAAAATGTTCTTCAATTCCCATCCAGCGAGATCAGCAGCTTTTTTGAGAGCTTCTCTCCATTTCCCAGCAGATTCATCATTTACATGTTTAGCAAAGGCAACTTCAACAACCCCATTTTGCTTGCGGACTTCCGAGGGCTCAACATCGAGGAACACGGGATAAACAGTATGCTCACTCATCTTCTGGCATTCCATAATTTTCACAAGCTCGTCTAAGCACCAAGATGAAGAAGCGTAGTTCTTGGAGAAAACAATAATATAAAATTTTGAGTCTTCAATGGCTTGGATAAGTTCATCACTGATAGTTTTCCCTTTTGTGATTTTCTTATCATCCTTATAAGTTTCAACGCCTTTTTGCTGAAGAGCATGATATAGATGATCAACGAAATTCTTACGAGTGTCTTCACCTCTAAAGCTTAAAAAAACATCATACTTGAAGCTCTTTTGAATGGATGAAGTTGAAGTTGACGCCATTAATGTAAGTAGGGTTCAAAGGGTCTTCAAGCTGTCGTTTCAAAGAAATAGACAAGTTAACAAGTGTATATGTGAAAAAGACAGTGTAAACAAGATGGATGTGTTTGTGTAGAAATTTCGTGCCATGAGGTGCATAAACAAAAACCACTTAATTGCTCAATGAAAAGGAACGATAAGATTCACAGTTTTATAAAGGCTTCTTGCAAATATTTGGTTCTAGTTGTTTCAACTTTCAAATAATTTGTTTATTGATATTTTGTTAAGAATAATGCTTTCTATCTACAATAAACAGCTAAGTATCAAATACGATTGTTAAAAAGTCATTACATGTTTCATTAGTGGCTTTTTTTTTTTTTTTTTTTTTATTTTTTATATACCAAGTCAATCACTATTCACAATTAGCATTTGTTACAAACAATTGTTAAAAAGTCATTACATGATGTTTTTGGTTGAAAAAGTGTGGAACAGGGGTATGCAAAAGGCTTATGTTGCATTATGTACATTGACCACTGTTATGGTATACTTTTTTTTTTTTTTTTTTTTTTTTTTACCATACTATACAATAATGCATCTGAAAACTATTGATTATGAATGCTACAAGTATGATCATTTACAAATGAAGCACATCAATGATCGATCACATGCCTTTGATTCACACAACTCCCAAAACCAATATTCCTTCCGTCCCACGCTAAGTGTCCACCATGTTATTTTGGGATGTCTCTTAATCTTTTAACCAATGAAAATAAACTTAAGTGGGTAGAGATAATATTTAATTGGTAGATATGTAGTTAACGAGATTTTCTAAAATTATATACATTTTAAAAGTGGACACTTATTATGGGCGACGGGGAGTAGTACTTACGAAAATGAATAATCTTGAGAATGCAAGATTTAATTTAAGCATACTACACTTCTTGCAAATCACCATACTTGTATAAAGATATAAAGATTAACTCCCCTCAAACACCAGTTCTTAACTTTGAGATCCACATATTATTTCGATTTCCATGCACAAATACAAGATATTACTAATTAGTAACCCCGTAAATTTCTTCCAATCATACAAGCAAATTTTCTAGTACAAATATCAAATATCTTAGCATAGTCATATAAAACCACCGCCAAATCATACTAGGTGCACATTTGGGGTTGGCCAAAATATATAGTTTGACTGAATACATCGGTTAAGCCGCATACATCTAAGTAAAAGACTATGGGTAACATGAACAAGGATATATAAACTCTTATAGTCATATTATATATTTTTGAACCATTCTTTTGTTTCCAAAAAAGTGGTGACTTAGTTAGATCGATGAATACCTTTCATATACCGAGACGTTGGATTGTATCTTGAGAAAAAAAAAACACAACAGTTGAAGTTGAAAGAGATGAACGTGTAAACTAGATCGATCTTGCAAGGATATATGTGGACAATCAAAGGCCAGTGAAATGGTCAATCAAATATATACGCGTACTAAGAATACTTTTGGAAGTATTTGAACTTTTGAATAAGAGTAAATTACATGGATGGTTCCTGTGGTAGTGTGGTTTGCTCAAAATTTCATTTGTCGTCCCTCAAAATTTAAAGTTGCTTGGACAGTCCATATCTTTGCAAAGAATAACACTCGTAGTCCTTTTATTTAACCGGTATTAAGTGGATTCTATTATCATTTACACGTTAGCCCTCTTAGCTAACGACCGTTGACACAGTAAATCATTTTTCGACCAGTAAATTTGTTTGGCCTAATGTTACAGGGGACACCCTAACGTAACTCACCCCAACATCCAGTAAATCGGTTTTAGCCTAACAAATTTCGACCAAACAGACTCTTAATATTAGTTGTCAAGTGACCATCCGGTAAATCATTTTTTATTCACAAAAATAGAACTACTGTCTTTTGACCAAACAAAACTTCATATTAGAGGTCATATTATCTTTCTGTTATACCTAGAGGTGGCAATTTGTGCCCAAAATAAAAAAAAAAAAAAAAATTTTGATAAATGGACAAATTTTTAAAAGATTTGGGTACATTTGGTCCCCTTTTTTTTGAAATGGGCATATATTGCCCATTTAGAAATTAAATGGGCACATGTTTTTCTCTCGCATTAAATTGTTTTTAATGAAAAACTTATGGATATAATATATTTAGTTACTTAAATATAAATGAGGTGTTACGTTTTAAGAATTTTTTTTTTTTTGTTTTAGGTCTTTTTTAAGACGATTCGTATAACATGCGCCCGTTTGGCCCGCGCCCGTTTAGCCCGTGCCCGTTTAGCCCATAGTCCGTTTAGCCCGTAGCCCGTTTAGCCCGTAGCCCGTGCCCGCCCGGTCCGCCCGTTTTGCCACCTCTAGTTATACCAAATCTTTGTTACTAAAAACAAACTGATATAATTTAACTAAAATAATACGCTAGTAGTTATTGGACTAAAAAACAAACTTTCTAGGCACAATCGACGACTTTTAATTCATAGTTTAAGTAATAAATAAAATTATTATGTTAAACATAGTACGTAATTTTTAAAGACATTGACAAAAGATAAGAGATCTTTTTTATATATGTATTTAGTTATTTAATTTTTTTTTGCAAATACCGATTCTATTAAATTTGAATATGGTTTATTTTAGAGTTAATTACATAGATGGTCACTGTGTTTTACTTGAAATTTCACTATTAGTCACTGAACTTTTTTTTTGATGGGCCTAGTCACTGTGGTTTGCTGTTATTACGGCCTAGTCACTGAACTTTTTTTTTCCGAATGAAATGACCAAACAGCCCTTGTCATCTTATTTGAACTAACGACCATTAGTCTTTTAGACTAACGACCGTTAGAGAACAACCGAAAACTTGGTTTTCTAACGTTTTCGTCCGGTCTTTATACGTTTTCATCCGTTATTTCACGTTTTCGTCCGTATTTACAGGTTTTCGTCTGTATTTACACGTTTTCGTCCGTTTTTACACGTTTTCGTCTGTATTTACACGTTTTCGTCCGTTTTTACACGTTTTCATCCGTTTTTACACGTTTTCATCCGTATTTACACGTTTTCGTCCGTATTTACTCTTTTTCGTCCGTTTTTACACGTTTTCATCCGTTTTTTCACGTTTTCGTCTGTATTTACACGTTTTCGTCCGTTTTTACACGTTTTCGTCCATTTTTACACGTTTTCCTCCGTATTTACACGTTTTCATCCGTTTTTTCACGTTTTCGTCTGTATTTACAGGTTTTCGTCTGTATTTACACGTTTTCGTCCGTTTTTACACGTTTTCGTCTGTATTTACACGTTTTCGTCCGTTTTTACACGTTTTCATCCTTTTTTACACGTTTTCATCCGTATTTACACGTTTTCGTCCGTTTTTACACGTTTTCATCCGTTTTTTCATGTTTTCGTCTGTATTTACACGTTTTCGTCCATTTTTACACGTTTTCGTCCGTATTTACACGTTTTCATCCGTTTTTTCACGTGTAATTTTTCGAAAAAAATTTTCAAAAAAATTATTTTGAAAAAAAATAATTTTTCGAAAACGTGTAAAAACGGACGAAAACGTGTAAATACAGATGAAAACGTGAAAAAAACGGATGAAAACATGTAAAAAACGGACGAAAACGTGTAAAAACGGATGAAAACGTGTAAAAACAGACGAAAACGTGAAAAAACGGATGAAAACGTGTAAATACGGACGAAAACGTGTAAAAATGGACGAAAACGTGTAAAACGGACGAAAACGTGTAAATACAGACGAAAACGTGAACAAACGGATGAAAACGTGTAAAAACGAACGAAAACGTGTAAAACGGACGAAAACGGAAAAGGTGTAAATAATTTTTCGAAAAAAAATAATTTTTCGAAAAAAAATATTTTTCTAAAAAAATAATTTAGAAAAAAAAATATTTAACGGAAAAGGACTAACGTTGCAATGCTAGTTAACGGACAGTTAACGGAAAAGAAGAGGCAAGGGCTTTTTGGTCATTTTATTCGAATTTGGACTAGATCTGTAACATATGCAAACCACAGTGACTGAATCAGTCAAAAAAAAGTTCGGTGACTGAAAGTGCAAAAAAGGTCAAACCATAGTGACCATTTATGTAATCAACTCTTTATTTTATGAATATAATTATTAATAATATTTGCTTTTATTAGATATATTTAGTTTTTCTCAAATATTTACCTTCTTCAGTCGATTTTGAAATGACATTTCCTTTTATTATCTAAGAGATGATCAGTCAATCAATCGGGATATCCATTTATTAGGTTCCTCGTTTTATTTGGTTAGGTTCTTAGTTTGTGAAATCTTTTACTAGACCAAAATCGAGCCAAAATGATTATGGTTCAAATCGAATTTTAATTCAGTTATACTTGTTTGATTTTCATCCATTACAACCCCAAATCAACTACTTTTAGTCTTATAGTCATCACGTGATAAGTAAACAACATATACGTGCGATATCTTTCAAGGTTAGTCATCGCGTGACTCTTTTAGTCTTTCTAGTGGTTAATGCTAATGCGTTTTTTTTTTTTTTTTTTTTTTTTTTTTTTTTTTTTTTTTTTTCCTGTTAGAGATTTAATTACTTGCAGCATTGTGTTTGATGGATTACTTTGATACAGTTTGGTTTCACTCGGCCGAGACAACTATAACTAACAAAACAATAAGTATAGTTGAAATAGAGCTGACAATGCGCCACAACACATAACCACATTAGCCTCAAGACGCATACTTAACTGAGATATGTATCTTTAAGTAATAAGTAATACATCAAAAAGAAAAGTAGGTTCCTAGTTATGCAACATATTTAGGTTAAAACAACAAGATCAAAAATGGATTAGGATAGTTTTTGTTGTTCACAGAAATGGTATTGGCTGGCTTAATCTTTGTAATACCTATTTTTTTTACCATCATAGCCAATAAACCTGTGTAAACCAGATGACGGGTTATGATATATAGTTAAAACCACCACCCCTGGTCTTCCTTCTACGCACCATTCCGCTAACCTTGTAAAAGTGGGCTGCTCCAAGCATGCAATATTAAACAAAATTATATTAATACCATATATAAAGCATAAGACATATAGAAATCAGGATATCCTTTGTTTAACCTCGATTAGGCACTCGATATGGACATGCAAATAGTTGAGGACAAAATGCGTCACTGTGAAATAGACCCGCACAATACAGACTGTATATATAGAAAAGAAAATCCAGAAACAAAGGGATGACTAACCTTTTTCATACTTGGGTATCAACTTGCTGGATTTGGCTATGTTATTGAAACAACTCACTTTGATCGGTTGACGATTCGTGAGAACAAACTTGCTAAGTGTTCTTGCACCGTTAGCAGAATCACATTCGACTGAGACCTCATACACTCCAAGTTTCCCTTGTTCAATTGCCTCTATGGTCATGTAGAAGTAATACTTGGAGGTCAATTTATAGTATTTGCAGTCATAGAATACAGCCTTGGTGACGTCGTTTTCTGCGTCCTCGTTGACATACTAACAAGTAACAACATAGAATTTATTTACATGTAAGCAAAACAGTTAACGATGGAGACAGTCTCCAAAATTAAAAGGTGGAAGAAATATAACAACCATACCGTCTGATAAGACTTGTTGAAGGCATCAACGGCAAATTCACCAATTAAATCAACAAGAGGATCAGTATCGTCAACTGGAATTAAATCTTTCTCCATCGGAAAACTTATACATTCACGTGCATCCTGCCACACGGATGAAATATATTATGAAATATGTATGCGCCACAAACATGCATATGTCTGTTCAGAATCGTGGATGTAGGTGTATATATATGAGAAAAGAAAAAGAGGGACGGATATAACTGATACATACAATTGCTTCATCGATCGTTTTAAACTTCATCCAGACTTTATGCTCCTCTTCATTCAACGGATTGCCGTTGATTTTAGGGGAACTCCCTGAAAGAGAAAACTTACCAAGTTACCATCCATGTGTTAACACATACATGGACGATTACACACACATATCCACATTATCATTCATTAACTAATTGATGACTTGTTATTTTTCTATTAGCACAAGCAACATTAATAAGGAATGGAATGCTTACTGGTTTTCCTTTTGAGCTTCTTTTTGGGTAGTGTAGGAGGCTTGGGCAGATTAATTGTAAGGCCGGTTTCGTGGTTGCTGCAAGAAAACGGTAAACAAAAACTGAGGTTTAAAAGCTAGCTCTTATTATTTTGTTTTATAAAGTTCGAATATTATGAATATAAAGGCGCCTAACATACTATTCCCAGCTAGAAGGCAACTCATCATTCGATTTGTAGTGCACGGAAAGACGGTTAATCCTGCTTTTAGCTGATACTCCTAGTTTTTTAGCACTTGTGTCGTCGTCCTCGACCTGAAACAATGACCAAATGAACTTATTAACGTATTATTATGTAAGTTGGCCGAAGCATGATTGTGGGCCTAGGGACGTTAGTTTCATGTGCTTAAATGTGTAATGTCTAAATACTTAACTATTATTATAAGCCATAGTTATTGGGTTTTGATTATCTAACACCGTGTTTATAATGAAAAAAAAAATGTAGGATACTTTGTATTATTCATCACTATTTATCGACAATTAATTTTCTTACTTGATTCGTACGCCTGCACGATGATGGTGGATCAGATTTCTTGCGCTTGCCCACCAAGGCTGAAACCAAATTTTAAAAATTCGTAAAACTGATCGATATTCACTGTGTTTTTTATGTTCATGTATTTATACTAGAGACTAGAGAGGCGGTTCGGCTAGTTTCCTTTTCTTGAACGAATTTTTAATGGGCTAGCTCATAAGCCCATTTTTAAATATATTCACGTATAATGGGGGCTACTTCATAAGCCCAGTTTTAACTTTTAAATATATTCACCGTAATGGGCTATTTCATAAGCCCAATTTTAAATATATTCACCGAAACTAAATCGAACCGAATTTATAATCGAATCGAATTTGTCAAAACCGAACCGAACTGAGTATTCGGTCTTTTTTATTTTATTTATTTATTGTTTTTTTATATGGCTTTGATAAAATGTAAATCGAACTGAACCGAAAACCGAGTTCACTTAAATATAGGTATTTATATACATACAAAAACCATTAAAAACCCTTTCGTAGTATAACATTTTTTAAGCTTGAAATTTCTTTTGCTTGAAAACTATATAATTAAATGAAAAAATATATATATAAATTATGTAATTAGAGTTTTTCGGTCAACTCAAAAATCAAACTAGATTCAAATTCGGTTTTCGGTTCGATTTAACCCAATTTAAATTCGGTTCGGTTCCATAATTTTTTTTAAAACAAACTAACTGAACTAAACAAAATGATAACCGAAACAATGAACACCCCTATACATCTATACTATCTATAGATATTAAAAGGGTACAAGTAGCACATTTACAAAACCTGTGGGGCCAACATGTAAAAACAAATCACGCGGTATAATGTCTGCAAAAAACGCACTAAACTTTACTTTATTATAGAAATCGCACGCAAGCAATTTCTAGGCATTAATATATTATAGAGTGTCAACAGTCAACACAATTTCGATGCTAAATTTGAATATATCAGTTTAAGTATTTTATTGTCTAAGACTTGTCAACACAATTCTAAGAGCATTTAATATAGTGTTTCAAAAATAGGTCTAAAAACTTATGAAGAGATCTAATATTTTGTGTATCATAGTGAGGAGCCATTTCATGTCTAGGTGGCACGAAAAGGTTTAGGATTATAAAAAGCTTTAAGATTTTGAAGAGGTCCAAGAAGTGTTTATTATCATTTATGTTGAAACAATTTATAAATTTTAAAAGTTTTAACCATAGTTAAAATAGGTTTATAATATGAAAAGTTTTAAGAAGAGTTAATTACATAAATCGTCCTTGTGGTTTGCTGAGGGACAAGATCCGTAAAAATCAGTAAACCACATGGACGATTTATGTAATTAACTCTTTTAAGAATTAACGACAATTTAAGAGACGACAATTTTATAAACCTTTTAAAAGGTCCACCGTAGTTGATGCCCTAAGGCCTAAGTTTTGTAGCTCACTTTATAATTGTCGAGATTTGTCAATAAACCTTATAAGTTACAACGAACAAAAATATATTTTTAGTATACTAGTTATAATCCCCGTGCATGCGCGAGAAGTTTTTATTTTTTTTATTTTATTGAATGATATATTTTTATTTAGTAAAAAAATAATAATTTAATATTTGTTTTGTTTGATTTATGACTTTTAATTATAGTATTTTGTTATTAGAGATAATCATTTGAAAAGTTTAATCCTATTGTTAGTTGCATTATATATATATTTTTTGTATTTATCTTCTACTTATGTAGTATATCAACAAAACAAATATAGAAAGTTATAAATTAAAAAATAATAATTAAAATATTACATAAAGGAAATAATCATTTTTTTTTAAATACGAAAGTCACCACTTGAGATTTTATATATTTTTATTTAGTAAAAAACAAATGATTTAATCTTTGTTTTGTTTGATTTATGCTTTTTAATTATAGTTTTTTTATTATTAGAGATAATCATTTAAAAAGTTTAATCCTATTGTTAGTTGCATCTTATCTATATATTTTTTATTTATCTTTTACTTGTGTAGTATAATCAATAAAACAAATTTATAAAGGTATAAATTAAAAAATAATAAATAAAATGAGGTTTTGTTTTATTATATAAAAGATTGCTAGTTGTATAAATAGTCTAAACAATATGCGTGCACACAAAGACACAACCAGGACGGAATTTAACTTAACGCATTAAA
Organism: Artemisia argyi; assembly: GCA_030686995.1. Lineage (NCBI taxonomy): Eukaryota > Viridiplantae > Streptophyta > Magnoliopsida > Asterales > Asteraceae > Artemisia > Artemisia argyi. The sequence continues at coordinate 226,838,984 of CM060700.1, read as the reverse complement.
AAAAAAAAAAAAAAAAAAAAAAAAAAAAAAAAAAACTATGAACATACATTTTTGTGAATGGCTGGCGCATTTAAGAAAGAACGAGTCTTTTATATAAAAATTAGCACTACGTCACAAAAATGCATGGGTGTCTTGTGAACCTCCCGGACTCACCTTGATTTTTGTTCATTCGTATACGGACATTAAAACTAGTAGTATCTAATCTATAATCAGATGGTTTGAAGTCTAGCTATATATGTGAGATGCTTTTTAATCAATTAAGTCTATGGCATTTATTAGAAATATTTGTAGGTGTTGTGAGATTGTTAGTTTGCATTAAGATTAAATAGTAACCATATTCATCACCATCTTCCCAACGATCATGAAAACATGATTATGATTCCGAATCAGTGTAAAGGCCCAGTTTAGTTGGACCAGATGTACGTTTTGTACATTAACACAAGTTCCTACTTTTGATAAGACTTGTATCTTCCAATAATTTCAATGTCTATGGGCATTGAAATATAATTTGGACCATGTTGCAAAGTCATAGACAAGTTGTTGGAGAGATAACATTGAAAAACAACAAAAGAGTGTTAACAGTAAAAATTGTGGACCTACATGTAAAAACAATAACGTGGTGTATCATCTATTCATCTGAGAAAAAAAAAAAAAAAAAAAAAAAAAACTTTTAACTTTATTTTATTATCAAATCGCATGCATTTTCTAGGCCAAGTTGGCAAGTTTTGTTTTGTCAACATAATTTCAAGGCCTAAATTTGAATATAACTTTTGAGTGAATTATTGTCTTAAGAATTGTCGACACAATTCGTTAATTTCTAGCTCACTTTATATGAACAAATGTCGAGATTTGTCCATAGTATTCAACGCAAAGCTCACTTGACACGACTTATCAAAGACGTGGTAGTATGCTGCTAAGTAATCGATACAAATTTCACACATGTAAATTTTATAAATAGATAGCTAGACGACTCCATACCAGACGCTAAACCCAGTTATAATCCACCATGCCCGTGGACGCTATGTATACAAAGTATTAGTCCAAAACAATTAATGAAGGCTCATGTTTTTCAAAAATGAATACCAAACGTCAATAACATATATAATCCATCTGTCCCAAAATTTTTGTCCTCCGACAAAAAACACACAGTTTAATAAAGACATAATTAATACAGCTTTCTCTCTCTTACTTTTTTGTCAAATGACAGATTTACCCTTAACCAATTAATTAACACTTCTTTAAAGTTTGTAATATTAATTTCAACTAAGAGTAATATTGTAAACTTGACCAAACTCCCCCATCTATTTTTAGTATTGGACAATTAATTTGAGACTTACAAAAAATGAAAGATGGACAATTAAATTGGGACGAAGGAGTAGTTGTTTGTTTTATGTTACAAGATATTGACGTATTTCATCTTATGACATGGCTCTACTATACAAACGAGCCAAGCAAAATTTTCACCTCTCAAATAAAGCAAATGACCTTTACGTACAATAATTGAAGTGTACGATGTTAGAACTCGAGTTTCTAAATCGTACCCATGCTTTGATTGGAGTGTTGTATGCACATAGGATAATGAATTACTGTCAAGAATTTGTACACATAAATTTTGATTCATACATAACATGTATCTTTGTTTGAACGTTGGTAACCTCAAATTGATGACGAAAATGGCTACATGCGATTTGTATATAAATGTTCAAAAATGTTCATAAAACCATAGACGGAACCAGAAGTATAAATGAACCAGAAGTTTTTTTTTTTTTTTTTTTTTTTTTTTTTTTTTTTTTTTTTTTAATTATTGGATCAGGTGCATTTTAAAGAAAAGAAAAACACATGATTTTATACAAGACTATACCGTAAGTCACAATCTTTGAAAGATCGTTAGTATAGAGTAGTGTAAAAACAATATTTTCAGCTATATATAACAAACAATCACAAGAACCTCGTAGTTAGTTTCTTAGCAAAATAGTTATTAAGTTATGGCAAAACATGTTTTTTAGTTATTTTGTATGGTATTAAATTAAAATACCAAAAGCTGAAAAGAAAAAACAATTGCAAATTGAACCAACTTTAAACATTACTTTGATACAAAGTTAAAAACCACAAATATATATATAATAAGGGTTTTTCTAATGTGTGCCCTGGGGGCACACGTTAAGAACTCCAAAAGGACAATGGGACCCACGAAAAAGTACATCCGGACCCACACCTTTTATCTGAAAAGTGTACTTTTCTGTGGGTCCGGATGTACTTTTTCGTGGGTCCCATTGTCCTTTTGGTGTTCTTAACGTGTGCCCCCAGGGCACACATTAGAAAAACCCATATAATAATCCTCATATTGATGGAGAAAATGTGCACTACTTGATGTGAATGTGTAAATGTTCATAAAACAATGTTTACTAGAATGATGGGTGCTGTACTGCTGTGTAACTATGGCACGATACATAGTTTTTTTTTTTTTTTTTTTTTTTTTTTAACATCGCCAAACTGCACCTCTGGTGCCATAGCCAAGGCCACAACTACTTATTATTATTATTATTTTATTATTATTATTATTTTTTATAAAAACATCACTTTGAAAATCATAGGATTTACAAGAAATTAGTGTGAAGCCGAGATACTAACTGAGATTTACAAGAAATTATTATTATTATTATTATTATTATTATTATTATTATTATTATTATTATAAAACCAAAGGATTTACAAGAAATTAGTGAGGAGCCGAGAAACAAGCTGGACCCCACTCCTCTAGCTATGGCAAAGCTAATTCTACTAAAAATATAATCGGCGGCACGTGCTCCAATGTCATGAGTCAACGAGAATCTATGGATGCGTTTTAGTAATGTCACCACATCCTTCTCAAGTTCTCTCAAGGAAAAGAATGAGAAGGGGAGAAACCCATATTCACTGTCCGCACATTTGGCCGCATACTAGGCCCGTTTGCGTTGTGCAGCTTCAACAACCGCACGCCCAGGAACAAAATCAGCCATGTTGCTCTGTGTTAAGGGAGAAGCCCCTGTCAAATCAACACATGTGTCCCGCCCATCATCCCAAGAATAGAGTAACACATCGGCAGGGCGTAAGTTTTGGTCCATGTCTCCACATAACCTAATTTTTTTTTTATGTGTGAGTAAGACTTATAGAGAACTTGTAGGAAGAAAAAGGCAAAAGGGTGTAACAATTTTTTTTTGTTTTTTTCCCTTCCTTCTTCTTAACATTTGCAATAATAACCTCGAGTAAAAATAATATACTCCTAATAAACTTATCAAAACTCTATCTACATGTAATAGATAATCAAGCTAAAACAACCCAAAAATAAAGACAATAATTACCAAAAAAAAAAAAAAAAAAAAAAAAAAAAAAAGCAATTGAGCCAACTTTAAACATTGCTTTGATACAAAGCCAAAAACCACAAATATAATAATCCATAAAAATCTCATTTCAACATGTTTCATTTCTATTTCCCTACAAACTTTAGGTTGAAAACATGGCAAAAATATGTTTGTCATAAAAAAACTTGTCGGTAACAATACTTTTCCATTACTTTATTTCCTTTTAAAATAACAAGTAGACAAATTCAACTTGTTAAACATCAAAAAGCAACCTTCAAAAACCAACCACTCAACACAACACAAAAACACTTATTTCCAACATTTATTTCAGACATCCTTAAACTCAGTTTAACTACAAACACTTCTAAGGTATCACATGACAACTATGTTTTATGTTTATGTCACTTTTTTTAGTACTAAATGGACATAAGATGTTGGTTACTTTATTTGCATAAGTTGAAATTTTATGCTTTTTATAATTTTCTTGAATTTTGATTTTTTTTTTCAAGGTTTTTTTTTATTAAAGTATGAAGATAGGAGATCTATATGTGTTAGTACTATTTTAGGATACCCTTTATCCTGTTTTTGCTCTCTTGGATTCCGGGCTTTATATTTTTGATATTTTAAAATATAAAGTTTGTAACTTTATTGAATTATTGGTATGTTTATTGAGTTTTGTGCTGAAATTTATTTGTGGGTCTCTATAAATATGCATGTATGTTTTTATGTGATCAAGAAAGATTATGGTTTGACAATATTTCACCGTTCATCCTTAAATTTTACATTTTTCGCGCATTTGGTCCATAATTTTTTTTTGCATTTTCGTCCCTGAACTCTGTAAAATTTGTGCGTTTGGTCCTTTTCACCCCGATTTCACTAACCATGGTAAGCTTGTTGGTTAAGTTTATTGCGAAATTACTAAAATACCCTTTCTTTTCTCTTAATTTACCAAGACATTTAACAAACAAACCCAGTTAAAACAAACACACAGCCATTCATTCTTCTTAAAAGAAAATCAAACCCAAATCGTGTACTCATTTCCTCCGCAGCCGCACCACCGCAGCTCCGCCCAATCTCATCGGAGCAACACCCCTTCAACACCGTTTAAAAACTTTTTCCGGTGGGTATTTTAATAGGCATTTTGGGTCCGGGATTATGAGTAGGGAAATGAGTCAGGGTGTTCATAGGGAGTTATGTGGATGATTTGGAGAATGGTAAAGAGAAAAAGGCGTTGACTTTGTTTCCCGTTGGTGATGACTGAAGAATTTGGGTAATTTCTTAATCTTTGTTACTAGTAATACTTAATGAGATTGGTCCGTTAATAAAGAAATAACTTTATATATAACTGTAGTACTATATCAAAATATCCAGATATCAAATTATAATTCTTAGAAACAAAGGTGTATAGCAGAAGTTGTATAAACATGAAATAGTGAAGAACACTTTGCAATTATAATTTACAAACCCATGTGGCTAGAGATTGGTTGTGGCCTGTCGGTATCAAGTAATACTATAATGTAGGATAAATACTGTTTACCCGTGCTGCCAAGATTGGTATGATTTTGTTTGGATGGTATATTCCCATAATTTGCATACTTTATTTCTCCACAATGAAAAAGAGCATTAAATTTAATAAGTATATATTCTTCTTTTTTATTTGGTTATAGGTGATGGAGCAGTTGGTGGGTCGACTAGATGTTGCAATGTTTAATGCTATTCTTCGGGAATCAGCTGAAGATATGCCAACAGATCCATTATCGGATCCCATTGCTGACCCGCGGGTGCTTCCTATTCCTGCTGGAAAATGTAGCTTTGGAGCCGGTGCTCAATTGAAAAACACTGTGAGTAATAAACCATACCATTCTTGAATCTTTTGGTGGAAAAGTGAGAGGGTCATACGGGTTTCATAACGGGTAAAAATAGGTCGCATTGGGTTGAGCCAAAACATTTTGTTCAAAAAATCTACCTTTCAATAAGCAATTAGCGTGTCAAGTATGATTTTACGCTATTGCATTGCTAATCTAATATTTGTATGAAATATTTTAGAACCTTTTTTTGGCATTAGAATTACACCCGTTGACATGCTACTTTTAGCTATTTTATAGTTTACCCTTTTGACCAAGTGATAAAACATAACCCAAATCAACCAATTCACTTATCTTCTGCTTTTTAGCTATTCGTATCAGAATATTTCTATTTCAGAAAGAAATGTACATGCTGACTTTTGAAGTCAACGGACTACTATATAAATGCAAATTTCATAAGGGTTTTGTTACTAAAGTGGCACGGATTATCTCCTACTCGGAGCTTGTACAAACTCTTAATACTGTTTATATAGTTTAAAAACAGATAGCTGTGTCAAATTGGATGTTTTTAGGCCTTTTGACTTCTAAAGTCAAACATTAACTCTTTACGAACTTGTTGAAACTTAACTATAAGTTCTATATCTATCTTATCAGATTGGGACATGGTCTAGATAGCTTACTGATCTATTTGGTATTGAGGACAACGACACTAACGAAGATACTGATGATGTTAACGACGATACGTCTTTTAAGGCTTTCCGATTACTACATGCTTTGAGTGACCTCATGATGCTTCCTTTTGAAATGCTTGCGGACAAGTCCACAAGGAAAGAGGTAACTAGTCCACATCTTTTTTATGCTTTTATTCATCTTATATATGTTCATATTCTTCATTTGATCCAATGTTTTTTTTTCCTTCCTTCCTTCAACACTTTCTACTCCATTGATTAGGAGGGTTGTTTGCAGTTTCGTGCCAGATGAATTTTCCCCCAATCCCATTCCCAATTCGCTTATCGAGGCCCTTGATGTAGAGGTTCGTATATGCTCTTCGCCATTTTTAGCACTCGCACTTGAATTCAACATAATGTAAATAGTGAATCATGATAAATAGTTGATAAGATATAAAAGAAGTGAGTGAGAGAGGCTTGTATTCAGTCAGGACAAAGTCTATTTTTTTACTTCTTCTGAAAACCATTTTCTCGTAACGTGTATGCACTTACAGATGCAGGATGATGACATAGAAGTTTACGAAGGGTCTCTTATAAACTTTCCATGCACTGCACCTCCGTCAGCGTACAAACCACCTCCATCAAGTTCATTCTCAGCCATAATAGTCGGAGCCCAATCTTTAAGGAGAAGTTCATCATCAGTGCTGAAGAAATCCTACACTAGCGATGATGAGCTTGACGAGCTCGATTCACCCTTGACCTCAATCCTTGCAGACAGTTCTCGGGTTTCCTCAAGTTCTGATGGACTTCAATGGTTCCCAAAGGGTGGAAGGAGTATTGTGAGATATCAACTCCTTCGAGAAGTATGGAAAGATAGCGAATAGGCAGTGGTTATATATAACGGGTTTTCTGAGTTTTTTGTACTTAAATTTTGTTTTATAGCAACAAAAATGTTTGGATCAGAATTTGTATTCCTGCATTTCCTTCGAAATAAAAGTTCTATTACCACTTAAAGTTGTTCTCGATTTCTTTGTTTACTTTCTGGATGAAGAGGCAATCAATGAGCCTTAGGTTGGGTATGCATGTGCATGTCCTTTTGTTTCCGATAATGTAAAAATAATAAAGAAAAAATTATGGTGGTTATTTTTGGTGTTTTTCTCTTTCGTATTTGAGCTTACAATGTGGAATCGAGTTATCGATAATAGCTGATTATGCTTTTTCAGCTAATTTACTTAGAGAACAATTCTGGATTTACCAAATACCTTCTGCCATGACCTGGTCCAGAGTGGGTAACAAATACCTAGTTGAATTACCTTGTGTTGTTGAGCGACGCGGCCATCATTTTCATGTATACGGCTGATCCCTTCTGCCATGACCTGGTTCAACTCCCTTCTGGCGGGGTGTTTTGTTTACAGAAGTATGCATCCTATTTGTATAAGCCACGAATATGGTAGTAGCTGATAATGCAAACATAAAATGGCAGTAACATTTTGAAAGTGACGCAATGAAATGCGAGTAGCAATAAACATATAAGACAACAATACTAACAAGTATGTCCCTTTTCCCTCTCGATGAAGATGGGAGCAAGAGCGTTCCTGTCGGGTCGAAGTGCTTGGTCCGTCATATGCCGGCATAAAAATGTCTGATAGAAGACAAACCATGTAATCAACAGCCGAACCAAGTAAACCCTGGGTGTTATCTCTTTTAACTCGTTTGATGAATCCACAGTGCTGTGATTTTCAAGCAGTTGAAACATGGACCTGAATGGCTTCATGAAGCGCTCACCACCAAATAGTTCACCAGCTGCAAGGTATATTCGAGTTGAACTGTTGAACCCCATTGCGTCTTGTTGATTTCCCAACCCATTTTTACTTCCAGATGTTTTTTTTGAAGTTTGACTTTGACCAACCGTTTTACCACTAGCATTAGTGGCTGTTGATTGCATATGTGGAGTAAGAGTCTACAGTGAGCAAAACCAGAATCAGTCAAAAAGTGTAGATGTAGAAATATGACAATTTTTTGTCCATTTTTAACCAATAATGTTGTAAACATGATTAAAGTAATTATAATAATAATCAATTTTTTATACAATCAATTTAGGAGGTTGTAGGCATTATATATAGAGAAACATCATATACTGAAGATAAGTATTTCCAGGGCTCAACCTGCCACCACACAGACTCAATGATCCGCGAGAACATCCACGCTTCAACCTTTTCTAATGCAATTATGAATGTTTGTGGGCCCCTCCGGTCATCAGGTTTCTTCACAAAAACCCCATCCCCTGCTGTCACACCCCGTCTAAGGCGGAAACACGAGGTGTAACGAAGAAGGCACATTGCATAACATTATAGTTCACACCATACATTAACTTCAATAATAGTTTATATCATTACAAAACATTCTCGTATAACCCTTGAAAGTAAAAGGGTCTCCTTTTAAATTCTTATTGTCTTGAAATCATGGTAGCAAGGTACAAAATAGTCTGACTCCAATAAACGTGCCCTCAAAAACGTTAACAACGATCACCTGAAAATGGTACTAAAACGTCAACATAATGTTGGTGAGCTCGTAGGTTTGAAAGTTAAACCACGAAGCTGTGAATAATAGTGTAGGACAAATGTGAGAATGATTACCAACTATAAGCACGTTAACAAATCAGAAATAGTGTCACGCCAACTGAACCTATAGTGTACATCATACTCGTAACAAATATCACGTGGGGAGCTACCCCGATAGATCTATCAACATGTGGGCTCTCAAAGAGAGTTAACAGTTGCATCAACTGAACCTATCAACTTGTGGGCTCTCAGCAGAGAGTTAACAGTTGCATCAACTGAACCTGTCAACTTGTGGGCTCTCAGCAGAGAGTTAACAGCGGCGTAGTCATGTATTCACGAAACAAACATGTCACAGCATATAATCGCATCATCACACATATATGTCCAAAATCATGTAAAACAGAAATTCACAGCATAAAAAACATTTGTAAAGCATTGAGTACCATTTCCACCCCAAGGTAAAACATGTTAAAAAGTGGGGGCTACAAGAACTCACCGTAGTATGCAGCAATGCAAAATACCACAACTGGTATCTAGTAGTAAAACACAGCGGTATCAAGAATACAGGCACAACGGTACGAGATCGGCACACCCTAATAAGTATATAGTTATCTCAAATTATGTTTTGCAAAGTAAACATGTTTTCAAAGATAAAGTATTTTAGTTTTCGTGGAATACTCTTATCATTGTCTGTAAAAAGTTTAATATAAATCATGCAAAAAGGTTTAGTATAAATGTTTCATGTGGTGGTAAGAAAGTATAGACAAAAAAATGTAACTCACGCCAAAGAGAATAGATAACGACATCAATTTGAGAAACATGTGAGAAAGAGAAATCAATAAAACAATGCCAAGGAAGTAGTGACGAGAACTCGGGTCGAGGAAGAAATGACAAAGAAAGTGAAAATAAATGATGATAAATAAAGTATTAATAAAAGTAGGCTATTTGGTAAGTTTCGGTGTTTACCCAATAAACCCCAGTAATTTAGGAAACTCGGTTAATGTTTCATAAGAAAATCGTAGTTAATAATATAACTTAAAAAAACATACATTTATATTTTTGTCGGGTTTTATAAGAATAAAAGGTTTCGAAATTAAAGTATTAGTTTAGAAGATTTTATAAATTTCAGCATGACACATCCATTTATACAACCTTTCCAAGTCATTAGACTTTAATAAAACTTAATTTTCAGAACAATACATTTTCCGACAAATTCCCAATAAACAATATTTCTCACTTAACCAATTACGTTCCAAAAACATGTAAGAACTAAAATAATTCAATTAATTAATTTTATCTAAAAGAAATCTAGTTTTAAAAGTTTAATTTATGTAGTTAACTGTCATTGGACTTTATAGTCCATTATTAGTCCATACGTCATTTAGTCCTTATGTCAAGTCCATTAGTCCAATTTCCCAATCAAATAGTTCAGTCCATTAATCGTTACGTGTTTAGTCCAATAATATATGTAACCCAATCCAAGATAATAAGCCCGAAACGTAACCGAAACTTGCCGCTTAAGTCAAAATAAATAATCTTGTTAGTCCAAGTATCGATACCCGCAACTTATTAACATATTAACTAAGATTAAACTTAAACAAACAAAAATAAATCAAACCCATTTCTAACTCAAAACCAAACCAAATGCACCCATTTGAGGCTGAAACCATAACAGACGCGCCCTTAGGGTGTCTTGTTGCACCAAAGCAAAAACAAACGTCCCCTTGCGTTATTTTTACACCGAACACAAAAGAAACAAAATAAGCATACCTTATGCGGGTTCCTTTGTGACCTATACACGACAAACAAACCACCCTCGTGGTGTTTGTTCTCGACAGCAAACAACCAAACACACCTAGCAGGTTTTTGTGTTGACCCGACTCCAAGACAACTCAAAGTAGTCACGACTAAATAAGCAAAATAGATACCAGGATAAGCAAATCCACAACCAAATGAGTGACACAACTAACTGAGCAAGACCAAAGTAAATAGGCAACCCAACACAACCCGTGCCCTTCACGAGTTTAACGCGAAAACCCAAGTGGGTCCGACCCGTATAACAAACTGATTCAAACAAACACCACTTTGAAGTATTTTCACCACACGATTCGTTTACAAAATCGTTTTTAATATGTTCCTTATATTCCACGAAATCTTTATAAATATTTGTCAATCGGTTTTAAATAAATAAATAACTAACAAGGATGAATAAGAGGGTTGTCATACCAAAAGAAATAAAAACGAGAGAGAGAGAGAGAGATGGACGGATGGAGGTGAAGGTGTTGCGGCGGTGGTGATGGCTCTCGATCTGATAACAACTCAAACAAAACCCTAGCGTGACTCAAGCATCACAACTAAAACCGATCTATACTTCAAAAAAAAACCTTCAATGTAGTGGCTGAGCGATGGTGTGGTGGCCAGAGAAGTGGTGTAAGATGACAAATGGTGGTGGATAAATAGGGCGTGTATGCCAAGGATTGGTGGTGAGGGTGGTGTAGTGATGGCGTGGGAGTGGTTGTTTGATGGTGATGACGGGCGGTGACGATGGCAGCCAGAGTTAGGTGGCGGCTGGAAGTAGGGGAGAGCAGAAGGTAAGAGTGGTGGCTGTGAATATGATGAAACAATGTGGAACCCTAGTTTCTTATAGATAGGTTTTAGAAATGTTTTAGAAAAATGCAAGGTGTGTAAAAGATAGAGGGGTGTAAGTGAAAGTATTACCATAGGAACCAAAGTCATAATTTTAGTTATCTTTTATAAAATTAAGGTTCGGGACTCATTTAGGCTCGATAATAATCAAATCAAGACACAAAAAATGACGCCTTTGCGTTCCAAATTATTTTTTCACCGAAAAGCGAGTATTCACACGACTAGTTTTTCAAAAATTGTATAATAATCACATTAAAATGTTTATTGAGTTGCGGTTGTGCCGGTATGCGTTGTGTGTCGATACTCACGTTTCACGAGAAAATCTCTCGTTTTCAAATCAAATGAGATCCAAAAAGCTAAAAATATATATTAGGTAATACTAATAAATGAAATTTATTATTAAAACAAGTTTGAAAATTATCGTTTGGCACAAATGGTTTCAAGTTTTAATGAACAGTATTGCCCTAAAAATGCCAGTTGCTACACCTGCTCCAACAGGACAAGGTATTGCTGTTGTTCTCGGTTTCGTCAAAAAAGGTTGATGCATGCTGTTTCAGTTGAGATTTGAAAGTTTCTTTGACATCCTGAGAAAAATGACAAACAAATGTATAAGCACAAGAACAGATGCATAAACACACGACATTATATTACCACCGTTGATGTACATCATAAATAGCAGTAGCACATATTTCACAGAAAATCAAGACATTTTCAGCAAAAAGGGATAATTTTCACTCTAGGTAAACACGTTGGTTCTAGAATTAATTTAGCACTAATGTGTAACAACACATCAATTTCCATCCCTTAATAGAAAGAACTGAAAAGAATATGCAACCAATACACAGAAACCATAGTATTTAACAGCGTTAAAAAGGGTACTACGCACCACTATTGCAGAAAATAATTAACCGCCTCGAGATCTAGTGGGGCCACGGAATTGGGGTCACCGCATCTCCTCTTTTCGTGGTGCAAACTGGGGTTATATCTGTTGTGGCGAACTTGAATTCCCCTTGCTTCTTGCTTCCAATTCGATTGAAATTCATAGAAACCTCTTGACTGTCAGAGTTCTAGTAACTGAAGGAAATTGTCATGCTATAGTTGCTCGCTTGGCTGCAATGCAAGATAAACATGTTGAGATGACAATATGACAGCAAAAAAAGATCATGAGATGAAATTAAATACATAAACAACCAGCTTTGAGCAATTAAGCCACTGTTAATAGAAGCATGTGTAGTTTAGATATATTCTAATTTACATTAACACTCTGTAGTACTGAACTATAATTTCATGATTAAACTACGATACTATCATAATAAACAATCAACAAATATAAAACAGTTGATACTAAATAAACACCATTATAACATTAAATAATTAAGAGTCGGTATTTATTATTCATGATCATCCTTTACCAAATTATCATGGGCGGGGCTATTAAGGGACCGGGAAGGGTCCCGGCCCCCCTAGGCCTAAGCCCGATAGTGTATTTTTTCGCGATTTCATGTGTTAAAAATTTATTTTTTCTATCTCGGCCCTCCCATCTAATGTTCTTCCGAAAAAAAAAATTTGTTTCAGCCCTCCCAAAGAATTTTTTCTAGCTCTGCCATTGCAAATTATACATCTATAGTAGAATAATTTGTACTTATTTCCAATTATAGAAGGATATCTCTGTTGAACGATGCAGTATTTAGAAGTTAAATGTTAATGCTTATTTGGTCAGAAATGGTAGAGCCATAACTATAAAACTTAGTGGAGAAAAGCTTATAACAGTTTGAACGTATTTTGCGCAGATATGGTAGCTAGAAGTAACATTTAAATGTGGAATATGACGGTGAAATTTCAAATGAGCAAAATTGTAAAAATCCATTGCAAATGTAGTTTAGACCGAAGATATTGATAGACAAACATACGTATATACATACGCTAAAGAAGTCGGGATCTCTAAAGGGAGTATATAATTAATTACTGCCACACAATTGTCAATTTATAACACGATCCCCTTAACACAAGGACACGCAACAACTCAAACAAATGATGAGGCAAGCCCAGGTGGTAATACCTTATAGAGTTGGGATCCATGAAGAACTCATACATGCCATAGAACCTATCAACCAATCATAGCCACTCATTTATATTTTCCATTTTTTTTTTCAAAACAACATATCTTGCAAACGGTAAATCTTCAAGCTACAAAAAAAATACCATCGCGACGAGAATTAAATGATCTTTCTATAGATATGCATTGTTATATACTTTCGACGAACTTTTTTTTCGCCCAGAAATAATCATATATGATTCGTAAAAATCATATATGATTCGTAAAAAATCATATATGATTCGATTCTTCGAATCATATATGATTCTTACGAATCATATATGATTTTTCTGAGCGAAAAAAAAAATTCGTCGAAAGTATATAACAATGCATATCTATAGAAAGATAATTTAATTCTCGTCGCAATGGTATTTTTTTTGTAGCTTGACGATTTACGGTTTGCGAAATATTTAAGTTTTAAAAAAAGGGTGAAAGTTTATTTTTTTATTTTGATAAAAAAAATGAGTGGCTAAAAATGCTTGATGGGTTCTATGGTAAAAGTTAGATCTATAAAGAACTTTTGGCATACCTTATATGACACCATGGATATAAATCCACAAATTTCTAACAAAACTAGGCATTTGTTATCCGTCAAGGTTTCATCCTTACATTCATCAATAAGTATTTAGTTCAATGTCATATTTGTCAGTGATCCATTTTGCGTGCCAAAAAAAATATCTCCAAAATCACAAGAAAACTCGATTACTTAGCAACAAACACGAACACCCTAAAAACTAATTTTATAAAAACCCAGTAACAGTTTTCAATAAGTAATCCCAAACACCCCCTAATTTTGGGATTATCAAGAAACATATAAACAAAGACTATAGTTAACAATTTGATAATCGAAAATGCAGATTTCATATATAATAAAGAAGCATGAAATAATTGAAAGAATTAACCTGAATGGGAATCGAATCCAATAAAGAAGTACTGTGTGTGTTTTTAATCGGTGAGTGTTTTTTTAATGGGTGCGTGATTATTAAAAGTGTTGGGTAAATTAAGATAAGATAAAGGGCATTTTAGTAACTTCCCAAGTCACTTAACCAGCAAACTTACCATGGTTAGCGAAATAGGGGTGAAAAGGACTAACCACGTGAAAAATGCAGAGTTCAGGGACGAAAATGCCAAAAAAAAAAAGTTTAAGGACCAAACGCATGAATTGCGATAAGTTTAAGGACGAACAGTGAAATATTGTCAAGCATATATATGCGGCACACTATATAGGAAGCAAACTTTATTCTCCTTAATCGATGGGGGACTTAAAAAAAAAATGCTTTCACCCTTTTAATTAGAAGTGTAAGAATTGTTCTAGTTGGCAAGATAATTAGCAAGTCATACGTGTCAGAGCCGATTCACTCATGAAGTGGAAATTCTGAAATATAAACACATCATTTACCATTGGATTTACATCAAGGTGGTAGGTAAGCGGACAACAAGCTGCGCCGCCACCCCTTTTTGAATAGCAAACCCTACTCTACTGAAAACATAATCGTGACAACTCGGGGCTGATATATTACTGCGAACAATCTTACGAACCCGATTCAAGGAACGCACAGCTTCAAGGGCTAAAGAACCAAAAGTGTCAATTGTCAAATGCAAAAGGAACAAACACGTGTTGATTCTTGGAGCAGGCTTTATCATGTTTGTCCACTTTCTTCATCTCAGCCTTCATAACAGCTTGCCCAGCCGTAAACCCATTACCCCGAAGATCCACAAGGGGGGACACACCAGTGAGGTCCACACAAGCATGTTTCCCCCTGCCCATCCAAAAACCAAAACATCAGCGGGCTGCAAGGAGGACCTCCCCTCAGTAGTGTCTGTAAGGAAATTTACTGGAGCTTCTTTTTTTCAGAAATCCCCGCCCTCCAAAGGACATCAAACAACACATCCCGCAACAACTCGTGACAGTACTTAAACCCCGGGAGCTCTTTGCGGTGCACCGCATGTTCCCCAAACTTGTCCAAGACGACCTTATGACACACAGGGCAAGGCTCGTCATAACATTGTTCGAAAACACGTTTCAATCGCCGATGTAGCTTCCGTCATATGTCTCCATTGTCGCTGGCAGTGGGTAAGGCAACATGATCTTTGGGAACCATTAAATATTTTCATTGTTTATGTACATTCGCTATATATAACCATAAACAAGCCTAAAAGACATGAATATGCTTCGAATTGCCCTTTGTCATACACTCATCTTTAGGACTGATTGGTAGATTATGAATCATTTTCCAATTTTAAACTTATCCCTCATTGTGAAAATCGACCATATGCATAAAATTTTTTTAGTAAAAACAAGTATAAAAAGCAAAATGGTAATGTCGCTCTTTGGCTTTAAAAATGAACTGGGTTTTTTTTTGGATTATTTTGGATCTTCTTCCCGTCAGTTTGTTCTCCATCAGGTGATGTAAGATAAGACTTATTTTTGGCTTTCTTTTTCTTGTTAGCTATTGTTCAAAACAAAAGTAAATTTTATAAAATAAATACTTGAGAGCCTTTTCTGATACCACACAGCAAAACCACAAATGTTTGTATCATAAATTATATACTGATAAACATACGTTGAGTTACATAAGCTATGAACATTTTTACACATACACCAAAATATGTTTGTGAATCATTTACAATAGTTCTAACGTACATGATCAATCAAATTAAATACTCATGTTACTCAATTTTTTAATTCTTTAATTACATTACTCAAAACAAATAATAATTTTAAACTCATCATTCTCCAACAGATAATTATATTTACAAGAATATGAAATATCTACATAAAAGAATCCAAGTTTAAACTCAAAATTTTGTTTAACGAGTAATTCAGACCCGTGCGTTGCACACGGGCTCTATCTAATTGGTCATAGTGTAATGTGCAATAATTTTTTTCGTTATTAGACTTTTGTAAGTATGGCCTTAGTTGATCGGTAAACTTTATATGACATACTAGTAGTTATTTATAAAGTTTATATTTTGTATTTATTCTCAAAATTGTAACATCCCTATATTTTGATATAAAACTAATATGTAATTTTCAGCATATATTTTTGTCATTATATATCTAAGTTGTGATTGTATCACAACTTTTCTAAGCATGACACACATTTAAAATAGTTTATTGACATGTAAGCTTCAGCACTTTTTTTCATTATTATATATCTAAATTGTGATGGTATCACACATTTTCTAAGCATGACACATATTTAAAATAGTTTATTGACAATAAGTTACTAAGTTGTGATGTTACCACAACTTTTGTTGGTCAATAAGTTCCTAAATTGTGATGTTACCACAACTTTTGTTAGCGTGACATAAAAAATGTAGGTGCCTTTATTTCTGTCATTTTTAATTGAGGTCGAGTCAAAAACTATGTTTGCCACTAATTTTCGTCATAAATAACTTGGGCTGCCTCAGAACCCGTGCGAAAATGATTGTGTAAATTGTGGGGTTGTTAATATGATGGTGAGACACAAATATACAACAATAGTTTATTGACATTAAAATAGTATATGTGAAGAGACTTTTTCAAGATGTTACATTGAAAAGAGTCTCTTCACATGTAATTTTTTAATATGTATAAGTTATATAAATTATTTTAAATATGAAGCGATGACATTAATGTTGGAGACCTTTTATATTTATCCCCGTGCAATGCACATAGGTTTGAAATGCCTCAGCACCCATGCAATGCACACATGTGGGATCTAATTGTTTTTTTTCGTAATGTTCGGGACTAATTTTCGGTTCATGTTTAAAATTCTCATTTTTTGTGAAAGACGGACTTCGTTGTTCAAATAAATGATATTATTAAAAGCGAACTATAAAACAAATTTCCTTTTTAACAAAAATATAAAAACATAAAACATTAAAGTAATTAGTATATTCAAGAGTATAAATTATAACTCATATAATAAAAAATCAGATCCAATGACCCAAGTCTGAATCATAAACCCGCTCTAATCAATCAATAGACCCGACATTTAACAAAACACAATTTTCTTATCCTTTATATACTTCTTCGATTTAGAAGATTCTCATTGTTAAGATGATAGTGTGAAGATATTTTTATTATATACTACCCCATTTTCAATATGTAATATCGACATAATTTACACAGTCATATCAAATATCAAAGTCACGGAATATTCCAAGAGGTTTAATTAAGAAAGGGACATTAACACACCGCAAGACAAAAAACTACATTAAGAGCAAAAATATTAAAATGCACTAACAAAGTGTAGTAATAATTATTGACTAATAATTGAATGCTCATCACATTATTTTCAATAAACTTACTTGCTAACCAATCAATAGAATTAGCCCGTTTATCGGTATTACATGAAGTAAAATATCGCATGTTTAATTTGTAACGTACTATTAATATGAATGCTAAGTATTCATTCCACCGGTGGCCGCGGCGTTATTCTTGTTGTTGTTGTTGTTGTTCTTGTTGTTGTCTTTGTCGTTGTTGTTCATTGGCCTTTTGCATGTTTTGTTCTTGATACAATTTTTGTGACTTCTCGATCTCTTTCTTTAATGCTTCTTGACGCGCTGCAAAAAACAATTAGATATAGTTGATCGTTAGTAACTTAAATACAGTTAATCAATATATTGCATTTTCGATCAAATTGAAAATGTTCATGCATGTTCCACTTAATTGATAAGACAACGATGTGTAGGATCTCTTAAACCATTAAAGAAGATGATGTTACTACCAAACCTCTTAAGCACCATCTTTATGTCCTACATTGTTACATACACAAAACACACATGAAATTTTCATAAAATAATATAAATCAATATGCTAAATAAGTAAGACGATATGATGCTTACTTTACCACCATAATAAGTTGTAGCCAAGGTGCACGCGGTGTGGAGGAAGTTGTGGTTTATTGTGTGTGATTTTTGACACATTATATAGTTGATAAAATATTTGTAACTCATGGACGGGAAGGTAAAAAGACTACCACTATTAATTGAGATGTTTGAGTTGCTTGAAATCAATGTAGACATACTAAGAGATGTTTGAGTTGCTTGGAATCAATGTTGAAGGCTTCATATGATAGAATCAATTCTTGTAACATTTATTATGACCCATTTACATTTATAAGGCTACTTAAGCTTTATATAATATAAGATAACTAGAATAAAAATAACTATTAATATTTGGGAAATAGCAGCCCTTAGGATTGTTGTTAACAACCAACTTCTTTTTAAAAAAATTGGTAGTATTAAGACAAAGATGACAATTATTCCTTATTTTTCGTTTTGATAACCAATATAAAAAATGCATTGTATTTGTATTTGAGAAAATCAATTAAATTGTTTTTGTTTATTCATGATTTTGTTTGAACATAGTGAATATTCTATGCTTAATTTTCGGAAATCAGTTATTAACAACTCTTTCCAAAATCAGTTATTAACAACAACCCTAACGGCTGTTGTTAGCAAAATCCTTAATATTTTAATAGCCCAAACTATTGTGACAAGAAGGTAAGAACAAAAAAAAGTTGGTAATACCGATTACATGCATGTCTAACTCTTATGGCACCTTGCCCCCTTGGCATCCTCTTTTGTTTCGTCTTTTTGTTATGTGCAAAAACCACATAAATAACGTAATCAATTCCACTCATATTTTGTACATTAGCTTTAGGCCAATGGTAATGAAACATGTAAACCGAAACTACTTAGGAGGCATCTTTGTCCTTATCGTTACATAAAGATATCATATGAATAAAGGGGCACGTACACCTATCAAATACTTATAGCGGAGTAGCCTATGCTTGTTGTCGCTCAGTCTCTTATGAAAAAGCTCACCTAAATCACCTGGGACAATGCATGATCCGACCATACAATTGTAATACATATAAATGTGATGGTTGTCGTGTCGTTTTTAATTGTTGATGTTAACGTGGTCCAAGCAGAGGATGACAACACTTAGCATGTTATTTGAGAAATGGCGTGTATGCTTCAGAAAACACACACTTACCTTGTTAGCGATATTCTGTTACCTCAAGTATTGATAAATGTAAACAAGTCATGTACGCATCCTAATGCTTTTGATACTTGAAGTTTGAAGCTAGCTACTACCTACTAGCTAGTTCGAAAGTCTTGTCAATTTAAGTTGTCGTCCTTTCTAGTAATATTTTGATAGGGAAAATTATCATATCTCAAGGTGCACATCAACTAAGACACGGATCCGAGTTCGTTAAGTTTTGAAGCAATCGATTTAACGTAAACTTGGCACTCTAAACCCAAACGGATTTGGATGTGGTTTATATGTAAATGAGATAACTTGTACAAGTTATTACGTTTTCATATAAACCCATCTAGACTTAAGTATTGCATGCATGTATATAGAATGTCCAAACGAATTTGTCATAGACAGGCCTAAAAGACATAAACATGAATATGCTTTGAATTACCCTCTGTCATACACTCATCTTTAGGACCAATTGGTAGGTTATGAATCATTGTCCAATTTTAAATGTATCCCTCATTGTGCACAACGATTATTTGCATAAATGTATCCCTCATTTTAAATGTATCATTTTCCATGTTAACTGTTGTTCTAAACAAAAGCAAATTTTATAAGGTAATTAGTTAAGAGCTTTTTCTCATACCATACAATAAAATCACAAATGTTTGTATCTGATAGAAATACGTTGAGTTGCATAGGTAATGAACATTTTTATACATATAATCTACATCACAATACGTTTGTAAATCATTTACAATAGTTCCAGTGTTAACGATCAATGCAATCAAATTTACTACTCATGTAACTCAATTCTTTAACAGCATTGTGCAGTTTAAACTTGCTCTCAAAATTTTGTTTATTAGTTAAGATAAAAATAACTATTAGGAGTAATATTTTAATAGTCCAAACTATTGGGACAAAAAGATATGAACCAAAAAAGTTGGACATAAGTATTGCATGCACTATGTAAAGGTTCATGGAAATGGGCGATGGGCGATGTGCGATGTGGGACAACTGTACAAGCTACTTGCAGATAGACTTTGGAGTACTTTTATTAAGGGGACCCCTATATTAACGGGGTCTACACCTCTGCAAAACTGCAAACCCCTTTTGTCTGTTTGCTGTTTTTTTTTTAATATCACTTTGTGTAATTTTGGTCCAAGTGCAAAAGCACAAGCAGTTTTGGTCCAAGTGCATAAGCACACAAGCAGATTGCACACTTGCATTTAGCACACAAGCAGATTGCACACAGGCTCAGATTAACAATCATCATCGCCGAAATTGGTACACAAGCAGTATTCCACACAAGCAGTTTTGGTCCAAGTGCATAAGCACACAAACCAGTTTTTGTCCAAGTGCATAAGCACACAAGTTATAAGCAACAAGCAGATTGCACACTTTCATTTAGCACACAAGCAGATTGCACAAAGGCTCAGATTACACTAAGGCTCAGATTAACACTAATCATCATCGCCGATTTAGAAAACCATTTGCACAAGTTACAAAAAAGTTTTAGGCTCGGATAATGAAGGTTGCAAAGTGATAAAAATATCACTTTGCCATGCCATTCGGTTTTAAAAACCATTCGTCATCGCCTTTTTTTTCCAAGTGCAGATTGCACAAAAGCAATAGTAAGATTCCCAAACTGCAGGAAGTGACAATACAACCATAAGGCTGTGCACAGATTCCTCACAAGCCAAGTAACAACAGCAAAAGCAAGATTCCCAAACTGTAGTAAGTCACAAGGGGAGGTAGGTAGTGAAATAACCATGATATATTGAGCCTCACCACAAGGCAGATTCACAAAGTAACCATCACCACCACAAGGCATATTCACAAAGTAACCATCACCACAAACAAAGCAAAAGTACTACCCCAAGTTTACCACAAGCAGATTCACAAACTAAGCAAGTTACAACAAGTGAAGATTCCACAAGTTACAACAAGTTACAGATAGGGTTGGGTTATAAACACGGTGGCTAGTTTTATAGATCAAGTTACAGATAGGGTTGGGTTATAACACAAGCTGCAAGTGAAAGCCGCAAGTAACAAACCACAAAGAAACAAGTGCAGATATGTCTCAGTCACCATTTTACACACAACAGGTAATCACCATTTTACACATTAATAAGAGATAAATTAGGCTCAGATTATAAGCTGTTTCACATAACCAAGTTTAACTCATATATGGCTGCAACATCGAAAGTTGCAAAATTAAGTTTTATTTTGCCGTCCAGTCGGAAATGCCACGCCAAAATCATGTTTTATTTAAATCATCATTGCCTTATCTCAGTTTTTTTTTTAAATAACAAACTGCTTATCAAGCATATAAGCAGTTTGTTATTTTCAGATTCATAAGCAATTTCATCACCCCGTTAAACTAAAAAAGTAGCCACAGTGAATATAACCCAACCCGTAAAGTATATAATAACGGGGTCTAATCTGAGCTTGTGTGCAAATGGTTTGCTTGTGTGCAATAAGCACATAAGCACTTTTTTTATCATAAGCACATAAGCAGTTTGCCAAGAAACCACACAGAGCCTGTGGACTGGGGTAGGCCAGAGCAGGTTTTCATACCACTCAGAGGTGGCAGATCAAGGTGTTAACCTACCCGTTTGCACCCACAGAACTCCGGCAATTTCACATAATCACAACTGCTAAAGCAGTTTCAAGAACAAAATCATTCAAATAGATCTGACTAATTAAACATGAAACAAACACATAATCACAATAAACATCACCAAATCACCCAGAAACAGATGAATTTTTCCCAAACCGTAATTAAAAAAATTTGGCGTTTTTTAATAATCAAATAGATCTGGCTAATTAAACATGAAACAAACACATAATCACAATAAACATCACCAAATCACCCAGAAACATATAAATTTTTCCCAAACCCTAATTAAAAAAATTGGGCGTTTTTTAATAATCAAATAAATCTGGCTAATTAAACATGAAACAAACACATAATGACAATAAACATCACCAAATCACCCAGAAACATATAAATTTTTCCCAAACCCTAATTAAAAAAATTGAGCGTTTTTTAATAATCAAATAAATCTGGCTAATTAAACATGAAACAAACACATAATGACAATAAACATCACCAAATCACCCAGAAACATATAAATTTTTCCCAAACCGTAATTAAAAAAATTGGGCGTTTTTTAATAATCAAATAGATCTGGCTAATTAAACATGAAACAAACACATAATGACAATAAACATCACCAAATCACCCAGAAACATATAAATTTTTTCCAAACCCTAATTAAAAAAATTGGGCGTTTTTTAATAATCAAATAAATCTGGCTAATTAAACATGAAACAAACACATAATGACAATAAACATCACCAAATCACCCAGAAACATATAAATTTTTCCCAAACCCTAATTAAAAAAATTGGGCGTTTTTTAATAATTAAATAAATCTGGCTAATTAAACATGAAACAAACACATAATGACAATAAACATCACCAAATCACCCAGAAACATATAAATTTTTCCCAAACCCTAATTAAAAAAATTGGGCGTTTTTTAATAATCAAATAAATCTGGCTAATTAAACATGAAACAAACACATAATCACAATAAACATCACCAAATCACCCAGAAACATATAAATTTTTCCCAAACCGTAATTAAAAAAATTGGGCGTTTTTTAATAATCAAATAGATCTGGCTAATTAAACATGAAACAAACACATAATCACAATAAACATCACAAATCACCCAGAAACAGATGACTTTTTCCCAAACCCTAATTAAAAAAATTGGGCGTTTTTTTCTAATCAAATAGATCTGGCTAATTAAACATGAAAGAAACACATAATCACAATAAACATCATAAATCTAACCCAGAAATTAACAAAAACCCAGAAATTATCATAATCTAACCCAGAAATTAGAGAGAGAAAAGAGAGAGAGAGAATAACACACACGCAAGTGAGTGGGTGAGTGTGAGTATGTGAGGGTGAGGGGTACGCGTAAACGCGTTTTTACGTTTTTATTAATTTTTTTTTTTTTTTAAATGTAAAATGTTAAATGTTAAATGTATAAATGTATAAATGTAAAATGTTAAATGTTAAATGTATAAATGTAAAAGGTTTAAATGTTAAATGTAAAAAATGTAAAAAAAAATGTTATAAAAAATGTTATACAAATGTAAAAAAATTATAAAAATGTTATAAATGTAAAAGGTTTAAATGATAAATGTAAAAAATGTAAAAAATGTAAAAAAAATGTAAAAAAAATGTTATAAAAAATGTAACTTATAAATGTTAAAAAATTTTAATGAAAAAACAAAAGTTATAAAAATGTAAAAATGTTATAAAAAAAGTAAAAATGTAAGTTATAAAAGTTATGTGTTTTCAGGTTTTCGGTTCTCACGAGGAAGTAACTGAGTGGGCGCAAAATATAGCTCGTGGGCTAGGTTTTGTAATTGTTAAAGATAGAACCACATCAGAACATGGTCATATGAACGAAATCAATTATAGGTGTACAAAGGGTGGTACGTATACATCTCAAGGTAGTGGCAGACGGAAAACCAAAACAAGTAAAACCGGTTGTCCATTCAGATTAAATGCGAAATATCATCGAACAAAAAATTATTGGGTATTGAGGGTGAAGGATGATACGCATAATCATCCTATGCTAGAGTCGTTGCATGGTGTCCCATATGCAATGCGATTAAAGGATGATGAGTTGGGTTTGGTCAGAGAATTGACAGATTATAACGTACGACCACTTAATATACTTTCGACAATAAAGGGTCGTAATCCGGATAACGTGTCTAGCGTTAGAACTATATATAACGCACAAGATAAGTTCCGGAGAGTCATAGTAGGTGATAGAACTCCAATTCAAGTCCTTTACGCGCATTTGCAACAATCAGGGTATACATGGTACCCGAGGGTAAATGAGCATACCAACGAGCTTGAGGAGCTATTTTTTGTGCACCCCACGTCGTATGCTATATGGTGTACATTCCCTGAAGTCATGCTGATGGACTCCACGTACAATACCACGGTGTTTAAATTGCCGTTGTTGGAAATTGTTGGACTAACTTCAACAAACAAAACATTTTCAATGGCGTATAGCTTTTTATCCAGTGAACAAGGGCATAATTTTAGATGGGTATTTCAACGTGTGAAGCAAGTGATTGGCGAAAGATATTACCCACGTGTTATCGTCACTGACAGAGATTTAGCGTTAGTTAGGGCAATAAGAGCAGAATTTCCTGACGCTCACCAACTACTCTGTCGATGGCATATACAGCAAAACATACTTAAGTTTTGCAAAAATAAATTCACAGGTGGGGATATTGACTATGACTCCGTTAAAAAACGATGGGATTGGATGGTTAAAGCTCCGACCTTCGAATCGTTCGAGCGACGTTATCGACGCCTACAAGAGCTATTGGTCAACCATCAGGGTACTTAATTATTAATTGATTGTTTTTAAATATGCACCAGAATGACCTTTAATTAATTCATTGTTTTTTTCAGATGTCGCTTTGTATCTGCATAACTGGGTGCAAGATTACACACCCATGTTTGTCTCGTATATTACCGACCGATATAAATCATACGGCCAGACAACAACGTGCAGAGTTGAGGCTCACCACGCGTTGTTGAAATTATATTTGGACGGCACACAGTCCAAATTAGACAGGTTGTTGAGGTCGGTCGATAAGATTCTTATTACGCAAGAAGATGCGATAAAAGAGACTTTCAACAGAAGCATGAACGAGAAACTAATTAAGTGTGATGTACCACTATTTCACGAATTAACGTATAAAGTTTCTAAACATGCTTTGAACCTCATTCACAAAGAACCCCACCTGTCGATCGCCCCAGAAGACTGTAGTCATAATAATCGGGCAATATACGGACTACCATGCTTTCACGAGATGCGAATCTATGTTATTCAAGGTAAATATATTAAATTTATAACTATCAAGTTGTTTTCCACATTAATATCAGTAATTTATACAAGTCACTTTAATTGAATTCAGGATTACCCATTCCACTGGAACGAGTTGATATTTTTTGGAGAACCCTATCTGTTCCGTGGCCTGTTATCAATAGGCCCCCGGATGATGATGATGATGGTGTTGTTGATGATGGTGGTGTTGTTGATGATGATGATGATGATGATGATGACAATACTAAGTTTAACGATGGCATGAGACAATTCAAGAATATTTTTAGCAAATCAACATCGTTTGTCAAGAAGAATATGTTAACAAAGTTAAAAGATATATTCCAACCTGAATCTGCTGACACACGTGAACCAGCTATTCAAAAAAATACCCGTGGACGTCCGAGCGCAAAGGACAAAAAGGGCAAGGCTACACAAGTCCCGGACTTTTATGAAGTCCCTGACTTGAATGAAGTCCCTGACTTTGACGAAGTACCAATCGTAGATCACCGAAGAAGTACAAATTCAAGATCTACAAAAGTGCCGAACATGCGGAAAGAACCTGCAAGACATAGCTCTTACACGGGTGATACTCTACGCCACAGATTTTATGCTGGAGATAGTGTGAGCAATGCGTTTATTAAGCATATTCCACCTGTTTTCCGTCCACTCGTAATAAGCATACACAATGTTGAGGGTGATGGAAATTGTGGGTTTCGGTGCGTTGCCCACTGTATTGTTCAAAACGAAAATAGGTGGGACGAAGTCAGAGGTATGTTGTTGCAAGAGTTAGATTATCATAGGCAAAGATACATAGATATGTGGCAGCAACAAGACTTTGACCGACTTTGGTATAACATAGACTGGTTCAATGGACCTGCACCTAACGATCGCTGGATGGTGATGCCACTCACGGGGCTGGTTATCGCTTCAAGCATTCACCGACCTGTTGTATTTATATCCGATGCAGGTTGGAACACATGTTTTCCGCTTTTTACCGGGCCAAACTCATCACCAGGAACCGACCCCATTGTGATTGCCCGTGTGGGTGCTCACTACATTGTACTGACGCTCGACAGAGATTTTCGACTACCCTATATCCACCCACAATGGAGGCATTTCAGAGAGCCAGTTGCAGCCGAATGGGCAACTTTGTATCAAAATCGACTAATGGTTCATTGATTTATGTTGTAAATAATAGAGACACCGACAAAACCATTGTAAATGATTACTGATTTATGTTGTAAATAATAGAGATACCGACAAACCATAGTGAATCAAATGTAAAAGTTATTTGTATTTGTAACTAATATAGACACCGACAAAACCATTGTAAATGATTACTATATTTGTAAAAATGCATTCTTTGTAATTTTTGTACTTGTAAAACAATGTAAATAATTATTGATTTTATGTTGTAAATAACTGTTTGTATTATATAGTAGATGATTAAATATTTATTTAAATTAGTAAATAACATTATTGATTTATTATGCAAATTCTTTTGTCAGGTGGGCCAAAAAAATCCTTTCTGGTGTCGATGTGACAGAGGATTTATTATAGAACGGACATCCTGGCAAAACGGTAGTCGTGGGCGACAGTTTTATGCATGTCCTCTTTCAGTGGTAAATAATCATACGTTTGCTTAGTTATGTAAATAATTTGTTTGTTAAAAATACATTTCTTATTATTTTCTTAACATGTAACAGCCAGGTACAAAAGACTATGGGTGTCGATACTTCGCGTGGAAAGATGAATTTGAAGCAGAGCACTTTAATCAACCCTCTTCTTCAACGCATTGCTCAAACTGCGTTGCTACAAAAAATGAGAACAAGTTGTTGAAGGCAAGAATAAAGGCGCTGGAAATGGAGTTAGAAATGGCAAGGAATCCTGAGGATCACGCTTGTCAGTCAAGTGCCCGGCTCCATGATCTTTTAAATGAGATGAATAATCTTCATATGTCGTAGATATTGTTGTTTTTAAATAATATGTATAACGTTGTCGTTTAATTTAATAATAACAGTTGTTGTTGCAGTTATTTAACGTGGTAATATTTAACGTGCTATTATACAAACAAAATAATTATACAAAACATTATACATATACAAAACATTATTAAACACAAATATACAAAATATTATACATATACAATACATTTTTTTAAACACAACACAAAAAAAAAAAAAAAAAAAAAAAAAAAAAAAAAAAAAAAACCCACTAAACGACAAAACTGAAAAAGTAAAAAAAAAAAACACAAAAAGTACTACCCTATGGGTAGACCCCGCCCAAACAAAAAAGTAGCCACCGTGATTATAACCCAACCCTTTATTAATTGACGGTCCGAAACTCAAATTACATAAAGCATATGCGCCACACTATATTAGGAAGCAAACTTTATTCTCCTTGATTGATGTGGGACCGAAATAAATTAAATAAAAAATAATAATAATAAAAATAAAAATAAAATAAAGCTTTCACCCTTTTAATCAGAAATGTAAGAATTGTTATAGTTGGCAAGATAATTAGCAAGTCATACGTGTCACAGCGGATTTACTCATGAAGTGGAAATTCTGAAATATATACACATCATTTACCATTCAATCTCATCATAACATTGTTCGAAAACACATTTCAATCGCCGATGTAGCTTCCGTCATATGTCTCCATGCATTGTGAGTGGGTAATTAAGGCAACATGATCTTTGGGAACCATTAAATATTTTCATTGTTTATGTAGGGACGGAGCCAGGAATTAGGAATAAGGGGGCCAAATTTTTTTTCTCAAGCTAACAAAGTAATTTAACTAAAGGTTAGGGGGTCATTTTGCTTATAGTTGTGTCATATGCTTAAATTTTATAAGGTAAATAGCAAAGCGATTGGGCGTGTTGGAGGGGGCCGAGCACCCCCTGGCTCCTCCACTGTCTGAGTCTCTGTGTTTATGTACATTTGTTCCTCGTTTGTTAGTAAACTTGTGGTTTGTGTTTATAGATGTTTTACTTGAACCTCCTTCTGAAGCCATTTGTTGTATAAATGTTGGTTTAAAACCATGCTCATTTCTAAAGTCATTTTGTTAGATGTTGAGCTAAAACCGGCTTGAATCCTCGTTGTTTGATTTTTATAATGCATATGGTTTGCTTCCTAGCTATGAACTAAAAAAAGTATTGGGTCTAAAAAAGATGCGAGTTATGTTACGGTGAAAAACTATACACATTCTTCTAATGTAAATCGTTAAGCCCAGTTATAGCCGGCATAAAAGATGACTTCTAATAAAGCGAATAACCAAACATATCCACTACAAAAAAAAAGGTATAAATAACACATCATCATGCTTATGAAAAGTACAATTACCAAATGTTAACAGAAAAAAAAACTTACTTACACTAAGAAAACCAAATCTTACGTTTTCAAAATAATAAAAAATAGAGATATTGTATAAGTTAGTGGCTACCACAGTTGTTAGAAGATTCTTTGATTAACCTAATACCAATATAGTATCCCATCAACATAATATTAATCTAGACATGTACTAATGATACACACCGTAGTATATAAAGAAGCAAAATATTGTTGTTTTTGTCGATGTGGGATTGAAAAGCTTAAAACAAGTTTTCATAAAAGTAACCACACATAAATATATAACTTCCTTTTACACATTGTTTAATTCTTTTCAAATTATGATAAAATTTAAAAGTTAGAGATTATTCTAAAAGTACAAACAATTTATACATGTTAGATTTTATGAAACATAGCCTTAAATGTTACGTTTAGCATTTTCTTAAAATTAATACTAAACTCAAAATTGGTTATTTGGTAGTGGCAATGCAAATTAGAGCAGGATAATCGTGAATGAGGTACTCCACATGTGCATCAATTTCACACAATGCAAATTAGAGTTGGGTTAAATCATTTACCAATCAGGGAGTGACACTTTATTTTGTAAATTATTTTGTAGATTTTTTTGTGAATGTATCATTCCTCTTTTAGAATCTAAAATATAATATTGGCACAAATACGTTACACGAATACGTTTGTAAATCACTTAGAATAGTTCTAACGTATGCGATGAATCAAAAACAAATACACATGCAACTCAATTTTTTAACTTCTTAATTATATTACATAAACAACTAATAATTATAAACTCATCTTTCCTAAAGAGATAATACATTTATAAGAAAATCAATTATTTGCTTATTGAAATGGAGTTTATATTCAAAATGTTGTTTTATAATTTAGATAACAAGAACTATTAAATCATTAATAGCCCAAACTATTGGGACAAAAAGGTATGTAAATGTTGATAGTTTGGGTGATGTGGGACAAACATCCTTTTTTGTTTCTTCTTTTGCAAAAACCATATAAATTACATAATCAATTCCACTCGTATTTTGTACGTTAGCTTTTCATTTCTATAATCTTTGATTTTTAATATCTAAAAGATGATGTAACGACTTGCTTTTATTTCGTGTTCGGGTCATTTTCCTTTGTGCCAATCATTCAATAAACTAGCCATATCATCTCAAATATGAGTCTGCATTCTAATCGTTTTTTCTTGTGCAAAAGACAAATTGCGGTTACTCATTGTAATCTCGATAGTGTTTGGGTTAAATCACTTGGATATAAGTCATCGGTCTACCATTTAATGTGTTGTGTATATGTGAGTGATTGCTTGTATTGGTGCAACTTGTTGGACGATGTAACGATAATATTAAAATGTCAAAGATGTCAGTAGTAGTCACTCATGGCTTTTTCCTACAAGTCATACTAAGTTTGATCAAACAAATTTAATATCCATGCACCTTAATTTTCTAACTGATGAATTACATTAATTTAACAACAAAAAATTAAAATTTATAATGATAATTATGAACAAGAGCGTTGGGAAATATAAACTCAAAAAATTGTTTACGGAGTAGTGATTATTGAAGATAAAAAAAACTAGCTAGAATTGTTCAAGTCGAAATTTTTACTCCGTAATAAACATTGATGAAAGGAGCGATGTGGGACTTAGCTTATTGTTCTTTGTTTTTTGTTTTTGCTATGAAACCACAACGATAACACCAAAGGATCTCAAACATAATATATATCACATTCATATTCTATCTTGTTTTGTACATATCAATCTATTTGCATCCAATTCCCAATTAACTTTTCATTTCATCTACAATACTTAACACCATTAAGTCTTGTAGATTTTTTTTTCTCTTTCTTTTTTCTATCGTTCATTAGCTTTTCTTAGAACATAAATGTAAAAAAGTCATGTACACGTCCTAACACTTTTGATACTTGAAGTTTGAAGCTAGCTACTAGCTAGGTAGAAAGTCTTGTCTATTTAAGTTGTCATCCTTTCTAGTAATATTTTTTATTAGGAAACTTATCACATCTTATATATAACTCAAGGTGAACTTCAACTAACACACGGATCCGCTAAGTTTTGAAGTAATTTATTTAAGGTAAAAGTGGCAATCTAGACCCAAAATGATTTGGAAGGTTATAATGAAAAAGAGATAACTTGTACAAGTATTACAAGTCTTCATTTCCGGTCTCTCTTTTTCTATCACTCGCACTTTTGCACTTGCCGGAGGTCTCCTGGAAGCAGTCTCTCTACTCCCAGTTTTGCTGGGGTAGGGGTAGGATTGTTGACGTATGTACCCTCCGGATACATGCCGAACAAAGATATGCTTTCCGGATATGCATCAGGTAAAACGTTCTCAGACGTGTTCGAACCATACGAACCAATATCCGAAGGGTTACGAATATCCGCGTGACCCCAGCCCTCCGGATATCACATGCCCTTCGGATAAGCCAACAAGTACTTGGACCAAAGTACAAACAAGTACACCAAAGTATATGGTAATGGAGTCTAAACTAGCGAACATTATGGGCTAAGTACGAACCAGCCTGGCACTTCATGTAGAGAGTCTATAAATAGAGGGGAAATCTTCATTTAAGGTTAACTAATTCTCTACCACTCTCTAGTTTTATTCATACTTTCTCTCACCAAAATATATACTTACTCTCACGCCGGAGGTTGGTCCTGGGATACATTCCCGGGACGAGTCTAATGGACGTATTTGTTTTGCAGATATCCGAAGTAACACGCAATAAGCAAGAACCATACCGAATCCGGAGGACCTACTCTAGTCCGAAGGATTCATCTCGCTTGTTCGAAGTAGAAGCAAACTTTTACCTCAACAAATTGGCGCCATCCGTGGGACTCGTCATTCACTCTACCGAAGCTAATAAATGACAGGTCCTTCCCCAACCACACCCGAAGGATCCGGAAGTCGTCCGGATAACAATACCAATCCTGTTAACCTTGAACAAATCCAAAGTCACTTCGCTGCTCTAAAATCTCTCATCCAACAATACAATGTCTCGGGAGAAACACCGATTGACCCCATCCAACTCGACTTTGAGGTTGCCGGATCTCATGATGTCGAAGCCCAAAAAGCCGAAGAGGAAAGGACGGACGACTTATCCAAGCCTTTCAAGGCAGCGTCCAAGAGTCCGTTTACCCGGAGGATCATCGATTTCTCCGGACCAAAGGGTTCAAAGTATCTGATGCCTTCTCACTTAAAGTTGTACAACGGATCTACAGATCCTGATGATCACATCACCAGATTCGAAGGGGCGGCCAATCAAGGTGCGTGGCCCATGCCCATTTGGTGCATGATGTTCCAGCAGACTCTGGACGACGCTGCTAGAGCATGGTTTGATCGTCTTCCGCGAGGTAGTATTGACAATTGGGATGAATTGAGCGAACAGTTTGTTCAGAGGTTCGCCCTTCGTAGAAAATGTATCAGGGATCCGATGGAAATTACCAAGATCGTCCGTAGAGCCAACGAAGCCCTCCCGGAATTTAAGGAACGATGGACGGATGAGGCTAGCCGCATTTCAGGAGTACCAGAGCTGATGCAGATATCCTCTTTTATTGATGGTTGTAAAAGTCCGGAGCTAGCGAAGAGATTCTCCGAGAAGGTTCCCCAGAGCATAACCGAAATGATGATGCGAGTTGATGACTTCGTCCGTTCCGAAAGAGTGTATCGGCTAACGGAAGTACCGAAGGGAGAAAGGCTGGATAATTCTCGTAGAGACTATCAACCTAATCCGTACGGCCGAAATGACCATAACACACAACGGTCCTCCTTCAGGGGAAACCACAGGAAAGATGTCCAAGACTTCAAACCAAGACGAAATGAAAATTTCGCACCATACATGCCCAGACGAAACGACAATAACACCTATCGGACAGACTACCGGAGAGATTATCGGCGTGACGATGGAAATAGAAGAGATACCAGACCATTAGACTTGAACATGCTCACAAAGGCCCCTAAAGAGATCCTTTCAACGGAGCACCAGCTCAGGCTACCAGCACCCCCGCCATTAAGAGGAAGACCGTCAAGAGAAAACATGGATAAATACTGCGCTTATCATGGAGAGAAAGGCCATCTCACCAACGACTGTCACAATCTGAAAGAACAACTCAAGATAGCCCTGGATACTGGCAAGCTTGACCACCTGATCAGAGACGTCCGACAAAGAGACAGAGCACCGCCCAGAAATAACCAGCAAAACAACCAAGGTCGAATCATCAATATGGTCCGATACCAAGAAAGGAATCCGAAACGAAAGACGATAGATCAGGAAGAAGAGTGGATGAGAACCCCCATAAGCTTTCCTCCGATCCTTCCGGGGGATGCTTCCGATGAACCACTTATAGTAGAAGCAGAGATTGAGGGATATACTGTACGGAGAGTATATGTCGACCAAGGCGCATCGGTAGAAGTAATGTATGAACACTGCTTCCTAAATCTGGACCCTTCCATCCGATCACGTCTATCTAAGACAAACACACCACTGATAGGATTCGCGGGAGAAGCCATAAATCCGTTGGGAAAGATCGAGTTAGAAGTCTGTTTCGGAAACGAAGGGTTGTACCGCCGAACTATCATGAAGTTCGCAGTAATCAGGTCTCCCTCCCCATACAACGTGATACTGGGTCGTTCTGGAATCAAAAAACTTAGGGCCATCCCATCGACCATACACTCCATGATGAAATTCCCAACACCGAGAGGTATTGCCACTCTGGTAACCCGATCGGTCATTATCTCAGAGTGTAGAAAGCTCGAAGAAAAGTTCTTAGTGGGAAGGGAAACGCAAGCAGAGATATCCCCGGAAATCACCATTGAAGAAACTACTGGAACCGAAGAAGTATTGGTTCATCCGGCATATCCGGAACAGCTAGTAACAATAGGAAGGAATTTTTCAAAAGAGGGGCGAAGACAACTAGTAACGTTGCTCAAAAACAGCCGAGACGTTTTCGCATGGGAGCCTTCAGACATGACTGGCGTTCCCCGTTGGGCCGCCGAACATAAGCTCGACATAAATATCCAAGACAAACCGGTGGCACAGAAAAAGAGATTTTTCTCGGAAGAAAAGAACCAAGCCATAAATCGAGACGTGGAAGAATGGCTAAAGGCCGGAATAATCAGACCCGTCCGATATCCGACGTGGATTTCTAACCCCGTACTGGTGAAAAAACCGGACGACAGCTGGAGGATGTGTATCGATTTTAAGAACCTAAACTCATCATGCCGTAAAGATTACTATCCTTTACCCGAAATAGACTGGAAGATTGAATCGGTGATAGGGTTTCGCTACAAGTGCTTCTTGGACGCTTACAAAGGTTATCACCAAGTGCAGATGGCAAAAGAAGACGAAGAGAAAACAGCATTCTATACGGATCGGGGAACATACTGTTATGTCAAAATGCCATTCGGATTGAAAAATGCCGGAGCAACCTACCAGAAATTGGTAGACTCTAACTTCCGGAAGCAAATTGGCTGGAACCTGGAAGTATATGTAGACGACATGGTGATAAAAAGCCAAACGGAAAAAGAATTGTTGGCCGATATAGCTGAAACATTTGACAATCTCCGAGAAATAAACATGAAGCTAAACCCTCAAAAATGCTCCTTCGGAGTAGAGGAAGGGAAATTCCTCGGGTATATGGTGACATCCGAAGGGATTAGAGCAAACCCCAAGAAAACCAGAGCAATCGCTGATATGCAATCACCAAAATCATTAAAGGAAATGCAAAGCTTAAGTGGCAAACTTGCAGCACTCAATCGTTTCTTGTCCAAATCTGCCGAAAGATCTTTGCCTTTCTTCGAAACATTAAAAAATATCACAAAAGACAACAAAGAAAAGTACCAATGGACAGACGCAGCTGAAAAGGCTTTCCAAGAAATGAAGAAAATGATTCTGGAACTACCATGCCTAGCGACGCCGAAACCAAAAGAAGACATGTACCTAT
The DNA here is from genome assembly GCA_030686995.1 of Artemisia argyi. NCBI lineage: Eukaryota > Viridiplantae > Streptophyta > Magnoliopsida > Asterales > Asteraceae > Artemisia > Artemisia argyi. Next base: position 226,804,637 of record CM060700.1, on the reverse strand, counting down.
ACCTGTCAGCCGCAATGGAAGCAATAAGTGGGGTGTTAATGGTCGAAAGGGAAGGACGGCAGATACCAGTTCATTATGTGAGCCGGACCTTACACGAAGCAGAAAAGAGATACGCTCCGGTCGAGAAACTGGCTTTAGCATTGTTACATCTGTCCAGAAGATTAAGGCGATATTTCGAAGCTCACCCTGTCAAAGTTATCACGGATCATCCTATCAAGCAAGTGCTGAATCGAGCGGAAGCTTCCGGACGATTAGCCAAATATACGGTGGAATTAGGAGCTTACAACATCACCTACGTACCCCGGAATGCCGTCAAAGGACAGGTACTGGCTGATTTCATCAATGAAGTACCCATCGGAACCATTTGTCCCGATCCGAAAAGGAGGGGCAAGGAGATATGTAACATCTCTGATCCAGAAGAATGGACCTTATACACAGACGGAGCCTCTAGTCGAAAAGGTTCCGGAGCAGGACTTGTGTTAATTAGTCCGGAAAAAGAATAATACACCTATGCCCTCCGTTTAAATTTTGAAGCTACCAACAACGGAGCAGAATATGAAGCACTTCTAGCCGGATTAAGAATTGCAAAAGAAATGCATATAGAAGCACTGGACGTGCGAGTAGACTCTAACCTGGTGGCAAGCCAAATCAATGGAGAGTTCACTGCGTACAAGGAGAGCATGACAAAATACCTCGCGAAAGCCAAAGAATATATCGCTTGTTTCAAACGCTTCAAAATAAAGAATATCCCGAGAGCTCAAAACCAAAAAGCAGATGTGCTAAGCAAGCTAGCATCCGTAGCATTCGACCATTTAACAAAAGAGGTCCTGGTAGAAGTGTTAGAGAAGCCGTCCACCGAAGAAGAAACAGTCAACACAATAGTAGAAGAAGAAGAGGAAAATTGGATGTCCCCCATATCCCGATGCTTAAACGAAGGTATATGGCCGGAGGATCAGAATGAAGCTCGAAACCTCCGTATGAAGATAAGTCACTACACACTAGTTGACAATGTGCTATTCAAAAAATCCTACCTCGGACCAATGTTACGATGTGTCGGACCCCTCCAAGCCAATTACATAATCCGAGAGGTGCATGAAGGAGCGTGTGGCATGCACTCCGGACCCCGGACTGTGGTAGCCAAACTCATGCGACAAGGCTATTATTGGCCAACCATGCACCGGGACGCTAGAGAAGTCATCCGAAGATGTGATGCCTGTCAGATACATGCTCCGGTCCCAAAGTTACCAAAAACGGTGCTAACTTCCGTCATGGCACCATGGCCCTTCTTCCAATGGGCAATGGACGTTTTGGGGCCTTTGCCCGAAGCTCCAGGAAAAGTTAAGTATGTTATTGTAGCAATAGACTATTTCACAAAGTGGATGGAAGCAAAACCGTTGGCCAAGACAACCGGAAAGGAGGTTAAAAAGTTTGTATGGGACAACATCGTCTGCAGGTTCGGACTACCCAAGATAATTGTCACAGACAATGGAAGTAACTTTGTGGGAGATCCATTCAAAAGTTGGTGTGAAAGGTTAAACATCACACAAATCAACACGGCCGTAGCTCACCCTCAAGCCAATGGGTTGGTCGAAAGAGCCAACAAAAGCCTAATGAAGGGATTTAAGTCCCGGCTAGGAAGAGAAAGAGCAGGATGGGTAGACGAGTTACCTAACGTACTATGGGCTTTCCGGACCACTCTGAAAACCAGCAACGGAGAAACCCCTTTCAGTCTAACTTATGGAAGTGAGGCAGTCATTCCGGCAGAAATTGGTATGCCTACCTTCCGGACTATGATGGCAAACCTTGAAAACAATGACGATGAGCTAAATCTAAATTTAAACTTACTAGAAGAACGGAGGGAAATGGCAGCCATAAGAGAAGCAAAATACAAAAAGAAGGTAGAGCAATATTACAACCGGAGGGTTAGACCCGAAGCCTTCAAAGTAGGAGATTTTGTGTACCGAAAAAACGAAGCGAGCAGAGTGGAAGATCAGGGAAAACTGGGACCTAATTGGGAAGGCCCATATCGGATAACGGAGGCCTATCAGCACGGCACATACAAGCTCCAAACCATGGACGACGTGGAAGTACCCCGCACGTGGCATGCAATTAACTTGAAGAAATGTTTTATGTAACCTATTATGTACTTTGATTTTTCAGGACCTATTGTAAGGCATGAGCCATTTTTGCATCAATAAAAAGTCCGATGCATTTTTCACCACATAAAGTTATTTTCCGTAAAGCACAGGTTGTCCAATGAAGAAAACCCCAAGCGGGTATTAATAAGGCCAAGAGCCAAAGGGTACATGTTATCCCGTCAAAGAAAACCCCAAGTGGGTATTACTAAGGCCAAGAGCCGAAGGGTACAGGTTACCCCGTCAAAGAAAACCCCAAGCGGGTATTAATAAGGCCAAGAGCCGAAGGGTACATGTTACCCCGTCAAAGAAAACCCCAAGCGGGTATTAATAAGGCCAAGAGCCGAAGGGTACATGTTATCCCGTCAAAGAAAACCCCAAGTGGGTATTAATAAGGCCAAGAGCCGAAAGGTACAGGTTACCCCGTCAAAGAAAACCCCAAACGGGTATTAATAAGGCCAAGAGCCGAAGGGTACATGTTATCCCGTCAAAGAAAACCCCAAGTGGGTATTACTAAGGCCAAGAGCCGAAGGGTACAGGTTACCCCGTCAAAGAAAACCCCAAGCGGGTATTAATAAGGCCAAGAGCCGAAGGGTACATGTTATCCCGTCAAAGAAAACCCCAAGTGGGTATTACTAAGGCCAAGAGCCGAAGGGTACAGGTTACACCGTCAAGTAAAGATAAGAGGAATAAGCCATGGTCTAGATCCGTAAGGCGTATGTTGTCCGGTAAAACGGAACCCTACGAGTACGTAATTAAAAAGTCAAGTTACATAAATTGCATATTACTCAGAAACACAGATGTAAGTTAAAAACAATACGGATAACAAAAAAGTGATATATTCATATGATCCAAGTTCGGTTACATCAAATATTCCGAAATAACGGAATAACAAAAATTGACTTTTAACCCTATTCTATTACATCAGTTGATAAGCTTCACAGGGAATACGAGATACCTAAATCCATAGTCAAAATGGAGGTATCCGGACTCCAACATACATCAAACACATGAGCAGCGTCAGGCGAAGACAGAGGCATTCTGAGTGTCGGAGGGATTCTCGATATGAGATTCAACCTCCGGACCCTCAGTTGATTCTTCAGCAGGAGCAGGGTCAGGAACCAAAGCATTTAACTCATCAAACTTCCGGTAGATAGTCTGACGGATCTTCTGGATGAAGGGATAATCCTGAGAAAGGGCCTTATCGTACAACGGACCATATTTTGCTCCGGCATCCATATCCATCCCCTCTACTTCCCCCAGTAGCTTCTCTGCCTTCTCCGGCTCATCAAACAAACCTGCCCCGTCAATCAACCCAGAGAGATAAAACAAGTTGAAGGGCTCTGCCAAGGCTGTTCGGAACTCATGACTCCCGAGAAAGCGGTGTATAGCTTCCGGGATAAACTCATTGACAATACGGTTCCTATCCACCTCGGCATTCCCAGCGGCTACGGCAAAGTACACCTTCTCTTGATAAAGCTCTTTGTAAGCCTTCTCCTCCTCGCTCAACTTATTTTTGGCATCAGACAACTGCCCCTCCAACAACCTGATCCTCTCGGCCTGCTCACCGGACACTTTTCTCCACTCATTCTTTTCTAACTCAAGATCACCAACCCTCCCCTCCAAACTTGCGTTCTCTGCACGGAGCTTCCTCAACCCCTCCGGATTCACCTCGGCACACTCCTTGTGTTCGTCCTTCAATTTCTGAAACTCTCCGGACATTTGCTGGAACATCTTCCAGTTGTCATCCAAGGTTTTATCACAGATCTTGTGAGTCTCAGACAATTTTTGATGCTCCTTCAAGAGGGACTCAAAACGGAAAATAACATCCGCTTGAACCGTAGAACATTTGCCCAGCATCAACCAGGACCTTCGGATAGCTTCCTCATCACTCTGATCATCCAAATATTTCTCCTCCCTCGGAGTCGCCAAATTGATCATCATATCCCTACAGACATTCGCATTATTCATGCGATGCCCCCTCCTCACCGACCAAGCAGGAACAAAAACATCTTCATCATCACCATCCCCCTCTATATCAACCTCTGTATCCTCCTCAGCAGCAGTTTCCTTCCCCGGACGTCGGGAGGCAGTCTCCGAACCCCCTGACAACAAAGTTTATATTCAGACGATAAAAACGCCGGAAAGAAAGACAACTAAAAATATATAAGCAAAAAAGCAAGTCATAACATACCAGCACCTGATCCTCTGGATTTCTCCTTCAAAATTTGATCCGGATGTAATGAACGGATAGGCTCCGGCCTCTCCAGGGACTCTCCGGTATCCAAGTCAATAACTGTATCACCCGCGGAAATCTTGCTTCTCTTATGAAGGCGAGAAGAGACATTCCCAGCCCCGGTTCTCTTCAACGGAGGCTTCTTCAAACCCGCCTTCCCAGCCTGCTCCTTCTTCTTCTCTTTGGCGGCTATCACTTTGTCATCAGCCACTTCAACATTCCTCAGCTCCTCCGTCTTCTCCGGTACCTCAGTGTTGGAGGCCAAGGGAGGAGTAACATGCACTTCACGGGTATGCCCTTCCGGAAGCGGGGCACCTTGAACAATTTTTGTATTCTTTCGTAGCGGAGGTTTCTTCAGATAACTCGACATGGTTATACCTGCGGACAAGCAAAACTCAGCGTTAAAAAATAAAAAAGACGAGCAATATAAAAACACACATTATAACAAAGGCTATACCCCTCCCCTGCTCATCCCTGAATGCCGGACGATAACCCGGAAACTCCCAATGATCCGATAGACCCAGGGCATACAAGAACGCTTGCGGAATTTGGCAAGGTTCAATGATCGTCTCAGAAAGCCTTTCGGCATGAGTGACATCATACTCGCTCGCCTTCGAAAACGGATCCGACACGTCTGAATCCGAATGTCTCCATGGCATGGCAAACGGAATGGCTCGCCTATCGATCAAGAAAAAATTGTACTTCCAACCCTTCAGACAAGAAGGAAATTCCCCAAAACAAACCTTCCTATCCCTATGAATACGTTTCTCGAAAGAAAACCAATCACCCTGCTTACTAAGCTTATAGAAAACACGGAATAGAGGAGTGGTAGGAGGAATATGCATGCTACGGCAATACACCTCAAAAAGGGTAGCACGGTGCATACCCAACGGAACCAGCTGAGAAATATGAACTTTGAAATATCTAATGACCTCTAAAAGAAAGGTAGAAAAAGGGACAACGAGGCCGCCCTCAAAAAAGTACTCCGCATATAAACCAATGGCATCCTCCGGAAGTCGGTTCATCGTCATACCCGACGGAGGTATCCTCGGATGTAGATTCTCCGGTATTCCGAACGCTTTCACTACTGCGATCACATCAGAATCGTCCATCGCGGACATTCTTAAATGCATATCTTTCTTCACATGAGAACCGTCCGGATTAGACACATCTTCATACTCAAACGATGCTGTGGATTCCGACATAATGGACGAAGAGGAGAGGAGAATAAGCCAAACAACAAAAAAAAACTAAACGGGCTGAAACGTACCTCAAAGACGACGCGAATAAATCGTTCAGAATACGGAGAAGATGAGATGAGTCAGAGATGTGTGTGTGAAATAAAATTACGGTGCAGTAAATAAAAGAAATGGGACTATTTATAGGCAGTCAAAATGGGCGGGAAAGGGACACGTCACCCGCAGGGCTTACGTGTCAGCCATCTACACCGTGTCTCTTAGAAAACGCGTACGTGTCCCAATCCCAACGACGCGGTAAAAAACGACGGCGCACCTCAAACGACACTTTAATTACTTTTGGCATTTTGCATGACTAACAAAAGAGCAAAGCTATACCTTACCCTCCGGAAAAGCGCAAATTATCAACTTAGTATCACACCATTGGCACAACCAATACTATGATACTGGGGGGGACATGTTGACGTATGTACCCTCCGGATACATGCCGAACAAAGATATGCTTTCCGGATATGCATCAGGTAAAACGTTCTCAGACGTGTTCGAACCATACGAACCAATATCCGAAGGGTTACGAATATCCGCGTGACCCCAGCCCTCCGGATATCACATGCCCTTCGGATAAGCCAACAAGTACTTGGACCAAAGTACAAACAAGTACACCAAAGTATATGGTAATGGAGTCTAAACTAGCGAACATTATGGGCTAAGTACGAACCAGCCTGGCACTTCATGTAGAGAGTCTATAAATAGAGGGGAAATCTTCATTTAAGGTTAACTAATTCTCTACCACTCTCTAGTTTTATTCATACTTTCTCTCACCAAAATATATACTTACTCTCACGCCGGAGGTTGGTCCTGGGATACATTCCCGGGACGAGTCTAACAGACGTATTTGTTTTGCAGATATCCGAAGTAACACGCAATAAGCAAGAACCATACCGAATCCGGAGGACCTACTCTAGTCCGAAGGATTCATCTCGCTTGTTCGAAGTAGAAGCAAACTTTTACCTCAACAAGGATCTGCCTACATTCTACCTCCCCCATACCCCGCTTCCGCGGGATTGGGTATTGTTGTTGTTGTTGTTGTTGTATATACATAGAATGTCCGAACAAATTTGTCATAGACAAGCCTAAAAGACAGAGACATGAATATGCTTCGAATAATCCTTTCCGATACACTTATCTACAAGGACCAATTGGTAGGTTATGAATCATTTTCCAATTTTAAACGTATCCGTCATTCTGCATATAGATCATTTGTTTAAATTTGAGAAAATTGCAAAAATCGTCCTTGTGGTTTGGCCAAATTGCACGTTTCGTTCTTACTGTTCATTAATTGCAAAAATGGTCCTTTGACTTAACTGGCGTTAAATTGACTTCGTTAGTAGTTACACTTTAGCCCCTTTTGGTTAACCACCATTGCAGCACCCATCCTTTAACCTATAATTTAATTTTTTTTCGAATTTTTTGGGAAAAAAAATCCTCCTTTTTTTTTAATATATTTTTTCAAAAAAAATTTTCAATGTGCCGCAAATACTTTTTTGAAAAAATTTGAAAATACTTTTTGTAAAAAAAAATTTTCAAAAAAAAAATTTCAATGTGCCGCAAATACTTTTTTGAAAAAACTTGAAAATTCTTTTTATAAAAAAAATTTTCCAAAAAAAATTTTTCAAAAAAAAAATTCCAAAAAGAAATTTTCAATGTGCCGCAAATACTTTTTTGAAAAAATTTGAAAATTCTTTTTGTAAAAAAAATTCCAAAAAAATGTTTCAAAAAATAATTTTCCAAAAGAAATTTTTCAATGTGCCGCGAATACTTTTTTGAAGAAATTTGAATCTTTTTGTAAAAAAAAATTTCCAAAAAAAATTTTCAAAATTTTTTTTTCAATGTGCCCCAAATACTTTTTTTGAAAAAACTTGAAAATTCTTTTTGTAAAAAAAAATTTTCATAAATTTTTTTTTTAAATGTGCCGCAAATACTTTTTTGAAAAAATTTGAAAATTCTTTTTGTAAAAAAAAAAATTTCAAAAAAAATATTTCCAAAAAAAAAATTTTCAGTGTGCCGCAAATACTTTTTGGAAAAATTTTTTTGTAAAAAAAAAATTTCCAAAAAAATGTTTAAAAAAAAAACAAGGTGATTTTGTTTTTCTTTTCAAAAAATTCGAAAAAAAGTTAAGTTATAGGTTAAAGGATGGGTGCTGCAATGGTTGTTAACCAAAAGGGGCTAAAGTGTAACTGCTAACGGAGTTTATTTAACACCAGTTAAGTCAAAGGACCAAAAGTGCACGAAACAGTTCGGTCAACGTACAATTTTTGCAATAAATGAACAGTAAGGACGAAACGTGCAATTTGGCTAAACCACAAGGACAATTTTTGCAATTTTCTCTTTAAATTTAGTAAAATTAAGCATAAAAAGCAGGCGAAAGCTACCTTCCATTCATATAAAAGTTAACCACATATCTGAGATTGATAACTTCATGTGTAAAATATCGACGATTGACAGGAATAACAAGTTATTGAACATTTTGGCTATAACATGTCTTGTTCATTAGTTCTGAAAGTATTAAACACAATGTTGCGAAAATTAAAGTATAAAGTATTTTGACCCTTCAAATTTAAGACACCCAGTTACTACTGATCAATTCCTTTGACCCCAGTATAGTTGTCAAAAGTCAAACTCAACTTTTTCATGTCAAACAATATCCAGCCTAATTTAGAACATATTTATACAAATTGAAACATGGTTATAATAAGTTTATCACTTGAACAATCTACCATGATTATATACAAAATCGTATCAACATTCTACTATAGATAGCAGTTTGACTTTCTGAAGAAGTCAACTCTGTAAGCTGAATCATGGTTATGATAACTTTATATTCAAAATCGTATCAACATTCTACTGTTTTTCATCAAGATACTAGTTTGACTTTCTGAAGAAGTCAACTCTGTAAGATATATGTTACAAGCTTCAAAATCATGTTCCAATATTTGTTAGTACTGAAAAACGTTCAGTAACTTCCATAAAAGCCAGTCAAACCCCACCATTTTACTTGTCTCTTTACACCATTTTTACCCTTAGCGCTACATGTCATGGAACAAGAAGTAATGTGGATTTATATGTTAGCTTCTTCCGTTGTTCCCGGCTTCAAATTATGTCGGAAAATGGCTATTCGCAAACGATTGGCATTGAAGTAACTTCGTATTCCTGAAACATGTTTAGAAGATTTTCTCAGTACCAGTAAACACTTTATAATATATGTTCTTCAATAGTTTGACTCAAAAGTCAACTTTTCTTAAATTTATTTATAACTAGTATTACAGACTTGATTCCTTGGACATATATTGTACTTTGATTTTAAACGGCTAGCTGAAACCAAACTATTGAGGGCGGAGATTAACCTCAGTTTCAGTATGTCATGTAATTGTGTAAACCGTGAACAAATAAAACCAAAATGCAGTACAAACGAAAAAAGAAAAAAACCAAGACGAACTAATGTATGATAGTTTCTAGTCTAAGTTAGATGTGTGTTTTCTCATTGAGACTGAGAAAAATTTACCTCTAGCTTGATCAGGACACTCAGACGATCAGACCCATGAAATAGAATGAATCATTCTATTCTTCTTAGCAAAAGTAACATCAATACGACCAGAAGCAATAACAACAAGAACAACTGGTGCACCACCTGCAGACAAGGTGAGGAACATCATTTACATCCGACACAGAAATAATTGCAATCTTCATCAAACATAAGACAATTTATAGAGAAGGGAGAAAGTACCTGTTAAAAAAGTTCTTAACGCAGTGACTTCTTTGGGCCTTTGGAGATGTTCAAAATCATCACTCAACCACGGTAAAGGGAACTTCTGCTTTTAGTGCCTGTGCTATTCATGGCTTTACATGTAGCAGAATGTTTGATGATTATAGGTTTTCATCTCGGATGTAAAACCACATGACTCCAGAAGCCGTCTAGACCCAACAATCCACAGACCTTTCACCCTAAAAATACTCTTTGGAAGATGACGTATGCGTGTTCCAGTGATATCCAACTCTTTTAAACATTCTAACCGTTCAATTTCCTCAGGCAATTTCGCAACTTGAATACAATAACTGAGGTCGAGATTAACGAGCTTTGGACATTCAGCAGGAATCTGAAGTTCGACCAAATCAGGACAAACGCAGACTCTTAGCATCTCAAGATTTGGAGTAAAAAAGCATGTTCTGACAGTAAAACATTTTCAAAGTATAACAAATTTAGAACGTACGTGTATTTCAAGTTATACAAATTAATTGTTGAATGTTAAGGAGTGAACTTTAACAAAATCAAACTGAAATAAAAATTATTAACAAATTATTCGAGTTATGATTTATTGAGCACTGTCAATGCACATAGAATATTTAGCATGTAATAAAGTAAAAATAAAGTAATACGATTAGTACAAAAAATAGAGGAAGTACCTGTTAGAATACTTCTGTATGTGTTCACTCCTATGGGCCTGTATTATTCATGGATGTAGCAGAACATCTCGTACTCATCAGAGGTTCTTCGTATCTTAAAAAGACACAAACCAGTTGACTTGAGTAGCCCTCTGTCCCCGAAAATTCGCAGACCTTTTAACCCATGTATGCTCTGCGGAAGATGACTTATGCCTGTACATGTTACATATAAATCTTTCAAACATTCTAAACGACCAATTTCTTCAGGTAATTTCTCAACTTGAATACAATGAGTAAGTTCTAAAGATTTCAGACGTTTCATATCACAAATACTATGTGGAAGATCTTGTAGAAGTGTACACTTTGATAAAATTAGACTTTCTAAACATTCCAATCTTCCAATATCCACAGGTAACTCGACAATTTCCTACTGTTTAAAACAAGTAAACTACTGTTTAAAACATTAATGACTGTCATAAAAATATGAAAATTTAGATTTAAGTAATACAATTATAACAAAAATAGAGAAAGTACCTGTTATAATACTTATTTGTGGCTCCTTTTGGCCTGTGATATATGGCTATATGTGGCAGAACGTTTCATCATGATCATATGAGATTTGTTTCATTACAAAACAAAATGTCAAGTTAATTTCTCCAATTCAAATGAAAAATGTTTAGGTTAGGGTTAATTTCTAATTTTTATAAAATTTTGGGGATTTTTGTGTTTTCTAGTATTAAATTAGAGGAATTGGTTAAATCGGATATTCAAAGGTTAGGGTTTTGGTTAAATTTGGGGATTTTTGGGTTTTGGTGAAATTGGAGGTGGTGGTCGTGGTTTCCGGGGGTAGTTGGTTTGGTGGTGATCTGGTGGCGCGGGTGGTGGTTGGCTTGTTGGGTGATGGTAGATGAGTTTGATGATTGTTGGTGTATTGACAAAATAATACAGTAGAAAAAAGGATTAGTATTTGACATGAAGATATTTTGTATATATAATAAAATAAAATTTTGTTTTGTACGATAGATCCACTAAAAAAAATAAAAATATTTTTAGCTCCACATTTCAAATATTTTGTTATATCTTTTTATTAGGGAGATGATTGGACACTCATAGTTTTAATTGGCACACTCAACTGTACAAACAGTTAAATATAAGTATCTAATGCATACAGCAGAGTGTCCCAATAAAAAAAGTGGATGTGCAAATCATTACCCTTTTTTATTATACTTTTATTTTTTATTTTATCCTTACTTTTTGTACAATAACTAAGGGTCCATTTGGTTTGTGGGAGAATTTGGATTTGTATTTTGAATTTGACATTAGGATTTGAGTTAGTTATTACGTATAAAATATGAATAAAGAGAAAAAATTATAAATTATTAAAAATAGTTATTTTATAAGAATGATATAATAGAAATAGGATAGAGACACATAAAAAAGAAATGGGCCTACTAATTTTAGAAAACCTACAATAGTGGTATATTTGTGAAGTAAGAAAATTTTGGATATTAAAACCCAATTACTAAGAGTAGCTTTTTAAACAAACATGGGTTTTAATATCTAAAGCCCTAAACCCATGTCAAATGACCCAAAACAAATGGGCCATAAATTAAACTTTTAGAAAAGCATACCCATTTTTTAGTCTACTAAAACCCAAAATAACTTGATACTTACCAAATCATTAGCCAATATATCTACAATTTCCTCCTTAATCCATAACCGGCTATGCCTCTCAGGTTGACTTGGGTTCACACGGCGAACAATATTCCTGCCCATTTCTTCTATATGGTCGTGCATATCCAAAGTGCCATATTCAGAAATAGTTATAAGAGATTTCAGCTCAAGAACTCTTAAACCAAATCGAGCACTAAATCCGCAGCTTTCAAGTGCTGTGATTGCTTTCTCTTTCTTCCAACCTTTGAGTATGCATACAACATCTAAGAATATTTCCTTATGATCCTCCTCTAGATCGATATAGCTGAGTTCCAATTTATCCATAGTTGCCTTCAATGGAATTTTTTTTAGTCTTTCTAGGGTATCTATCCATTGAGGCACATTTTGACCAAAAAGAAGTGAACCCAAAACTTTGATCGTTAATGGAAGACCATCAGCGTATTGTACAACTTCTTTTGAAAGCTCTTCATACCCTTCAATCGGAATATCTCTTTTAAATGCATACTTACTCAAGAGACAAATCGCTTCCGCACGCGATAATAGGTTGACGTCAATGAACTTCACTTCGTGGGCTGACAGAACTTGCTTATCTCGTGTGGTAATGATAATTCTGCTTCCCGATTTAAACCAGTTAGGTTCACCTGCTAACTCCTCAAGTTGTGCAATGCTATCAACGTCATCTAGTACAACAAGAACCTTTTTACGACGCATCATCTACACCATCTTGTTTTTACCGCCAGAAAGACTACTAACAGTAATGGATTGGTCGCTGAAAATATCATTGAGGATTTGTTTTTGCAGCTCCTTTAAACCGGATAACGAGTTTTTTGAAACCTCCCTTACATTATCAACAAGGCTGCTTCCTTCGAACTGATGGGATATTTGGTTAAAAACAATTGTGGGCAAAGTTGTTTTCCCACCACCTCCTATCCCCCATATCCCAATCATTCGGACACCGGGAGCATCAAGTTCTAAAGATGAAAGCAAAGCTTCGATTCGTATCTCCATGCCTACTAACTTTCTGTCAATACTCAAATTGTTGGAACTTATCTTTTTGAAAATATCATCAACAATTATTTGGATCAATTGGGATTCATCCCTGTAATAATGAAGAAGATCTAACTAATTACTAATCATCAAGAAAATCTAACATTAAGTCATATAACAAACAAATTACGAATAATTACCCATTAGCAGTCTTCTTCGACTCCCACCCAGCCAGATCGGCTGCTTCTTTTAAAGCCTTCCTCCATTTCCCAGCACCTTCTTTATTTTCATGTTTTTCAAAAGCTTTTTCAACCGCCCCACTTTGGTTGCGGATTTCCGTGGGCTCCACATCATAAAAGAGAGTCTGCTCACTCGCCTTCCGGCACTCCATAATCTTAACAAGCTCATCTAAGCACCAAGATGAACCTGCATAGTCCTTAGAGAACACAATGATGAAGAATCTTGAGTCTTTAATGGATTCCATGAGCTGAGTGTCGATCGTTTCCCCTTTTTCAATTTTTTCATCGTCTTTGTAAGTTTGAATCCCATTTCGCTCAAGAGCTTTATAAAGATGGCCGACAAAGGTGTTACGAGTGTCTTCACCTCGAAAACTTAAAAAAATATCATACTTGAAGCTCTTTTGAACAGATGAAGTTGAAGTAGACGCCATTGAAGTTATTGTTGAAGGATTGTATGAAGCAACTGGATGAGAGAATAACCTTTAATTTCTAGAGCAATGATCAACAAGACAATCGTAATAATTGCGTTTTTGTGGAAATAAATTTTTTGAATAACGTGGAGACATAAAAACCACTTATTTGGTCAAATAAAATAATGTTTCATACTGATCAAACAAAAGTTGCATTTATGATCCTTCTTTTATTCAAGTTGAGATAAACAAAGATCACAAAAGTTGCATTTATGATTTATCGTTACGCTAAAAAGAAAACATGTCTTTTTGCAAAATATATATTTAATCAAGGTCCAAATGATTTTATTTGTTATAGCAGATTGTAAGACAAAAAAAGATGATTAATTTACCAAGACATGATCAAGCGTGGTCATTTCTTTGTTTCTTAAATGATATCATTACCTAAATTTTAATGGATTGCATTTTAAACTAGCTTGTCAGAATCCTTAATCATGCTAATAGTAATTATGTTATTCACATGAATCTTAACTACTACACAAACAAACCATATAATCGGCATCGAGGCTCGAGGATTATTACTTTTAAACTTCAAGTTGTACATCTATTTTTTTTTATTCCAACCAAGAAATTCTGAGCTCTCATTGGGGTTTTTATTGGTATTACTTATTTGATTTGTGAGATATGTTTGTATAATATTGATATTTTTATATTTTTCGTTAGGTGGTGACCATAAATTGTACAGTAAAAAGATATGAGTTTGGTGGTTTGATAAATAGTGATGTGATGCAAAGCCAACATATGTCTTCGCCAACCTACACCTTTTTATGGAAAACTAGTGAAAGTGGTGACCATAATATCTAGCCTAATCATAATATTCAAATACAAGTTGCAAACATGTGTCTCTTACACATCAAAATACAACCTGTCATATACAACTTGTCATATAGTTAATAGTTACAACTTGTCATATACAACCTGTCCTAGTTACCGATGGGTCTTTTACTGTTTTACACATCAAAATACAAATTGTCATATATTTACACCTAAACGGAGATTTTTTATTTGTGTTGTTAAGTAAATATCAACACAAATTTATATTTATATTCATAGTTATATATTCTGATATAATAAATTATAAATGTCTTAAAATCTTAGTAAACTGACTAATGATGATGTATCATGTATCATTCGGTTAATAAGTTTTCATAGTTGATACGATGTTTTGAAACCCAGTTTGATTCGACCGGTTGAACCATTTTCGGTCGAAAAACAAGTCAATATGAACCAATTCGGTTCTTGAGGTTCGAAAACCCAATTTGACCCGCTGGGTTTCATGTAATCCGGGTTGACCCGATTCACTAAAACTGGTCAGATTTTGTAGCTTTCTTTTTAAAAATTATTTATATGAAAACCAATTTTTTTCATAAGTGATAAACTCAGAATTGACACTATCACTTTTGTCTTTGTAGAAAGACTAAGTGGATATTTATTGACGAGGATGAACATCATCGTGAACTTCGTTTGTTAAGTGATTGTAGACTTAATGCATATCATACTTCAATTACTTAACAATAAGGTGTTTATATAATAATATTCCATACTATATTTATAATACATATATATGGTACATTCGAATTAATCGAGATGACGCATAATTGTTGTTTGATGTTGGAACTAATTAGTTTTTACATTTGTACAGTAACATTTTGTATTAGATTATATGTTTTATAAACTTATGTTGTAATTGCTATTGGACTCTTCAGAATTTGTGTGTTTGGTATAAAATTGTGCATGTTTATACATGTTTGGGCATTTAAACTACTGCGGTTTTTTTCAACTGAAGACCGGGTTGACCCCGTGATTGAACCTTTAAAACTAGTGACCCAATGACTCGACTATTTCAATTAAAGACATGGTGTTTAAGAAATTGGCTTAATGGTGCATCATGCACGTAAATAATGTTATAAACAAGTATTTTGCATGATGTACTTTATTGAAGTTTTTGTCACTTTTTCCACTTCTTAAGGTTTTACATTCGGGTAAAATAACACTCGCCACAATATTATTTTATTAAGAGTAAAGTCTAAAATACATTTTTGTGGTTTGCTCATTGTCGCACAATACATTTATGTGGTTTTTTTGGCACACAAACATCACTCCGTTAGTAAAGTCAGGCATTATACATCCCTCCATTAGTAAAGTCAGCCATACATCAATGAGGACTAATGGTGCAAATTATTTCTCTGTTATCTTCTAACGCGGAATAAAATACTTCCATGGTTAGTCCTTAAGACTAACGGTGCAATTTTTCATTTTTATTTATTATTATTATTATTATTATTATTATTATTATTAACATCATCATTTTTTGAAATAAATTAAAAAGGGGCAAGCAAGACTCGAACTCGGGCCTCTTGCTTCAAAAAACAACGCCCAACCACTAGACTAGGCGTCCAGATGTGTTAATTTCCCATTCCATATTTGTTTTAACCATTTTTTTGATGAATTTATAGTATATTAACCAATTTGAGTTTGGGCCGGCCAGTTCTTGGGGGGGGGGGGGGGGGGGGGGGGGGGAGATCCGTTGGACTCGTTTTTCATGCTCTTTTTTCGATGGAGTTATAGTGGTTTCTTCGTGCCCTTTACTTCACAAAAAAAAAAATATATGCCTTGATTAAAGGAGCTTGTGTATACTTACTTTCGCGATTCATGCTTATTTACACCTATAAACAATCAAGCTGCCACCACATTCTCAAATTCATATAGATTCATGTAACAATGTATATTAAATAAAAGTTGGTAAAAATATAAGTATTTAGTTATTCATATCCGTCTAATAAGGAGTACAAGACAAATGTAATTGATGGGTTAGTTTTGGATGCTGAGCTTCTGGATCGTGTTTTCAAAGTGCTTATCACTACTATAAAATGTATTCCTCATGGTTGTCCGCTCTCTTTCTCCTAACAATTAAAAACAGTTCTTTACAAGGTGGTTGTCGAGTCTGATGCCTGGTCAGATTATTACTTTTTTCACGATGCACGTTTCAGGTGTGTAGACCCACGAACAGATAAGAACATAGGTACGGGAATAGAAAAGCATTGCAACAAAGTTCTATAATGAATTCACTGCCTACATGAGGGAAAAATGATGGTATTACAACGTTAGTTAAAATTATGTTAGATGCTTCTGGGTTGGGGTCCTTAGGCCAGCATGGAGGTAATTTTCTGGAGGAGAGAACAATAGTTAACACAAACATCAGACAGTATATTCGCAAGGTTGCAGATGGGCACTTTACGGCAGCAGTGAAAGTGTTATCCTCCTTCGGTGTAGCTCCATATTGTGATGATACCATTAAAGCCTTGAAGGCTAAGCATCCTTGCAAGCCACCCCATACATGTCAAGCAACACATTTCTAAGCCTCCCCTTGTAGCACAGATTGACGACAATGTCTTTGGTCGCATTAAATCGTTCCTTGAAGGTACTTCATATGGGAGAGATGGTTCGAAGGTACAACAAATTTTATATGTTGTATATGGAGAGGGGTCTCAATCGTTAATTTGTGGTTAGCGGGAAGGTGTCCGTCTATTTTAGCCGAGTTTGTTGCATCTGCTCCTCTCACGGCCTTCCTTAAACCAGATAATGGGATTCGACCTGCTGCAGTAGGCACTATATGGAGACATTTGGTTTCCAAAGTTACTATAAATGGCGTAGGTAAAGAAATTTCAAAGTACCTTAGTGATTTTCAGTTTGGCGTCGGAGTGTCGGGTAACGTTGAGGCTATTTTACATAACGTCAACAGGGTGTTAAGTGAATATCAAAATAATGGGTCTTTTGCAATGTTTGTTGTGGACTTCTCGAATGCATTTGGCCTTGTGGATAGATCGCCATTACTCCACGAGGTTAGGGTGAGGTGTCTCTCTATTTCTTGGTGGGTGGATTTCTTATATGGGTATGCAACGAGTTATATATAGGAGACATACATATATGGTCTACCACCGGGGTGCAGCAAGGCGACCCATTGAGATCTTTTTTTTTTTTTTTTTTTTTTTTTTTTTTTTTTTTTTTTTTTTTTTTTTTTTTTGCTCTTGTATTGCACCTGTTAGTATGTAAGGTCAGAGACAATTGCAAGTTTTTCCTTCATGTTGGGTATCTTGATGATAGGACCTTTACTAGAGGCGCATAAGAGGTGGCCAGAGTGTTAGACATTATAAGGGCGAGTGGTCTAGGTTTAGGTCTTGAACTTAATATCAACAAAACAGAAATATTTTGGCCCTCGTGTAATTGTATGAAGCTTTGTTAGGGTTTATTTCATGTTGATATTTGGAGGCCATCATTGGGTTTGAAGCTTCTTGGGCGAGTTATTAGTAGAGACTCATATTTTATTAGTGGGTTGGCTATGAGGAGAGCAACAAATGTTGTTGATTTGACGATTCTTCTTCTACGGTTACATGACACGCGGAGTAAGCTTCTTTTGCTTCGATCATGTATGGGTATTTACAAACTCTTTTTAATGACTTGTCAACTTGTAGTGGTTTGTGGAGGAGATTTCTTTGGAGAGTTACAGTGACGACGTGCTTCTTTACCCATTCAAGTTGGTGGTTTGGGTTTGTACTCGGAAAAAATGGTTTTCATTTATGCTTTTGTAGCCTCAAGGGCCCAATATTGGGTGCTACAAGACTATATCTTACGTGACAATAACATATGTGGAATGGATGATGATTATGTTTGTGTTATGGCTTGTCTTCGTGATACGATTCTAAGCTTTGATTTTAGTGGTTTCATAAGGACACCGTCCCCTCTAAAGTCCAACAAACACTAGCGAGTGACGATTTTAGTGAATGGTCAGGATATGCATGTCTACTTTGACCTGACTGTGATACAAAAAACTTTTTTTAGTGTATACGCGCACCACTGCACATGCTCTAGATTTTCTACTAGCTATCCCCATAAACGTGTTAGGTTACATATGTCACCGGTGGAATATCGTATTATCCTTAAGTATCGCCTCATGATTCCATAATTTTCGGTTGATGAGATATGCCCTGTTTGTCATAAGGCATGCTTGGATTCCTTTGGTGAAAATGCGAAAGAGCTCTCGGGCTTTAAGTATCGACACAATATGGTTAGAGATGTCCATTTTTATGTGTGTAGGAGTGTCGGGATCTCTGCCAAGAATGAAGTACATGTGAACTATAAACTTTTGCCTGACCGGTCATATGGAAGATCCACATTGAGATTGGCTGACGTTTTGGTCTTTGGAGAGAAACATGCTTGTGTGGATCTGACCGTGGTTTCTCCTCTCATGTGTTTGAGTAGTCAGGGTTTTACAGTTGGATAGGCTGCTTTGAAAGCCACCTCATGAAAAGTGATAGAAAACGAGTAAACATGCATTGAAAATCAACACGTGCTTATTCCTTTCGCGTTTGATACATGTGGTTTCCTTTCTCCTGAGACCCATTCATAATTTATAAAAACACCCATTCATTTAGGGGCAGAAGTGAAAATGAGAGATGGTAAACTGATTTTTTTTTCAACCTGGCGTTAACCCCTTAACAATCTTCGTTAACGCGCCTTTAACCAAGGGGGGGGGGGGGTATGTTAACCTCGCTTTAACGTGGCCTTGGTTAAAGTTTAACCAAAAATTTGGTTACCTTACCTTATGCTCTAAAGGGAGAGAGAGGCTTGAGTGGGTTTTTCAAATAAGAGGAATTAATACTTTTGGCCTACACCATCCCCAATATGTGAAAGTGTGAAACTATGAAAGTAAAAGAAAAAAGAACACACACTCACTTGCTTACTATATACTAAGTATGTATTTTCTAATTTTTACTCTTCACAAGTTTAAACACCAAACACTAAGCAATTCAAAATAAGTTATGATATCCAGTGACGGAATTAGTGAGCCCTACACTGTTGTACAAAACATCGATTAAATTTTAATTTGTTGTGTTAACTTTTGAAAAAAATTCTCAAAATTTTTCTTACTAGCATTCTGACAAAAAAAATTGTTTTTCTAAAACTTGCTTAGATGATCTCTTAATAAGTGAAAAATAGACTCAATTTATGTTAAACTCAATCTTTTCATTAAAGTCGCAATTTTTTTTTACATTTTTTTTCGAGTATAATTTTTAAACCGATCACTTTTAATCATGATTCCGCTACTAATGATAACCAATAGTCAAGATTAGCTATTGTGATTTCTTTTCGTATAAACAACCACAACTAAACCGAAACATGACTACTCTCGTTAAGTCAACAACATGCATGTTTAGGTTTAGTTAATTCACTCGTGTAATGATGAAGAGATATAGTGTATTTTTATCATTTAAGAATTGCTATAAAAGTAAATATAAAAAAAGCAACAGAAAACATTAGATCGTATAGAAGCAAGAATACATAATGTAAATGGTGATCAGTATATGTGTAAAATAACATTTTTAAGAGAATACCTGTAAGATTGCTTTCTTTAGATCCTCTCCTTTGCAAAAACAAGTGTTCAAATTTTGATTGATATGTATGAAAGTTGTGAAGAAAAACGAGTTTAAGATACAGCCTATTTATATAAATTTAATACTATTGTGTTTTATGTCCATTCAAATTTGATGGCTGTTCCAAAGGCCCTACACGTTTTTAATTTATGTTGACCCCAAAAGTCTTTAGTCCAAGCTTTAAAATTATGAGAAAATAACCAAAGCAAAATTCCAAGCCATATATATCAGTTGCCATTAGAGATACGTTATCCCAAATTCTAGATAGAATTATTTTTTTCCCCCTGCATTTATTGTTACAATTCTTTATATTATATGAAATCATCAAAACGAGTCAAGCTTTAACCAAACACGAGTAGACCTTAACGAGCAACTTGAGCTCGTGCTCGTTTAGCTCGAGTCGATCTTGATAATTTCCAAGCTCGAGTGGAGCTCAAACAGAATGTAGAGCTTGATTAATTTCGCGAGCCAAGCTTTTAAAACCAGTATTTAGCTCGGCTCGTTCGAAAGCTCATTTAATTATTAGAGCCGAACGAGCCAAATGAGCTACTTGAACTAAACGAGCCGAACGAGCAAATCAAGCCACATATACAGTTTCAAAATATTTTGATTGTAAAATTTTAGTTACTACTAGTATTATAGGTTAAATATAAACTTCCTTCCTTGGGCGATGTGGGATAAATTCCTATTTCCATATTTTATAATTCAAGTGTCTCACTTTGAGACACGATATCTCATTCATATTACCTTTATTTTGGACACACTTTAGCTCGTTGCAAAGCTCTACTAAAGGAGAATGTAAACCTACTAACCAATGCAAATATATATAACATATACATATATTAAATAGTGTCGAATTCAAAAAACTCGCAAATTTCAAAGCAAAAGTTGATATATATTAATCAAGAAAGAAACAATATAAGCAATTTCACAATAATTAAGAAAATCATATATCAGGTGACATGTTTCATGTGCTTAAAATTTGTATACTAATGTTTGTAGAACTGAACGCAAGTAAATGATAAAATGCTCACCTAATCTCACCTGCACTCAAAACAATCATGAAGACAATTACTGCAAGTGGGACGGACTGAAAGTTGGCAAGTTCGATCCATTTATAATTATCAGGGGGTTTGGGGCAAAATATTCTCCGAATGGGTCAAATGGGTCAAACGGGCTGAAACTGCTTTGACGGGTTACTTACCATCGCATATTCCCAGCTCTAAAAATCATTCGCTTTACAAATATTTAATCATTAAATTTTATAACAAGATAGTTTTGGTAATCATTTGTGACACAACCCGATTAAATCTGCACCACCCATTCCGACCAGAACCTGCTTTGACCTGATAAGTTATTGTAACAAGATAGTTTTTGTATTCATATTTAACCTGACCTGTTTGAGTGCACAAAACTACCCATTCTGACCAGAGCCTGCTTTGACCTATTTCTTACCCGCCAAAATGCCACCTTTAAACGTCATCCTATTCACATAAATTAAGTTAATGCAATACAAATAGTTATTGTAATCTTATCTAACCAAACTGTTTTTATCCGCACGAAACCACCCATTTTGAACTACACGTTTACACTACCACATTACATAAAAAATATACATGTGACTAAAGATGCAGATATATCCTATTGATCAAAATCAATAACATAAGTAGTTCTTAATGTCACATAGATACATCCTTATCCTTATTTCACTATTCCTATTCATAAACTGATGATATAAAAAAATTCCAAAGTTATCAAAAACTATATACACATTAACATTCAATTATAAGATGGGATTGTTCGAGTAATCGAAATACTACAACTCACAAAAGGATCATATATATCGCTCAATCAATTTTTCATTATTCAACTATCACTACACATTACGCGCACTAAAAGGTAAAGCATGATTAACTTTACAGATTATAGTTGTCGACTACGTGTTAGTTTTGTTGTACGTTGACTCCTACGGTCCTACCAACTTTGTTGAATGAGCTAATCCAACACTTAATATGTTGAGAAAAACATAAAAACAAAGGCTTCCAATCGAGTTACTGTATCAAGTTACGCGTAATCCAAAAGGTCAACGGTAATATCTTTACTGTTTGAAGTTTGAATTGTATAACAGTATAAAACCGATCAATTTCAACGTTATTTAACCGAATTCAACGAATTGAGGAAAGTCAATTTCAACGGTATTTGAAGTATATAACAGATGAAGTTATTTTTTTTTGAAAGGCAAATTATACTAAACCAAACAAACAACATACAAACAATGGCATCCACATTTAAAAAGATGGTGAAGAAGTGGAGTGGACCCAAGAGAAAAACATAACTTTGACTAGATACAAAACTAACATAAGACAAACATCACTATAATGATACAAAACATACAATAGCCTAATAAGTAGTGGTTTGAAACCCGGGTCGACCCGGCCGGGTTAACCGGTACCGGCCAAAAAAGAGGTAAAAAAACCCGGGTTTCTAAAACCGGGTTAGACCCGCCGGGTTTTGAGTGACCCGGGTCAACCCAGTTCTCGAAACCCGGCTGGGTTTCGTTTTTCAAAATTTTTTTAATAAAAACCCGGGTTGACCCGGCAGTCGAACCGGTTGGCCCGGTCGAAAAAATAATAAACTGAAAACCGGGTTGACCCGGTGCCCGGTGACTCGACATGGTCGATTTCGAACCCGGCACAATGCCTCTGCCTCAAAATCATGCTGGACCCACGAGCCAATAAGATACCAAAAACCAAACACACTGTTGCTGCAATAAATAGTGATAGAATATTGTCCCAATTGTGCAGAAGGCCTCAAATGCCGCAGCTCCACTTTCACCATCAGATGCAAGCTCCCAGTATCACAAGTTAAACCGGACCCACAAGCATTTAGGCCAAACGACCCATTAGAAAAGCTCGATATGGAAGAGCAGACCAACAAAAATAATTGCAAACAGAGAGCAGCCCCACTGTGCCAAACACCCATATACCTTTAAACTTGCAAGACTTTGTGCCAAACATCCTAAAACCTAAGATTGAACAAACAAATCAAAGGGGCGTGCAATCCAACTGTTCCAATAAACATCCTAAAACCTAAGATTGAACAAACAAACTCCAAATCTTCCCCCAAACCGGCAACACTTTACGGCAACACTATTTGTATCAGTTTAGATTCATCCCTATAAACATTAAAGGAGATTTCGTTAGCTTGCTTAATTCCCACATAAATGATTGATTTCAAATATCAGAGCTATAACATAATAGTAATAATCGCATTTCATGTTTGAGTTAAAACTTGACTATATAACATGAGATCCATTCAACAAGACTCAAATAACTTAACATACGAGAGATATAAATAAGCAATTACCCATTAGCAGTCTTCTTCAACTCCCAGCCAGCCAGATCGGCTGCTTCTTTTAAAGTCTGTCTCCACTTTGCTTGCGGATTTCCGTGGGCTCCACGTCATAAAAGATTGGGTAAGCAGTCTGCTCACTCGCCTTCTGGCACTCCATAATCTTGACAAGCTCATCTAAGCACCAAGATGAACCAGCATAGTCCTTAGAGAACACAATGATGAAGAATCTTGAGTCTTCAATGGATTCCATGAGCTGGGTATCGATCGTTTCCCCTTTTTCAATTTTCTCATCGTCTTTGTAAGTTTGAATCCCATTTTGCTCAAGAGCTTTATACAGATGGCCAACAAAGGTGTTACGAGTGTCTTCACCTCTAAAGCTTAAAAAGACATCATACTTGAAGCTCTTTTGGACGGATGATGTAGAAGAAGAAGCCATTGTTCAAGCTATTGTTTGTAAGAAGATATGGAAAATGAACAAGTGTATATGTGAAAAGGACAGTAGCTTAAGCTAGAAAAGATGTGTTTGTGTGGAAATTTCGTGGAATGAGATGGAGAAACAAAAGTCACCGAATTGGTCAATGAAAAAGCAGATACTGTATAACAAAAGCGGATACTGTATAATAAAGACTTTTGGTCAATGAAAAAGAAAGATAAGGGTAGTTGGCTTTATTTATTGTAACAAACGTAAATATATCATTCAAGCTTTAACATTATTAAAGAAAATGCAAAACCCATTGTGGCGAGAGCATGGTTTATTATTGTTGATACAAAAGTTGGGCGTTCCTTGTTTTTGTACCAAACACGATCTTAATGCTTGTGTAGGACCTGCACACTAAGAGAAAAGCAAACACCGTTAGGCTTATCGTGAGATTGTCTCCCACGATTAGACTCCGGCGTGAGAGTAAGTAATCGGTTTTAGATGGTTTTGCGTAAAGGCTTTTTAGGGTTTTGTGAATCGTACCTGATCGTGTAGATCGATATTGTATTTATACACACGAT
The DNA here is from genome assembly GCA_030686995.1 of Artemisia argyi. NCBI lineage: Eukaryota > Viridiplantae > Streptophyta > Magnoliopsida > Asterales > Asteraceae > Artemisia > Artemisia argyi. Next base: position 226,780,476 of record CM060700.1, on the reverse strand, counting down.
ATCTTGTAGATAACGTGTTCTCCAATCCGTGTATATCTTTATCAAATATACGGTGCATATCTTTTTGAGATATCATCCGTATATAGCATTGGGCTTGGGCTTTCGTGAGCCCAAACCGTTTGGTGGTCCAATTATAATTGTGTTGGCCCATACGTAGTGGGCTTGTGTATGCGTATTGTTATTTATTCGGGTTTACTATCCGAATATAGACTATACGTCATCATGTCCCCCCAGTCTAGTATGCGCGGTGCGTGACCGCGGATGCTAGACTTAATGTCGCGAGCGGGAAGCGTTGGCGGGAAAAAACCTTGAGTTACCGCCAAAAGTAGTGGCTGGCATTAAACATGCCTTGAAAAGTGGACACGTTTCCCTCGGAAACTGGGAAAGTACTCCAATCGGTTCCTCTCCCAGCCGTCCGATAGAGATAGTGGGTTCCACGTGTCAATCATCGGGGGCTAGGAGAATACTATAAAAGTCTTCTCCCTTTTCATTGTGAAAAAACACAGTAAAATCACACCATTTCCTCTCTTTCTAAGCTCATTCCTTGAAAAAAGTTAAGCGTGTATTTAAGGTAAAAACGCGTGCGTAAAAAATGGTCCTCCAATTAGGAGATATCCGATCCATTCTAACCGAAGATGAACTACGTCGGTTCTGTTCGGATTATTATATTCCCATGGCCGTGCATCCGGAAGTACCGGATGTGGATGCGACCATCTATGATTTCCCTCCGGGGAAGATAGGGGTATACACGCGCTTCTTTGAATGGGCAAACCAGCGCGTGCCTATATCCCTGTTCCTGAGCGATGTGCTTAGGTATTATCGTATCCATCTATCGCAGCTGCACTGTATAGGTGCGGCGAAGATAATTAACTTCGAAGTAAACTGTCGTTTACTTGCGATCAACCCTACCATAAATCTTTTTCGCGCCTTTTACCACATGACGTGGTCAAATGGCTGGATTACCTTCTCGAAGTGGGCTGGGGGATATCAATGCTACACCTTGAAGGTGGATGCATTGAGAAATTGGAGGGAAAGGTTCTTCTGGGTGGATGATACGGTATTCCCTAGCGACATGGACTTTTATACCCAGGATACGCTCCCCAGGGATGAGCGCCCCAGTCCTGGTTCCTATAGCGTGGAGGATGCGGAGACAATTGACTCCAATCGCATCCCTATTAACTCCTATCCAGAGGAGTTTTTGGTCCACATGGGACTTAGTCGCAACTACTTCCAAAGGGAGAATGAGGTGCCAACCTTTCTTGGGGAGGATGGACTGGGTGCGTGCTCGTCCCTTCTCATTTTCATATGTAAGTCTTCTTGTAGTATATTTGGTAAACTAACTTGCGTTGTTTTTCTTTGTCTATGTTTGCGCAGAGATGGACTTGTTCAAGGTTGTCAAGTTGACCAAGCCAACACAGGTGGCGGTTGGTTTGCGCCCGCTGAGGGAGGGCGAGAGACCGATCCTAGAGACCACGGCCGGGCGGCTTGTAGGTGTTGCGCAGGAAGAGGAGGAAGCGGACGTGTCCACAATTCCTGTGAATGCTACCCCGGTGCAGAATGTGGCCGCGCAGGAAGGGACATCGGAGAATGTCCTGCGCGCCGACACGCCATCCTCCATTGGGCCTGTTGATGTATCTACCGACTCTGGGGAAGTGCGTCTGCTTAGAAAGCGCAAGGTGGGGTCTTCAAATGTAGAGGAACCTGCGCGCGCAAAGCGCAAGGTGGAAGAAGATCTGGGTGAGGGCTCCTCCAAGCACACTCGTCCTCAGGTGAACGTAGAGGAACCTGCGCGTAGCGGGCATGAGGGGGGTCCTCAAATGTAAGATTCATCCACTCTTTTTTTTTTTTTTTTTTTTTTTTTTTTTTTTAACAACATACTTAAATGTTTGCTTTGTGTGTAGTGGTACAGCTGCAGGTGATGGAGCAGCGTCAACTGAGGTGGTAAAGCCACACGTGGTGAGGGAGCACGGAGAGCCGAGCGTTGGGCAAATCATAGATGTGCTGAGTGCTGCTGCAGAGCGTCAAGCCGAGTTGTCGGCGCAGCTGAAGGCGCGGTATGCAGATGAGGGCCGCGCTGGTGTTCAGAAAGATGCGGAGATAGCCGATCTGAAGGCGCAGCTAGCTGAGGCGCGCAAGGAGGTGGAATTTTCCAATGATGCTGCTAAGAAGCACGCGGAGGAAAAAATAGCCGTGCTTGTTGCGTTAAAGAACGAGCATGATGAGGTGTTGCGCCTCAGGGGAAATGCTCGGGATGCCATGAAGCTGTTGGAGCAGAAAAGGGGAGAGCATCTCGCCTGCCTTGACAAGTTCGCCGATGAGCTAAAGGCGAGGATTGCAGTTCATGAGAGTAAGCTGCGCCAGCTGAGCATCGAGTACGACGAGGAGCTGTACCCGCACCTCATGAGTAGTATTGCTGAGCGCAGGTATTGTATCCCTCTTTTGCTTCTCTTAAATGATCTTTTGCCATTTGTCTTTGACTAATTTTGATGTACTTGTTGTACGCAGGTGGTTGATCAGTTATGGATTGCGTTTGGCGGCAATGCTTGTGTTGGAGTCCCAGGAAGTCACGGGGGCGTTTGGGGACGTAGTCACTGCCGCAATTGCGTATGGCAAGACGCAGGCCATAGACGAGCTCCACCAGGCCAAACTGCTAAGTGTGCCGTTGGAAGAGGTTCCAAGCTACGACGCCAAGTCGTATGAGGAGCTTGTGGATGCGATGGACAAGATGAAGGTCCTTGATCTTCCTGATATTGCGAAGGTGGAGCGTGATCAAGACCAGCCCATCTCAGTGATCATGGCTGGTTTGACTTTGGCTGAGCATATGGGGGATGATGCGGAGGCTCAGCCTAGTTTCTTTTTGAAGCCGGACGAGGCGCAGCTCAGTGTGCCAATGTTCCCTCGTCCGCGTGACCCAAAGAACCCCTTCGCAATTGAGAAGGAGATTCCCCTGAAGGAAGTGCTGGAGGCGCACTTGAGCAGAGCTGCGCTAAAGCGTGGGATCAAAGGCAAAGCTGTGCTCTGTGGAGTTGGGGCGGCACATCTGCCGAGATCCGACGGGGTGGCAACTAGTATGCCCACGGTTGTCCCTGTGGACAAGGATCTGCTACGTAAGTTATATGAGGCTGGAGATGTTGCGCCTCCCCCTAGTAGTTCTAGGCATAGGCGTAGACTTAGTTTATAGATGATGTAATTTTGTAAAAAACTTATAGTTTTAATAATACTTCATCCTTTTGTATGCTTGTTGCATTTTTTTTTTGTGTAAATATGAGATATACTTGGACGGATTGTTAGTGAGTGGTTACTTAAATGAAATATATTCACAAGCTTTTCCAAACAGATTATGCAGCCTACTGCAGAATAGTTACATCAATTGTCTTGATATTTTTTAAAGAACAAATAATGTGTATTTGTAGCGCAACCGTCATGGGATGCGATTGATAACTTATATTTACTGGTAGTAATTCATAAGTATGCAAATGGTTTCGCAGCGTGCTACGTGGTACCATTACTAGGGAATCAATTGTTTTGAAACCTTATCGTTAAACAAACGTCGTGTGCATTGTTGCGCAGCCGTCGTGGGATACGCACATTCGACTTATTCCAACGTCTTGTGAATAAGGTGTTTAACGAGGATACGTGATCCAATGTTGATGGGTTTGCAACCCTCTTACTCAACGAGTGAATTAGTAGGTTAACTCATCCTTTATGCCTTCGTGGGTCTTTTAAGTAGTGCATGCACGCCATGTAGGCTAAAAGAAAATATAAGATAAAAGTATTGACATATATAAGTTTGTATGCAATAATGTAGAGTACGCTATGGAGTTAGCTAGAAACCATAACTGTTTATTGATACTTGCAAGTGTTTTGAAAAAGTAAAATACAATTCCTAGGAAAAGAAAAGAAAAACAAACACTTATTGGGCATCTCGTAGGATGCAAGGGTGTCTGTGTAATGGCCGTAGCCTAAAAGTAACATCTTTTAAGGTTGCAGATGTTCCAAGTGCGCGCTAGGTCGTGACCTTCCATATCGCGCAGTCTATATGCGCCGTTTCCAAGCGCGTCTGTGACCTCGTAAGGTCCTTCCCATTTTGGTCCGAGCTTGCCCGTGTCTTCTGCGTGGCTTGCATCATTGGTGCGGTAAACAAAGTCTCCTGGTCTAAATGAAGTGTGTTTGACCTTTGCGTCATAATATTTCTTCATTTTTGCTTTGGCCTTTGCTTCGCGTATAGCTGCGCGCTCACGTCTTTCTTCCAGTATATCCAAGTCTATGCGCCGTTCCTCGTCATTTGTTGTGACGTTAACCTCTGCTGTTCGCATAGTTGGCATTCCTATTTCAGCTGGTATTACGGCTTCTGTCCCATAGACGAGGGAGAATGGTGTGTCGCCAGTACTGGTTTTGATTGTTGTGCGATGCGCCCATAAGACATGCGAGAGCTCGTCCACCCACCTTCCTTTGTGTCTGTTAAGGCGCGCTTTTATTCCTTCCCCGAGACTGCGGTTTGCGCACTCAACTAAGCCATTGGTTTGTGGGTGTTTCACTGAAGCGAAGTGCTGTGTGATTTTCAACTGTGCACACCAATCTTTGAATGGGTTATCGCAGAATTGTTTTCCGTTGTCTGATATGATTTCTCCCGGTAGTCCGAAGCGGCAGACAATGTTGTCCCAAACAAAGCGTTTGACTTGGTTACCTATGATATTCACCACCGCCTTTGCTTCAATCCACTTTGTAAAGTAATCTATGGCTACAATGAGGAATTTCACTCCTCCTGCTGCAACTGGAAAAGGTCCCGCGATGTCAATGCCCCATTTGTAGAATGGCCATGGTGAGGTAATGGGTGTTAGCTCTTGTTGTGGTCGGCGCGGGATTGGCCTGTGTACTTGACAATTGCTGCACTTCCTTATAAGATCGCGTGCGTCGCGGTGCATCGTTGGCCAATAATGACCTGACCGTAGGGCGCTTGCCACTACCGATCGCGGTCCTGAGTGCATACTACATGATCCAGCGTGGATTTCTCGGAGTACGTAGTCTGCTTGGAGAGGTCCAACACATCGTAGCCATGGTTGTAGGAAGGAGCGTCGATAGAGTATGTTGTCTCGTAGTTCAAAGCGTTGCGCTGTGTGCCGCACTCTTCGAGCTTCCTTGTTGTCTTGTGGTAAGGTTCCCTTGCTGATGAATTCAATGATGGGTGTCATCCATGTAGGATCTTGTTCATCTATCACTGTGGATACCTCTGTGACAACTGGCAAAATAGGGAGCCATTTTATAAAACCCGCATTACATTTATATAATAAATATGGAATTTCTGAAAATTTATTGTGACGAGATATTTTACAAATGTTGGTACGTGATTTAATCGTACGATGTATTTGGGATTTAGTTATTTAATTATGGTTTGGTTTGATTCGATCGTGATGAATTATTTTTGAGATCGTTATTGTTGGCACTACTTTGACTCCGGCACTAGGTTGACCTAACAATTTAATTATATTTTTTATGGAGTTCGGATATTTTATTATTTTGAAACGGGTTCGGTTGGAAAAAAAGTGATTGATTATTAAAGGTTTCGGGTTTGGCCCGTGTGTTCATTTGGGGCTACTTAGCCCACTACTATCACTAATAATAATAAAACAAAATTATTTTTTTTTTTCTCCTATGAATCGTCCTTGTGTGTGAACCGACCCCCACAACACCCTCACCACTTTACTCTTTTCCTCTCTCTCTCTCAAAGTTATCACCTCCAAACCCTAACCACCCTTAGCCGCCGCCCCTTTAGTCGGCTGCCACCACCTCACCGTCGCCCCATCAACATCAACACCACCATAAAACAACTCCCCATACCATTTCCTACTCGATCCATCATAACACGCGCCCTAAACCCTTCATTTTCTTTCGATTTCACCTCGAATTAGTCACTCCTTGGTGTGGTATTGAAGATCCATTCGAGTTTTTATTTGGTGGATAAAGGTAGGCCGAGTTTTGACTCGGATTTGTACTCGAATCGTGACCTAGGGTCACGGTTTTGTTTTTGGTTTTTCGGGTTCCATGGATTTATAAACAAGATTATTGGGTTTTGATGAAAAAGGTTAAAAGATGATGTTTGGTATCCGGGTGGGTTGATTGGAATCCGATTTAGTGGAAGGATTCTTGATTGAATGGTTTTCTTGGTTGGTTCGGTGCTCGGGTCGAGCGTAACCGAGACCCTCGAGGTCTCGGAGTTGGTTTTTGTGGCTTGTTTTGTCGAGCCGAGGGCTATGGGGATCCTCCCCACTCCATCTTGTTGTTGTTGTTTGATTTTTGTCGAGACCCTAAGGGTCCGTTTGGTTTGAAATGGCTCGATGGGAGCAAGACCGTGACCCCCTTGGGTCCGGTCGAATGGGTTGTTTTTATTTGGACCTTGTGGTCGTTTGGTATTTGGCCGAACACCCCCCCCCCTAGGGGCTGTTTTGGTTCGAGCAAGCTCAAAGAGCTAGCCGAGACTCTTTAGTCTCGGGTGTGGCTCCGTTTTATGTCTTGAGCTTATGTTTGACCCGGGTTGACTTGGTAACTCAACCCGCCTATATTTGGTTTCGGATAATATTGTTACTTGTGATTATTTATTCGGGTGATGTTCACATTTTGGACATTTGGTTTATTATGTTGGACGCGTTGCGGTATCTATTGTCTTGAGTATATTTGGAGATGTGTTGACGAAAGTGATTTGGGGACCATTGTGATACGGTTATTAGATGACGGAGATAGGATTAGTCGGGTGCCGTAGTCGGACCCTCATGTTGTAGCACGTGGTATTGGGATTGATTTGGACGGAGTTGTTTTATTATTGTGACTTGATTATATTGTTTGGACTTGGAATATGAGCCGAGGGTCATGACTCGGACATTGGACCAAATTCTATGACTCGATAAATCTTAAAGGTTGATATTAAAAATAAAACTCGTAATAATATTATTAAGAATATAATCGTTTATATACGTATATAGACGTGTTAAGCGTATATATATATATATATATATATATAAATGCGTATATTAATAATAAAACTATCACGAGTAAACGTATAATAATAAAGCGATAGTTATTACACTACTAAAATGGTGCAATAAATGTCGGGATATTATTATAACTAATAACCATATATATAATGACGAACTTTACTTCGAATAACTAACAACTAAAAACGTGATTTTATTTATAAACTAAAAACTTATCGAGTTATACGTATTTTTGGGTCTTTAAAGTCCAAGTGGGCTTTATATTGTGACTTTGTGTTGTCCCGGATATATGGCGGTTAATATAAACATTTTATATATCAAATGACTTATTCTAGATCGAGTTATTTGACGATATAAAATGGATGTATTAATGGTCATCGTATCCCACGACGCCCATAGGATGTGGTATATATTTTAGGGTAATGAATTACTATATGTCTCGTGGAATTTGGCCGATTCGACGATATATATAGGGAATTCATTGGGCTACGACATATACCAAATAGAAACTTATGTGCAATGTGCTTTAAGTGGGTATAATTTTGGAACGATATATTACGTAAATAAGTATGGGAGATTATCAAATCGACGGATTTAATAAGCTTCGATAATTATTTAAATAATGTGTCGGGCTAACATTAGACCTGTAGTTATCTTGTTATTTGTTCTTTGTTGAGGCTTGTTGGTTGTGTTGTGTCGACCCTCCACCCGTATGGATACCAAACGTCGAATTTCTAATGAATATGAAGTAAATTCGAGAAATGTATATTTTGGAAAGTAAAATGAATTACGTTCGGGAATGGGAATATTTGATTTTGAGGAAATGTTTTCTGAACGGGTTTAATATTGTTAGGAAGTGCCGAGTCAGTAGTCGCCGTTACGTGAGTTGCTTGAGATTTACTTACGTCTTTCTTCTATCGTTTCTTTTGAGGATTTATGGACTTGAGGTGAGTCATAGCCCCACTTTTACTCTTGAACTTTGTTTTCAATACTTGGGGTGAGAAACGTGCAAATGTTTTATGTGGACTATTATCGCTTTTTGATTTCAAAACTTGCTATGCTTATAGAACTAGGTAGAGTGAGGCCTAGACTAGATCTAGGTAAGCTATTGATTCGGTTATTGAGCGAGGCCTAGACTTGATCTAGGTAAGCTATTGATTTGGTTGTTGAGCGAGGCCTAGTCCCCGAACTAGGTAAGCTATTTGATTTGGTTATAGAGCGAGGCCTAGACTAGATCTAGGTAAGCTATTGATTTGGTTGTTGAGCGAGGCCTAGTCCCTGAACTAGGTAAGCTATTGGATTGATTATAGAGCGAGGCCTAGACTTGAGCTAGGTAAGCTATTGATTGGATTGATTTGAGCTATAGCGTGCACCTATAGGGATTATTTGATTTGGTTGGATTATTTTGGTTGGATGATTGAGCCCTAGTCTAGCTAGCAAGCGTTTTGCGTATATGTCCACTATATTGAATTAAGAATTTAAACCTATGATCTCACCAGCGAAAGCTGACTTTTAGCACGTTTTCTCAGGTAATTAAGTGATGCTCTGCGGATGCTTGGGATTGGAGGCTTGGCATTTGGCACCGGTTATGGATCTATATTTCTAAAACTCTGATAACTATTGTGGACCTATATTTATTTCTTTTGGGCCTGACTTTGGATGTTTTTGGGATAATGTAAACTTTAAAACCCCGCGTGGTTGTATTTTATCTTGTTTACTTTATCTCGTTCTTTTATGTCTTGTGTTTGGATACCAATACCCGTAGCACCCCGAAAGCTTGTTGAGTCTTCCGCTGTACCAAATTTTGGGGGTGTTACAGATTGGTATCAGAGCCAAGGTTATAGAGAACTAGGTAAATAGACACCTAAACTATAACCGATTTTTATAGAAAACGATCCTCGACCATTGCCCGCCAGCCCGCCAAGCCGAAGCATCATTGTTTGTTATTGAGGTATTATGAGATATTTAAGATGATTAGAGATTTGAGATTTCTTGAGATGATTTGAGGATTTGAGATTTATTGATTTGGCGATATGATGCGTTTTTGAGGAATTATATGTGTTCTGAGGAATTATATGGCTTAATTGTTTTGAGAATGGTTTTAGTAATGCGGTATTTAAATCTTTCTTGATTTTATACGATTTGGAATTATATGATGATTTTGGATATGGTATTTTGAGTTCACGGTTTAGTTGTTTTGAAACACTTACACCTACCCTACGCCGTTGTCACAGACTATGGCCTCCCATATGCCTGATGTCGTTGAGGATATTCTTACTACACCGGTATTGCCAGCACGGTTCACCATGGCCCCTGATGATCCTTACCAGGTTGCCATGCATTCAGCTACTATGACACTGACAGGTTCTACTTCAGCACCATCTGCTGCATCTACGCAGGGACCCTCATCTTCTCTAGGGCTCCCTGGTACATCGAGGCAGCTTACTCTTCATCAGGCTTTGGCTCATGTGGCTCCACGTTTTGCCCATCGAGCTACGGCACGCATGTCGGTACGCCCTACTTCACCACCTTTACAGATTGATGCTCACTCTCTTCTGTCTGAGGCGCCACCCACATCATTGCGTCGTCGTCCTAGATCACCTACCCCTTCACCACATGGTTCACCTAGTAGGAGACGACGATTGATGATGTACTCTTCCGATGAGGAGGAGGAGGAGTACGAGGGTGAGGATGAGGCTGATGACCCTGAGCGGGAGGATGACCCTCAGGAGGTTGAGCAGGGTGATGATGATGACCCTGAGGAGGAGGATGACCCTCAGGAGGATGAGGTGCCTGATGATGATGATGTGTTAGTACCACCAGCTCAGGCTGAGGAGCCTGATTCACCTGTACACCCGATTGAGCCTGATTCACCTGATCATCCGTTTTTGTTTGAGTTGCCACCTGGTAGTCCCGCTGGGTCGGATGCATCTTCTGAGATTTCTGCTGAGCATGCAGAGTTGGGTGAGATTGGCAGGTTGTGGGCTAGGATTACTGAGCTTAGTGAGAGAGTTGCACGTGTATCTGATCGACTTGAGAGGGTTATTGGAGAGTTCATAGCGGATCTGAGAGTGGATATGACTGTAGTTGTGGGCAGGACTACTGAGATGAGGAGAGTTTTGATGGAGGTTCATGAGCATATCGATAGTTTACAGCGAGGTTTTGTTACTGCTCGTGAGGCTGACCGCAAGCTATGGCAAAGGAATGCCGAGCTGGAGAAGGAGGTGGCTGACCTCAAGAGAGACCGAGACACCCATAGCGTTGAGCTAGGATCGTTATGGAGGGATCTTGATGGCTTGAGGCAGGAGTTGAGTAGACTCCGCCAGCAGCGTGGCTAGTTGATTGGTTTATGTTGTCTTGTTGCTTTCTTAACCGAGGAGTGTTCGGTTAGAAAAGCTAGTTATCCTATTTTTGATGTATTTTCCGTTAATTACTCGTCTTGTTGGAACGATTATTATCTTTGTGTTTTCGGTAGTTGGGATGATGTTGGATCTTTCTTGTATGGTCGATGGTTATTGTGATATGGTATTATGTGGTTTTTGGATATTATGGAAATTGAGTTCCTATTCGCCTTATTGATGTTTTATGGTGTATTGTTGATTTTCTTTCCATGACTTGGCTTCGTTGATTAAATTCTTGTTGAGCATATGATAAGTCCTATCGGAGACTCACGAACTTGTATGATGTTTCAGATCAATGGCCCCACGAAGAAACCCTGTTAGAGCTACCAGAACTGGACCTGCAACGACTACCCCTAGTCATCGAGGATGCCGTCCAGCTCGAAATGTTGAGACCCCTACTCCTGATAACCTGGACACTACTAACCGCAACAACAGGAATCAAAATGTTGATGTTCAGGGAGACAATGATCATGTTCCACTTAATGCACCTACTGTGGATCAAGCAATGATCAATCAACTTGTGGAGCAACGAGTTGCTGAGTTACTAGCTGAGTCGAATCATTCCAACAATTCTGCTGGAACTTTTCCACCTGTTCGTGCTAATGGATGCCAATACAAGGAGTTTAAGATTTGTGGACCAATTGAGTTTGGTGGAACGGAAGGAGTGGTTTACTTGGTTAGGTGGATTGAGAAGACTGAGTCTGTGTTCAATGTCAGTGGTTGTGCGGAGAATGCGAAGGTAAAGTTTGCTTCTTTTACCTTCAAAGATGAAGCCTTAACTTGGTGGAACAATTACCGTAACTCGGTTGGGAGTGATGCGGCTTATGCTATGACTTGGGAGCAATTTAAGTCTTTGCTGATTCAGACTTACTGCCCAAGGAATGAGATTAAGAAATTGGAGATTGAGTTCTGGAACCACAAGGTGAAAGGTACCGATATGGCAACTTACAATCGCCGTTATCGAGAGTTGGCCTTACTCTGTCCCGATATGGTTAGGACCGAGACACAAAGGATTGAGAGGTATACCGATGGATTGCCGGTAGCTACCAGGAACGATGTGATATCTGCTAAGCCTGCAAACATACATGAGGCTATTACTATTGCTCAACAATTGATGGACTCTTTGGCACTGGAAGAAACTGAGAAAGATAAGAATGGAAAGAGAAAGAGGGACGACCACTCTAAGGGTAATGATCGTCAAAACAAGCGACAACTAACTACTAGAGCTTATGCCATGGGAGACGGAGACAAGAAGAACTACAATGGAGATGCACCCAAATGTAACCGATGTTACAAGCATCATTCTGGTCGATGTACTATAATGTGCAAGAATTGCTCTAAGATGGGACACATAGCTAGGGATTGTAGAGCTCGACCACTTGCTATGGTTCAAGCTACTCCTGAAACTATGAACAAGGCAAATGTTACTTGCTATGGATGTGGAAAGAAAGGACACTATCGTAATGAGTGTAGGGAATCGTGGAACCGAGGAAATCAAGGATCGGGTGGTAATGGGTACAACAATGGAAACCGTGGAGCTGGAGGAAACCGTGGACGATAAGATAATGGGGACCAACGTGTGGAAGCTGGAGTTGCTCATGGGAGAGTGTATGCACTCGGGAACGAGAGAGGAGAAGATCCGAACGTTGTTACTGGTACGTTCCTTCTCAATAATCGTTATGCTTCCATACTATTTGATACTGGTGCAGATAAGAGTTTTGTGTCCACTAAGTTTGCACCCTTACTTGAGAAACCCCCGATGGCCTTAGGAATTGGTTATGATGTAGAGTTAGCTAATGGAAACATAGAAAGGATTAAGACCATCATTCGTGGATGCACGTTGAATTTTCTGAACCGTCCTTTCAACATAGATCTTCTACCCGTCACATTAGGAAGTTTTGATGTCATTATTGGTATGGATTGGTTGTCGAAGTATCGTGCCCATATAATCTGCGATGAGAAGATCGTGCGTGTGCCTTACGGCAAGGAGATTCTGAACATACCAGGAGATAGAAAGGATTTGAGAGGCCCATCTAGATTAGCAGTTATATCTTGCACTAAGTTGCCGAAGCTAATAGAGAAAGGAAGCTACCTTTTCTTAGCCCAAATTTCTGAGAAAGGAGAGAAGGAGAAGAAGGAAAGGTGCATTGGGGATGTACCTATAGTTCGTGATTTTTCGGATGTGTTTCCCGATGATTTGCCGGGAATTCCGCCTACTAGACAAGTGGAATTTCAGATTGAGTTAATACCTGGTGCTGCACCTGTAGCACGAGCGCCTTATCGTCTTGCACCTACTGAACTAGAAGAGTTGTCGAAACAATTAGCGGAGTTAGCCGAGAAGGGATTCATAAGACCAAGTTCTTCACCTTGGGGAGCCCCGGTCTTATTTGTGAAGAAGAAGGATGGATCGTTCCGAATGTGCATTGATTATCGAGAGTTGAACAAGTTAACGGTGAAGAATAGATACCCGTTACCGAGGATCGATGATTTGTTCGATCAACTTCAAGGATCGAGTGTATATTCGAAGATCGATTTGAGATCGGGATATCATCAGCTTCGAGTGCGCGAGGAAGATATTCCGAAAACGGCTTTCAGAACCCGTTACGGGCAATACGAGTTTCAGGTGATGCCATTTGGGTTGACTAACGCACCGGCGGTATTCATGGATCTCATGAATCGGGTGTGTAAGCCTTACTTAGATAAGTTTGTGATTGTGTTCATCGATGACATTCTGATATACTCGAAGAGTGAGAAGGAACATGAGGAGCATCTGAGACTTATCTTAGAATTGCTCAGGAAGGAGAAACTGTATGCCAAGTTTTCGAAATGTGAATTTTGGATTCCGACGGTACAATTTCTAGGCCATGTAATTGATCGACAAGGAGTTCATGTGGATCCTGCTAAGATTGAAGCGATTAAAGATTGGGCTGCACCTACGACCCCAACGGAAGTTCGTCAGTTTTTGGGATTAGCCGGTTATTACCGAAGATTCATTGAGGGATTTTCGAAGATAGCAAAACCGTTGACCAAATTAACTCAAAAGAGTGTTAAGTATGAATGGGGAGATAAGGAAGAGGAAGCCTTTCAGTTACTTAAGGAGATGTTGTGTAGTGCCCCTATCTTGGCGTTACCCGAAGGTAACGAGGATTTCGTCGTCTATTGTGACGCTTCACATAAAGGTTTAGGAGCTGTGTTGATGCAACGAGAGAAAGTGATAGCTTATGCTTCCCGACGGCTCAAGAAGCATGAGACGAACTACACCACCCATGATTTGGAGTTAGGTGCTGTGGTTTTTGCTTTGAGAATATGGAGACATTACTTGTATGGAACCAAGTGTGTAGTGTTTACTGATCACAAAAGTCTGCAACACATTCTGAACCAAAAAGAGCTTAACATGAGGCAGCGACGTTGGATTGAGTTGCTTAGCGATTACGATTGTGAGATTCGCTACCATCCTGGTAAAGCAAACGTTGTTGCTGATGCCCTTAGTCAAAAAGAGAGAATTCCACCATTACGAGTTAGGTCATTAGGAATGACTATCGTATCGCCATTACCGTCTCAAATATTAGAAGCTCAAACGGAAGCATTGAAAGCAGAGAATAGACCTGCTGAGAATATATTTGGGATGGCAGAAAATGAGAAAGGATTTGCTAAGCGCTCTGATGGAGTGTTATGTTTTGGAGAACGAAGCTGGGTACCATTGTATGGAGGGATTCGAGAATTGATTATGCATGAGTCGCATAAGTCGAAGTACTCCATTCATCCTGGGTCGGACAAAATGTACCAGGATTTGAAGAAATTATATTGGTGGCCAAATATGAAGGCAGATATAGCATTGTATGTTAGTAAGTGCTTGACTTGCTCTAAGGTTAAAGCCGAGCATCAAAGACCGTCAGGATTGTTGACGCAGCCAGAACTCCCAGTTTGGAAGTGGGAGCGGATTACGATGGACTTTATTACCAAATTACCAAAGACAGCTAGCGGTTGCGACGCTATATGGGTAATTGTGGATCGTTTGACTAAGTCTGCTCATTTCCTGGCGATTAGTGAAGATGATAGTGTGGAAAAACTTGCGAGGTTGTATGTGAAGGAGATTGTTTCTCGTCATGGAGTCCCGATATCTATTATTTCGGATCGTGATAGTCGTTTTACGTCGGCTTTGTGGCGATCACTTCAAACGGCTTTGGGAACGAGACTTGATATGAGTACTGCATATCATCCCCAAACCGATGGTCAAAGTGAGAGAACTATCCAAACTTTAGAGGATATGCTTCGTGCATGCATCATAGACTTTGGTAAGGGCTGGGAGAAGTATCTGCCCCTTGCGGAGTTCTCCTACAATAATAGCTACCACACAAGTCTTAAGGCTGCACCATTCGAAGCTTTGTATGGTCGAAAATGCCGTTCACCTATTGGTTGGGCAGAAGTTGGAGATAGCCAACTCACAGGCCCTGAGCTTATCTTGGAAACTACAGAGAAAGTAACGCAGATTCGAGATCGACTGCAAGCAGCTAGAGATAGGCAGAAAAGCTACGCTGATCAAAGGCGTAAACCCCTAGAATTCCAGGTTGGAGACAGAGTTATGTTGAAGGTCTCGCCTTGGAAGGGTGTGATACGTTTTGGGAAACGTGGGAAATTGAATCCCCGCTACATTGGACCATTTCTTATTCTGGAAAGGATTGGGCCCGTAGCGTATCGTTTGAAATTACCTTTGGAACTGAATAAAGTTCATGATGTGTTTCATGTTAGTAATCTGAAGAAATGCCTTTCAGAGGAAACACCAGTGATACCTATCAAGGATATTCGTGTGGACGAAAGTTTGAATTTCGTGGAAGAGCCGATTGAGATAATGGATAGAGAGATCAAACGACTCAAGAGGAGTCGTATTCCGCTCATCAAAGTTCGTTGGAATTCGCGGCACGGACCGGAATTTACGTGGGAACGTGAGGATGAGTTTCGGAAAAGATATCCGAAGTTATTCACTTCGTAGATGGGTTATTTCGAGAGAAACCCGGGACGGGTTCCTTCTGAGGCTGGGAGGATGTGACAACTGGCAAAATAGGGAGCCGTTTTATAAAACCCGCATTACATTTATATAATAAATATGGAATTTCTGAAAATTTATTGTGACGAGATATTTTACAAATGTTGGTACGTGATTTAATCGTACGATGTATTTGGGATTTAGTTATTTAATTATGGTTTGGTTTGATTCGGTCGTGATGAATTATTTTTGAGATCGTTATTGTTGGCACTACTTTGACTCCGGCACTAGGTTGACCTAACAATTTAATTATATTTTTTATGGAGTTCGGATATTTTATTATTTTGAAACGGGTTCGGTTGGAAAAAAAGTGATTGATTATTAAAGGTTTCGGGTTTGGCCCGTGTGTTCATTTGGGGCTACTTAGCCCACTACTATCACTAATAATAATAAAACAAAAAATTTTTTTTTTCTCCTATGAATCGTCCTTGTGTGTGAACCGACCCCCACAACACCCTCACCACTTTACTCTTTTCCTCTCTCTCTCTCAAAGTTATCACCTCCAAACCCTAACCACCCTTAGCCGCCGCCCCTTTAGTCGGCTGCCACCACCTCACCGTCGCCCCATCAACATCAACACCACCATAAAACAACTCCCCATACCATTTCCTACTCGATCCATCATAACACGCGCCCTAAACCCTTCATTTTCTTTCGATTTCACCTCGAATTAGTCACTCCTTGGTGTGGTATTGAAGATCCATTCGAGTTTTTATTTGGTGGATAAAGGTAGGCCGAGTTTTGACTCGGATTTGTACTCGAATCATGACCTAGGGTCACGGTTTTGTTTTTGGTTTTTCGGGTTCCATGGATTTATAAACAAGATTATTGGGTTTTGATGAAAAAGGTTAAAAGATGATGTTTGGTATCCGGGTGGGTTGATTGGAATCCGATTTAGTGGAAGGATTCTTGATTGAATGGTTTTCTTGGTTGGTTCGGTGCTCGGGTCGAGCGTAACCGAGACCCTCGAGGTCTCGGAGTTGGTTTTTGTGGCTTGTTTTGTCGAGCCGAGGGCTATGGGGATCCTCCCCACTCCATCTTGTTGTTGTTGTTTGATTTTTGTCGAGACCCTAAGGGTCCGTTTGGTTTGAAATGGCTCGATGGGAGCAAGACCGTGACCCCCTTGGGTCCGGTCGAATGGGTTGTTTTTATTTGGACCTTGTGGTCGTTTGGTATTTGGCCGAACACCCCCCCCTAGGGGCTGTTTTGGTTCGAGCAAGCTCAAAGAGCTAGCCGAGACTCTTTAGTCTCGGGTGTGGCTCCGTTTTATGTCTTGAGCTTATGTTTGACCCGGGTTGACTTGGTAACTCAACCCGCCTATATTTGGTTTCGGATAATATTGTTACTTGTGATTATTTATTCGGGTGATGTTCACATTTTGGACATTTGGTTTATTATGTTGGACGCGTTGCGGTATCTATTGTCTTGAGTATATTTGGAGATGTGTTGACGAAAGTGATTTGGGGACCGTTGTGATACGGTTATTAGATGACGGAGATAGGATTAGTCGGGTGCCGTAGTCGGACCCTCATGTTGTAGCACGTGGTATTGGGATTGATTTGGACGGAGTTGTTTTATTATTGTGACTTGATTATATTGTTTGGACTTGGAATATGAGCCGAGGGTCATGACTCGGACATTGGACCAAATTCTATGACTCGATAAATCTTAAAGGTTGATATTAAAAATAAAACTCGTAATAATATTATTAAGAATATAATCGTTTATATACGTATATAGACGTGTTAAGCGTATATATATATATAAAGGGAAGTGATTTGCACACTCTAAAAAGTGATTGACACACTCAAATTTTGAGTGTGTTGACATTTATACCCTCATATTATTTGGACTTATTCATATCCTGTAAGGGTATAAATGTCAACACACTCACATTTTGAGTGTGCCAATCAAATTTGAGAGTGTGCAAATCACCTCCCATATATAAATGCGTATATTAATAATAAAACTATCACGAGTAAACGTATAATAATAAAGCGATAGTTATTACACTACTAAAATGGTGCAATAAATGTCGGGATATTATTATAACTAATAACCATATATATAATGACGAACTTTACTTCGAATAACTAACAACTAAAAACGTGATTTTATTTATAAACTAAAAACTTATCGAGTTATACGAATTTTTGGGTCTTTAAAGTCCAAGTGGGCTTTATATTGTGACTTTGTGTTGTCCCGGATATATGGCGGTTAATATAAACATTTTATATATCAAATGACTTATTCTAGATCGAGTTATTTGACGATATAAAATGGATGTATTAATGGGCATCGTATCCCACGACGCCCATAGGATGTGGTATATATTTTAGGGTAATGAATTACTATATGTCTCGTGGAATTTGGCCGATTCGACGATATATATAGGGAATTCATTGGGCTACGACATATACCAAATAGAAACTTATGTGCAATGTGCTTTAAGTGGGTATAATTTTGGAACGATATATTACGTAAATAAGTATGGGAGATTATCAAATCGACGGATTTAATAAGCTTCGATAATTATTTAAATAATGTGTCGGGCTAACATTAGACCTGTAGTTATCTTGTTATTTGTTCTTTGTTGAGGCTTGTTGGTTGTGTTGTGTCGACCCTCCACCCGTATGGATACCAAACGTCGAATTTCTAATGAATATGAAGTAAATTCGAGAAATGTATATTTTGGAAAGTAAAATGAATTACGTTCGGGAATGGGAATATTTGATTTTGAGGAAATGTTTTCTGAACGGGTTTAATATTGTTAGGAAGTGCCGAGTCAGTAGTCGCCGTTACGTGAGTTGCTTGAGATTTACTTACGTCTTTCTTCTATCGTTTCTTTTGAGGATTTCTGGACTTGAGGTGAGTCATAGCCCCACTTTTACTCTTGAACTTTGTTTTCAATACTTGGGGTGAGAAACGTGCAAATGTTTTATGTGGACTATTATCGCTTTTTGATTTCAAAACTTGCTATGCTTATAGAACTAGGTAGAGTGAGGCCTAGACTAGATCTAGGTAAGCTATTGATTCGGTTATTGAGCGAGGCCTAGACTTGATCTAGGTAAGCTATTGATTTGGTTGTTGAGCGAGGCCTAGTCCCCGAACTAGGTAAGCTATTTGATTTGGTTATAGAGCGAGGCCTAGACTAGATCTAGGTAAGCTATTGATTTGGTTGTTGAGCGAGGCCTAGTCCCCGAACTAGGTAAGCTATTGGATTGATTATAGAGCGAGGCCTAGACTTGAGCTAGGTAAGCTATTGATTGGATTGATTTGAGCTATAGCATGCACCTATAGGGATGATTTGATTTGGTTGGATTATTTTGGTTGGATTATTTTGGTTGGATGATTGAGCCCTAGTCTAGCTAGCAAGCGTTTTGCGTATATGTCCACTATATTGAATTAAGAATTTAAACCTATGATCTCACCAGCGAAAGCTGACTTTTAGCACGTTTTCTCAGGTAATTAAGTGATGCTCTGCGGATGCTTGGGATTGGAGGCTTGGCATTTGGCACCGGTTATGGATCTATATTTCTAAAACTCTGATAACTATTGTGGACCTATATTTATTTCTTTTGGGCCTGACTTTGGATGTTTTTGGGATAATGTAAACTTTAAAACCCCGCGTGGTTGTATTTTATCTTGTTTTCTTTATCTCGTTCTTTTATGTCTTGTGTTTGGATACCAATCCCCGTAGCACCCCGAAAGCTTGTTGAGTCTTCCGCTGTACCAAATTTTGGGGGTGTTACAACCTCCATTTTCGAGATTGACTTGTTTTGTAGGGTTTCTACCAATACCTGTTTTGAGAGGTGCGCGAAGCTTGTGGATGCAATCTTACTAAGCGCATCCGCCTTCCCGTTATCTCCTCTGGGCACCTGTTTTATTGTGAACCTGTCAAAATTTTTGATTAGGGACTTGGTTTTTTCCAGGTATTGGGCCATGTGTTCGTCCTTGGCTTCATATTCACCCAACACGTGGTTAGCGACTAGTCGAGAATCTACATTTGCTTCCAGGTTGCGTACACCCATTTGGATTGCGATGCGTAGTCCGGCTAGTAGGGCTTCGTATTCTGCCTCATTGTTTGTGGCTGTGAATTCAAAGCGTAGCGCATAGGTGAACTCCATGCCTTTCTGGGTTTGTGAGGATGAGGCCTGCGCTCGATCCGTCTATACATGAAGACCCATCTGTGAACAGGATCCAGGGTTCTTGTAGATCCGTTTTGGTTGCTGACGTTGGGCTGTCAGTATCTGGCTTTTCCACGATGAAATCGGCTAAGATTTGCCCTTTGATTGCAGTGCGCGGTCTATATGAGATGTTATATTCGCTCAACAGTACACTCCATTTTTGTAACCGCCCTGATGCGTCAGGTTTAGAGATAACCTGTTTGATTGGCTGATCAGTGATTACAGCTATTGGATGCGCTTGGAAGTACCTGCGCAGCCTTTTAGATGCGAAGACTAAAGCTAGGACCAGCTTCTCCATAGCGCTGTAGTTGGTCTCTGTCTTCTTTAGGGCTTTGCTTACAAAGTATATGGGTGTCTGGACGGAATTCCTGTCCGTTAATAGTACTGCGCTAACCGCTCCTTGAGTCGCCGATAAGTACATGATTAGTTCCTCTCCTGGTCGCGGTGCGACGAGTTTGGGAAGAGATGCCAGATGGTGTTTAAGTTCTTGGAAAGCTTCTTCTGCTTCTAGGGTCCATCGAAAATCTCCCTTTTTAGTACACTTCGTGAGTGTTTTAAAAAGAGGGAGTGATTTATCTGCTGACTTAGATAAGAAACGGTTTAGCCCTGCTAACTTTCCGTTTAATGACTGGACTTCCTTGAGTGTGCGCGGTGAAGGAAGATCAATAACAGCTTTTGTTTTCTCTGGGCAAGGCTTGATTCCATCAGGTTCGATTAGGTATCCTAGGAACATGCCTTCAGTTGCGCCAAAGGTGCATTTCTTTGGATTTAGCTTCATGTTGATCCGTTCCAGTGCTTTGAACGTTTCCTCAATGTCGCGCACTAATTCATCTTCTGTGTGGCTTTTGATGACAAGATCGTCAACGTAGACCTCTAAGTTGCGGCCTACTTGTTTCTCGAAGGCTGTATCCACCAGTCGTTGGTATGTTGCTCCTGCATTTTTTAAGCCAAAGGGCATTTTTGTGTAGCAGTAAACTCCTTGACTGGTGTGGAAAGCTGTTTTCTCTTCGTCTTCAACTGCCATCTGGATTTGATGATACCCTTTGTATGCATCTAAGAAGCATTTGAAGGGGTATCCACACAGGGATTCTACCTTCCAGTCTATTTCTGGCAGCGGATAGCAGTCCTGTGGACATGCTTTGTTAAGGTCTGTGAAGTCCACACACATTCTCCAACTGCCGTCGCTCTTTTTCACCATAACTGGATTTGAGAGCCAATCATGATAGTACACTTCGCGCATGATTCCTGCGTCCACAAGTTTATGTACTTCTTCCAGTATAACCTTTGCGCGATCCGGAGCCTGACCACGCTTCTTCTGTCGTACTGGGGGATATCCTTGTCGGATTTGCAGTTTATGTTCTGTGATAGAGCGTGGCACTCCTGTCATGTGTTTTGGTTCCCATGCAAAGATATCCAAGTTCTTCTGTAAGAGTGCGCATACAGCTGCCTTTCCTTTGTCAGACAAAGATCCGCCAATCGAAACTTGTTGTTCCGGGTAATCGGGGTGAATAGCGACCTTTAGATTTGGTATTCTTTCTGTGCGCTGTTCTGGGGTGGTCTCTACTTCAGTTGCAATCGTGTTGCATTCTCTTGGTTGTATTGTTGTGTTGTAAAGGGTGACAATTCCTCCTTCTATTGGGAATTTAAGCATCCCATGCGCTGTGGATGGTACAGCGCGCATGGATGATATTCCAGGTCTCCCAATGATACCATTGTATGGTGAGGGGGACTTTATGACCATGAAATTTATCCATGTTGCGGTTGAATGTTGTTCATTCCCTACGACCACCAGCAAGCGCAACTGCCCCATGGGCCAAATCTTTTCTCCTGTGAAACCAGTTAATGACGTTGTTGCTGGTATCAATTGGCTTTGGATTTCAGGTCGCAGTCTCTTGAAACAGTGATCATACAGGATATCTGCGGATGCTCCTCCATCAATGTACATGCGGTGGATATCGTGTCCTCCCGCGTGTATTTCGATAGTTAGAGGTTCTATAACTGCGTTGTCCGCAGCTAAAGTAGGGAAAGATATCTCTTTTCCTGGAGAGAACTTCTGGCTGACTTTTTGCTTTATCTTGCGCTGCCATGACTGTATCATGTATATGGTGTCAGCTTTTTCTTTGGGGGGTTCTTTCTTTCCCCCATTCCTCTGCTTATCTTTTCCCTCCTTAATGTTTTTTACCAGGTGGTCCATTCTGCCTTTTCTTACTAATTTTTCAATTAGTTGTCTTAGCTGGACGCATTCGTTGGTTGTATGGCCTTTTTGACCATGGTACTCGCAGTATCCATTCCCTATGCGCTTTTCTTCCGCGGTGCGCATTGGTGGTGGTTTTGGAAAGTTTGCACCTTCTGTTACAAATATCTCCCTCGGAGTTTTTGTGAGAGGGGTATACTTGTTATTGTTTCTTTCACTGCGGTAATTTCTGTTGCGGCTGTTATTCTGGTCACTGGATTGTCTCCTAGGCTGATCTTGCTGCCTATAGTTCGAATAACCTTTTTTGCTATCCGCCGCTGCGGCTTCTCCTTGTATGAAGGATCTGGTGCGCTTTGTTAGCTCGTCGAAAGTCTGAGGGACCTTATCATTTAGCTTTCGGATGAGTTCTGGGTTATTGATCCCATTCATGAACCCTGAGATTTTTAGGATTTCAGGACATGCTTTGACTTGTATGCATTCATCCTTGAAGCGTTCCATGAAAGCGCTGGTTGTTTCCCCTTGGCGCTGCTTTATTCTTCCTAATTCAACAGGATTTTTAGCGCATTTTTTCCTCTGGGTAAAGTTAAGACGGAATTTCTTCCGTAATTCCTCAAAACCGTCAATGCTCCTTCGTGGGAGTTTGCCAAACCATGTGCGCGCGTTTCCTACTAATGTAGAATTGAACATGTGACACCACACAGGCTGTGGCCAATTCTCGATAGTGGCAGCTGATTCGAAAACTTTTAGATGGTCGTCAGGATCACCTGTTCCATCATATGTTTTCACATTAGTGGGCATGCGCCTGCGCTTGTGGTCAGTGTAATCACTGATGCGTTGCGTGAACGCATCAACTTTTTGGCGCCGCCATGGAAGAGACATATCTTCGTCTTCTTCATCACGACGTCTTCCTTTGGACTTCCAGTGTCCTGTTTCTTTATCCTCGTTGTCCGAGGAGTCACTGGAGGAATAGTATTTCCTTTTATGGTGCTTGCGCCTACTCCTTTCTGAGGAAGAGCTTGAGGGGCTATCACTTGGGGACATTCTTCTTCCCAACCTGTCGTGAATTCTCCTGTTTCCCGATTTGGAGGACCCTTGGCTTGGTGAGTGATGGGGTCCCAATCGGTTTTGTATCCCTCGACTGCCAAGTCTAGAGTGAACGTCAGTGCGCCTGTCGCTATCCCCTGAGTACTGTGAGTCAGATGTCGTACCCAGCCTATCGTGGATAGTAGTACGCACAGTGCGCCCTCCTCGTAGGTGGCGCAGTGGCGATTGTTCACGTTCAGGGCCAAAGTTGAGTCGGGCTTGTAGGCCCATGCTTGCCCTTCTCCTTGACTCTTCTTGCATGAGGGCAGTTAAGGTTTCGAAGTTTTGGGATACAAAATTTCCCAACGTTAGATTGGGTGCGTCCTCTGTTGTTGCAGGAATGTTTGCCTCAGTGTTAGGTGCCCTGTCTCGGTTGGGCGCGCCTGGTGGTACAGTGTTGTTCACTGCGGGCATAGTTTGGTGAGGAGTAGTGAAAAGAGTGCGCTGGAGTTCTTCAGCGCTTGGGACTACCACAGTGGTTTGGGTAGCGCTCATTGGCAACTCTACCGCTGGAAGGAGTTGGGTTGTTCCCGCTTCCTGGTGACGAGGTGCGCTGGTTGTCCCAGCGACTTGCCTAAGGGATGAATCTTGTTGATTCTTCCTTTGAGGGTCACGTTTTTCTGGCTGCGGAGTCCGCTGGCTCGAATTTTTATTCTTCGTCATTCTAGTTCTTAGTAGGGTCCCACGGATGGCGCCACTTGTTGATACAAAAGTTGGGCGTTCCTTGTTCTTGTACCAAACACGATCTTAATGCTTGTGTAGGACCTGCACACTAAGAGAAAAGCAAACACCGTTAGGCTTATCGTGGGATTGTCTCCCACGATTAGACTCCGGCGTGAGAGTAAGTAATCGGTTTTAGATGGTTTTGCGTAAAGGCTTTTTAGGGTTTTGTGAATCGTACCTGATCGTGTAGATCGATATTGTATTTATACACACGATATCTTGTAGATAACGTGTTCTCCAATCCGTGTATATCTTTATCAATTATTATTATTATTATTATTATTATTATTATTATTATTATTATTATTTTGAATTAAGTAGCTTTTAGCAAAAAGCTCTTATTTAGCCTTTTAGAAAAGAGAGAGAGGCTTGTCTTGGTCTCTCAAATAAGAGGGAGTAAAGGTTTCGGACCACACTCATCTTCAATAAGTGGGTACAAGGACAACTAGTGTAATGACCAAATGCCCTCACTTGACATGCATTATTGCATATGCATAGACTTAACGAAAAAAACTAACGATCGTTTAGTCAAATGACTGGTGAGTTACAAAGTGTCAAGTACAAAGACAACTGGTGTAATCATTTAATTTTATGACGAAAGGTGTTAGTGTATGGAAACCACAAAGACGATTTATGTAGTTAACTCTAAACGTAGTGACTCTAATATGTTTAGATAATAATAATTTTGCAAAATTAGACCAAAATCGTCAACTTGCCGGTCTAGTAGCCAAAAAAATGTTAAACATGTTCCATGGCCTTGCATATGCAACTTTTGACAATTTCCTACTGTTTAAAACATGTAAACTTGCTGTTTAAAACCTTGTTGCCAAAGTGTAAAAACCATAACTTGAACACCACCATTACATAAGATTAGAGTACCAAATAATCAATCAATTGATTAGTCTAAAGTATCTTGACCCTTCAAATTTCATATAAGTTACTGCTGATCAATTTCCTTGACACCAGTATAGTTGTCGAAACTATGTTTAACTTATTAGTCTAAAGTATCTTACACAAAACTCAACTTTTTCATGTCAAACAAAATCCATCCTAATTTAGAACAAATTTATACAAATTGAAAAATGGTTATGATAACTTTATCACTTGAACAATTTTACTGAATCTTTTTTTAACATGATTTTATCCAAACTCGTATCAACATTCTACTATTTTCAATTTTCATCGATAGCAGTTTGACTTTTTTGAAGAAGTCAACTTTGTAAGCTGAACATCATGCATTAACTTATTAACTCAAGCCTTGAATGTTACAATCTTCAAAATCATACTCATTAAGAAAAAAGTTGGAAAAAGATTCATGTATCTAGTTATAAAATACTATTTATTGTCAATATCTTTATCAAACCCCACCATATTCATTATGAATAATTTAAAGAAGTCAACCATGTAAAATGAGGTCCAAAGACTTCAATTATCCAACTTCACTTCTGATTAATATTAAGTAGTACAGAAAACAAAATCAATCATATATAATATTAACAGCTTCATGTTGATACAACTATATCCTGTTGACCACCCTTCCGGCCTTCAAACCGATCTATTGATATTTTCTGTAAGACAATACAACAGGGAAGTTGAGGCTGAAATCCCAACACTGATTGACCCCAATGCAAGGCATCGAGATCTAACATCGAGTTCATTATGAAAACAATCAACAATGTGAACAAAAATAGTATTAATACACATTTCTATGTGTCGACATCTGAAATTTTCTCAATATAACATCTCTTTGTCAGTTCAATAGGAATATGCCATACAGATGAAGACATGTATCTACCGTTGTATTGTGCTAACCCAATAAACTAAATTTTTTTAATACTAAGCAGACAAAATTCAAGATAAATAAAACTGTTTTGTGGCGAGAGTGTGAAACCAAAACTTGAAAACAACTTATTTTTCTCATGATCATCTCTTGACCCGGTTTGGAGCAGTTAATATCTGACACAATAAGCACATAAAATCAACCTTCAATTACTTTAAGAAATCCAACAAATAAGAACAATATGAATATTAATTAATCTAAAAGACATGCTAACTTAACTCCTAAACACAACTATCAGTTATTAAAATTTTACCTCATTGTACAGCATTTCGGTAACAAACCGTTTTCAGTTCTGTATGATACTAAATTTCATGTATCAGTAGCATGTTTCAAACTTTCAAGTTTCAATGTTTATATTTACACAACCTTTGACCTTTAAAAGTCAACTTTGAGTCCATGTGGTGATACTATTCTCTCTAAACTGTTATCAAAATACTACATTCTCTATTTTGTAGCCCAACAGTAAGAAACATAAGGCAACCGTACAAAAACAAATAAGTAATGTACTAATTTAACTTATTTTCTTACTGCCTTTATAACCCGCGGTGCCACATGGAAAAATAAGTAATGTTGTTTTATTTGATAATTGCATCATATCCCTTGTTCCTGACTTCAGATTCTGAAGGAAAATGGATTTTCACATATCACTCACAGTGAAGTAGCTTCATATTCCTGAAACATGTCTAGTAGCTTTTTTAGTACTAGTAAACACTATATATAATATATCATATGTGCTTCCATAGAGAATGAAATCCGTTCAAAAGTCAATAGTTTGACTCAAAAGTCAATCTTTCACTGATTTCAACCCATTATAGACTATATTTTTGCAAATGTAAACTTTTCTTGAATTTGTTTATAACATGATCATGTAAATGTTTCATTGTTTTAACCATGAACATACATTGACTTAATGAATAATTCAAAGTTAATAACTATACCTGATTCAAGAGACTTGGTTCCATGGCGTATCTCCTTGTACCTTGATTTAAAACGATCAGCTGAAACCAAACCATTAAGGGCGGAGATTAAACTTCAAGTTCAGTATGTCAAATAAAAAATAAATTGCAGTTCAAAAGAAAAAAAAAAAAAAAAAAAAAAAAAAAAAAAAAAAAAAAAAAAAAAAAAAAAAATTACTTCCAGCTTGATCAGCACACTCAGAGGATCAGACCCATGAAATAGAATGAATCTTTCTATTCTTCTAATCAGCTAATTGCCAAGTAGATTCTTGAACAAACAGTTGCTCAAAGAAGTATATGCAACTTCCAAGTGGCTACATATAATCATTTGCAACTTATAAGAATTTGCTAACTGTTCGACTAACTTTGAAGCTATTTTTTAGTAGTTGGCAGCCACAAAGTGCAAATAATAAAACTTCATGTTGGAAATCTCGTGGCCAAAGTGTGAAAACCAAAACTCGACCAAATGAACTTAATTTTCTCCCTGGTCATCTTTTGATCCTTGTAACATTTTCAGTTCTTATAACATTTACCAGTTAATGGTTTTATCAACTTAAGATGTGGTTAACACGAAAGAACTAATCAGTTTCATGAAGAAGAAAAAAAGCTCACTGAATCAGATGTACAGTCAATAAGTTGACTATAAAGTCAAACACTATGATTATTGTATAGTCTTCCAAAACATAATGACTCTCATCTGATTAGATAATAAATTTTTTAAAAATGGGACCAAAATCATAAACTTGACAGGCTAGTAGGCCAAAAATTGTTAAACATAAATATGAAAACCTTGTCTCCAAAGTATAAAAACCAAAAGTTGAACACCACCATTACTACTGATCAATTCCCTTGACACCACCATCCTAATTTAGAACATATTTGTACAAATTGAAACATGGTTATGATAAGTTTATCATTTGAACAATCTACCATGATTATATTCAAACTCGTATCAACATTCTACCATTTTCATCAAGATAGCAGTTTGACTTTCTTAAGAAGTCAACTCTGTAAGCTGAACATCATGCATTAACTTATTAACTCAAACCTTGAATATTACAAGCTTCAAAATAATGTTTCAATATTTCGTTAGTACTGAAAAACATTCAGTAACTTCCATAAAAGCCAGTCGAACCCCACCATATTCATTAAGAAAAAAGTTAGAAAAAACTTCGTGTATCTAGTTATAAAATGATTATTGCCAATATCTTTATCAAACCCCACCATATTCAGAAGTCAACACTTAAATTATCTAGCTTCATTTCTGATTAACTTAAAGTATGACAGAAAACAAAATCAATCATATATACTATTAACAGCTTCATGTTGATGCAACTCTCCTGTTGATGACCCTTCAAATCTGTTGAACTAAAAAGCCTTTGAAGTTTGAACTATTGATATCTTCTGTTGGACGATACGACAGGGAAGTTGAGGTTGAAATCCCAAAACTGATTGACCCCAATGCAAGGCCTCGAGATCGAACATCGAGTTCATTATGAAAACGATCAACAATGTAAACAGAAATAACATATTAACACACATTTCTATCCATCGACATCTGAAATTTTCTAAATATAACATCTCTTTGTCAGTTCAATAGGAATATGCCATAGAGATGAAGAAATGTATCTACCGTTGTATTGTGATTATGACATTAATATTGTATCGTATATTAAAGTTTTAACTGCAACACATGTAAATGATACTTGTGGTTCATGATAATCAAATCACTTATGACGCCTTACGCCCTTACTGAGTTTATTTATAACGTGATAATATCCAATCTTGCATTAAAAGGCCACCATTTTCAATATGATTGCAGTTTGACTTTCTGAAATGGTCAACGCTGTTGGCTGAAATCCATGAACTGATCGTATATAAATTCAAACTCTAAGTTGATTTCATGTTGGATAAATAAAGCATTGAAGGTGATATTGATGTCCTAAAATGAAGGTACTATTATAAATTATTTATGTCAATTCATCCTATTCTTTAGGAACAAGTTAGGGTTTAGACTATTACCCTTATAAATACATCCACTTGTATCCTTCATGATGATTGATTCAATAATAATTCTCTCTTCTTTTTTTATTATTTTACTTTCATGTTATGTTAATAAAAATAATGCAACATCAGGTTATGTTGAAAAAAAAAGGGGGGCCAACATCATTAAAGCTCAACTCAACTCAACTATCGTCAATTTTTTTGAATTTATCAATTGGATATTTCCTTAAAATTGCTAAAAACTGCATATGAAAGATATCCAACTATACATCATGATTCGGAATCAAACATGTTAACAAGTTACTGAGCGGCTGCCATTTTCATAAATGAAGTAAACTATATTCAACTATGGAATTGGAAGGTCAAGCCATGTGTTTTTTACATCTTTGCAAAAAGATTGTGTTACCTGTTAAAAGGATGTAACAACAAATACTACTAGTAAAGTTCAAAATATATAAACTTACAGTTTTAGATCATCTTCTTGACCCGTTTTGGACCCAGTTAATATCCGACACCATAAACACATAAAATCAACCTTCAATTTATTTAAGCAATCCGACAAATAAGAACAATATGAATATTAATTAATCTAAGACTATGTTAACTTAACTCCTAAATACAACTATCAGTATCAGTTAATTAAAATATATAAACTTACTGTTTGAGAGGGCCCAAGCCGCCACCCCCCCCCCCCCCCCCCCCCCCCCCCCCGCCTTTTAATTTCAGTATTAATTTCAAAATATATAAACTTACTGTTTTAGATCATCTTCTTGACCCGTTTTGGACCCAGTTAATATCCGACACCATAAACACATAAAATCAACCTTCAATTTATTTAAGCAATCCGACAAATAAGAACAATATGAATATTAATTAATCTAAGACTATGTTAACTTAACTCCTAAATACAACTATCAGTTAATTAAAATTTTACATCATTATACGCCATGTCGGTTTTACATCATTATACGCCATGTCGGTAACAACCCGTTTTCAGTTCTGCAAGATACTAAATTTCATGTATCAGTAGCATGTTTCAAACTTTCAATGTTTATATTTACACAAACTTTGACCTTTAAAAGTCAACTTTGAGTCCATGTGGTGATACTATTCTCACTAAACTGTTATCAAAATACTACATTCTATATTTTGTAGCCCAACGGTAAGAAACACAAGGCAACAGTACAAAAACAAATAAGTAATATTGTACTAATTTAACTTATTTCTTGCCGCCCTTATAACCCTTCGTGCCACATGGAAAAATAAGTAATGTTGTTTTATTTGATAACTGCATCCCTTGTTCCTGACTTCAGATTCTGTCGGAAAATGGATTTTCGCATATCACTCACAGTGAAGTAGCTTCATATTCCTGAAACATGTTTAGTAGCTTTTTTAGTACCAGTAAACACTATATATAATATATCATATGTGCTTCCATAGAGAATGAAATCCATTCCAAAGTCAATCTTTCAGTGACTTCAACCCATTATAGACTATTTTTTTGCAAATGTAAACTTTTCTTGAATTTATTTATAACATGATCATGTAATTGTTTCATTGTTTTAACCATGAACATACATTGACTTAATGAAGAAGTCAAAGTTAATAACTATACCTTGATTCAAGAGTATATAACTAGTATTAGAGACTTGGTTCCTTGGCGTATCTCCTTGTACATTGATTTTAAACGCCTAGCTGAAACCAAACCATCTAGGGCGGAGATTAAACTTCAAGTTCAGTATGTCAATTAAAAATTAGATCGTGGTTCAAAAAAAAAAAAAAAAAAAAAAAAAAAAGGGTTTCTTTGACTTAAAGAAAAAATTACCTCCAGCTTGATCAGCACATTCAGATGATCAGACCCATGAAAGAGAATGAATCTTTCTATTCTTAGCAAAAGTAACATCAATACGACCAGAATCTATAACAACAAGAACAACTGGTGCACCACCTGCAGAAATCCTCTTACTTACTGAGCCACATATTGATAACCTTTTAAAAATAAGGTAAGGAACATCATTTACATTGGACACAGAATAATTGCAATCTTCATCAAACATAAGACAATTTGTAGAGAAGGGAGAAAGTACCTGTTAAAAAAGTTCTTAATGCAGTGACTTCTTTGGCCTTTGGAGCTGTTCAAAATCATCATTCGATCACGGTACACGGGACTTCTGCTTTTTGTGCCTGTGCTATACACGGCTTTATATGTAGCAGTAGAATGTTTTATTATCAGAGGTTTTTATCTCGGATCTAAAACCACATGTTTTATTATCAGAGGTTTTTATCTCGGGTCATCCAGTGTCATACATTTAGTTGCTTGGGTACCCTGTAATTAAAATAGCAGTGACCATGAGATTTGTTTCATTACAAAACAAAATGCACTAGAAGGTCAATCAACTTTTTCAAATGAAATGTTTCAAACTTTATGAAGTAAATTTCGGGAATTGAAATGAAATGTTTAGGTTAGGGTTTCTAATTTTTACTATAAAGTTCGGGTATTTTTTGTAAAATTTGGGGATTTATGGTTTGTTGTCCCACTTTCTTTAGATCGATATAATAAGTTGCAAAGTAAATGAATAAGTAAATCTAAAAATGTCATTAACCATTGTAACAAATGTAATACATATGTATATATAAGGTTTGAATCGACATGACCCAACCATTGTATCCTTTCGGTTATAGTTCCAACCGATTTAACTAATAACTAACTTTTCAATAACTAACTTCTGTAACTAACTTTCGGTTACAAAGTTTCTAACTAACATCTTTGGTCCTTCGAGTTTTAAGAAGTAATGGAGCGAGATTAATTGGTTCACATTCTCCTCCTTAATCTTGATCGTTGCTTCTTGTTAAATCTTGAACTCCGAGCATTTGTCGCATTGTCATGAACTTCAATCTTGGTAGAGCCTTTGTTAGTATATCTGCTCTTTGTAGTTCTCCGCTGACATGTTCTATATTGATGTGCCCATTCTCTACGCATTCTCGAATGAAATGATATCGAATGTCGATGTGTTTACTTCTTCCATGAAAAACTGGGTTCTTGACTAGTGCAATTGCTGAAACGTTATCTACCTTCAATGTAATCTTCTTTTCTTCATTTCCAGTTAATTCACTAAGTAATCTTTTTAACCATAAGGCTTGACATGCTGCTGCAGTAGTCGCCATAAATTCTGATTCACATGATGATAGCGCCACTGTCGGTTGTTTCTGAGTACTCCAAGTAATGGGTGACTCTCCAAAATAAAATACTATGCCAGTAGTTCCTTTTCCTTGATCAGTGTTGATTCCATAACTACTGTCGT
Source organism: Artemisia argyi (assembly GCA_030686995.1). Lineage (NCBI taxonomy): Eukaryota > Viridiplantae > Streptophyta > Magnoliopsida > Asterales > Asteraceae > Artemisia > Artemisia argyi. The sequence continues at coordinate 226,748,753 of CM060700.1, read as the reverse complement.
TGTAACCTGTAATCTTGCATCCGCCTTCTTTCTTGTAAATTATGCCATGCTCCTTTGTTCCTTTGATATATCGGATTACTTGCTTTACTGCCTTCAGGTGATGTTCCTTTGGGTCTTGCATCCATCTGCTGAGTAGTCCGACTGAATAACTAAGATCTGGTCTTGTATGTAGTAAGTACCTGAGACTTCCAATTAAGCTTCTGTAGTAAGTTGCGTCAACTGAGTTACCATCTTCCGCCTTGACCAACTTAGTACCGGGGTCCATTGGTATCTTCGTATCATTACTATCATTCATATTCGTTTCCTTCAAGATCTTGTTAATATAACCTGTTTGCTTGATTGTAATCTCTCCTCCTGTCTGTGTAACTTCTATCCCAAGGTAATAAGCTAGCAATCCTAAGTCGCTCATTTCAAACTTTTCTTCTATCTGGGATTTGAATAATTCTACTTCTTTCTTTGGAGTGCCCGTGATTATCAAATCATCTACATAAACTCCGACTATAATTGTAGAATTCTTGTTTCTCTTTGTATATACTGCTTGTTCGAGATTACATTTCTTGAATTCTAATGACTTTAATGTTTGATCAAGCTTCACATTCCAAGCTCTCGGTGCTTGTCTTAAGCCATATAAAGCTTTAATAAGCTTGTACACTTTTCCTGAGTTTTCTGGTTGTACAAATCCTTCAGGTTGTGTAACATAGACTTCTTCCTTTAAATCTCCATGTAAAAATGCTGATTTTACATCCAAGTGATGAACTCGCCAACCATGATATGCTGCTAACGCTAATATTAACCGTACTGTTTCTATCCTAGCAACTGGGGCAAATACTTCATCAAAGTCTATTCCTTGTTCTTGTACATATCCTTTTGCTACTAAACGTGCCTTGTATCTTATGATCTTTCCTTGTGCATCCCTCTTGGTTTTAAAAACCCATTTGAGTCCAATTGCCTTTTGATTTTCTGGCAATGTAGTAAGAATCCATGTCTTATTCTTATTTATTGAATCCATTTCAATTTCCATAGCCTCAATCCATTTCTTATCTACTGATGCTTCCTTATAGTTACGAGGTTCTTCTTCTGTGAAAAATAAACTTGGTGTTTCCACTACACTTGCAGTTTCGTAAATTTTTGCTAAACCTTTCAATCCTCGTACTGGTGTATGATCATATCTTTCTTCTGAGGTTTCTAATGAACTAATAGTAGCCTCTTCTTCTGCTGAGTTAGGGTCATAATTGTATGTTGGTGGTGTAATTGGTGAGTCTGGTTCTGATGTTGGATCTGGTAATGGATCCAGTGTTGGATACATATCATCATCATCTTCTATGTTGACAGGTATAGGAGTTGTGTTGTCAACTTCGTCTACCACAAAACTAGTCCAAAATGTGTCTTGTATACTTGTATCCTCTCCATTCTTCTCCCAATTCCACGGCTTTGTTTCCATAAACTTTACATCCCTACTAATATGTTTCTTTTTCCTTATTGGATCATATAACCTACATGCTTTTGATCCTTCCTCTACTCCTAAATAAATCATTGGTATGCTTCTATCATCCAGCTTCTTTAAATGAGGTATTGTTATTTTTGCATAAGCTGTGCATCCAAATATCCTTAGGTTCTCTAAATTTGGTTTTCTATTGTAGAGCGCCTCATATGGAGTTTTATCTATCAGGGCTCTTGTAGGTACCCTATTTAGTATGTAAATAGCATGTTTCACTGCTTCCGCCCAAAAAGTTAAGGGTAACTTCATGGCTTTCATCATACTTCTCGTAGTTGATAACATTGTTCTATTCCTTCTTTCCACTACTCCATTCTGTTGTGGTGAATATGGTGCTGTCAACTGTCTTGCTATTCCATTATCTTTACAATATTTGGTGAATTCATTTGATGTAAATTCGCCTCCTCTATCTGTTCTTAGCATCCTCACTTTCATTCTTAATTCCATTTCTATTTTCTGCTTAAATTCCTTGAATATACTAAATGCCTGATCCTTTGATTGTAGAAAGTAAGCCCACATGAAACGTGTACAATCGTCTACTAACAAGAATATGAGTTTCTTGCCTGAGTGTGTTGCTGGACTAATAGGACCACAGAGATCTCCATATATTAAGTCCAATGGGTTCTTTGATCTGAATTTAGTTTGGTTTGGAAATGGTGTTCTACTGTGTTTTCCTAATAAACATGCATCACAAATCTGTCTGGCATGACTTATTCTTGGTATTCCTTCTACTAGACCTTTTCTAGTCATCTTGTTGATATCTTCAAAGTTTAGATGACCTAATCTAGCATGCCATAACCATGCTTGGTTATCTATATTTGCTAAGAGACATATAGGTGTTTCTATCCGTAATCTAATACTGTAAAGTCTGTTCTTGGATCTTTCAACTTTCATCAACAACTTTCTGCTCTTATCATACAAAGTCAGTCTATTTCCCTCCATTATAACTTTACAACCTATTTCTGTAAGTTGTTCTAGACTTAGTATGTTGCTCTTAAGGTTTGGTATGTAATATACATCTGATACTACCTTTTGTTCCTGGTTTTTGCAACCTAACAATATAGAGCCTTTTCCCTTTATCTGTACATATGATCCATCTCCAAAACGTACTCGTCCTGTTATGTTTTCATCTATATCTCTAAAATGACTCTTGGTTCCCGTCATATGATTACTTGCACCGTTATCTAAATACCATATGCTTTCGTCCTTTGAAGCATAATTTCCTGTTTGAATTTGGCCTTCATTCAACAATACTTCCTCGTGTTTGGTTTCGTGCATAGTCATTAATAGTGATGGTTCTTCATCTTCTAAGATAAGGTTTGATTGTTCTTGATCTGTCAATTTTACTCTACACTTTCTCATAAAGTGTCCAAGTTTGTTACGTCTGTAACATCTTAACTTACTCACATCCTTTCTATTTGTATTCTTATTAGGGTTTTCCTTATAATTTGAGTTTCCTTCTTGTGAGTTATTTCTGTGTTTGTTATTTCGCCAGTTTCTTCGTGAATAGTTTGATCTACCTCCACGCTTATTAAAATGCTTTCCTCTACCTGAGTGTTCACCGTGTGTGAATAATAAATTATCCTGGCTTTCAACTTGATCTCCCTTCTGGAGTTTTATCCTTTCCTCAAATGCTTTGAGTTTTCCAGTGATCTCATCTAGGGTAATGTTGTCTAGATCACTAGTCTGTTCTATGGATGCTACTATCTGAATGAATCTATCTGGTGTGGAATCTAATAGTTTTCTAACTATGAGTGATTCATCTATTGTTTTCCCTAGTTCTGTTGCCTTCGTGACATAACCATTTAACTTGTTCGCAAATACATCCACCGTCTCTTCATCCTTCATCTGAAGGGCATTAAATCCTATCATTAAAGATTGTAGTCGTGCTTGTTGCACTTTCTCTTCGCCAACGTGTCTCCTTCTTAACGAATCCCATAATTCCCTTGCTGTTTTACAACTTGCTACTTGTAAAATTACATCCTCGGTCAACGCTTGATATAACAAGGCTGTTGTTGCCTTGTCTTTCTTAACATCTAATTCTGTGTTCTCCTTAGGTTCTATTGTATCCCACAAACCATGTGCTTCTAATATAACCTTTATTTGTATAGCCCATACCGTGTAATTTGTGTTTTTCAACTTAGGGCATTGGTATTGTGCAATAGGTGTTAAGGGTTTTAATGTAGTTGTTGCGTCTGTATCATCGCCCATCTTGAAAGTATTAATGATCTTCACTTTCTATTATTCGCGGGAATTTTCCTAATATGGTATCTCCTCTAATATGGGAATATATATATAGTTTTCGGGAATTCCTAGTAATTACGGGATCAATAGTAGTTCTCGGGATTCCTAATAGTATAAACTAACAAGATCTATACTATTCTAATGAATTGAAATCCAGAAAATTAGAAACTTATGACCTCGTTATCGTATTGAATATGAGATGTATTCCCTTGTCTCCTTTTGTTTATTTCTGCCTCGTTATTTGCTTTCAAATTGACTTCAAAACTTCTTCCAAGCAAACTCTCGGATTCCTTTCTTCTTCTGATTTGAATCGAACCAGTAAACAAAACACCAGAGTTTCTCTTTTCTTCTTCTTGTCGAATTGATATTGTTGTTTTTTTTAAAAACGAGTCTATACAAAATCAATAGCCTTCTAGTCTTGCTTGAATTATTTGTTGAACCAAAACAAGTCTCGACTTCTTTATTCTTTGTTGTTATCGAATGTTTTTTCAGAAATTCGACACCAACAAAAATAATACCACACTACACGTTGTTATCTTCTTCTTGTGTGTTCAACTTGATCTCGTTTCTTGAAATCTCTAAGTCTCCTACACACTTCCTTCGTTACCACGCCTTGGTAAATTTTTGAATCAAATCAGTCTCGTCGTTTGATCCTTGCTGCAACGAAACAACCAAACTTTGGTTATACAGTTTCTTGCGCCTCTCGTTGTTGTTGTTCTTTTGTGTTAATATCGACACAAATTCCACACTCTTCTTTCCAAATAATCAATAATACTACGTATATGCTTTTTCTCAACCAACAACGCTCTTGCTTTGTGTTTCTTCTCTTTGAACTAGTTCCTTTTTTCTTACACAAAGTCTCCTCTATCTTCCTCGACACCAATACGCTTGATGTTATGCGTTTGCAACCCCTACGTAAAACAGATCGTGCACTATCTTTTCTACGCGTTCCCTTATTCAAAAACGTGTTTCCTTTGGAAGATTTAAAGAAAACAAGTTATCTCTTTTCTCGCTCAAAGAGGAATAACGAATTGTTCTTCCTCTTCTCCTGCGTCTTTCTTTGGCTTCTCTCTGATTTGTGTTGATTTCGTTATGCAGAAATCGTTGTGATAATCTTGATGTATAATCCTTGCTCTTGATGCCAATTGTTGTCCCACTTTCTTCAGATCGATATAATAAGTTGCAAAGTAAATGAATAAGTAAATCTAAAAATGTCATTAACCATTGTAACAAATGTAATACATATGTATATATAAGGTTTGAATCGACATGACCCAACCATTGTATCCTTTCGGTTATAGTTCCAACCGATTTAACTAATAACTAACTTTTCAATAACTAACTTCTGTAACTAACTTTCGGTTACAAAGTTTCTAACTAACATCTTTGGTCCTTCGAGTTTTAAGAAGTAATGGAGCGAGATTAATTGGTTCACATGGTTGATGGTGATTTGGTTGCAGGTGGTGGTTGGGTAATTATAAGAAGAATAAAGAAAAAGTGTATTTGACTAGGTGTTAAATGGCTTGTTATCAAAATTTTATTTTTGTACCATGACTGTATTTTTAGAAAAGTATACTGACTTTTTAGTGTACCAAAACCCAAATAGTAACTTGGTACTTACCTTGTTATTAGTCAATATATCTACAATTTCCTCCTTAATCCATAACCGGCTATGCCTTTCAGGGTTATTGGGGTTCACATGACGAACAATATTCTTGCCCATTTCTTCTATATGGTCGTGCATACCCAAGGTCCCATATTCAGAAATAGTTATAAGAGATTTCAGTTCAAGAACTCTTAAACCAATTCGAGCAGGAAATCCACAGCTTTTAAGCGCTATGACTGCATCGTCTTTCCTCCAACCTTTGAGTATGCATGCAACATCTAAGAATATTTCCTTGTAATCCTCCTCAAGATCATCATAGCTGAGTTTCAATTTTTCAATAGTTTCCCTCAATGGGATTGCTTTTAGCCTATCAATGGTATCTTCCCATTCACGATCATCTTTACCATGGAGAAACAAACCCAGCACTCGGATCGTTAAGGGAAGACCGGCAGCGTAACATACAACTTGTTCCGATAGCTCTTTGTACCCTTCAATTGGAATCTCTCTCCTAAATGCATGCCTACTAAAGAGACAAATTGCTTCCTTATCGTCTAACAAATGTACATCACGAATCAAGTTCACTTCGTGTGCTATTAGTACTTGCTCATCTCTTGTTGTAATGATAATTCTGCTACCTGGCTTAAACCAATCACGATCACCTACTAATGACTCAAGTTGCTCTATCTTATCAACATCATCCAGAACAATAAGAACCTTTCTAATATGCATCTTCTTCTTAATCATCTTTTTCCCCTCATGAACACCAGTCACAGTGATTCCTTGATCATTTAAAACATCTGAAAGTACTTGTTTTTGTAATGAATTCAACCCAGACAAAGAAGATTTTTCCCTTATGTTTTCAACAAAGCTTTGACCTTCAAACTGAAAGGATAATTTATCAAAAACCGCTCTAGCTAAAGTTGTTTTCCCTGCACCTCCCATCCCCTTAATCCCTATCATGCGAACATCATCAACACCCGTTTCCAAAGATGAAATAATTTCATCTACACGGTGCCTACTAGGTTTCCATCAACGCTCAAATCGATGAAACGTAGCTCTAGTGAAATGTCTTGAATAATTTTCTGTATGAAGTTAGCTTCGTGCCTGTATGGGAAAGAAGGATCAGTTTTGTAAAAGTCCCTCATGCAGGTCTACAACACTTACAGTTCTATGTGAAATTATGACATGATTTTGTATTACAGAGGATATATCCTATCCAAAGTTTCGTAAAAACTCAACTTTGAGTTGAAAGTTCAGAACGAAAAAAGATTTACCCCTTTACACGTAAATATTGAAAGTATAATTTGCTGGCTTGGTCAGCTAGATAAAGGGTAATATTATTAAGTGTCAAAACATGTTGAGTCTACCTGAAGCAAAACACTTTTCTTTAGTTGTATATTAAAAAAACAGATTCATTAGAGATGATTAACAAAAATTTTGTAACTATAGTAGTACTCTAAAATTTTGAATAAAATGGCCTTAGTGGTTGTATGCACTAGAAATACACCTTGATGAATTTAACCCGTTTGACCCATTTGAGATATTATTTCACCCAACCACCAGGTAATAGATCAGAAAGAAATATGTATAATCAAACAGTATTGCATGAGATATGAGGAATAATTTTACCCAGCAGCAGTGGTCTTCAACTCCCAGCCAGCAAGAGAGGCTGCTTCTTTTAAAGCCTCTCTCCATTTCCCAGTAGATTCATCATTTTCATGTCTTTTAAAAGCTTCTCCAACTGGGCCATAAAGTTTGCGGACTTCAGTGGGCTCCACATCATAGAACACAGGGTAAGCAGTATGCTCAGGCATCTTCACGCATTCCATAATCTTAACAAGTTCTTCCAAGCACCAAGATGAAGAAGCATACTTCTTGGAGAAGACAATAATGTATAATCTTGAGTCTTCAATGGCTTCAATAAGCTCATCACTGATGGTTTTCCCTTTTCTGATTTTCTTATCATCTATGTAAGTTTCAATACTTTTTTGCTTAAGAGCTTCATAAAGATGGCCAACAAAGGTGTTACGAGTGTCTTCACCTCGAAAGCTTAAAAAAACATCATACTTGAAGCTCTTTTGAACGGATAAAGCTGAAGTAGATGCCATTGAACTTATGATCTGGGAAATTTTATTTGCACTAATTGCAAAGAAGCAACTGGATGGATGAGATAAATAACCTTTGTAGAGCAATTATTAATTAAGTCAACTGTGTTTGTTTGGGTGGATATATATATATATTAAAAGCGAATGATTTGGTCAAATAATAAAAGTTGCATTTACGATCCTTCGTGTATTCAAATATTCTGATTTCGTTCAAGCAAGTTATTCATGAAGCTCAATTATTTTTCTTTTATTATTCTTACAAACAATGATTTTTTTTTGTAGAGAAAAGTTAATTACCATATTTCATATTTAATTTTATGATCATTTCACTATTTTTCATAATGCCTTTTTGAAGAATCATACAAGAAAAAAAAAAAAAAAAAAAAAAAAAAAAGAAAAAAAAAAGCCTTTTTGCAAAATACATATTTGATCAAGGCGCATATGATTACTTCTTTTATCATTGTTTGATGTTTCATATTGTCTATAATCGTGAGTAATGAAAGTAGAGTTGGTAAAACCAAATAACTAAACAAGTTTAAGGGTTGCACACGTAATTTCCAACAATTTACTAACCGGCAAACAAGCTTTTAATCGGTAGTCAAAGTGTGCAAAACTTTGTTTTCTGATGGGACATTTTCTTGACCCGGTTTCAACCTATAAAGATCCGAATCTGTTAATAAAATCAATCTCTATTATATTATAAATCGATATGATATGTTACATACATGTTCAATCATGGAACACTTATGAACAGTAAATAAATTAATAACATATTATTAAAAAAAAAACATTTAATTACCCCTAAACTATTGAGTTGGTCAACTTAGGTTGCGTTTTATTTCAAATGGATCAAACCAGTAAACAGAAAATGTGAAATGGGTCGAATGTGCATAACAGGTCTAAAGTTGGCCAAAGTGCATTAAAATATAGTTGTTCTAGTAATATTTAGCACATGAATTGCAGTAAATTGCCTTCAGATGGATCAAAAGAGTATTTGTGGATCTGCCTGATCCGAAACGATTTAACCAACATGTTTTGACTTGTTACCCAATCTGTGAGACCTGTGCCCAACTTGCCACTTATAGTGTTAACCATATATGTTTTAGAAATGAATAGCCCAAAAGAGATTTACTCTTACCCCTTTAAATCCAAACAAACAAAAACCTTGTACGATTTGATATGGTTTTTGAGTTGGTATCTGTCATCATTCTTCTTGCCCTTTTTTTAACGGTTTTGCTTTGGAAATCATACAAGGAAGAATGTTGATAGGATAGGTCGTTATGTTAATCTGAATATATTTCAATCACTTGAATCTAATAAGTTGGCATTCACGAGTTTGATGTTTAAGAAAAATATTTGTTGGTTTGACTTTTCAGGTCAAGATTTGTTTTATAAATTCACATTTGACAGCATAAATTTCAACTATTAAAGATTTGACTTTGACTTTTAGAGATATCTCCAAATATGACATGAACGTTACTGACAGATAAGGAAGGAACATAATTTGACTTAAAAAAATGTCAAACATATCGATGTTTAACGATTTCATCCCAAATAAGACTATATTTCTGTTAATGGCTAATAACATGATCATCTACAGCTTATGAAGAAGTCATACAAGGAAGGAACATAATTACACATCCTACATTTGATAATAATTAAAAAAAAAAAAAAAAAAAAAAAAAAAAAAAAAAAAAAACAACAACAACAACAACAACAACAACAACAACAACAACAAACAACAAACAACAACAACAACAACCACCATTGAAGCCAGAGATGAAACATGTGTGAAGAGGGCATGATCCTGCTGTCAAAATGAAGGCCAAAACACAAAGCCTAACTAATAAGAAATATAAATCTTAAGCTTATTACATCAATGCTCACTAAGTAATTAACATGTAGCTTAGAAAATCACTTAGTGGAACTGATTGGCGATTACTCCCCGCTTATTGAGACCTTCTTAATCTGTGAAATGGTTCAAATACATAAGTGATATAAATATCAAATTTCTAATAAAGTAAGTAAGACAACTAACACAAAAACAAAGAAACTACCTGTTAAGATATAGTTCTTTATGTATTGGGTCTTTGGGTGCCATTGTTATTAATGGCTATATGTCGCAAACCATTTCATCATATAAATTACAAAGTTCATCAGAATCTTCATCAGACATTCTTCGTCTCATGGGTGTCAAACCACATGACTCGAGAAGCCACCTATCCCCAATAATACGTAGACCACTCAAACCATATAGGCTATCCGGAAGATGAATTATACCTGAACCTAGTATGTTTAACTCTTTCAAACATTCTAAACGACCAATTTCTTCATGTAATTTCTCAACTTGAATACAATGAGTAAGTTCTAAACATTTCAGACGTTTCATCTCATAAATGCTGTTCGTAAAATCTTGTAGACGTGTACATGCGGATAGGATTAGACTTTCTAAACATTCCAGTCTTCCAATATCCACAGGTAACTTCTCAAGAAGCAAACATGACTCCAGTTTGAGAGATTTCAGATGTTTCAACATACAAATACTATCTGGAAGAGTTTTAATATCTGTAGATCTCAAACTTAGCTCCTCTAGACAATCTAACTGGTCAAGGTTCTTTGGCGCTTCTGGAATACCACCTTCAAGTGTAAGCATTCTCAAACATTGTAAACCACAGATAATATCCGAAAAAAAATTGACGTTTATGCGAGCACCGAAACCTAGAGAAATAAGTCTCTCAAGATTTCCAAAAGATGAATATGGGTCGTCTTCTTTATAATAACAGGAAAACTGAAACTCTGGCCAAGTATTGCTGGGATCACATATACCTGTATCATCTGCAATCAGATGTAACTCAGGTAAAGAAACAACCTCAAGTGAATCAAGATCCTTGCCAAACTCAAAGGATTCAAACCTCCCACAATTACTTATGCGTAAGTAGAGAAGCTTTTTCAGACATTCTGCAGGAGCATTAATTTCATCCAAATCATAACAATTTTTAAGATCCAAGCTTTCAAGATTTGGAGTCAGCCCAAGGTCAAGAAGAGTCCTCAACTTTGCATTGTCATTGAGGTGGAGAGTTACAAGGTTTGGACATTTGGCGGGCATATGAAGTTCGACCATATCAGTACACTTTTTGAGGCTTAGCGTCTCAAGATTTGGAGTAATCCCGAGGTGAATGGTCTTCAACTTTAAATCACTAAAGTTGAGATTCACGAGCTTTGGATATTCAGCGGACATACGAAGTTCGACCATATCACTACAGTCCCAGAGGCTTAGCGTCTCAAGATTTGGAGTAATCCCGAGGTGAAGGGTCCTCAACTTTAAAATACCGAGGTTGAGATTGACGAGCTTTGGACATTCAGCGGGCATACGAAGTTCGACCATATCAGTACAGTCCGAGAGGCTTAGCGTCTCAAGATTTGGAGTAATCCCAAGATGAAGGGTCCTCAACATTAAATTACTGAGGTCGAGATTAACGAGCTTTGGACATTCAACAGGCATACGAAGTTCGACCATATCAGTACAGTCCGAGAGGCTTAGCGTCTCAAGATTTGGAGTAATCCCGAGATGAAGGGTCCTCAACTTTAAATTACTGAGGTCGAGATTAACGAGCTTCGGACATTCAGTGGGCATACGAAGTACGACCATATCAGTACAGTCCCTGAGTCTTAGGGTCTCAAGATTCGCAGTAATCCCGAAGTGAAGGGTCCTCAACTTTAAATTGCTGAGGTCGAGATTAACAAGCTTTGGACATTCAACGGGCATACGAAGTTTGACCATATCAGTACAGTCCCTGAGTCTTAGGGTCTCAAGATTTGGAGTAATCTCGAGGTGAAGGGTCCTCAACTTTAAATTACTGAGGTCGAGATTAACGAGCTTTGGACATTCAACGGGCATACGAAGTTCAACCATACCAATACACTCCAAGAGGCCTAACATCTCAAGATTTGGAGTAATCCTGAGGTGAAGGGTCCTCAACTTTAAATTACTGAGGTCGAGATTAACGAGCTTTGGACATTCAGCGGGCATACGAAGTTCGATCATGTCCGTACAGTCCAAGATTCTTAGCGTCTCAAGATTTGGAGTAATCCCGAGGTGAAGGGTCCTCAACATTAAATTACTGAGGTCGAGATTAACGAGCTTTGGACATTCAGCGGGCATACAAAGTTCGATCATATCAGTGCAGTCCCAGAAGCTTAGCGTCTCAAGATTTGGTGTAATCCCGAGGTGAAGGGTCCTCAACTTTAAATTACTGAGGTCGAGATTAATGAGCTTTGGACATTCAACCGGCATACGAAGTACGACCATATCAGTACAGTCCCTGAGTCTTTGGGTCTCAAGATTTGGAGTAATCCCGAGGTGAAGGGTCCTCAACTTTAAATTACGGAGGTAGAGAATAACAAGCTTTGGACATTCAGCAGGCATGTGTAATTTTTCCAATCTATTACAATCATAGATATGTAACTCCTTTAGATTTGGAGTAACCTGGAAATGAACTTCTACCAAATTATAACAATTTCCAAGAATTAGTGTCTCAAGATTCGGAGCCACACTAAGGTCAAGGGTCCTCAACTCTGAATAGGTGAACTTTAGGAACCTGAGCTTTAAACATGCCTGTCATAAGCAACAAAAAATGGAAAGATGAATGTTAATTGCTGGAATGACTAACAAAAGAGGGAAAGATAAAATACCAATTAGTCAACCGTTATTCTACCTTTACTTCTCCATCTTTCCAAAGTTGAACAATATTGCTGTTATACATTTCAAGTCCAACAAGATTTTTTGCTTGAAATGTTTTCGGTAAACTTGAAAAAGGATAACCATCCCAGCTCAGAAATCGTAAGGCATTTGGAAGGTGTAGACTAACTTCATTAAAGTTCCAGTTGCTAACTTCGGCTTCAGTTACATATTCCATGCCCACGTGAAGAAATCTAAGTTCCTTCAGGTTTGCGAGACCGCTCATTAAAATTTCAAAATTCAATCCATCTGAATATGGATTGAGTGTTAGACATTTTGTTGCTTGGGTACCCTGTAATTCAAATAGCAGTGACCATGAGATTTGTTTCAATAAGAAAGAAAATGTGTTTAATAACTCTTAATGCACTAGAAGGTCAATCTACTTTTTCAAAATATCCACTATTGTCATTGAACTTATAGTTTATCAAAAATGTTATTGTATTAGAAAAGCTATTTATTTTTATAATCAAACTTTAAAAAAGTATGCAATTACTACATCATTAGGATAACTTACTACCTGCTTGACTTTATCTCCAATTAGTTAGAGTTTTCCATCCAGTAAGTTTGTAACAGGTTTCAAATTATTAAAGTTGGTATGAAAAAAAAGAGAATGAATTGTGTAGGGATAGAGAAGAAAAAAGAAAGAAACTTATTTGTTGTTTTGTGGGTGTAAATTTGAAGAATCAGATGGATGTGAGGAAATTGTTTTATAGGTGTAAAATTGTTTTGTAGGGCTGCTTCTTTTACAAATTTAATGATGTTACTGAAACCAGAATTTTGTACAATGACTAAATTGAACTTTTAAATAACCTTATGCTTACCATGTTGTTAGCCAATATATCTTTAATTTCATTGTTAATCCATAACCGGCTGTGCCTTTCAGGTTCATAGGGGTTCAGATGTCGAACAATATTCCTGCCCATTTCTTCTAAGTGGTCGTGCATCCCCAAGAACCCATATTCATCATAAGTTATAAGAGATTTCAGCTCAAGAACTCTTAATCCAATTCGAGCACGAAATCCACAGCTTTCAAGCGCTCTAATTGCATCATCTTTCTCCCGACCTTTGAGTATGCATGCAACATCTAAGAATATTTCCTTGTAATCCTCCTCTAGACCAATATAGCTTAACTCCAAAACTTTCATAGTTTCATTCAATGGAATTGTTTCTAGTCTTTCTAATGCATCTTTCCAGTCAAGATCATCTTTGCCACATAGAAATGAACCCAAAACTTTGATTGTTAAGGGAAGACCAGCAGCGTAACATACAACTTGTGCCGATAGCTCTTTGTACCCTTCAATTGGAATGTCTCTCCCAAATGCATGCCTACTAAAGAGACACATTGCTTCATTCTCATCTAACAAATGTACATCACGAATCAAGGTCACTTTGTGTGCTATTAATACATGGGCATCCCTGGTTGTTATTATAATTCTGCTTCCCGGCTTAAACCAATTACGGTCACCGGCTAACGCCACAAGTTGTTCTATCTTATCAACATCATCTAAAACAATGAGAACCTTTTTACCACACATCTTCTTTTTCAGCATGCTTGTCCCCTCAAGAACACCACTTACGGTGATGCCTTGATCAGATAAAACATCCGAAAGTACTTGTTTTTGTAATAACTTCAAACCAGACATAGACGGTGTTGATTCTTCCCTGATGTTTTCAACAAAGCTACAACCTTCGAACTGAAAGGATATATGATCATAAACAGCTCTGGCCAAAGTCGTCTTGCCGGCTCCTCCCATCCCCTTGATCCCAATCATGCGAACATCGTCAACACCTAATTCTAAGGTAGAAACAACATCGTTTATCCGGGCCTTCATGCCTATAAAGTTTTCATCAACACCCGAATTAATAAACCGTAACTCTAATGATATCTCTTCCACAATCTTTTGAACGAGTTTAGCTTCATGCCTGTATGTTAAAGATGTCGTTACACAATCAATTACAGATCTATAACACATAAAACGGTAAATGAGGTAATGACATATTAATATAATCGTATATCATTTTCGACCCCTCAAAAAAGAATTAAGTATGAGTCATAAGTTGACAATACAATAAGAGATGAACGCTTTCAGCATAGATAGTGAAAGATAGAGAGGATCGGTTGGGTAAAGGGTGATTTTTATAAAAAGTCAGTTAAAGATAATTGATATAACTATGTTACAACAATAAAAATCATTTTTGGCTAAAAATTCACCTTCATGACTTTTGACCCATTTGACTCATTTCATATTTTATGTTCCCATTTGACCCGTTGAGATGTAATGCAAAACAATTCACCCAATAATAGATCAGGAAAATATTACATATGATGGAAGAAATTACCCATCAAAAATGTTCTTCAGTTCCCATCCAGCAAGATCAGCAGCTTTTTTCAGAGCTTCTCTCCATTTCCCAGCAGATTCATCATTTACATGTTTAGCAAAGGCAACTCCAACAACCCCATTTTGCTTGCGGACTTCCGAGGGCTCTACATCGAGGAACACGGGATAAGCAGTATGCTCACTCATCTTCTGGCATTCCATAATTTTCACAAGCTCGTCTAAGCACCAAGATGAAGAAGCGTAGTTCTTGGAGAAAACAATAATATAAAATTTTGAGTCTTCAATGGCTTGGATAAGCTCATCACTGATAGTTTTCCCTTTTCTGATTTTCTTATCATCCTTATAAGTTTCAACGCCTTTTTGTTGAAGAGCATGAAATAGATGATCAACGAAATTCTTACGAGTGTCTTCACCTCTAAAGCTTAAAAAGACATCATACTTGAAGCTCTTTTGAATAGATGAAGTTGAAGTTGACGCCATTAATGTAAGTAGAGTTCAAAGGGTCTTCAAGCTGTCGTTTCAAAGAAATAGACAAGTTAACAAGTGTATATGTGAAAAAGACAGTGTAAACAAGATGGATGTGTTTGTGTAGAAATTTCGTGCCATGAGGTGCAGAAACAAAAACCATTTAATTGCTCAATGAAAAGGAACGATAAGATTCACAGTTTTATAAAGGCTTCTTGCAAATATTTGGTTCTAGTTGTTTCAAGTTTCAAATTATTTGTTTATTGATATTTTGTTAAGAATAATGCTTTTTTATCTACAATGAACAGCTAAGTATCAAATACGATTGTTAAAAAGTCATTACATGTTTCATTAGTGGCTTTTTTTTTTTTTTTTTTTTTTTTTTTTTTTTTTTTACCAAGTCAATCACTATTCACAACTAGCATTTGTTACAAACAATGTTATAACACTATAAGTACCTAACAATGTGAACATTGACCACGCTGTCGTATACTTTTTTTTTTTTACCATACTATACAATAATGCATCTGAAAACTATTGATAATGAATGCTACAAGTATGGTCATTTACAAATGAAGCACTCAAGCACATCAATGATCGATCACATGCCTTTAATTCACACAACTCCCAAAACCAATATTCCTTCCGTCCCACACTAAGTGTCCACCATGTTATTTTGGGATGTCTCTTAATCTTTTAACCAATGAAAATAAACTTAAGTGGGTAGAGATAATATTTAATTGGTAGAGATGTAGTTAAGGAGATTTCCTAAAATGAATAATCTTGAGAATGCAAGATTTAAGTTAAGCATACTACACTTCATGCAAATCACCATACTTATCTAAACTTTGACTGAATACATCGGTTAAGCCGCATACATCTAAGTAAAAGACTATGGGTAACATGAACAAGGATATATTAACTCTTATATTCATATTATATAGTTTTGAACCATTATTTTGTTTCCAAAAAGTGGTAATTACTTAGTTAGATCGATGAATACCTTTCATATAAACGAGACGTTTGATTGTATCTTGAGAAAAAACACAACAGTTGAAGTTGAAAGAGATGATGAACGTGTAAACTAGATCGATCTTGTAAGTATATATGTGGACAATCAAAGGCCAGTGAAATGGTCAACCAAAAGTATACGCGTACTAGATAAGAATATTGTTGGAAGTATTTGAACTTTTGAATAAGAGTAAATTACATGGATAGTCCCTGTGGTTCCCTCAAAATTTAAAGTTGCTTGGACAGTCCATATCTTTGCAAATAATAACACTCGTGGTCCTTTTATTTAACCGGTATTAAGTGGATTTTGTTATCATTTACACGCTAGCCCTTTTAGCTAACGATCGTTGACCCAGTAAATCATTTTTCGACGAGTAAATTGGTTTGGCCTAATGTTACAGGGGACACCCCAATGTAACTCACCGCAACATCCAGCCCAAGAAATTTCGAACAACAGACTCTTAATATTAGTTGTCAAGTGACCCTCCGGTAAATCATTTTTTATTCACGAAAATAAAACTATCTTTTAACCAAACCAAACTTCGTATTAGAGGTCATATTATCGTTCTATTATACCAAATCTTTGTTACTAAAAACAAACTGATATAATTTAACTAATATAATACACTAGTAGTTATTGGACTAAAAAACAAACTTTTTAGGCAGTATACCGATTCTATTAAATTTGAATATGGTTTATGTTGATACAAAAGTTGGGCGTTCCTGGTTATGGGCTCTTGCTCTCGTACCAATTCGCTTCTTAATGCTTGAAACCTGCGCACTAAGAAAATAAACAACACCGTTAGGCTTATCGTGGGATTGTCTCCCACGATTAGACTCTGGCGTGAGAGTAAGTAATCGATTTAGGGTTCTCGTAAAGAGTTTAAGGGTTTGTGAATCGTACCTTGAATGAGAATTATGTCATTCCTTATATAGGCGCAGAATCCTTGTAGGGTTCGTGCTCCTTACGTTTCGCACACATGGTGCTTATCCGGGTTAAGGATATCCATTCCATAGATAGAAGATCTCTATCTATTCCGTATATAGTTTGGTTGGGCTTGCGTGAGCCCACTCCATTATTAATGCGACCCAAGTTATAATAGCCCACATATGGTGGCTTTGGGTCTTAGTAATGTTTAATATTTGGGCTCGTGGCCCATATATAGACTATACGTCATCATGTCCCCCCAGTCTAGTGTGCGTGGCCAGTAGCCGCGGATGCTAGACTAGTCACAACAGCGGTAAGCGTGGCGGGAGAACTTTGAAATATTGCCGCTCAATATTGAGTACAATGTACCTAGTCATAGATATTTCAAAGAAATGCCTCGAAAATCGGGGGTTGTGTCCACGTGTCCCTCGGAAAACGGGAAAAAGTGCATGTACCGTTTCGGTTTCTAGCCACACGTTTTGTGAGTGGGATCCACGTGGGCATCATCTAGGGTTTTTCGAACCCTTATATAAGAGTCACCGCCCCCATTTTACCCAAAACACACAGTAAAAACACATACTCACCATTTCACCTTTCTTTAAAGCGTTTCAAAGAAATTAACTGTTTGATTAGGTAATTTCGTGTGCGTATTCTAGTAGATTTATGAAAATGGTTGCCCAATTAGAGGAGTTTCGCTCTGCGATGAGTGAGGATGATGTGCGTCAGTTTTCATCTGACTACTTCATTCCTCTGGATGTGCATCCAGAGGTTCCAGACGTCGATGCGTGTATAGCCGATATCCCCGAAGGGAAAATAGGACTATACACGCATTTTTTCGAGTACGCTAATTACCGCCTACCGATATCTATTTTCCTGAGCAATTTGCTCAATCACTATCGTCTTCACATCTCACAGCTGCACTGTATAGGTGCGGCTAAGGTGTCGAATTTTGAGGTAAACTGCCGTTTACTTGCGATAGAGCCAACCATTGCCTTGTTCCGCGCCTTCTACCATACGACGTGGTCGCATGGATGGGTGTCCTTTGCGAAGCGCGCGGGGGCGCTTCAGTGCTATACTGTGAAGGTAGACTCCCTGAGGCATTGGAGGGAGTACTTTTTCTGGGTTGATGAGGTAGTGTTTCCATCACCCTTTGAGTTTTATACTCAAGACACGTTGCCAAGGGATGGGCGCCCCGCACCCGGTTCCTATAGTTTGACCGATGCGCAGACCCTTGATGCCAACCGCATTCCCATTAACCCTTATCCGGAGGAGTTTTGGTGCATGTGGGGTTGAGTCGCAATTACTTTGGTGGTGTTGACGAGGTGCCAACCTTCATTGATGAGGAAGGCCGGGGTGGGTGTTCGTCCCTTCTGCTTCTAATCATGTAAGTTTTTTCTATATGCGCACGTTTAGTAACTAATCCCTTCTTTTGTTGTTTGTTTCTGTGTGCGTAGAGATGGATCTGTTTGCTGTGGTAAAGCTGGAAAAGCCTAAGTAGGTGACTGTGGGAGTGCGCCCTCTGAGGGAGGGTGAGCAGTCACTTCTGGAAGCGACCCAGGGTCATCTGACTGTGCTGGGGGATGTTGGCCACGAAGATTCGCCACCTCTCCAAGTAACGCCCGTTCAGAGCGTGGCGCCGACTGTGGAGACAGCGCATGTGGAGGAGGTGCACTCCGAGTCTTCGGATAGTGTGGAAATCCTGAAACCTGAGGAGGTGTTGGAGGAGGAGGTAGCGCAGAATCTAAAGCGCAAAGGAGAGGCTGGGAGCAGTGGCACTTCTAAGAGACGACGCCACCTTATTGGAGATGCGGAGTCATCTGCGGAGGAAGAGACATCCGCTCCTGGCGCGGATAAGAAGGCTGCCGAGGCCTCGCCATTTATGTAAGTATTTTGTCGCATATTATGTATATTACTTGTCGTAATATTTTTCTAACAGTTTGCGTTTTTGTTTATTGTAGCGATGATGCCACGAAGGATGATGGAGCCTTCGTGGAGACAGTGGCCCCTCCGCAGAATGAAAACAGGGAGGAGGAGACAAAGGTTGATGAGTGCGTACCTGCGCAGCAACTAATGGATGAGTTGGCTGCTACTGCTGCGCGTCAAACTGAGCTGATGGATCAGTTGAGGACGAGGTACATCGGGGAGAGTAGCACTCTCGCCCAAAAAGATGAGGAGATAACCATGCTCCGTGCGCAGTTGGCTGAAGCGCAGGCGGAAGTGGGGTCCTTCAGGGTGTACAATGAGAAGGTCACCAATGAGAAGTTGACTGCGATGGCTGAGCTGAAGCAGGTGCGCGGACAACTTCATCAGTTCAAGGCCAACCTTACTTGGGCAGTAAGGTATCTGGAGGAGAAGAAGGAGGAGCACTTCGCGAACATTGCTAAGTTCAAGGAGCGCATGGAGGAGATTGTCCAGGTGCAGGAGAATAAGCTGCGTGGCCTGAGCATAGAGTATGATGAGGAGTTATACCCTCATCTGATGTCGACCATTGCTGAGCGCAGGTACTTCCTTTGCAGCTTTTTATGCTTTATTATATTTTGTTGCTATGTTTTTCTTTAACACAAGTTGTCCTTGTTGATGTAGGTGGTTGATCAGTCATGGACTGCGCCTGGCCGCTATGGGCACTTTGGAGTCCCAAGAGGTGTTGGGTGCCTTTGGGAAGGTGGTGCAGTGTGCTGTGGAGCGTAGGAGGTCGCAGGCTATGGAGGATCTCCATGAGGCTAAGTTATTGAGCAAGGCCTTGACTGAGGTACCTGGCTATAACGCGGGTGCGTATGACGAGCTGGTGCAGGCTATGGAGGGGATGAAAATTCTCGAGCTGCCTCATATTGCACGCTTGGAGCGCGACCAAGACTACCCCATAAAGGTAATTATGGAGGGGTTGACTTTGGAGCGCCATATTTTGGAGGATGCAGAGGCGCAACCGGACTACTTCCTCAAGCCCGATGAGTCGTAGCTGCAGGTTCCAGTGTTTGTGTAGCCTCGCCATATGCTGAACCCTTTTTCCCTTGAGAGGGAAATTCCTCTGAAGGAGGTACTGGAGCGCCACGCGCAGAGAGCTGCCCAAAAGAAAGGTATTAAGGGCAAGGCAGTATTATGCGGTGTGGGCGCTGCACATATTCCCAGATCTGATGGGGTTCCTGTGAGTATGCCAAGCGTATCTCCCAAGGATGCATTGCTCTTGAGAAAGCTTCAAGAGGCGGGGAGTTCTGCTGCACCAGAAGATAGCCCTGAGCATCGCCATAGCGTGTAGGGTGTTTTTTTTATATGTATTGTGTAAATGACAAAGTGTATCTTTTGCTTGTAATTTTGTGTAAAAATGTTGAATAAGATACTCTTTTATGCATAAATTAAGTGCGTGACATAAAAATATACTTGCATTAATGTTTGCTAAGCTTTATTATTTGACCAAGTGTCTTGGCTCGTTATTTGCTAAGCTTTATTATTTGACCAAGTGTCTTGGCTCGTTATTTGCTAAGCTTTGTACGGTGTACTTAATACTTGCGCACCCTTCGTGGGATGCGCACAGAAAACTTACCTCAACGTCTCAAAAGTAAGGTGCTTAGCAAGGATGCGTGATCCAATGTTGATGGGTTTGCAACCCTCTTACTCAACGAGTGAATTAGTAGGTTTACTCATCCTTTATGCCTTCGTGGGTCTTAATTAGTGCATGCACGCCATGTAGGCAAAAATATAAGATAACAATATTGACATATATAAGTATGTACGCAATAAAGTGAAATACGTTATGGAGTTAGCTAGAAACCATAACATTTTATTGATACTTGCAAGTTTTTGAAAAGTAAAAATACAATTCCTAAGAAAGAAAAGAAAAAAAAAACAAACACTTATTGGGCACATCCTAAAGTGCAAAGGTGTTTGTGTAATGGCCGTAGCCTCGCCTAAAAATAACATCTTTTAAGATTGCAGATGTTCCAAGTGCGCGCTAGGTCGTGACCTTCCATATCGCACAGCCTGTATGCGCCGTTGCCGAGCGCATCAGTGACCTCGTAGGGTCCTTCCCATTTAGGTCCGAGCTTGCCTGTGTCTTCTGCGTGGCTCGCATCATTGGCGCGGTATACAAAGTCTCCTGGCCTGAAGGAGGTGTGTTTGACCTTTGCATCATAATACTTCTTCATTTTTGCTTTAGCCTTTGCTTCACGTATAGCTGTGCGTTCACGTCTTTCTTCCAGTAAGTCCAAGTCTATGCGCCGCTCCTCGTCATTTGTTGTGACGTTGACCTCTGCTGTTCGTATAGTTGGCATTCCTATCTCAGCTGGTATGACGGCCTCTGTTCCGTAGACAAGGGAGAATGGCGTGTCGCCAGTACTGGTTTTGATTGTGGTGCGATGCGCCCATAAGACATGTGAGAGCTCGTCCACCCACCTTCCTTTGTGTCTGTCAAGGCGCGCTTTTATTCCTTCACCTAGACTGCGATTTGCGCGCTCAACTAAACCGTTGGTTTGTGGGTGTTTTACTGAAGCGAAGTGTTGCGTGATGTTCAATTGTGCGCACCAATCTTTGAATGGGTTGTCACAGAACTGTTTCCCATTATCTGAGATAATCTCTCCAGGTAGTCCGAAGCGACAGACAATGTTGTCCCAGACAAAGCGTTTGACTTGGTTTCCTGTGATGCTCACAACTGCCTTTACTTCAATCCACTTCGTGAAGTAATCTATGGCTACGATGAGGAACTTTAGCCCTCCTGCTGCAACTGGAAAGGGTCCTGCGATGTCAATGCCCCACTTATAAAATGGCCATGGTGAGGTAATGGGTGTTAGCTCTTGCTGTGGTCGGCGCGGGATTGACCTGTGTACTTGAAAATTGCTGCATTTCTTTATCAGATCGCGTGCGTCGCGGTGCATAGTTGGCCAATAATACCCCGACCGTAGAGCGCTTGCTACCACATATCGCGGCCCTGAGTGCATGCTACATGATCCAGCATGGATTTCTCAGAGTACATAGTCTGCATGAAGAGGTCCAACACATCTGAGCCATGGTTGCAAGAAAGAGCGTCGATAGAGTATATTGTCTCGTAGTTCAAATCGCTGCGCTGTGCGCCGCACTCTTCGAGCGTCCTTATGGTCTTGTGGCAGGACTCCTTTGTTAAGGAATTCAATGATAGGTGTCATCCATGTAGGATCTTGTTCTTCTATCACTGTGGATACTTCCATTTCCAAGATGGACTTGTTTTGTAAGGTTTCTACCAAGACCTGTTTTGATAGGTGCGCAAAGCTTGTGGATGCGATCTTGCTAAGCGCATCAGCCTTCCTGTTGTCCCCTCGAGGCACTTGTTTTATTGTGAACCTGTCAAAGTTTTTAATTAAGGACTTGGTCTTATCCAGGTATTGGATCATGTGTTCATCCTTGGCTTCATATTCACCTAGCACATGGTTGGCGACTAGCCGAGAATCTACGTTTGCCTCCAAGTTGCGTACACCTATTTAGATTACGATGCGCAGTCCAGCTAGTAGGGCTTCGTATTCTGCCTCATTGTTTGTGGCTGTGAATTCGAAGCGCAGCGCATAGGTGAATTCCATACCTTCTGGATTTGTGAGAATAAGGCCTGTGCCTGAACCATCTACACATGAAGACCCATCTGTGAACAGAATCCAGGGTTCCTGCAGATCTGTTTTGGTTGTAGAGGTTGGACTATCGCTATCTGGCTTCTCAACAATGAAATCAGCTAATATCTGCCCTTTGATTGCAGTGCGCGGTCTATATGAGATGTTATATTTACTTAACAGTACACTCCACTTTTGTAGTCGTCCTGATGCGTCAGGTTTAGAGATAACTTGTTTGATTGGCTGATCTGTGATTACAGCTATTGGGTGCGCTTGAAAGTATCTGCGCAGTCTTTTAGCTGCGAATACTAGAGCTAAGACTAGCTTTTCCATGGCGCTGTAGTTAGTCTCTGTCTTCTTCAGTGCTTTGCTTACAAAGTATATGGGTGTCTGGACGGAATTCCTATCTGTCAATAGTACTGCGCTAACTGCTCCATGAGTTGCCGATAAGTACATGATTAGCTCTTCCCCTGGTCGCGGTGCGACAAGTTTGGGGAGTGATGCTAGGTGTTGTTTTAGCTATTGGAAAGCTTCTTCTGCTTCCTCAGTCCAGCGAAAATCTCCCTTTTTAGTACACTTCGTGAGTGTTTTGAAGAGAGGGAGTGATTTGTCTGCTGACTTAAATAGGAAACGGTTTAGCCCTGCTAGTTTTCCGTTTAATGACTGGACTTCCTTGAGTGTGCGCGGTGAGGGAAGGTCAATAACAGCTTTTGTTTTTTCTGGGCAAGGCTTGATTCCGTCAGGTTCTATTAAGTATCCGAGGAACATGCCTTCAGTTGCGCCAAAGGTGCACTTCTTGGGATTTAACTTCATGTTTATTTGTCCCAATGTTTTGAACGTTTCCTCGATGTCGCGCACCAATTCATCCTCTGTGTGGCTTTTGATGACAAGGTCGTCAACGTAGACCTCCAAGTTTCGACCTACTTGTTTCTCAAAAGCTGTGTCCACCAATCGTTGGTATGTTGCGCCTGCGTTTTTCAAGCCAAAAGGCATTTTCGTGTAGCAGTAAACTCCTTGACTGGTGTGGAAAGCTGTTTTTTCTTCATCTTTGACTGCCATCTGTATTTGATGATACCCTTTGTATGCGTCTAGAAAACATTTAAAAGGATATCCGCACAGGGATTCTACCTTCCAGTCTATCTGTGGCAGTGGGTAGCAGTCCTGTGGACATGCTTTGTTAAGGTCGGTGAAGTCCACACACATTCTCCAACTGCCATCGCTCTTCTTTACCATTACTGGGTTAGAGAGCCAGTCGTGATAATACACTTCGCGCATGATGCCTGCGTCTACGAGTTTGTGTACTTCTTCCAGAATAGCTTTTGCACGATCTGGGGCCTGGCCGCGCTTCTTATGTCGTATTGGGGGATATCCTTGTCGGATTTTTAGCTTATGCTCTGTTATGGAGCGTGGCACTATTGTCATGTGTTTTGGTTCCCATGCAAAGATATCTAGTTTCTTTTGCAGGAGTGCGCACACGGCTGCTTTACCTTTGTCAGATAAAGATCCTCCAATCGAAACTTGTTGGTCCGGGTAATCGGGGTGAATAGCGACTTTTAGGTTTGGTGCTTTTTCTGTGCGCTGTTCTGGAATATTCTCCACCTCAGTGGTTACTGCGTTGCATTCCTTTGGTGGTACTGTTGTGTTTAGAGGGTAACAACTCCTCCTTCAACTGGAAATTTGAGCATCCCATGCGCTGTGGATGGCACGACGCGCATGGATGATATTCCAGGTCTCCCAATGATGCCGTTGTATGGTGAGGGAGACTTTATTACCATGAAATTTATCCATGTCGCTGTTGAGTGTTGTTCATCTCCTACGACCACCAGCAAGCGTAATTGCCCCATGGGCCAAATCTTTTCTCCTGTGAATCCCGTCAGCGACGTTGTTGCTGGTATCAATTGACTTTGGATTTCTGGTCGCAGTCTTTTGAAACAATGATCGTATAGGATATCAGCGGATGCTCCTCCATCAATGTACATGCGGTGGATATCATGTCCCCCCGTATGTATTTCAATAGTTAGAGGTTCTACCACTGCGTTGTCCGCAGCTAGAGTAGGGAAGGATATCTCTTTTTCTGGAGAGAATTTTTGACTGAATTTTTGTTTTATCTTGCGTTGCCATGACTGTATCATGTATATGATGTCAGCTTTATCTTTGGGAGGTTCTTTCTTGCCCCCATTCCTTTGCTTGTCCTTTCCCTCTTTGATGTTTTTTACGAGGTGGTCCATTCTGCCTTCCCTTACTAATTTTTCAATTAGTTGTCGTAGCTGGACACACTCGTTGGTTGTATGGCCTTTTTGACCATGGTATTCGCAGTATCCATTCCCTACACGCTTTTCCTCTGCGGTGCGCATTGGTGGAGGTTTTGGGAAGTTTGCACCTTCTGTTACAAATATTTCCCTCGGAGTTTTTGTGAGAGGGGTATATTTGTCATTGTCTCTTCCACTGCGGTAATTCCTGCTGCGGTTGTTATTCTGATCATTGGATTGTCTCCTAGGCTATTCTTGTTGCCTATAATTCGAGTAACCATTTTTGCTGTCCGCAGCGGCTGCTTCTCCTTGTATGAAGGATCTTGTGCGCTTTGTTAGCTCATCGAAAGTTTGGGGAACTTTGTCATTTAGCTTCCGGATAAGTTCTGGGTTGTTAATCCCATTCATGAACCCTGAAATTTTTAGAATTTCGGGACACGCTTTGACCTGTATGCACTCATCCTTGAAGCGTTCCATAAAAGCACTGGTTGATTCCCCTTGACGCTGTTTTACTCTGGCTAGTTCAACAGGGTTTTTAGCGCACTTCTTTCTTTGGGTAAAGTTGAGACGGAATGCTTTCCGTAACTCTTCAAACCCCCCGATGCTCCGTCGTGGGAGTTTGCTAAACCATGTGCGCGCATTCCCTACCAATGTAGAATTAAACATATGGCACCACACAGGTTGCGGCCAGTTTTCGATAGTAGCTGCTGATTCGAAAACTTTTAGATGATCATCCGGATCACCTGTTCCATCATATGTTTTCACGTTAGTGGGCATGCGCCTCCTTTTATGGTCGGAGTAATCGCTGATGCGTCGTGTAAACGCATCAACTTTTTGGCGACGCCATGGAAGAGACATGTCTTCATTTTCTTCTTCGCGACGTCTTCCTCTTGACTTCCAGTGTCCTGTTTCTCTATCCTCGTTGTCCGAGGAGTCACTGGAGGAAGAGTAGTTTCTTTTTCGGCGCTTGCGCCGGCTTCCTTCAGAAGAAGAGCTTGAGGGGCTTTCACTTGGGGACATTCTTTTCCCCAATCTGTCGTGAATTCTCTTACTCCCAGAATTGGAGGACCCTTGGCTTGGTGAATGCTGAGGTCCTAATCGGTCTTGTATCCCTCGACTGCCAAGTCTGGAGTGAACATTAGTGCGCCTCTCGCTGCCTTCAGATTCCTCTGAGTATTGTGAATCAGATGTCGTACCCAGCCTATCGTGGATAGTAGTACGTTTTTCGTTATCTGCGCGTCTTCCTCGTGGGTGGCGCGGTGGTAATGGTTCGCGTTCTGGACCAAAATTGAGCCGAGCTTGTATGCTCGTACTCGATCTTTTCCTTGCTTCTTCTTGCATGAGGGCAGTTAGGGTTTCATAATTTTGGGATACAAAATTTCCCAACGTTAGGTTGGGTGTGTCCTCAGTTGCTGCAAGAATATCTGCCTCAGTATTGGGCACCCTATCTCGGTTAGGCGCGCCCGGTGGTATAGTGTTGTCCACTGTAGGTACCGTTTGGTGAGGAGTAGTGAAGAGGGTGCGTTGGAGTTCCTCAACGCTTGGAACCACTGTGGTGGCTTGGGTAGTCCTTATAGGCAGTTCTACCACTGGAAGAGGTTGGGTTGTTCCCGCCTCTTGGTGACCAGGTACGCTGGTTGTCCCAGCAGCCTGTCTAGGGGTCGAATCTTGTTGATTCTTCCTCTGGGGTTCACGTGTTTTTTCCAACTACGGAGTCCGCTGGCTTGAATTTTTATTCTTCGTCATTCTAGTTCCTTAGTTCTTAGTAGGGGTCCCACGGACGGCGCCACTTGTTGATACAAAAGTTGGGCGTTCCTGGTTATGGGCTCTTGCTCTCGTACCAATTCGCTTCTTAATGCTTGAAACCTGCGCACTAAGAAAATAAACAACACCGTTAGGCTTATCGTGGGATTGTCTCCCACGATTAGACTACGGCGTGAGAGTAAGTAATCGATTTAGGGTTCTCGTAAAGAGTTTAAGGGTTTGTGAATCGTACCTTGAATGAGAATTATGTCATTCCTTATATAGGCGCAGAATCCTTGTAGGGTTCGTGCTCCTTACGTTTCGCACACATTGTGCTTATCCGGGTTAAGGATATCCATTCCATAGATAGAAGATCTCTATCTATTCCGTATATAGTTTGGTTGGGCTTGCGTGAGCCCACTCTATTATTAATGCGACCCAAGTTATAATAGCCCACATATGGTGGCTTTGGGTCTTAGTAATGTTTAATATTTGGGCTCGTGGCCCATATATAGACTATACGTCATCAGTTTATTTTATGAATATAATTATTATGTTAAACATACTGCGTAATTTTTAAAGACATTGACAAAAGATAAGGGATCTTTTTCATATATGTATTTAGTTATTTAATTTTTTTTTTCTTTTTTTTTTTTTGCAAATACCGATTCTATTAAATTTGAATATGGTTTATTTCATGAATATAATTATTAATAATATTACTTTTATTAGATATATTTAGTTTTTCTCAAATATTAACTTTCTTCAGTCGATTTTGAAATGACATTTCCTTTTATTATCTAAGAGATGATCAGTCATTCAATCGGGGTGTCCATTTATTAGGTTCCTCGTTTTATTTGGTTAGGTTCTTAGTTTGTGAAATATTTGACTAGACCAAAATCGAGCCGAAATGATTATAGTTCAAATCGAATTAAATATAAACGACCTAATAATAATTAAGTCTTCAAACACCAATTCGATCTTCAAATTCCAAATATCAAATTCAAATTTCAATGGTCCACACTTATATAATAAGAATTAGGGCAAATTATAAAAAAAAAATATATTATATTTGCCACCATTTCATCTTCTGGGTAGCGAACAAAAAAATTTACTTTCTAGCCAATTAAAGTTGTCTTTTTTCTCTTTTGTGGATAATATTTGACCCTCTAAACCGGTACCCTCCAGGTATACAGGTTTGTTGCCAAATCAACATGCCATGTTGGCTAAAATGACCCAAAACACCAAATATATATTTCCCCCACCCGATTTGCAACCCTTGTTTGCAGCCGCTGATAACACCTTAAACGACTGCCACCACGCACCACTGCCGTGATACTTCCCCACTGTTAACACCACGACCACCACTATCTTCACCTTCATCCATCACCTCCCCACCCCTTTTGTTCCTGCCACCGACGCCATAAGTCACCACCACTTACCACCGTGAGCCGTCACTACCACAACAAAACCATCACCACTCTCACCTCCTAATCATTGTTGCGACTATGTTTGTGAAGTCTACGTGTGTGAATCCGTCTCCCACGCGCCACTACCGCCACATCTTTACTCTTTTTTTCTTGATTTGGTAAGGATTGAAAACTAAAAAAGAGGTAAAAATACATATTCATGTTTCGGCGTGAATCGGTTTGGGTTCAAACCAACGGGAAATAAAGATTCGATAATAACCGAATAGTATAAAAATTGGGTATCATCATTTGGGTGCGTCTTTGTATTTAGGTTTGGTGTACCATGAGTTTAAGCTCACGTATAAACTTATTCATAAGCTTATTTTCTTGACTTGTGAGCTTATTAATTTTGTTGAGTTGGAATTCGAACCGTAGTCCATGGGGTACGTATTTGTTCTCTTTGGTTTGGGTTATTGTTTGTCACGTTTGGATTCACAATGGTGATTACATCAGAATTGTTCATGGTCAGTCTCGATGGTGATTTGGATTGAGTATTTTGACTTATATTAATTGGGTGAGCCATTTGGGGTTAATTGGTTTTGGACTTGGTGTTGTGTCAATATACTAACAAAGGTGCAACCGGGTACTCGTTTAGAGGGTCAAATATTACCCTCAAAAGAGAAGGAAAAAAAAAAAAAGGCAACTTTAATGTGTTGTAAAGTAAATTTTTTTGTTCGCTACCAAGAAGATGAAACGGTGGCAAGTATAATACTTTTTTTTTTAATAGTTTGCCCTAAGAATTACGACCCAAATATCAAAGTCAAATTCTAATGACCCACTTATCAATAAGTATTACGGTCCAACTTCAAACTTATTATTCGAGTATCAAACAAATTCAAGTTAATAAATAACTTGACAAACGGATTCTAATAATTCAAACGCCCCAAATACAATATAGATAATAATTCTAATGACCACTTATATAACATGAATTACAGTCCAAATTCAAATACGCACGACAACTCAAACTCAAACAAATCAAATTCTAATACTAAATAAATACAAACACGACATAAAAACCAAATATACTGTAGTGGCCCAAGACTAATTCCTAAAACCCAATTTCAACACAAAAGGCCCAAACTCCAAATATTATCAAATACTCCGTACGTAGCTACATGCCTACATCCAGTAGCTTATTTTTTTCAAAGTTGAATCCTCCAAACGCGATCTAAACAATTTGTCCCAATGAAATCAAATCTACAGTACGCAAACCAAAATTCGATTACAAAAACAAAGCCAGTCTATCTAGTTTCTCACCAACGATTCTTCAATCCAAACCAATCCTAAACGAACTATTTGTTTATTCTTTTTCTTCATGACGAACCTAGCTCTTCATACCACTTATTGGCAACTCAAAGGAACGAAACAAACAAACGAAGCAGAAGCATTATTCAAATTACCAAACAGAATACAAAACCAATTTCCAAAGTACCAATACAAAATTTCAAAGGTACCAAACCCTAATTCAAACGGTACCTACCACAAATTTAAAATGTACAAAGAAAACTAATGACATTGATCCATATTTATAGGCAAAACTAACCGTCATAGGATCGTTCCTAATTCCAAACAAACTTGTAGAACAAGTCCAACAAATTACCAAAGTTACGAAACAACCCTTGAAGTTTAAGTCAGCTTCTAACAATAAGTAATACATCAAAAAGAAAAGTAGGTTCCTAGTTTTGCCACATATTTAGGTTAAAACAACAAGATCAAAATTCGATCAGGATAGTTTTTGTTGTTCACAGAAAAGGTATTGGCTGGCTCAATCTTTGTAATACCTATTTTTTTTACCATCATAGCCAATAAACCTGTGTAAACCAGATGACGGATTATGATAGTTAAAAGTTAAAACCACTACCCCTAGTCTTCCTTCTACGCACCATTCCACTAACCTTGTAAAAGTCAGACGAATCAGACAACCAACCTACGTTATTTAAAATTAACAGTATCAGATGGGCTCCTCCAAGCATGCTATTAAACAAAATTATATTAATTAATACCATATATAAAGCATAGAACATATAGAAATCAGGATATCCTTTGTTTAACCTCGATTAGGCACTCGATATGGACATGCAAATAGTGGAGGACAAAATGCATCACTGTGAAATAGACCCGCACAATACAGACTGTATATATAGAAAAGAAAATCCAGAAACAAAGGGATGACTAACCTTTTTCATACTTGGGTATCAACTTGCTGGATTTGGCTATGTTATTCAAACAACTCACTTTGATTGGTTGACGATTTGTGAGAACAAACTTGCTGAGTTTTCTTGCACCGTTAGCAGAATCACATTCGACTGAGACCTCATATACTCCAAGTTTCCCTTGTTCAATTGCCTCTATGGTCATGTAGAAGTAATACTTCGAGGTCAATTTATAGTATTTGCAATCATAGAATACAGCCTCGGTGATGTCGTTTTCTGCATCCTCGTTGACATGCTAACAACATATAATTTATTTACATGTAAGCAAAACAGTTAACGATGATGACAGTCACAAAAATTAAAAGCAGGTAGAAGGAATATAACAACCATACCATCTGATAAGACTTGTTGAAGGCATCAACAGCAAATTCACCAATTAAATCAACAAGAGGATCAGTATCGTCAACTGGAATTAAATCTTTCTCCATAGGAAAACTTATACATTCACGTGCTTCCTGCCACACGGATTAAATATATTATGAAATATGTATGCGCCACAAACATGCATATGTCTGTGCAGAATCATGGATGTAGGTGTATATATATGAGAAAAAAAGGGACGGATATAACTGATACATACAATTGCTTCATCGATCGTTTTAAATTTCATTCAGACTTTATGCTCCTCTTCATTCAACGGATTGCCATTGATTTTAGGGGAACTCCCTGAAAGAGAAAACTTACCAAGTTACCATCCATGTGTTAACACATACGTGGACGATTACACACACATATCCACATTATCGTTCATTAATAAGGAATGGAATGCTTACTGGTTTTCCTCTTGAGCTTCTTTTTGGGTAGTGTAGGAGGCTTGGGCAGATTAATTGTAAGGCCGGTTTCGTGGTTGCTGCAAGAAAACGGTAAACAAAAACTGAGGTTTAAAAGCTAGCTCTTATTATTTTGTTTCATTAAATTTGAATATTATGAATATAAAGGTGCCGAACATACTATTCCCAGCTAGAAGGCAACTCATGATCATTCGATTGTAGTGCACGACAAGTAGGTTAATCCTGCTTTTAGCATATACTCCTAGTTTTTTAGCTGTTGTGTCGTCCTCGACCTGAAACAATGACCAAATAAACTTATTAACGTATTATTATGTAAGTTGGCCGAAGCATGATTGTGGGCCTAGGGACGTTAGTTTCATGTGCTTAAATGTGTAATGTCTAAATACTTAACTATCATAAACCATAGTTATTGGGTTTTGATTATCTAACACCGTGTTGATAATGAAAAAAAAAAAACACGTAGGATACTTTGTATTATTCATCACTATTTATGGACAATTAATTTTCTTACTTGATTCGTACTCATGCACGATGATGATGGATCAGATTTCTTGCGCTTGCCCACCATGGTTGAAACCAAATTTTAAAGATTCGTAAAACTAATCGATATTCATTGTGTTTTTTATGTTCCTGTAATAATACTAGAGACTAGAGAGGTGGTTCGGCTAGTTTCCTTTTCTTGAACGAATTTATAATGGGCTACTTCATAAGCCCAGTTTTAAATATATTCATGTATAATGGGCTAGTTCATAAGCCTGGTTCAGAAGCCTAGTTTTAAATGTATTCACCAAAACCAAACCATACTAAACTGAACAAAATCGAACCGAATTTGTAATCGAATCGAATTTTATCAGAAACGAACCGAATTAAGTATTGGAGGTTTTCTTTGGATAAGGTCTTGGTAAAATATAAACTAAATGAAAAAGAAAATATAAATTATATAATTTGAGTTTTTGGGTCAACACAAAAACCGAACCGAATTCAAATTCGGTTTTTGGTTCGAAAAAGAAAATATAAATTATGTAATTTGGGTTTTTCAGATCAACCCGAAAACCAAACCGAATTCAAATTCAATTTTCGGTTCAGTTTAATATAATTTGAATTCTGTTCGATTCAATTTTACTCAAAAAAAATGTTTTAACTGAACAAACGGAACCGAACAACCTATAAACCAACCCTATATACCAAAACAAACACTTCTCCTACTCAATTATAAAAATAAACACTTTCATATTACTTTACCAAAATCTACCAAGTGAGCAACCGGAAGGGCGAAAAGGCTTTGCTCGCTCAAACAAGGTCCTACTACATTTAATATGTACTACAAGACAGCGAGCAAAGAAGGACGAGAATATGTTTTGCTCGCTCAACAATTATCATTTGATATGTACTACAAGAATACGTTTTAATATATGTACTACATTTAATCCAAATTCGTTTTATGTAAACTGGCCCAAAGTTGTGTAAGATAAAGCCCAATCACTATCCAATAAATACCCTAAACCTAATATTTCTAACTTACAATGTGCAGTCACACTTTCTTTCCTCTCTCAAACAAAATACACAGCCACCGTTAAAAGTTTTTTTTTTTTTTTTTTTTTTTATCTTCTGATGATACATACAACTCCATTGAAGTCACAACACACTCATTAACAACACGCACCAACTCCATAACATTCAAAGTCACAACACACTCTTCTGACGATACACACAACTCCATTGAAGTCACACACCAACTCCATAATGTGGCGCTAAAAGACAATCAAGTTGGCGAAACACTTGCTCTACACCATTGCTCGCCACACTTTCTCGTCAATTTAAAAGGACATTGAAAATGAAGTGGTGCTACAAGACAATGGAGTTGGCGAGAAACACTTGCTCTCCACCATTTCTCGTTAATTTCAAATGATGTGGTGCTACAAGACGACAATGGACATGGCAAGAAACACTTGCTCTCCCATCACTTTGTTCGCTTAGCAGATTTCTGTAAAACTATTTTCTATGGTCCATTTTCCTAAAGTACTTTCGTACAAGTCAATTTCAGAAATTTCCTCCTATAGATATTCAAAGGATACAAGTAGTACATTTACAAAAGTTGTGGGGCCCACATGTGAAAACGCAAAAAACGCACTAAACTTATTATAAAAATCACACGCAATTTCTAGGCATGTATATATATATATATATATATATATATATATATATATATATATATATATATATATATACTAGACGAATACCCGTGCATAGCAACGGTTCCTAGCGGTAGATAATTAACGATTTGTGATATTGTGGTGAGTGTTTTGTGTAGCGTTCAAAATAGAACGTGAACATATCATAATGTAATTGCAAACGGTTGTACCCGCGATTAGCGGCAGCGGTGTATGTTTGTGATTTATATAGTAAATTTGTAAGTAACTTTTATTATAGTTGTTTTGTTAAATTGTGGTTCCATTGAGTCATTTTGTGTGTGTTTTTTATATAGCAAAGTTTGTGGCATGACGACGATGTTGTGAGTTATTTAACAGGCATATGCCATCAAACAAATTGTAATTATCTTCATTTTCATACAAGCATGGTGAGCATCTCTGCAAAAAGCCAAAAACCATGAAATGTTTGTACAAAGCAAAAATGATAAAACATCAAATGTCATTTTTTTTAACGTACAGCTTAAAATATATACTTCAACAACAATCTCACATTCGCATGCTGTTTGACTACTATACACTTCTGTTAAGTGTATGTGCGTATAGCACATCTCTCTTTTCAAGCAGAACAAAATCCACAATCTAGTCCTTATAGCACATATCACCAATATCAAGTTTTGCATATGGTATTATATTATGTACCGTAATCAGGTTAAGTACCAAAATACCAATGTCAAATCTGCCATCTGTCAATTAACGACACATTCTTTTAGCCAACTTTGAGAGAAAAACGTGTCAAATTGGTAAATGGCAGATTTACGTGTCATTTTCATTGGTATTGTGACGTGTAGCTACTATATGTGACGTGTTACCGAACAAGCATTAATTACTTGAAGATCTTCTGGAGGGGGAAGGTGACGAGTTGATGATTTCTTGACCGAGCTCATTTATTTTGTTAAGTAGCAACATCTGCTCTGTTTCAAGTTGGATGATGCATTCTTCTTCAACTTCATGCAGACTTTCAAGCTCATTGAGAGATGCCGTCAATTCCTCCAGATTTTCATCTTCAATCAGAGACCGGATTTTCATCATCTTTTGCTTCATCTGGAAAACCCCATGCAACATTGTTTTATAAAGGGAAAGACAATATATACGCTACAACTAATAAAGTATTATGAAACTTTCATGAACCACATATATAGAAAAGTAAACACGTATAAAGACTTGAGAGTAGATTTATGGATGGGGTTTAGGCGGGTTGGGTAGCATGTCAAAACGGGTAAATTTATGGCACGGGTCAAAGAAGGTTGGGTTGACCCAAAACACTTTTTTCATATAGCGTTTACGGATTTTATATTTTTATGAATAATTAGTGTGTTGAAATGTGATTATACAGAATCATCTTATTTCAGTAATGATCTACGTTTATGACAAATGATATATGGAGTAATAGGTTTTATACATGAAAAATACAGTTTGGCCAACTTTTAACCTGTTAGACCCTTTGATATAAGAAGTTTATTGCAAAAAGACAAGCAAAACAAAAGATAAAACTCAGTTCTAACCTGGGTAGAAATTTTCTGTCCTCTACTTGAGGGTGACTCGGATTCGGGAACTTTCTTTTGTGCTTGTGGAACTTTTCTAGTAACTTGAACATGAATCTCACCCTTTTTAACCCCTTGAAGGGGTATCCACTTATCTGACATCTCATTTGGAGGCAATCGTTGATATTCCACAATGCAATCTCCAATACTTGATGTCGGAAAAAGCGCATTATGGTCTTTTACATGAAGAGCTAAGAGACTTCCATCATCAGGGAATTCAAAAGTTTGATGCCATTGTGGAGTCAAAGTTTTATAATGTACCTGTTCAAGTGAAAAGCAACAAGACCAAGGATGTGAGCATAGTCGCATAGGTCGACCGGTTGAGTGTATTGATGGTTAGAACTTAGAATAAACAAAAAACAAAGGAAAGTAGAAATGCATATGATCATCACCTTGGTTCTTCTCCTTTCGCTTCCATAATGTACCCTGACATAAGGATCACTTGTTCCACTGATATCTGCAGCAACAAGATCTCTTCCCTCGATAATAACCAGCTCAATCAAACCTCCTTGTGAATTCTGGTATACACACATTTTGGATCCTTTTTTAGTTATGTTGACGAAAAAAAGAATCTTTAGACTAAAAATTTCATTGTGATATAACACAACTACTACATATACCTTGGATCCGTCATATTCATCGATCGTTGTTGTTTCAATTTGAAGCCGCACTTCACCCTTGTCGACTTTTTCAAGTGGAATCCACACGTCTCTCACTTCTCCATCCACTAAACCTTCCAAATTCACCCTTGCATTACCAATATTCTCATCTCCAAAGATGTCTTCATTAAAGCATTTTATCTTTAGATACTCACCATCACTTATCTCTTCATACTCAAACTTTTGATTCCATGTAGGTTGTGAAGCATTTGTGGCACTTCTTGTTCTTTGGATGGTCTGTCATAATTCATTACAAGATTTAAGAAACCATCATCTGTAACTTAACGTTAACAAAATTTGAAAGTTTTCAGGGTTCTAAAGATTAATTATAAAAGTTAAGGGGTATCTTTAAAACAAAGTCGAAAGTCATAAAAAAATATTGGCTACTTTTTCAAGCAAATTTTGAACCCTTTAATCATGCAATAAAATCCATAGTTTGTATTCATATTTTTACATCAAAATTCATTCGGAGTGTATGGTGCATGAATCTACCTTTCCATATTGTAATTTAACATATGACTTTCCACTTCTGTCCTTCTCTAAGAGTTCTTTGCCTTCAACAACAGTTACATAAATCTTCCTTCCAGTTTTCGGTTGTAAATTAGTGGTTGACCCAAAGAGGGATGAGGCTCGTGTGCTAAGATGAGTACCACTCAAGCTATGTGAACCACCAGAAAATTGCCATTCCTTCAATGTAAGTTTCACTTTCAGCTGCAACCCCACAAAACAACGCAGCAGATCAGCATACAAAATAATAATAATTTAATTTATGCTCATTTCACCATTTCTAAGAGACTAAGAAGCTTATTGTACTATGTCCGTACAAGGATTTTAAACATCCTTCTACACTTCAGCTTTTCAATAGTTTACCAAATCGACCATTTTACAAATCAAATGAGTGTCTATCACACATTACTTTTCATAATTAAGCAGTTCAATGAAACACAAAAAAAATATATATATTACAATGTGTTTTTTATATAGCAAAGTTTGTGGCGGTAACCTTTTCCGGCGACCAAAAAATTTTCCGGCGACTTCATAACAATGTCTACAATATAAACTTATAACAAAATCTACAATATAAACTTTATAATAAAATTTAAACCATAAACTTAACAACAATTCACATAATAAATATTAACAACCACCATATCAAATATTAACAACAACAACTTTACAAGACCAAGACGTGAGAGCTCCTCGAATAAATCAATCAAAAAATAAATAGCTGAGTTTTACCATCCCAAAAAATAAAAAAAAAAATAAAAAAATCAATAAATAGCTGAGCACACACCATGGCTGCAACCACAATCGATATGTGGCTACCTAGCCAAGATTTCCTAACATATGAATTAAATAAAACTAAACCATACCCACAAAAGAAAACTTACACATCTGTTAATACTTGAATCAGCAGTCCCACCTTCTCCTTAAGTTCTAATGACAATATTAACCTGATAATCAACCCCAATAGCTACCAATATTTGAGGTTCTACACAAATACCAAGTAATAAACAAATTTTCTGATATGTTAAGATTGAAACACCAACCTGGTTCTGATCTATTGTATGTCGGTTGTATCATAGGTTTCTCTAGAAAGGCTATTACCGCTTCCGTTATTAGCCACGACGACAATATCTTTGATATTCAAACATAAACAAACTATGTCAGAGTAAATAACCAAAAGAAAGCCAGCAAAAAAAGGCAACTGCATAGAAAAGAAAAGAAGGAAAACAAACAGAGAAACATAACACAACATGAAGACATAAAACGAAAATGATACCTGCAAATGAAGATCAGATCTACATTCAGGCGGTGTGGTTTGTGGTTTTGTTAAAAACCGTCGTGTCTATCCTGAAAAACCTTTCGGGGTGTAGGGTGGTGTCAGGTTTGGTTTCTGGTGGTGATAGGGCTCGGTGATGGGCGGATCGATGGTGGTGGGGTTTTTGATGGTGGTTCTTTCGATGGTGGCGGTGACGGAGGTTTCAGAAGGTGTAGGTGGTGTCGGCGGCAAATAATAGAGGGGTTGTGATGTTTGTTTTAGGTTAAGAGGAAGAGGGAGAGATGTAAAGAGAGAGAGAGAGTGAGAGACCGGTGGAGGTTAGGAAGGGATATGCATGGGGAATGAAAGAGAAGCATTGAAAGCTACCAGAGAAGCATTGATGGGGATGGGGATTGGTTGTGGGTATCCAAGGGTAAAATGGGGAATACATTAATTTCAGTTTTTCACATCTTGACTTGTTGACCAAATCTCCTTTATAAGTAGTATATATATATATATATATATATATATATATATATATATATATATATATATATATATATATATATATATATATATATATATATATATATATATATAGGTTTGGGTTAAAATAAAAAGTGTGTTATAATAAAAAGTGTAGGAAGCCACCACAGCCCGCCATGTGTCCCAATTAGCCCCTCATTAAGATTAATACATGCAGGGGTATTTACGTCTTTTACGTCCAACCATATAAAAACCTTTTATCCTCACTTCTTCCCTGTAGATAACAACTATGTTTTCTTCATTCTCTCCTTCCCCGCTCTCATCCTTCGATCCACCAGTCACCGGCGCCTTCACCACCATTCACCACCGCCTTCCACACCATTCACCACCACCTTCCCCATCATTTACCGCCGACCGTTCACCACCATTCCCCGCCAAAGATGCAACCAGATTAATTATTCAATTCGAAAGTAAGGTTTTTTAATTTGTAGTTAACTGTTGCTATTAAATAATATGGATATATTGATCTACGTTTGCATGTATATGATGTTCATTGGTTTATTTTGAATAATTTGTTCGGTTTTGTTTTGTTATTGATCTGAATTTGTTATTTCGAAGTGTCTAGATCTGAAAGAAATAATACAAAATGTTTTACGCAAAGATGCACATAAGGTGTTTGATAAATTGTCTTGGTGATATTTTAATACTGTGATGCACTAAGTTTAAACTGTGATGCATCAGCTTTTAATTCTTTAATTGTTTTAGTTATTTTCAGTGGAAAAGGCTTACATGTGTAGTTATATGTGTATAAAGTTGTTATGAAATACTGATGCACTAAGTATTTGTTTTTGGCAAATATAGATCTGAAAAAGAATAAATACAAAACGTGTTTATAAAACATGTACACCAGGTGTTCGATAAAATGTCTACATGATATTATATAACTGTGCTGCACTAGTTTCATATTGTGATGCACTAGTCGTTCATACATCTTGTGATGAACTTTTTGCTAAAAGTGTAAGGCACTGATGTAGATAACATTTTTTGTGTTGTTAGTGATCTAAATATGTTATACATAAAGTGTTTAGATCTGGAAAAAAAATACAAGCATGTTTAGTAATGTACCCACAAGATGTATGATTAAATGTCTCAATGAGATTTTATACATCTGATGCACTAAGTTTACACTATGATGCATCAACTTTTAATATTTAATTATTTTAGTGTTTTTTTAGTAGAAAATGCTTGTATGTGTGATTCTAAATGTACTGCATCATAGTTTTTTTATCCAATGCATCAGAGTATAAAATGTAACATGTTTTTGTTTGATAACTAGATTTAAGAGTGTGATGAAATATGTATAAGTCTATTATGCACTAGTTTTAAGGTTTTTAGTTTTTTTTAGATAATACATGCTTGCTTTTGATGTTATTTTTTGGAAATTATGTTTGAGTTCGGATAATATAAATCTGATACACTAGATATAAGACTATGATGTACTAGTACAAAGCTTTTTGATTTTGAGTTTTAATAAAGGTGATGCGGCTACTTGTTATGCTTTAATGCAACTATTTTTTATACTTTGGTGCATCCATTTTTTAATAAAGTATTTCTGAAATATACTCAATATCTTTCTATTCATTTTAAATAATTTACAGCTTTTATGCTATTTTGTTTAGTGTATTGTTATGCAGTTGAATATACATTATGATGCAGTAGAATATGAACTGTAATGCAGCAGAATAATATAGTGAAGAAAAAGAAGGTCATAATTCCATGACAGGTTCATTGAAATTGCCACCATCGAAGAAAAGTAAGCAATCAGTAGAGCCGACAAGAACGACAAGAGCTGGGCTTAGAGGATGCACTCGTAAAGTTTAAAGGCATTATTTAAGTATTTTTTTTAATTCACAATAAGTATTGTATAGATATTAAAGCATTACTTAAAGACATGTTTTCGGTTCTAAGATGTATATCATCTACTACCAAACATCAATACAATTGTATCTCAGTGTTTTTGAAATATACTAACTATCCTTCTGTTTTATTAATAATAGTTATTGCATTATGTTATTTGTTTAGTGCATCATGTTGCAGTAGAATATACATTTTTATGCAGTAACATTTACATTGTGATGCAGTAAAATATTCACTGTGATGCAGTAAAATAATACAGGGATGTAGTAAAGTATTACTTTGATGCTGTAAAATGCAGTAATATGATAACAATATGATACAATAGAACAATATTGTGATGCAGTATAATTTTATATTTATTTAGCATTATGATAATATTGAGTAGCAACAATGTGTATGACATTTTGATGTAGTAAATTAATATTGAGATGTAATAAATTAACACAGTGATGTAGTAAAATTATATTGTGATTTAGGAGTGTAATAGCACTTTGATGTAGTTATATAGTTATATGATAACATTTTGATGCAATAAAACAATAATGTGATGCAGTATACTTTAAAAAATATTAATTGTGATATAGTAGATTTATAGATTGTGGTGTTGTGAGTTGACATATACATTATGATTCACCACTTGTATACACTATGATGCACCAGTTGTATACACCTTGATGCACTAGTATTTTTAGTGCAATACATTTATAATTTAGTGTATCTATGCTCATTTAGATATCAACAGTAATAAAAAGTAATCAATATTAAACAAACACTATCATCATAAAGATGTACAATACTTAGTATTAAACATTTAGTGCTCCAAAGTAAAACATCCAATAGAATTTAAACATTGTTTTTTTATGATCCACAAGTATCTTTCGAGAATCCTTGTTACGGGTACAATAATGCTTTGTACCATTCTGTCTTCAATTTAACTGCATAATTTGGTATTAGAGGATTGAAATCTACTATTTGCAGCTTGTTGTATGTCGCTGCACCTGCCAAGACTTACGTCTTTCTCTTATTCATACTTGTAAGAATCATCTTTGCAATGTACTTTCCTCGCAACATATCGATTTTTCCTCTTTGACGTGCGCCTTCTTTTTTGACTCTTCCTCAAAAATACCACGACCCTAATAAGTTTCCAGATGCTTAAAAAATACCATGACCCTTGCAGTAAACTTCTCATTCCATCTTGGCTGTTTATTCCTCATCAAGTAGTAAACATACATGTTTATCTGTGATAATTTATAATAGAGTATTAGATTAATATATTGTTTTCACTGTGATGCACTAATTATAACATTTTGATGCAATAAAAAAAATGAACTAATCATCTAATATGCTTTAACTTACCAAATCAACTACATACTCTCTATATCTTAGTCTGCTATTTTCGTCTTCATTTCTACATGTAACATAATAAAACAAAATGCATTATAAAACATCAACAGATCTACTGTATCACTACTTCACATCAACTGCATCACAATTCAGAATTTAGTACATCAAAATAAACAACCAAACATACAAAGACGTTTTCGCACATAACGCAACCTACGCTTAGCCTAATTCATCCGTATACATGAATATTGTACACCTATTGCATCACAATTTGAAACCAATTGCATCTTTCATACAAGCAAACACATTTCAACAGATATGTCACCTACACGTAATCTAATTCATTCTTAGAAGCGACAACTGAGTACCTACTGCACCACAATTTAAAATCAAGTGCATCGTAGATGATTAGATACCTACGCATGAACTAATTGAACATCATACGCCACAAACATAACCTACTACATCATTGCATCATAACTAATGCATCAAGCTTTCACATACACACACAAAAACATTTCAAAATACTAAAACACTCTACGCATTACCTGATTGAACATCATAAGCCACAAAGCATAACCTACTGCATCAATTCATTACAACTACTGCATCAAGCATTCAAATACACACAGGCACATTTCAAAAATTAAAACACCCTAAGTTTTACCTAATCAAAACTTATTTGCCCCAAAATAGAATCTACCGCATTACGTTATTACATCTAGTGCATCATGCTTTCGAATACACACACATGTACATTTCAAAAACTAAAAGACATTGTGCGTGACCTAATCGAACATCATACATCACAAAACATACCCTACTGCATCAGTATATTACAACTACTGCATCAAGCATTCAAATACTCACAACGACACAAAATAGAATTTACTGCATTATAGTTCAATCTGGTACATCACAAAGACAACCAGGCATGCAAAATCATTTTTGCACAAACGGCAACCACATTTGGCATAAATCATGATTATAAACAACAACTTACATCCAACTGCATTATAGTTCAATTTCTAGTACGTCACAAAGACAATCATGCACACACAATCATTTTCGCATAAACCACAAATCACATAGCCTAAGTCATGCCTATGAACATCAACATACATCCTATTGCATTATAGTTTATTTTCTAGTACATCACAAACATAATCAGGCACACACATTCATTTTCGCGTAAACGGCAATTCACATCTAGCCTAAATGATGCCTATAAACATCAACAAACATCCTACTGCATTACCATTTTCTAGTATATCACAAAAAGAATCAAGCACACAAATTCATTTTCACAC
Organism: Artemisia argyi; assembly: GCA_030686995.1. Lineage (NCBI taxonomy): Eukaryota > Viridiplantae > Streptophyta > Magnoliopsida > Asterales > Asteraceae > Artemisia > Artemisia argyi. Next base: position 226,706,561 of record CM060700.1, on the reverse strand, counting down.
AAACGACAAAACACATTTAGCCTAAATCATGCCTATGAATAACAACATACATCCTACTGCATTACAGTTCATTTTCTAGTACATCACAAGCACAATCAGGCACACAAAATCATTTTCAAACAAACGACAAACCCCATTTAACCTAAACCATGCCTATGAACATCAACATACATCCTACTGCATCTCAGTTCACATTCTAGTACATCACACTATGTTTACCCTAACTTATGCTCACACGCCGCAAATTAAATGCTACTACAACTCAGTTAAACCGCTAGTACATCATATAAACCATCAAGCATACAAACTCATTTTCGCACATCTCATAAGCTACGTTTACCTAACTTATGCTCACACATCGCAAAATAAATGCTACTGCAACTCAGTTAAACCGCTAGTACATAATATAAACCATCAAGCATACAAACTCACTTTCGGACATCACATAAGCTATGTTTACCCTAAATTATGCTCACACACCGCAAAATAAATGCTACTGCAACTCCGTTAAACTGCTAGTACATCCTATAAACCATCAATCATACAAACTCACTTTCAGAAATCACATAAGCTACATTTACCTTAACTTATGCTCACACGCCGCAAATTAAATGCTACTGCAACTCAGTTAAACCGCTAGTACATCATATAAACCATCAACCATACAAAATCACTTTCGGACATCACAAAAGCTACGTTTACCCAAACTTATGCTCACACGCCGAAAATTAAATGCTACTGCAACTCAGTTAAACTGCTAGTACATCATATAAACCATCAACCATACAAAATCACTTTCGGACATCACAAAAGCTACATTTACCCAAACTTATGCTCACACGCCGCAAATTAAATGCTACTGCAACTCAGTTATACCGCTAGTACATCACATAAACCATCAATCATACAAACTCACTTTCGGACATCATATAAGCTATATTTACCCTAACTTATGCTCATACGCCGCAAATTAAATGCTACTGCATCTCAGTTAAACCGCTAGTACATCATATAAACCATCAACCATACAAAATCACTATCGCACATCACAAAAGCTACATTTACCCAAACTTATGCTCACATGCCGTAAATCAAATGCTACCGCATCTCAGTTAAACCACTAGTACATCATATAAACCATCAAACATTCAAACTCACTTTCGCACATCCCAAAAGCTACATTTACCCTAACTTATCATCACACGCCGCAAAATAAAGGGTACCGCATCTCAGTTAAACTACTAGTACATCATACAAACCAACAAACATTCAAACTCACCTTCGCACATCACAAAAGCTACATTTATCATAACTTATCATCACACGCCGCAAAATAAATACAACTGCATCTCAGTTAAACTGCTAGTACATCATATAAAGCAACAATCATTCAAACTTACTTTCGCACATCACAAAAGCTACATTTATCCTAACTTATGCTTACATGCCGCAAATCAAATGCTACTGCATCTCAGTTAAACCACTAGTACATCATATAAACCATCAAACATTCAAACTCACTTTCGCACATCACAAAAGCTACATTTACCCTAACTTATCATCACACGCCGAAAAATAAATGCTACTACATCTCAGTTAAACTGCTAGTACATCATATAAACCAACAAACATTCAAACTCACTTTCGCACATCACAAAAGCTACCTTTATCCTAATTTATCATCACACGCCGCAAAATAAATGCTACTGCATCTCAGTTAAACCACTAGTACATCATATAATCCATCAACCATACATAATCACTTTCGCACATCACATAATCTACATTTATCCTAACTTATCATCACACGCTGCAATATAAATATTACTGCATCTCAGATAAACCACTAGAACATCATATATACCATAAACATACAAAATCTATTTTGCTAATCTCATAGACTTCATTTAACTTAAATTATTTCAATAACTGAAAATTAAAAAGTACTGCATTATAATATAAAATATAAAACTTACTTGATGTGTCCGAAATTGATTTTTCCGGTTCAACGTGTTTTTATCTTTTTTTCTTCTATCAGTAGCATCAATCATCTTTATGCTCTTTTTTTTGCTATATTTAAAGAAAAAAATGATCTATTTTAGTAATTAAAATAACAAATCGATGCAGTAAATCATGATTATTGATTAATAAATCACTTACGAGGTGGTGAATATTCTGGAGGTTTCGTTTTCGCCATTGAAAATGCAGTAATTTTGAGAGATGTTAGGGTTTTGAATTTTTAGAGAGATAAAAGATAAGAGAGAGAGGGAAAATGATCGGGATATTTTGGGGAAGAAAGAGAGAGAGAATGATTTTTAGCACTGGTTTGATTTTTAAGATACTGCATGTTTGCCCCTCAAGTTTCTATTATTTACAAAAACGCCACTCCGCTTTTTTAATCTTGTAAGTTAAATCCAATGGTTGAGATCACTTCCTACACTTTTTATTATAACACCCTTTTTATAATAACCCCACCCTATATATATATATATATATATATATATATATATATATATATATATTTAAGCAAAAAAACTATATATTCAACAATCGGGAAAAAACAAATTACAAGGCGAACCTGAAAAACAGATGGGAGATATTCAATCCAAAGATTTTTGGATTGATTACAAGCCATCTGAGACAAAACAAAATACATCGCCTAACTAGCTAAAAACATCGAACTACATCCAAAACAACTAAAAAAAAAGCAGATGGAAACAACTTAAAAGACTAAAATGAAGACAAGCATGCTACCCAAAAAAGAACTAAACCAACTCCTAAGCTTAAACTTACCCTTGATCAAGCCTAACTTCGCCTTCAGAAAACTAAAACAAATAAGCCCCCAACAAAATCCTCCAACAATAAAGAAACCAGCCTACCCTCCACCTTAAAACTAGGAAAACAAACTACACAAAATGCAAACTAAAGCACCAACTTTAAAACTGATATAGGCATAAAAATCACTCCGTTTCGCTCTCCTCTGAGAAACCTAAATCAGAAAAGAATTTTTGTTTTCTAGTAGGAGAAAGATTTGCATTATATTCATCCTCAACTGTTAATGATATTAGACGGTCATCAAATGGGCATGTTTTGCATTGTTTCTTCTTTTTACCTTTTGAATGGTTGATAGAGCGAGCATTGACCTTTCTATCAATGCCCATAAACTTTCATGCAATCGATTTCTCCTTAAATTTTCTTTTTCCATGAACTTTCTTACTCAGATTATCGCACATCATACATTCACAATCGTCCAGGCCATGATTATCTTGATAGGAAATAGAACATGCTTGGTTTGTAGCTTCTTCTTCTTTTTCATCAAAAGGTTGATAAGACTCTACATCCATTTCTCTTTTTTTAAGCACATCTCCTTTTTCTGCACCATTATTTTTTGAAGATTCTTCATGACTTTTTTGTTTTTGCTTTGGACCTTTTAGTTGACCAGAACCTTTTTGAAATTTGAAAGGGCTTGACAATTGATTCAAAGACGGGAATTCAAGATCCTTTTCTTTATCATGTGAAACATCTCCATTGACTTGTGTTTCTACCGGAATATCGCTAGAGATTTCACATGGTTGGGCTTCGGTGACTAGACTCTCTTCTAGTACAATACTCCTCTTCTTTAACAGAACTTCCCTATGCTCATCATCAACATCAAAGTACCACTTTTCTTCTAAATCGAATTCGTTAACAACAATGTTATTAAACAATTCGCCCACTTTAATTGTTCTTGATGCTGTAATTTTCTCAACTTGTGTCGTTTCGATCATAATAAAAGCTTTATCGATCCTTTTGAGTCTTGCCAAAAGATCAATATAGTTTAAGTGAATTATTGTTTAAGACTTGTCGACACAATTCTTGCCAAAAGATCAATATAGAACTCATATTTACCATAGAACCAATGAAACATTCTTAGCCACTCATTTTTTTATCAAAAAAAAAAAAAAAAAAAAAAAAAAAAAAAAAAAAAAAAAAAAATCACCCTTTATTTAAAAATTATATATCTCGCAAACTGTAAATCGTTATGCGAAAAAAAATACCGTCGCGACGAGAATTAAATAATATTTCTATAGACATGAATTGTATTATACTTTTGATGATTTTTTTTTTCTTCAAAATTTCCGCCCAGATAAATCATATATGATTTGTAAAAATCATATATGATTCGTTAACATCAAATCATATGTGATTTTTGTGAATCATATATGATTTTTACAAATCACATATGATTATATATGATTCGGAAGAATCATATGTGATTTGTAAAAATCAAATCATATGTGATTTTTACGAATCATATATGATTTTTCTGGGCGGAAATTTAAAAAAAAAAAAAAAACATCGAAAAAAAAGTTCGTCGAAAGTATATAACAATGCATATCTATAGAAAGATAATTTAATTCTCGTCGCGATGGTATTTTTTTTGTAGCTTGAAAATTTACCGTTTGCAAAATATGTTGTTAAAAAAGAAGAAAAAAATGGGTGCCTATGATTGGTTCATTGGTTCTATGTCAAATATGAGTTTTATATTGATCTCATCTCCACAATTCTAAGGCATAAGGTTTTTTTATCTCACTTTAAATGAATAATTGTCGAGATTGTCGATAAATCTTATATAAGTTACAACGAACAATATATTGCTAGTTGTATATAGAGTCTAAATCACAAGTGTGCATGCAGAGACGTAACCAGGATGAAATTTGATTGGAGGCATTTTGGAAAAACTAAACAAGACTGGGAACACAAAATTTTCACATTGGGTTCATATACGCAAAATTGAGTTTCGAAAATTAGCATTACACTGCAAAATTCTGTGGGTGTCTCGTGAACCAAGAGACCCACCTAGCCTGATTCTGTCCATGCATACACGAGCATTAAAACTGTAGTATGTATGATCAAAGCACTTGAAGTCTAGCTATGCCTATATGTGTGAGATGCTTTCTAATCAATTGGTTGCGGTTTCAAAACTAATCAAAAACATTTATTAAAGATACTTTTTAAATATTATGAGATTGCTAGTTTTTGTTGAGATTAGAAACCATTCATCACCATCCTCTTAACGATCATGAAAACATGATTACGAATCAGTGTAAAGGCCCAGTTTAGTTGGACCATATGTAGGTTTTGTACCAAAACACAAGTGCCTACTTTGTAATTTCCAACAATTCCTCCTATGGGCATTGAATAATTTGGAACATTTTACAGTCATAGACAAGTTGTTGGAGAGATAACATTGAAACACAACAACGTGGTGTATAATCTATTCATCGGGAAAAAAAAATAAAAAAAAAAATAAAAAATAAAACATTTAACTTTATTTTATTATCAAATCGCATGCATTTTCTAGGCCAAGTTGGCAAGTTTTGTTTTGTCAACATAATTTCAAGGCCTAATTTTGAATATAACCGAGTGAATTATTGTCTAAGAATTGTCGACACAATTCAAAGGCCTAAATTTGTAGCTCACTTTATATGAATAAATGTCAGGATTTGTTCATACTTCATAGTATTCAACAAAAAAACTCATTTGACACGGTTTATCAGAGACGTGCTAGTATGCTACTAAGGGTACTGGCAATGGAGCGGTATGAGGTTCGGTTTCACCCCAAACCGCACGGCAACACCGCCGCCACCATTGCGGTTTGGGGGCGGTATGGGTTCTTGCGGGAATCATTACCGCAACGGTTTGTATAGAAACTAGACGTTGGCATTGATTATTTGGACGTTGGATTGTATAGAAACTAAACGTTGGCATATATATACTAGACGAAAACATGAAGTTAATGATTTTTTATATGAGATTTAATAAACTTACATAAAGATTTGAACATCTTTTCGAGGGAAGATAAAGATTTAGGGATGATCTTGAAGAAGAAGAAGTTGTTTGATTTTGGGGTTTGGTGTTGTTGGTGTTTAGATGAAGATGATGATGGAATGAAATTCATTGGAATTATCTTTAACTTTATGGAAGTAGGGTACGTGAGAGGAGTGGGTGTGGCTCGCCACAACCCTTCGCCACTCCAACGTGGACTTCATCATAGCTAGCCACCACACCATCACTCCCTCCTCATCCCTCCTCAAGTTGATGTTGCTCGTCTGCACGACGAACTCACAATCTGACATATTTGTATTTTTTTCTTTTTCTTTTTGTGAGTAGAAATAAAATAAATGTGTAAGTGGTGGGCCCCAAATGAGTAAGTTGAGGTTAGTTGTGAGTGAGGAGGGGGTTAGTTGTGAAGAGGTGTTGGGGTGATATGGCACCCTGGGCCCCAAATGAGGAGGTGAATGTTAGTCACCACACCCACTGCTCTAACTAGTAATAACATTTTTTTTTTTGCTCTAAAAGTTAGTTACTTATATAAAATGATATAATATAATTTGGCTCTAATTTAATTTATAAATATAAAAAATAAAAAAATAAATTTAGGTGAAGTATGGGATCATGGTTGCCACTAAAAAAGTATGGTTGAGGTATGAAATGAGGTGTAATGGTATTATTGGTGGGTGGTGAGGTATGGATTTTTTGGTGAGGCATGGATTTTTTGGTGAGGCATGGTTGCCACCACCCTAAGTAATCGATACAAATTTCACGCATGTAAATTTTATAAATACATATAGACGACTCCATGCCAGACGCTAATCCCAGTTAATCCACCATGCCTGTGGATGCTATGTTATCAAAACTCACAAAAACAATCATCAATGTCAAACTCGAACATGTTTATCAAGTATACAAAGTATTAGTCCAAAACAATGAAGTCGATCTCCTGTTTTTCCAAAATGAATACCAAACGTCAATAACATATACTTTTATGTTACAAGTGTTGGAATTATTATATCATGACAATCATATAAAATAAACCAAACACATCAAGTGAGCATAGCGGAAGCAATTATAACAAGAACAAATAACATGTAATTAATTAACCGAATATAAAAGTAAACCAACCTCTTGCGATTCTAGCCCGAACAAGAATCGAATGCAATCTTCCGGAACCAAGAACCCTAATTAGGGTTTATATGGATTATAAGAATTACCCCTTACCTCTTTTGTAATTCAATCCAAGAATCAAACAATAGTGTGTTTGATTCACGTTCTTGTACACACGTACTAATTCAAGAAAAGTATTTGCAAGTAATAAACACAAAACCTTTTTGGATCTTATGAAAATCGAAACCCTTAAGGGTTGTTTGATAATAATCGACCAAGGAAAGAAAAGGGAGAGAAAACACCAAGATGTGTGTGTACAAGTTATGAGAAAACAATATATCTTGGGTTTGTTTATATACTAGAGTTTACTTGGAGCTCAAGGCACAAAGGAGGTGGAGAAACCTCCTTGGCCGATCGGTTGTGGAATCCTCAAGGGGATTCCGGAACCTTCCCTTGTTTCCAAATATTCATTAGTATTACTTTCCTAATCTTCGTCTAATAAATAATTAGTCATTAATCAATAATACTAATTATTATTATTTATTTTGTGTTTAATAATTAATTATAACATTTATAAATAATTATTTCTTTTTCTCTTCATACGTATTGTGTGCAATCCCGTGATCTCGAGTTCGATCCTAACATACGACTACTAAAATAATGTCCATATTCTAACAGCTCCCACTTGGACATATTTTAATAGTGTAATCATATCGGTTAGCGTCTTGCAACACGCCGATGCCTCTAGTACGATCTCGAGTAAGGCTCCTGGAAAAACCTTTTAATGATTTCTCATTATTATTATCATTTTGTTTCTAATACCACGTTAATAAGGATATGGATCAAAGTCATTCCTTAATTAACCATTCTGTATCTCGTTGTTAGTGATTGATCAAGATTACCAAATCATCTGAACATATTCAGGGGAGATATTGGGTACGGCCGTACATGCATCTTACCAACCCTACGAGGGGCCCAGCAGTATTAAACTCCAAAAATAAATTTGAAGGAACAAATTCTATCTTGACTACAAGCAAAACCCACAAACTTTGTAACACTTTCGAAAAAAACCCTTATGACTACCAGTTACGTATAGCGTTAAGTTGTTCCACAAAAATGTACTACATTCATGACACTTATCTTGCATCTCAAGTCTGAGGATAACTTCTCATGATTTACTTAATGACAAGATCCATAAAGTAACATCATGTAGTTGGGATAAGTCCTATATTCGATATCATTGAATATCATCTGAAATGGCATGACTACGCATCAATATACTTTAAGTATATTATACCAACCTTCAGATTTGTCTTGATTTAATAATATTCCCATATTATTAACTGACAACGGACAATTTAGAATAACATTTATTCATGGATTAAACATACAAATATAGGATACAAAATATTATAAATTAAACATACCATGTATTTCAATTTATAATAATTGTTTAACATCCCTTATCCAAATACTAAATAGATCAATGCATGATAACTCTTGTTGATGAATTATGTCTCAAGCAATGACATTCATACTTGTTGACAAGACATAAATCATCCAACTTTGATTTATCGGAACTTTAAGAATACTTATTTCAAGAATTCAACTAGTGAAGTTCTTGTATGTGCATACTCAACTTATTTTGATTATGCCATATTTTATTTCATAAAATGTGTGACATCCTTAACCAGCAATTTATGATAATCAAACTTCCAAACATTTTAAAGTTTGAAGTATTCTTATTCTCTTAATGTATAATGCAACTATGCTCTTATCAAGCACAACTAGTAATAGCCAAGAATAAAACCCTTACCATAACTAGTATTGAGTGTCACCTCAATTTCATTAGCATCATTGTATGCAACAACAATATGCTATTAAAACTTTCTGTAAACATTAATATCTATTGTGTAATGTTTGATGCCCTTCAAACTTTCAAGTTTGTTGGCTATGACAATTTTCACAACAATTGAAAAATTGTTCATCTATAGAATTTGGAAGCTATTCCAGATTTAGGATGTGATTCTATAATCAAACATATTCCTATTAGAATATTACACAAGTTATCTAATAACTTTTAATTAGATATCAATATTGCCAAATTATCTTGTAATCAAGCATGATACAACAAAACATGATGTTCATGAAAAATCTTTGAGTCATACTTAGATTTTATTCATGTTATACATATCCATTTAGACTTTCTAAATAATATATCATGTAATATTAGATTCATTTACCGCATATGTTTCAACAATAAACATTCATTCCAAGGTTGTATGTCTTATTTCTTAAATCTTACAAGTAAAGTTTCATTCTATTCTAAGACTTAACATTTACTTATATGGAATATTACTTTTCATATGTTCTACAACATATATGATTTAAGAAATTAAACATAATACTCCCACTAGCTTTTAGGAATACTTAGAAATTATCTTATTTCAATTATAAATCAAAATATGAATTTAATAATTAAACATAAGAATAATCTTCTAGATGCATGCACTTATCCATCCATGGATTATTGCACTTTGTACACTTCCAAAGATTTATTTGAATTCATAAACTCCTTTTGATTACTTATCGTCCTCGCTCAAATAATCACTCAAGAAAGAGTTTTGATATTCCAATGTCAATTTCATAAATGTGACATCATAATCTTTATATATTTAATGTATTTAGAAAAGAATATTCAATCACAGCTAATTGCTTAAGTGTGATTAATAATCTTGTCATAAGACATGCATTAAATACGTACACAATATTGTCCATATGATTTCTATACAAGATTTAAACCACAAGGGTTATCTTATCTTTGAAGAAACTCATCTTCATTTACTAGTCTAACTATTAAGATAAACTAAATTTCTAAAATTGATTATCTTTATGGACAGCATCTTAATCATTCATATCATGTATACTTTACCCAATTTCATATTTGGTAATGTATCATAATGATTATCAGGTTTACAATAATCATGTAAATCATAGCTCTCAGCATATTAATCAAATATCTGAGATATCTTTGCTATTCTATGAATGATAATTCCATCATCTTGAGATTTAAATTTAAATTTAAATGTCAACCTTTATTATCATGTTTGAGATTTAACATTCAAATGTCAAACTTAATCACGATAATTGCTAGTGTATTTTAGAAGATAATGTATCTTGTAATTTTATCTTTTAAAGATCAAAACTCCCACTTGCTTTTAGTAATTTAAAGACTATCTTTAAATACTTAGCAAATAAAGCAACAATACAATATTCTCTTTTGGGATATTACAAATACATATTGACAGTTCCTGACTTTACTTTGTTAATAACCTCTTCATAAGCAGTTAAACAAATTTTAGAACTTCAATTTAAGACTTAATGTAATACATCACATTCATCACATTCCATCATATGATAATGTCTTATTAATCTTCTATGTTGGAGTTTTGTTAAATATGTCCAAGTCATACTCAACATTCTAACCTTGATAACTTTTGGAAGAAAAGAAGTCATAGTTATCTTTAATCAAACAATATAACAAGAGTTTGATTTTCCTAATTTAACATACCATAAACATTTGGTATTTCATTAGTATTAATATTGGGTAAGACAATCTAACAATATTTAAGATAACCATATTTCTTTTGACTTGTCTATTTACCAACTAATGCATTTTTAATGGTATAATAATTTTCAAGCCAATTACATGCTTTATAACACAAGTACTTTTTACAAAGTTACTTCATGTCCATGTCTTTACAAGAAACCATAAACTATTATAATCCCACTATACGTTATAAGTCATTTAACAATTTAATGACTACATGTATATGTCTTAATTAAAAAACACAACAAGATAACGTCTTACTTTATTATAAGTCTTGTAACAATTAAAAGACTTTATGTTTATATCTTTACAATGAAACATAAACATGTTTAACTAAAGTAATTATGAACACCATCTTTTGGTTTCAATAGTAATTTCAAGTTAATTTATTACTTCACAATAATGTAAATAACATTATTTCTTCATTTATTTATGTCATTCCAAGAACACATAAATATTCAGATTAAAGTAGCATTAGATTATTTAATTAATTTATGTCATTCCATGAATTCATAAATCTGTAAATTAAAGTAGCCTTGATATCATATTGACACATGTTCTAATAGGTATCTAATTTAGAAACTGCAAATTCTCATAGTTCAATTACATCAGTTGATCTGCTAGTAATGAAAATATGAAATTCACCTCGTTGTTGCAATCTAGTTAAGCTCTCACATAACATACATTGTAACACCAAGTGTTTCTTGAATTAGCCTAGTATAATTCATATTAGAACATTATTCTAACTTAGAAACTGCAAATTCTCATAGTTCAATTACATCAGTTGATCTGCTAGTAATGAAATATGAAATTCACCTTGTTGTTGCAATCTAGTTAAGCTCTCACGTAACATAAATTGTAACACCAAATGTTTCTAGAATTAATATTAGAACATTATTCTCTTACCTTGTAGTCAAGAGAATCCATTAAATCATATCTTTATGAGTTGTTTCTTGCACACACATTAAAGATAACATTTCTCCCACTTGTGCATGGAACAACCTCATATAGTTGATAAACAACATGCCATGCATTTGTTTAAGAGATCAATATGATTGTGTCATAGATTTTAGCATAACAAGTAGATGTAGAACAACAATGTCTAGTAAGGAAACATACAAGACTATCCTTAAAAGTATGAGTGTCTACATTTGGAAAGTAATTATCTTTAGCTACCAAGATGTCAAAGCTTGTAACTCCCACTGAATTAAAGATCATTACAATAATTCCTTATTCAGTGATAAGTACACAATACTCCCACTGAATTTGACAACATTGTAAATGTTTCATATCCAGTGAAAACAAATATTGTGTCTTTAACTTTCCTACACCTTTAAATGTCCATGCGTAACAATTACTTATGCACTAAAGAGTGTATTCTACTACATAAATGATGGACTATCCACCAAATGCTATTAACTTGAAAAATTGGGCATGCAATTTCTTCCTTAATAGGTCTACCATCTTACAATGTATGTAGCACCTTTAAATAGTCAAAACAACTAGTTTGTTTTTAAACATTTTGTGGTAATTAGTCTAGCTTCTAATTATAATAACTCATAAAATGTCATACATAATTTCCTGTTAACCAAATATCATATTTGTTACTAAGAATTTAATCACCGAATAAGGGTGATGAAATCCCTATGAAAAATATTCACAAATTTCTTAACTATTAAAAATTTGCTATGAGTTATATTAGAATTTAGACATATCTAATATTCATATTATCCTTTCTCAAAAAGGAATAGGATTGTGTCTCACTCTTCTTTCATAGAAAGGAGACTTCTTTTGTCTTTTAAGTAAATTATTCTTAATCAAACATTTGTTTGAAAACAGAACTAGATCAATTTACCAAAGTCCAAAATACGTTTACGGTTTGAACGTTGCATTAATACATTAAAACGAATTACAAAATTCAATTTCAGTATTTTTAATAATTAGGTCTTTAAGAAAATAATATACCCATTGGTAAATATTTATATAAACCGTAGTATTTTCTTAAAGCTAGGATCCTAATTGACATAGTACCATTACATCAGTTGATCTGCTAGTAATGAGAGTATTCAACAAGGTAATTGTCGTACAATAATTGCCAATATCATATTGCAATTCCTAGATTTATGGGATTTACAATCACAAAACTTTTGTATTGTAAGCATGTTTGATCCCCATCTTAATGCCTTGAGTCCAAGATCTCACTTCCTACTCAATTTAAGTCGTCTAACTTAAAAACTGCAAACTCACAAATCCATCACATCAGTTGATCTGCTAGCAATGAATTTATGAAATTTACCTTTCCATTGCAATCTCGCCAAGTTCTCACATGACGTAAATTACAACTTCAAGTGTTCTTAATTAGATGGCATTTGACTTAATTTTATAAGGGTATTAATTTTGACGTGTAATCAAAATAATGTATGAAGAAGCATGCATACAACTTCATAACATTGGTTTTATAAAACAATTTTATTACCAATTCACTAAGAGTAAAATAGCAAAGTTTTGATTGAGGTATCGGGTTCACCAATTAAAGAATTACCAACAATTATCGTCCACTATATCGTACTTTTGCATAAGCCCGAAAGCTTAGTGTTTCGGATAATCATTGTGGAATTGTGGTTAATTCACCCTTAAGATGACAGTGTACGTAATATAGTGATATAGGTAAGTCTAGGGTCGGCAACCAGGCAGTTGTAGAGAACCGGTAGGTGCATGGTCTTTAATAACCCCTCTCTACAAGTACGTTGGATGGCAACCTTCGGTCCGCCTTTCGCACACTATGTACAAAAACATCAATCAACCAATCCTTTGAAATTTTAACTCTTAAAACCAAAACAATTTCCCCATTTATTTAGTCCATATTATTTTTCTATTCAAAATTACCCTTTTCGTTTATAAACATGTCAAACATAATAATAAACAAAACAAGTAATATATATAATAAAAAATAAACAACCAAATAAACATATACATAACATAACAATTAAATATGTATAAAACATGTAGCTACATGCAAATCTTATTCAATAGTCCTATTAATAATCAAATCTAGGTGTATAACGTATTTATTCAATTAAGGCTTTCTTCTTCAAAGGAAAAAGAGCCACATACATCGATAAATCGATTGCGTAAGCCAAAACTAAACAAATACCACATAGCACATAATTGATTACTTAATATTGGAGTCTTCCCCAATTCGACATCTATTAATAAATTTACATGTTCATCAATATATAACTTAACCATTAATTTATATATCCAATTTAAACCATTTAAATGTCACACAATATAAAATCCATGCAAATATGCACTTTTCATGGATTTAGCTTAACAATTAACATATTGCACCAAGATCGTTTACTAAAACGCATAACAAATTACATAACATCCTAGGGTTTCTAATCATATTAAAATCAAAACCAAAACCCTAAAAACCCTAAAGGTCAAATCGACCCAATAAAATAATTAGGGTTAGGAATCAAAAACCCTAAAAACATGTAACTAAACGAATCAAGATTCAATTTTTATGCGTTTTGATAATTAATTACACATTATAACGGCTCTAGATGCCACTGTTGGAATTATTATATCATGAGAATCATATAAAATAAACCAAACACATCAAGTGAGCATAGCGGAAGCAAATATAACAAGAACAAATAACATGTAATTAATTAACCGAATATAAAAGTAAACCAACCTCTTGCGATTCTAGCCCGAACAAGAATCGAATGCAATCTTCCGGAACCAAGAACCCTAATTAGGGTTTATATGGATTATAAGAATTACCCCTTACCTCTTTTGTAATTCAATCCAAGAATCAAACAATAGTGTGTTTGATTCACGTTCTTGTACACACGTACTAATTCAAGAAAAGTATTTGCAAGTAATAAACACAAAACCTTTTTGGATCTTATGAAAATCGAAACCCTTAAGGGTTGTTTGATAAGAATCGACCAAGGAAAGAAAAGGGAGAGAAAACACCAAGATGTATGTGTACAAGTTATGAGAAAACAATATATCTTGGGTTTGTTTATATACTAAAGTTTACTTGGAGCTCAAGGCACAAAGGAGGTGGAGAAACCTCCTTGGCCGATCGGTTGTGGAATCCTCGAGGGGATTCCGGAACCTTCCCTTGTTTCCAAATATTCATTAGTATTACTTTCCTAATCTTCGTCTAATAAATAATTAGTCATTAATCAATAATACTAATTATTATTATTTATTTTGTGTTTAATAATTAATTATAACATTTATAAATAATTATTTCTTTTTCTCTTCATACGTATTGTGTGCAATCCCGTGATCTCGAGTTCGATCCTAACATACGACTACTAAAATAATGTCCATATTCTAACAACAAGATATCAACATATTTCATCTTATGACACGGCTCTACTATACAAATGAGCCAAGCAAAATTTTCACCTCTCAAAAAGCAAATGACCCTTTACGTACAATAATTGCAGTGTACAATGTTAGAACTCGAGTTTCTAAACTCTAATGTATTTTACTTGTCACTTGCACCATTTATATGTATCGAACATTTTATTTATTTATTATTATTATTTTTTTTTTTGCTATTCTATGTTATAAACTTGATTTTATTGTATTTTTTTATGTACTTTATGACAACTATAATACATATAATAGCAAAAAAAATTAGAGGCAAAATGGTCATAAAAGACACAAAAGGTACAATAAAATAAAGTTTAGTACATAGAATAACAAAATAATAATAATAATAATAATAAAAATTGTTTGATACATATAAAAAGTTCAAGTGACAAGTATGATACATTACGGTGTCTTTAGCCCTTTACGAAATAAAAAAAGTTTTTTTTTTTTTTTTTTTTTTTCAAGGTGCATTTTAAAGAAAAAGAAATACACATGATTTCATACAAGAATTAACACTATGGCTATGTTTGGAGTAAAGCTTTTTGGTGTTTTTTGGGGCGATGAGGGGTGAACAATGAACTTTTTGATTTTTAGTGTTCGTTTGGCATAAGAGCGGTGAACTTTCCTATTTTTTAGAAATGCTCATTTTTATAATGCTTCTTTAAAAAGCTGTGAGTGGTGAGCAGTGAGTTGTAACTACTGCTCACAGCTACTTTTGCCGAACATAAACTAATACCATAAATAACAATCTTTGAAACATTGTTATGTGCGAAATGAAACACATCTTCCATCTTGATAAAACAATTCTCTATCATAGTACGGAGTAGTGTAAAAACAAGATTTTCAGCTATAACAAACAATCACAAGAACCTCGTAGTTAGTTTCTTAGCAATAGTTTTGAAGTTACGGCAAAACATGTATTTTCGTTACGAGTATTTTGTATGGTATTATATTAAAATGCCAAAATCTGAAAAGAAAAAACAATTGCAAATTGAACCAACTTTAAACATTGATTTGATACAAAGTTAAAAACCACATATATAATAATCCTCAAATTGATGAAGAAAGTGTGTACTACGTGATGTGAATTTATAAATATTCATAAAACAATCTCTATTAGAATGACGGGTGATGTGTTTGATACTCATGACACCGCCCCACTGCACTTCATGTGCCATGCCATAGCCATGTTATACGTCCAATAACAAAGGCCACAACGGTTTTTTTTTTTTTTTTTTTTTTTTTTTTTTTTTTTTTTTTTGTCTCTCTTTTCTTTTGAGTGAGTAGGGTATTTCTGACGATGTGTTATAAGAATTTTATTGAGGAAATTGTTTATGTTATAGAAGTGTTATAAAACACATGCTGATGAGCGGTACCAATAAAATTTATAAGCACCCACCTCTCTTATATATGAATTAAAGTTATTGTGCTCAAAACATTTTTCATTGTGATAAAAAGAGCCAGTAACATCAAACGTAAAACATATATTCCACTATAACAAAGGATGAGTTATTCGTACCCCTTAAACACCAACGCGCTACCCTTTAGTTTTTCCGTTTTTTATTTTATAATTTTGTTTACAATAAAAAACTATAAAACTGAAAGTACGAAATATAAAATATAAAGTTTAATAAATTAAAAGCATAAAAAAAATACGAAACAAAAACTGATAAAAAAACTGAGTTATATATTGTAAAAATCTAGTGGGGTATTGATTGTAGAAAAGTGGGCCATGGGTCTTCATAACACAACCCCTATAACAATGCTCTTTTTTATCTACGGGTAAAAGAACTTGTGAAAAAACAAAAAGTAAAAATGTGTAACAATATTTTTCTTTCTTATAATATTTGCAATAATAATATGAAGTGAAAATAATATAATAAACTTATCAAAACTCTATCTACATGAAATAGATAATCAAGCTAAAACAACCCGAAAAGAAATAAACAATAATTACCAAAAAAAATGCAATTGAGCCAACTTTAAACATTGTTTTGATACAAAGTTAAAAACCACAAATATAATAGTCCATAAATCTCATTTCACCATGTTTCATTTCTATTTCCTAACAAACTTTAGGTTGAAAACATGGGAAAATATGTGTAATAAAACTTGTGGGTAACAATACTTTTCCACTTTATTTCCTTTAAAATAACAAGTAGACGTTATATCGGAGTTTTGCGGGTACTCCTCTAAGCGTCAACCCACGCTTTCTCGTTCTAGTGCAAAGGCCGAGTATCGTGATGTTGCCAATACTGTTGCTGAGACTTGTTGGTTGAGGAATCTTCTACGTAAGCTGCATACTCCTTTGTCTTCTGCTACGTTGGTTTACTGTGATAATGTTAGTGCCGTTTATCTGTCTTCTAATCCCTTTCAGCATCAACGTATGAAGCATATCGAGATAGATATTCATTTTGTTCGTGATTTAGTTGCTGCCAGTCAGGTTAGGGTTCTTCATATTCCTTCTCGCTAAGTATGCAGATATTTTTATCAAGGGGTTGCCTTCTGCATTGTTTGAAAAGTTTCGCTCCAGCTTGATCATTCGGTGTCCTCCCGCTCAAACTGCGGGATAGTGTTTGTTGTTATGGAGTTGTATTAGATTTATTTGGGCTCAAGCCCACTTCAAGACTATTCTATGTAATTGTATATTATGTATCGGTTTATGATAATGCAAGACATAGATATTTACCACACCAACAGTTTGAAGCCATTGCTACATCTCCAACAGCTTGTGTTTGTTTAGTACCACCATATGACTTAACCACCTTGGTTTAAGTTTAGTTAATTTACTTTTATAATGAAGTAATGGAGATATATTATCTTGAACGCGTAAATAAGGTTGTTAACAGATTTTGGGAAGCCAGATTGCCTCCAAGATAGGATTGAGTTGGGATCGAAAATCTCATTCGCGAAATATTTCCACTTTATTCGTGTACCATATAAATGATTTGATTAGGTATGTAGAACTCGAGAGCAGAAGTTGAAATTCATCACTACAACATCCACCACTTTTAGCTGGGACTTTTTTAGTCTTTTGGCGGGGACTTGTCCCCGCTAATACCTTTTGGCGGGGACATGTCCCCGCCGAAAGTGCCCCCGCCAAAACCTCTTCGCTGATTACTTTCGGCGGGGACATGTGGGCTTTTTAGCAGTGACGTGTGGGACCCACGCCGCCAGCCTGGACAACTTGGTCTGGTCAAACATTGCCAGCGTGGCAATACTTTTGGCGGGTAGTATTCATAAAAATGAATCAGCTTTTTAGCGGGGACGTGTCATCGCCAAAAGTGAGTATTCACCAAAATGACTCAGGTTTTTGGCGGGGACATGTCCCCGCCAAAAGTAGTATACACAAAAAAGGCTCAGGTTTTTTGCGGGGACATGTCCTCGCCAAAAGTGTCTACTAGATATAACTTGAACACACTTTTGGCGGGGACATGTCCCCGCCAAAAGTGTCTGACCCATTTTGCAGCATATTGCTGCAAAATAGGTAATTTCCAGATTTTTTCCGGAATTATTCCTGAAAAAATCCAAACAATAACCTGTAACCTGTATATACTCAAATACAACATCGCCAAATCTCTAAACATAATATCGTATATAACCAAAATGCTACAATATCGCCAAAACGGTTCAAAAACCGTGATCACATGATTATCCGCAAATGATTCTACAAAAGTATACTTAACCTAGTCATCCGCAAATGGTCCAAAACTATACGTGTAATCCATTTAGCGGGAATCCTAACACATAATCTAAATAAACACATAATAATCCATCAATACCTCCATAAATTTTTCCATAACCACTACAAAACATATAAACCGACCCAAAGAAGCCATACGCTACTCCTAAGTCTCCCGACTCCCCCCACTACCCCCACTCTCCTCCTGGGTACCTGAAGACTGACCTTGTGAAGTCTCCTGTGATCCCGACGTCCCCGCCTGAGTCGCTAGCTGCTGGGGGAAACCGGGCTGATTCCGCGCCCACTCCAAAATCCCATCAAGCAATGTCCTTTGACTGGAGAGCTCCTGGGACTGCTTCTGAACAGTTTCCTGGAGCGAGGACGTAAAGGCTTGATCACGAGCTAGTGCGGCGCTGAGGGTCGTCTGATGACCACTGCGGGGTAAGACTGGACCTACGCCAGGAACGTGACCTCGCTGCTTGCCACCGATCACGTGGCGGATAATATCGAGGTCAGACATAGTCGTCCCCTCGGAGGTGCTCTCTGTCCGCATCCGTATCATCTGATTCTGTTTAGTTACAAAAAAACAAGAAAAGTAATATATAAGTCGTGATTTATTATATTGCATTAATGTGGGTGAGTTTTTGGAAATAAATTATACTTACATATCTAGCCTCGGACACTGCAGACTCCCAAACGTCGCCTCTCATATGGTTGTGTCTGTAAAGCGCGATCAAGTCTCTACCATCCACGGAGTCGGTGGGTTCTCTCAACCGTTGTTGTTGTTGTTGTTGTTGTTGTTGTTGTTGTCGTCATTGTTTGTTGTTGTTGTTGTTGTTTAATAAAATGTTGTTGTTGTTTAATAAAATGTTGTCAACCACATACATTTAATCACTAGAAATCGTAAACTTCTATCCAAACACTCAAGATTGTAATTATTAATCTAACAAAACATCCGCAGTAAGAAACTAAGCAGTTTATAAAGCAATCCCAAACACCACACGCTTAGCTTCAAACACGAAGGCAAACATTTTATTCAAACCACACAAGAGTTGTAGACCAGATACATTTTCATACAGACTCAAACTAAACAACTCGACAAGCAAACGAACCAGATCAAACGAAACAAACTCGACAATCAAACGAAATAACTCAAACTAAACAACTCGACAACCAAACAAAACAACTCAAACTAAACAACTCGACAACCAAATGAAACAACCCGTTTACTTTTTTTTGCGGCTACCTCCCGCTTTGCTTGAACTCGCACCATCTCTTCCTTTCCTTGCTCTCATTTCCTTGAGATATGCAAATGTAGCTTCAAGACCTGTTATTCTATTTTCCAGATTATCAACAGTAGCAGCTTCATCAAATGTGCTTTCAGCTTCATCCTCACCTCCAACACCAGCAGCTTGAGCTTCAGCAGCACGTTGAGCTTCAGCAGCATCTACCTCTTCCAAATACTCTCTATAGTATGACTTTTTCCTCAACCATACCAGAATTCGGTCTCTCTGTCACGGTGCACAGTTCTCATAAGAACCATATTCATCAAAAATTTCAACGCCCCAATGATTTATAATTTCATTATACAAGAGCTCGTGTGATAAAGCCTTTGCCCACTCCTGTTCCGGCGTTAAACCATCAATTGTTATGTGTGTTTTGTATTTTTTTTACCGAATTTATGATTTAATATGTATTATGTGTATGTTATAATATATATTAAAAGTTTTTGGAAAAAAGTTGCAGTTTGGAGGAAAATTTGGCGCCTAAACTTTTAGCGGGGACATGTCCCGGCCAAAAGTTAATGTTCTACACTGGATACGTGTTTCGGCGGGGACATGTCCCCTCCAAAAGTATTGGCGGGAATAATACTTGGGACAATAAAGCGCAACTATTTTGGTCAAAGTTAGTGAAATACCAAAAATACTTTAGGCGAGGACATGTCCCCGCCAAAAGTAGGCGTTGAAAATGCAATTATTTTGGTCAAAGTTGTAATATACCAAAAATACTTTCGGCGGGGACATGTTCCCGCCAAAAGTTGGCGTTGAAAATGCAGTAAACGATGAGCGAGATTTTGTGCCAGCTCAGCACATTTTTTGTCGTGTAGCGACTTTCGGCGAGGACAGGTGCGTCGTCGCCAAAAGGCTCGTCGCCCGTCGTCCTGTTTGTTGTAGTGCATTTGAGTGCAGCACAAGAGGAGCATGTCCCATTTTATGATTTGATCAGGTATAAAGAACACCTATCACATCTACACCCCCGTGGTCATTATTGCTTTATATTTGCTCTTGATGCCGGGTCTTGTTGGTCTGCAACTCATGGACATTTTCTGAGCTTAACAGGATTAGATTGTTTTACAAATGCTCAACATGGGTCACAACAACGATTATCTTTGAAAAAAAAATTTGGGTTTCAGTTTTGAGTTTTACTAGTTATAATACCCGTGCACGCACGAGGTCTTTTATAAATTTTTTAATAATTTATTATTCTTAATTTTGGGTTTTAATTGTTTTTTACACGAAAGTTTATAAACCAAGTTATACGATCAAGATAGCTCAAGTATGTGTAGTTTGAATTCCCGTAAACTTACGATGTTTTTTTAATATTCCTTGAATAATGTTTTTTTATATATTAAAAATCCAAATTGTTGATTTTCTTCATTTAGACATGAATAATCTTAATGCCACCTGATTTGAATAATGTATTTATTATTTTAAACATATAATATAATAAAGTATTAAAACAGATGAATAATTATCAGAATTCTTAATATCACTTTTAAGGAGTATTTGATGAATTAGTGATTAAAAGTTGAAGGGCTAATACCGCTAAAAAGACTAAAAGGCTGTTTAGTAATGGAAAAATCGGTTGTTTTCTAGAAAGATTTTCCTTTAAAACCTAAGAAAATAAAAATAAAAAAACGTTCAAAGTGAGTTTTTTTCCCCAAAAGTCTTATTGGAAAGATAAAAACATGTTTTCTAAGTTTATAACTAATATTTAGAAAACTCTTTTTATAAGTTCTCCATAACTTCCCCAAGAATAGCACCCCATCTAAACACGTTTTCAAGTGTTCTTTAAAGAAAGAATATCTCTCTCATTCTCTAGAAAATTGAAAAATGAAAACTAATGAAACTTTTCCATTACTGAACACAATAAAGTTTCCAAAAACTTGTCCCAATATTTTTAACACCGATAGATCCAATATGTGAGAATATTTAATAACATAGTTATCCATTTTCGGTTTTCTATATTTTTAAGACCGCACCTGTTTTCTGATTTTCCTTCCAAATTTTAAAGTTTTTGCACTTTCCTTATTATTATTATTGATTAAAAAGAACTTGCATCTTTTTTATAGTTGTATTTGTGAATATCAACATTTAGGGTTTCGTGTGTTTTTATTTTGGGGCTTCTTGATAGCCATTGGAAGGTTTTTTTTTTTTTTTTTTTTTTTTTTTTTTTTTTTTTTTTCTTTCACTTTTTTTGTATTTATATGCTAGCTACTTACCTAGCATAGGATCTTGAAGTTGATTAGAAAGGTCTAATTAGAATGATTGTTAATGTTGTTGTTGTTGAAAGTACAATAGCTGAAAAATAATATTTCTGAGAAAAATGAAAAATTAGTCCCTGTGTTATATTGAAATCGCAAGCGTGGTTTTTAGCTTTTGAAAGTGAAGGCGTTGTCCTTTTAGGAAAGTTTGTGGGGAGATTGTTTCTGCCTCAAAATGAAATCGTCAAATCTCACTAAATGCGTTTTCGTCATTTCACTTTGGGCCGAGGATTATTTCAAATGCATTTTCTTGGAAGTTGATGTTTGGCAATTACAGATTTTTCTTATTTAGTTTCAATTAACTGCATGTTCTCTTAGTTTTGTTTAGAGCAGTTGAAAACACAACCCACCTGGTGCTTAAGCAGATGCAACCTGCCTTTAGTACACAGATTTAATTGCCTTGTTGTAAGGCTGTGATTCACATACGCACTTGTGGCATTAGGCTGTGACAAACTTCACTAAAAATGGTGTGTGAGTTGTGTGGTATTCAATTGTGGCATATTGGTCTTTGTATTCGGTTATTGCATTCTTTACGGAAGGAAATAAATGTTGTGCACAGGATTTTTTCTAAAATTTTCAATAATGTATTTTTATCTATTAAAAAAGAAATAGTTAACTTTTTGTTTTTTGTTTTAATTATGAGTTTTAATTTTAGTTTATAACTATGTTTGACATATGTGGTAAAAGTTCATATATAGTTTTTGCATAGAGATGGTATTCTTTATATGCAAATGTTAGTTACCGCAAGTTGTGTTTGTATATCGATTGTTTAGATCAATTCATAGTTTAAATTTATGTTTCAATATTAATCGTTATTTTAACATGCAACTATTGTTAGTTCAGTTATTATAACATTTTATAAATTATAAAAAAAAAATAGATAATAAAGAACACCAATATAAAATGTTTGTAAATTTATCATCTTTTGAAATTTACAACGTAATAAAGCATTCTCTTTATAATTTTATAAATCAAAAAGTTATATTTACATTTTTTTATTGAGTTAGTCCAATATATAACGAATACTTTTTTTATTATCCACACACATGATTCAAACATGAATGTGGTGAATCTTTCTAGACACAATTTATAACGAATACTTTTTTTTTTCTTCCTATTATAACTAATATATATTTTTATTTTGGCACTAATTGTTGTTTTGGATATGTTGTGCCTTTCAATATTTATTATTTAAAAAAGCAAAATTGGAACACTAGTTTTTTGTTTTGTTTTATGTGTTAAATCCAAACACCTTCGGGTCATCTTAAAGTTCCAAAAGTTTGATATTAGTGTTTTGCTTTATCTTTAAAGTCTAAATTTTGTAAATGAAAGTATTATTACCCGGTATAACCATGTTGGTATCTACAATACCATCTTTTTATAGTACATAATAACATTAGTCCAACCGACATTCAGGTTAAATCGATCAAAAACTATCACAGGTAGAATAATTTTAATAAGCTATAAATGCATGCATAATAGAACATAAGGATAGACATGCTATCAAATTACTCCGTATAACATAATAAAGTAAGTGCCAAATGATATTAAGCTTAGGCTGCATGCAGAAGGAGACAGGGATCGACTTATTCGATCGATCCTCAGTCGGTCCCTTTGCTGTGGAGAATCGGTCAAGCAACAACAAAGCAACCAACCGGTCGTGCATGAGATCGATTGTCTTTCTATATTTGTTGGATTAAAAAAAAAAAAAAAAAAAAAAAAATTAAAATTTAACACACTATAAATACTACATTAACACAACATATTTTACACACTTAAATTCACAAAATCTCACACATATTGCAATTCAAAATGGCGTGTAATAAACTGCCTCATACCGTCGAAGAATTTCAAAATTGGGTCAAAAACCGAGCTGAGAAAGACGACACGACTTGTCAAGAAGCTATTTCCGAAGTTATTAGCAGGCTTGAGCTGGCAAAGGCCCTCAAACAACGAATGAGAACACGCTACACAGATTGCGATCACATTTCTGACGACAGAAAATATGTGATCGACCAGTTTTTATACGATGAATTTCGTAAAGATCATGCCGTTATTGAGGCATTGCGTGGCTGTGTGGAGCTTTGAAGAAAATGTGGAAGCTGCTATGGTTGAACAACAACAACAACAACAATTTGTGCAAGATGCATCAAGTTCATCTGCACAAAGAGTTGTTGAGCAACAACAACAGCTGCCTCGTCTGGATAATTTTCAGCTAAGTTTTGAGGAAAATGTGGCAGCAGATGATGATGGCTGGAACTCTGAGAAGGAGCGGGAGCTGAGCAGGTTGGAAGCTCAGTTAGAAGAAGAGAGGTTGGCGAGCTTTGATCCTTACGACGACGGTTACCGCTCCGACAACTCTCAGACTTGGGATCATCCGGACTACAACTGAAGGTAGGATTATAATTGAAGTTTATATATTTAAGTTTATGTTTTCAATCTATGTACTGTTTTATTTATATTAATGAAATTAATGTTTTAATTATTAAGTTTGTAAAAAAAAAAAAAACTGAACTAGACAAATGGTTAAAAATGGAACTGTATACATCCTTACTATTTAACAATTGGTGTCGTTGCCAATGTTGCAATCACATCCAACGCTAGAATTGTCTTCCTAAGACAGCCTTGGCACTTTGGCAATGGTGTCAAGAGTGCAAGTGTCACCATTAAACCTCCAACTTGTTGCATTCATTGCGGAAAGAATGTTTCTAACAGCCTCCACTAAATAAAGTCAACATAAAAATATCAAAATATTTTCTAACCAAAGTGAATAAGAAAGATAGCATATGGTTAGTATTTTGCCTTGTGGCACAATTGATTCAACAACTTGTGTCTACATTTTTGGTTTTGCAGGAATCTCTGTGATCAGATCTTTCTCCAACATCAACTATGACAAATGCACAACATCAAAAATAGCCCGAAATTACATAAATTGACAAATGCACAACATCAAAAAATAGGCCGAAATTACATAAATTTCTTTTGAGGACACAGAGAAATCTTCGTATGATGATTGGAATAATGGAAATTTCAACTTGCAATGTAACCTAAAACCCTTTTTCATTTTCCTTATACACAACTTTTTATTTGGACGAATTTGATAGTGTTTAGTCGTCTGTTTGGGTCTACGATTATTGGGTTTAATAGTTTATATTAACACAAATATCTTTTCATTATCAACCCGAATTTACCCATGTTCATGTAACTGGAGCCATCATTGGTTTTAAGTATGCAGCTGTGACTGGATTTTTGGTTAGGCTGGTGAGCTAATTGGTGGAAGCCAAAGAAAAGAACAACTTGATTACCTTGAAAATCACATTTATGACCTCAAGCTCATTTATGACCAATCAATGTCTCTTGATATCCTGTTACACAGTAATGATAAATAATTAAATATAGATTTCATATGTATTAATGCAAAAATATTTCTTGTCAATTTGTAGTTGTATAAATAACTCATGTTGACATTGGGTAAGGCATTGTTAGGGGCGGAGCCAGAACTTTTTTGCCGAGGGGGCAAAATATGATAACTTTTAGAAACTACACTAAAAATTGGTACGTTGGGGGGGGGGTGCAAATTACAAAAATACCCGAAAATTTACACTACAATTTTTTTTCGCCGGGGGGTCACGTGACCCCCCGGACCCCCCCTTATCTCCGCCCATGGGCATTGTACCAAAGAAGGAGCAATACACCAACTTATTGATCCTTTTTTGATCGGTCAAATTACACATGAATGTTTGAAAATATATGTGGAAATCGCGTTCAACTGCCTACTTGATAGTCCTAAAAAATGTCCTACTATGGGCTTGAATTTGCAGTGACATACCAAAAATATTATCAACGTGAGAGGGATCCTGACGTTGACCATATGTGCTTTATCTAATGTCACCGGTCGGATGTTCATCTACCAGCAATGTGACATCTCAGACTTCCAACAATAAGGATTTCACCGGGAAGCCCAGGTATTTCATTCAACATGTGCTTCATATAGTGTTCCATCAAGTAACTCTATAATTTGTAATTACAATGTGATGTTTTCTTATAGAGTTTAACACGTGACCCATTTACTTACAAATGGGTAGATTTGGATTTTTCAAAAATGTCAAACGGGTAAACAAAAAGGTTTAGCTAAAATGGAAATGGGTCAAATGGGTTGAAAGTTATGTCAAGTGTAATTTTTAAGCATACAAAGTCTTGAGTTTCTTTATTCACAGATTCTGATTATTGTTATGTAATATTGACCCCTATAAACCTATGCGTAAATTTTGTAGATTACTTGATAGTCAGTTACGAAATGGAAGCCCAGAAAACCAATAGCTGCTTAAATGCATGCATTCTCAGAATCTGTTAAATCCAAGTTTTCTGCTGCTTCAGCTAGGTAATTTTTTTTTTTCTTTTTTTTTTTTTAATTTGTAAAACTGAATCACATTTTTGTGGTTATTTAGTCTATCTAGTTTCGGCATGTATAAGAAATCAATCTCAAAAAGAACTCAAGGTCTAAGAGAGAAACATGCTGAAAACTGTCCAGTTAAGGAACAAATAAAAGATATTCGGCAAGAAATGAGGGAGGGAATTACTATAATGTCTGAACAGTTGGATCCTATGTTGCAAATAACTAATTGACAATAGTGATGGATTCAATGGTAATTTTTTTATAAGGAAAAACCTACACAAACACAATGTGCAAGCTTCTCCCTTCCCCTCTGCAGAAACTGCTGCGAATATGAACTCGGATGTAAGAACCATAAATCTATAATGGTGTCCCTAGGTTAGTCAATTCCTCTGATAGTTTCTGTGATCACATTTTATCTTTAGCCTATTTAAGTATCTATGATGCATACTAAAAATATCATACTGACAAACTTGGATGACTTAAACTAACACACAGAAGCAAAATGTGATTTAACGGGTCAACTTTGCACGGGTTGGGTCAAGTCATGTTGACTCTAAAAACTTTCCACGACTTTATATTTCTACACAGATAATTTGTGAGTAAAGTATGATTACAACTAATATTATGTTAGTGCATACCTTATTTTCTTTCTATATGAGTATAACGAACTAACAAAATCCTTACCTCATGTGCCCACCAAATCCAGAGGCTTTTATTGCATTAGTCTTTAGCGCACCTCCAAGACGGTAAAGAACTCTCCTCCATCAGTGACCTTTTTGACAACCAGAACCAGCTGCATCATGAAACATTAAATCAATATTCACTAATACAGATATATGTAACGGATTAATATTAAGGATGATGTATCTTGATATAGTTACCTTGTAATATTCAAACTAAAAGGGGACTTACTCATTGTCAAATTCCAAGATAATAGCTACTAATGCAACTCACTATAGAGTTCTTTCCTGCAACACACTGCCGCCACATTAGCTAATAGCTACTAAATGCAACACACTACTAACTCACAAGTAAACTATGTATCATTTTATTGACTACACACCTTGAATCACAGTCAAAATCCTGCTTTTTATTTACATAATCGGTAGACATCCAACAATGTTTACTAAAAAAATCACGAGGTCAATGGTTTCATGATTAGCATACTCACTCTGATGGGGCATTTTTTGTGGAAAAAAGGAAGCCATACAAAATGCAATAATGTATGACAAAAAGTGCCAAACAAATGAAATAAAAGAAAAAAGAATTACCATTTTGACCCATTACCCAACACGCCCACTCCTCCCAAAGTTTGTTGAATGCGTAAATGGATGGATGTGTATGTTTTTTCTTCAAATAGAAGTCATTGTCTACAAATTCAGGATGCTCTGTGCAGAAGGCCTGAAATGTAACACAGTATAATTATACCAGCAAGAAATTGAATGGTTTTATTTATATTTAATGAAATGCCATCACCATTAAGTCATTAACAAAGAAAAATGCTAAATTGGCTAATAATCAAGTATTAAATGCAATTATTGTGAATATGTCAGACATTAAATAATCAAAATCACGAAATGAACTTCAACCGCAAAAATTTACTTCTAAGTCTACTAAATGGACAAAGCAACAATTCATATTCATGCCATGAAACACAGACAACAAAATCAGAAATAGTCTCATAGCTAATGCACATATCTAATTATAATTTATAAGGCTGTTTTGCAAACACCATCAAAATAAACTTGGGTGACAACCGCCCATTTAGAGTATTACAAATGCGTTATCGGCTGTGCCATCCGAAAGTTGTAGTGATCTTACAACCAAATGCGGGAAAAAAAAGGATACTCTCACAGCATATAAAATGTCACCTCTAAAACTGATGACCAGAACAATTATGATAGCCAAGGACCTATGGCATATCTATCATTCTATCAAGGTTGATGACAACATCCTTATGAAGCATACTTTTCAGTTACATAATTAAATACGCAGGCAAGAAAGAAAACAAAAATACCTGCAAGAAGTTGTATAGGTCATCACTCACACCTTGTTTATCATGGTGAATATCTCTTATCAGAGCTATAACCAAAGCCGGTCCCAGTAGGTTGGTCAACATATATTAAGTTTGACGCCTGCGTTTGCACAAAAACATTAAATGTATTGTTAGTCATATAATACAAAAACATGTACATTAGAAAACAAACATTAAATTCAACTCTGATGTCACTTGAAAAATTCACAATCACCCGACATCCATGAAACAGTTTACGGATTTGTTTCAGACCACTTGAAAATAAATCAAATAAATTCATCGTGGTTATAAATTACAGTATAAACTAAAAGTATTCGTTATAAGTTATTACTTATAATGGCAATTGGCCGCACAAAACTTGCCTATAAATTCATTGTTGTTATATGACAGAGACCATTAACTACTTGCGATCTTCATCAAATTACCATGAAAATAAAAGGCTAATAGATTGTATCTTCACTCAATTATAAAGAAAACTCAATAATCTGACATGTCGTTACAATTTCTTGCACTATGTAGATAAACATATTTATAAAAAAATGATATCAAATTGTATTTGAAGGTAATAGTGGTATCCGATAAGTTGGCCAAAAGAGTTCTTATGATATAGATTTACCTATCTAGAAGAAACTTTCTTCTCTTGAAATTGCTCTATAATCACACAA
This sequence comes from Artemisia argyi, assembly GCA_030686995.1. Lineage (NCBI taxonomy): Eukaryota > Viridiplantae > Streptophyta > Magnoliopsida > Asterales > Asteraceae > Artemisia > Artemisia argyi. The sequence continues at coordinate 226,677,301 of CM060700.1, read as the reverse complement.
ATTGTAATAACCTGGATAGTGGATACAATAGCAATCAAGTTTAATTGATCCTTATTAATATAACCTGGATATCAAAGAAGAACAATGCAATCGAGTACTGAACCAAATCAGATGATAGCGGTGGGTTTTAAGGGAAAGAGTAGGCATCACTGTTACCATCTTCATCAATGCTTAGTCAGGAAAGGTTCCTTTGAGTCGATGTAGGTTATGGCACAAAAACTTAAGAATAAGGATGATAGAATGATAGTAATGATTTTGGAGTTCCGCATTTTTTTTATTTACAATTTTGGCCCAAAAGTATCAATTAATAAATTTTAAGGACATGCGTATTTTGGCCTTTTTTCTACATCTGATCTATTAGGACGAATTTTTTTTTAAGATTAGCTAAATTAAGAAATATTTAGACTTTCTTTTAGTATTAAAATCTTCTCAAAAAATAATAATTAAAAAAAATATTACCAAATAAGGTATGAATTAATTTTTTTTAAATGAAAAATTCCCACTAGGAGTTTTGTTTTATTAGGAAAAAGATTTCATTGGTTAAGTTTTTATGTAAATTTGTAATCAAGCTAGCATCCCTTATTCCCTTGTGCAAAAATGATAATTTATTTAGCTTTAAATGATATTTCATTTTAGTTATCTCGACTTAATATATACGTTATTTCTAAACCGTAAAGTGTTATGATTTGGTATTTACGTCTCTGAAAAGGTTTTTGAGTGAACTACACAGATTAGTGGGTTCACTGAGTCAAAAATTATATAATTTAAGTGAAATTACCAATTTAACCCTATTTATACAAGCTGAGTTTTGGACATCAACCAATAGTCACGGTAAATTTGCGATAAGTTAAGTTTTACGACTTCGTTTTAACCCATTTTCACGGCCACGTTTAAGTTAAAGTGTTGCCTACAACTTTTATTCATTGTGCAGAGGGTTCTATGCAAAAGAATGACTTTTATATGTTTTAGATTTGTTATTCAAATTTTGACATCTTTCACAAAAATATTTGTATTTTAATCATCGGGTGTCTTCATGGAATTAGCCACCCGGCAAAACGATTGCAAGACATAGATTTATGTCTATATTTTTACCTAAGTCCAATAGTCCGTTGATTTTTCCCGATAATTCCATTTTTTCCCCTGGTTAGAAACTACTTTTTGTAACACCCCCAAAATTTCATAATGACACCGGAAGACTAATTTGGGTGTTGCGTAGAGGATCACAGTCATAATCATAGAAAATGACTCAAAAGAGACGTTTTGAAAATCATTATTTATCAATTTCACATACGAAAGAGATTTCATTGTTTGGCCAATCATAATTGACAACAGGTGTTTCAGATGACTGTTAAGATTTGTGTTTACACCAATGACCCATGGTCATATTGCCCACTCCGTTTCTTCAAATGCTTGCTTCAATTACCTGAGATAACATGCTAAAAAGTCAACAAAATTGTTGAGTGAATCCATAGTGTTTATGTTTGAAAATAGTTGAACACATTCCAAGTATTTCAGAAGTAATCAGTTGTTTGGTTCCGTATGCTTATTTTCATAAGTCTCATGAACTCAACGTTAACAAGTATGTGAGCCATCATAAGGACATCAACATAGTATAAGGGGCCCTTGGGTTGGAGTTTGCCATTTCTCCTAGTGTATCAAATAAAGTGCAATTGTCTACCAAATTCCGGCTAGAACAAATGGGCCTGTCAAGCACCAATAGATATATTCACAGTATTCGCATTCACTCAGCAAGTGACTAAGGTTCATGATGTAAGGGACTTTCATGTTGGCACAGTGTCTTATGCAATATTCAGTTAGCATACTAAAGTGAAATAGTCGTGTTCATGTAATGTAGCATGTATCCCCCCACATAGTTTGTAAAACATGTAAAAAGTCGGACTATAGACTCGCCTCAGATGAGTGTGTGGATGTAGGCAAATAAGTATAGGGGTGATCACGGTCCAAAAACCGGACCGGACCGGACCGAAGACCGAGTCAGGGAAAAACCATAGACCGAGACCGGACCGAATGTGGTCGGTCCAGTCTCGGTCCGGTCCAATTAGGCAAGATTTTGGCAAGTTTTTCGGTTTTTTGGTCGGTCCGGACCGGACCGAGGACCGAATTAATGAAAAATCCTAGACCGAGACCGGACCGTTGGTCCTTCGGTCGGTCCGGTCGATTTTGTCGGTCGGTCCGGTCCAAACGGTCGGAATGCTCACCCTTAAATAAGTATATCAAGTGCAACTGGGGAACGACTCCAACACACAACCTGGATAATATGAGAAACCTCAGTTTATTGTGGTGTGGGTGGTTTGAGGTGCTTCAAATACTTGAAGTTTAAGAATAATATTACATATAATATTATCTTACTTTTATGTGTTTAGATTCGGTGAATATCGCTCTTTAAAACGTTAGTGGGTGTTAAGTTATGCTTGACATAACTGTGTGGTTTTTCATAATTTTCACTCGTCTTAGATGTTTGTTGAAAAGCGTATATATATCTTAATGTTTATAGATATAAAAGTCGTTGTGAAAAATGTTTGCTCTTGGAATAAGAGAGGAAAATGTATACGAAACCTTCGTATAAGAGTTTGCTTGAATATTAGCTTAAGTGTTATCGAAGAGAAACACGAGTCGAATCGTATTCACTTGATTTCAAGGTGTAAGAATATATATAAAATATGTATTTATAGAATTTGTGGGTAAATAATACATTTGGATAAATATATTATTTATAGTTTACGCGGATGTTGTCGTCACATAAAATATGTGTTAAATATTTTATTTAACGAAAAGTGGTAAAATGTTAGAAGTTTATTAACTTATAAAAGTGTTGGGTGAAAAGTGTCAAATGTTTAATCTTGAAGGGTTGAAGTTGTAACAATTATATAAGTTACAAACTTATGAAGATTTTTAGAAAATGTCAAGTGGTTTAAAGTTGAGGGGTTGAAAAAAAAATGTAACAATTTATATAAGTTGTAAAGCTTATAAAAGTTTTTAAGAAAAGTGGTAAGTAGTGCAAAGCCGAGGGGCTAAAGCTGTCAATTAATGAAAGTTGTAAAAATACCAAAAATGATAAAAATTGGCCATTGCTTGGGATCGAACATGGGACCTTTAGTTTGAAAGTTTAGACAGAAACCACTAGTCCAAACCTCCTTTTGTATTATTATTTGTGGTTTAATAGTTATAACATAGTTCAACTGAAGTCGCGGGTTCATGGCATAACAAAGAGTCCTTGCGTTTTCTTCTTCTACAAACTGTTTTCCATTACAAGTCAAGCGCTTTTTTTTTTAACGGAAATTTGTGGCTACGTGGCCCTAGCACAGAAGGCGTAACGAGCCCACACAACTAGGTTGGGTCCAACCCAGAAGGCAATAGCACCATTCCCTTTGGGAAGTGATTGGCACACTCCCATATTTGATTGGGACACTCAATGTACAAACACATTAAGCAATTTTTATTTACAGTCAGGGGCGGACCCAAAGGTTAACTTTGGGGGGGCGGTGCCCTCCAAGATTCGCTGAAAAATCCAGATTTTAGTGTATTTTTTTTTTATATTTTGACCTTTTTATTAAAGTGCACCCCTCTAAAAAATTAAATTGCCCCCCACCTTGAAGTTAAAAATGTAAAAACCTTAGTTTTTAGTGTAAAAAAAATTATTTCCTTTTAATTAAAGTGCATCACGAATTTTATAAAAAAAAAATTTTTTTTGCCCCCCGCCTTCTGAAATCCTGGGTCCGCCACTGTTTACAGTACAACTGTTTAATGCATGTTTTGGAGTGTCTCAATCAAATATGGGTCACCTCCCCTTCCCTTTTCATGTGTTCTTTTATCTTTCACTTATACACGTTCGACTTAAATAAAATGTTCCAAAACTCGTAATCATTTATACACGTTCGACAAAGCATGTTTTACGATCAAGAGGTACCACATAAGCATAGTAACGTTTTAAAAATCGACTACTTCATAATATTCGAGAAAATATAAGTTTCGATATGTTTTCAGTTTTTTAATGAAGCAAGTATATTTCGAGAATATAAGGTTTAGCAAAACACATATATATTTAACGACATGGAATATGTATCAAAGGAGATGAGTTCGAGCTTTCTTACAGAAGTGAAGAGTGTTCGAGTGATTTTAAAGTTAACATTAGATAACACAATTAGAAGGGTGTTTGATTTGTTCTCGACAGGAAAGAAAAAGAAAAGGAGAAAACGTATTCGAACCTTATAAGGACATGTGACTTGTTTTGGTGACTCAATAACATTTGTATGAGTTTATCTAGATGTCTTGATCATGTATTTCAGAACATAACATATTTGTGATGTTTGGTTTGTTTTGGTGCTCTCGGTAATAAAAGAAAGGAGAAGAGGAATCATTTTTGATCTTGTTGTTAACTTGTTAAATGTTTTCTAAGCACATGTAGTATACAAGAGGATGTATTAAGGATTCAAATGAAATGAGTTATAGGACTTACTACACCCAAAGGGTGGTGAGAAACGAATGGGTCGAGGGATGAACGAGAACAACTCCATGGTAACACCAACCATTTCGAGTCCACTCACTCGTCGTGTACAACACCGATCGTCCTAGAACTTGTATAATGATTACTCCCGCCGTCTCGTTCCTCTCCTTTCTTCTCTTCGCATGGCAGCAAACAAAAGGGAAACAAAATAGTTTTTGTGTTTTTAAGTTTGAATGTGAATGTGAGAGTGTGAGTGTGCATGAGAGTGTGGTTTGTATAAGTTTCTATATGCATGAATGATTTACAAGTTAGAGGGAACAGGGAGAATAGTTTAGGATAAGGGGTAGGGTGTCAGTGGATGTTGAGGATAAGTGAGCAAGTTGAATTTGCAAGTAGATTGATGGAGTAGTATATTGCAAGAGAAGGTAAGGGTCTTTGATGTGTAGCGTGTCTCAAAACAAAAGAAAAGGATTTGAAAGAGTGAGTTTGTGAGTTGTGGACTGATATGCTGCATATGCATGGTTTACTCATTTTGTATTTTGAAGTGTTCGAATAGTTTTTGTTGTCTAAGTCTCCAAAACGAGTTTGCATGTGGGTACACTTAAGAGTCCATATAACTGATTAAATGTGACCAAATACTCATATGGGGTGATCGAATTTTATATATGTTGAAAATGGGTGAACCTCGTTAGCTTTGGTATTTATTTTATGTTCAAACAATCGTATTAAATACATATATTAGTTGTTCCCAATTCCTTGCTATGTCATTAATTGATCCATGTAATTTATTACTCCCTCCGTCCCATATTAAGTGTCCATATTCCATTTGCACAAAATTTTAGGAAATCCCACTAACTACACTCTCCACCAATCAAATATCATCTTTACCCACTAAAGTTTTTTCTCATTGGTTGAAATACAACATGGACACTTAATTTGGGACATTCCAAGATTCCATTGTGGACACTTATTATGGGACGGAGGGAGTACATAACTTGTGTGTACGGATTTTAAATAAATGATCCAACGTAAACGAGTATGTGAGCTTGTATTTGTATAACATAATGGTTGTGAGTTGGGCTCATGAATAGTGGCCCATGAGAGTTTTAATATTTGATCCGTGTAGTGTACTTGGGCTAGTGTTCATAGCCTAGTGTTGTGCAAGGCCGAATGATTGTTGGTTGCTCATTCTGGTCATGTGGGGTCCAGTAGTGTGTATTATAGCTTGTATTAGTATAGTGGAGTCCACTGAGGTGTAATTCTCATATGTGGATGTTGTGAGTGCAAATTGGTGCATTTGTTATCAAAATTGATCCATAGTTGTGTTGTGCCCTTTTCAAGGTCGTTGTGGGTTGCGTGTGAGCTCATTCTAGATAAATGTGAATCACATAGCACGTATTGATTCAGAGTTGCATAGTGTAAGCACAAGTTTAAAATTTTGCCTAAAAATGAGTGCATGAACAGTAACATACAATTACTTCATGTTTAGTGATTATTAATAACTGGGGTTTTTCACAGGATATTACACTTTTGCATGTTAAGTCCTTTTTATGTTTTCTAGTGATTTAGTCCAAGTACTAACCATGATTAAGCATATAAGCATATAGAACATACCAAACATATAGAAAACATGTAATTTACAGAAGTGAAATGAAAATGTGAGTGTCTAATTCCTTACAATCGTTGATGTTATAATATGACTTAAACTTTAAGGGGCTTTTGGTAAATTTGGTTTGTGACTTGTTCTACAAGTTTGATTCGAATTTGGAAACTATTTATGACGGTTAGTTTGGTGCCTATAAATAGAGGTCAAAGTCATTAGTTTTCTTTGTATCTTTTGTATTAGTTTTTGTATAGGTACCTTTGAATTTGGTTTTGTATTCGGTTTAGTTATTTGAATAAAGCTTCCGCTTGGTTTGTTTGATTTGTTTGTTTGCTTCGTCGTTTGAATTATCAACAAGTGGTATCCGAGTTAGGTTTGTTTAACCATGAAAAAGAAGAAGAAGAAAAAAAAAATAGTTTATTTGGATTCGTTTGATTTTTTTGGGTTGAAAGAATCGTTTGAATTGTCTTTGGAATAACTGATTTTGGTGGAGCATCTGGTAATTAGAATTTGTTTGATCGATTGTTACTTTTTGTTTTCTGATCGAATAATCGATTTATTTTTGGGTTCATTAGGATCGATTTGTATTACTGGACTTCTGTTTGGTATTGGCGATTAATAGTTGGGCTTTTATTTAAGCTTGGATTGAATTTGGTCTTTGATCTTCACGTTTGCACTTGGGCTATTTATTAGTTTTGGGCTTTAGTTTGTGACTTGGGCTGGTATTTAAACTTGGGCTGTCACTTTGGTTTTTGGTTCGTACGTGAATCTGTTTCGAATTCACCAAGTATATTGGTATTTGTTTTGGTTTAGATTGTATTTGAATTTTGAAGGCTTCGATTGGAATAGATTTTGTATTTGATGGATTTGTTTGGATTTTTGAGAGAGTGTTTTGAAGACTGGCCTACGATTAGGTCATTCGGGTATTTGTATTTGAATTTGAATTTGGATCGTAATACTTATCGTACTAAGTGGGTCATTGGAATTATTATCCCGTATCAATATTTGGGACGTTTGAATTATTAGAGTCCGTTCGTCAAGTTATTTAATTAAATTATATTGGTTTGATATTTGGATAATAAGTTTGAATTTGGACCGTAATTCTTATTACATAAGTCGGTCATTAGAAATTGAAATTAATATTTGGGTCGTAATTCTTATTATATAAGTGGACCATTTGAATTTGAATTTGGTATTTGAAATTTGAAGATCGATTTGATGTTTGAAGACTTGGTTATAATCGGGTCGTTTGGAATTTGTTCGATCATTGGGAATTTGTTTGTTTGAATATTTGGATCTTCGTTCGTCGGGCTTTTGAAGTTGGTTGCCTGAATTTGATTATCTTTGTTGAAGATCATTTGAGCCGACTTGTTTGTTTGGTTGACCGAGTTTGAATTTGTCGGTTAACGTTTGATTATTTGTTTTGGAGATTATCGGTGTTTGTATTTGTTCGGTTTGTGTTGGATCGATTTTGTTTCGGATTTCTTTTGGTATCGGTCGTTTGATTTGAATTTGGCTAGCATCTCTAGCATTTGGAATTTGGCGTTTGGAACATTGAATTTGGTTTGAAGCATGTGGAGGAGTTTAAGTCACGATGGAGATTGTTATAATATGACTTAAACTTTAAGGGGCTTTTGGTAAATTTGGTTTGTGACTTGTTCTACAAGTTTGATTCGAATTTGAAAACTATTTATGACGGTTAGTTTGGTGCCTATAAATAGAGGTAAATGTCATTAGTTTTCTTTCTATCTTTTGAATTAGTTTTTGTATTGGTACCTTTGAATTTGGTTTTGTATTCGGTTTAGTTATTTGAATAAAGCTTCCGCTTGGTTTGTTTGATTTGTTTGTTTCGTCGTTTGAATTATCAACAGTTGATGAACAATAAAAGATTTAACAAGAACAAGGACTCTAAACCTAAATCACCACAAATCTTGCACCCTTTCTACTAAACTTTTACCCAACCTTTTATAACTCTTTTAACCCTCATAACCTTGCAAGAACACCCTATGAATCTTGAAATAATTCCTTGTGAACTTTGGTAAAAATCCCAAGAACACTTTGCAAATCTTCCAAAGAGAAACTAAAGATCAAGAACTTAAACTTGGAACTAATTTATAACACCTTAACCTTTGATTCTCGCCCCATCATTTCATCAAAATCAAACTAAAAATGTGTTAACAAAAATTATTTTGGATCAGTTTTAGGGTGATGGTTGAGAGAAGAAATGGTTTTTGCATGTAAAAATAGAAGTAAATGAGAAATAGGTGGTTTTGTAAATGGTTTAAGTGTAGTGGGATTTTAGGTGGCAAGCTTAGATGAATTTTGTAAGAAGAACATCACCAAAACCAGCCACCTATCTAGGTGAGTGGGTTTTGGTAACTAGTGTCGTATAATTTTGAGCTACGGAGTGTAGTTTGATCGCGGTAACAGCAAATGTAAAGTTTTTAAGACGCGGAACTTAAAATCGGGTAACGTAAAACTTATAAAATGTTAAAACATGTCATCATAACCTATTTTAGTAGTTTAGAAAAGTGGTGAGTTTGACGGAGTGCTTAAACGTTGTTAAAACCTAAATACGTAGGTTAAATAAGCGTAAAACGTAAAAGGTGCAAGGTTTACGTAAAAATGAAAAAGTGAAATATAACTTTTAAAATATGATTGTAAGGAACCCAAAATGCATAAATGTGTAGACTGAGCATAATCTAGTGTCGGTTTGAGTTAAGTGTACATTTATCTACGTACACGATTGAACTAATCCGGTTTCTCGTAAAAATAAGTTTACTTAAAATTAAAGATTAAGTGACGTAAATAATCAAATAATGACCTCATAAATTGAGAATTGTTACATACGCATCACAACCAATTTACTGTAAACACATCATTTACCATTCAATCCCATCATCACAGTGTTCGAAAACACGTTCCGGTCACGGCACGTTGAGCTTATGTCATATGTCTTCACTGTGGTGGGTAAGGCAACACGCTCTTTGGGTAACATTAAATATTTTCCTTATTTATGTGCATTTGCTTTGCTTTCCATGTTCCTCATTTTTGTCAATAAATTTGGTTTCGAGTAGTCTATGGAATGTATACTTGTGGTTTGCGACTTTGTGTTTACAGATGTTTTCTTGAATCTCTTTCTGTAAGCCATTTTCTTATATAGAAGTTGAGCTCAAACCATGCTCATTTCCAATTAAGACACTTTGAATGTTATGTCTGGTTAATCTGTAACATTATGTATTTTGAGTTCAATGACCGGCTAAAATCCACTTTGTTTGATTTTTATAACGCATACTTGTGATCGACATTAATCTTAATCCACCTCAATTTGGTTTGTTTCCTATGAACTAAAAAAGGTATTGGGTCTGAAATGGATGCGAGTAGTTATATGTTACGGTAAAAAAAAATATACACATTCTTCTAATGTAAATCGTTAAGCCAACTTATAGCCGCTATAAAAGATGACTTCCAATGATACGAATAACTAAACATCCACTACAAAAAAATAAGGTATAAATAACACATCTGCATGCTTACGAAAAGTACAATGACCAAGATAGGACATTGTTGATAAACATAATTACCGAGGTTAACAGTAAAAAACTTACACTAAGAAAATCAAATCTTACGTTTTCAAAATGATAAAAAGTTGAGATAACTTCGATTCAACATGTATTATTTGTTCTTTTACACTAATATAAATTTTATTTCCGCTAAATTTCCAAGTCCTTAATGATTAAGAAATATCTTGACAATTCAAATTCTTAGAACATCGATCAAAGAATCTGCTGTTGATTAACATCATATTTTACTTCAATATCACTAACATTCTCTCCAACTAAAACAGTATTGCCAAAAGCAAGCATATAACTTCAGCTTCTAACGGCGTGCTTACTTGGTTTGAACTCAAACAAGACACAATAGATACATCTTCTAATTATATACTCAAATGGCAGAACTTGAAACTTTTTCTTAAAAAATGCTGAAATAAATGGAGGAATAAACGACAAAGCGATATACAAAAGCTTAAACTTATACCCTTTTGGGTAATAACACCTATGTTGTTACATCTATAGGAACTACAAGCAATAAATGATACCACAAATTAGTTTAAAGCTCAACTCAACTATCGTTAATTTTTTTGAATTTATCAATTGGATATTTCTTTAAAATTGCTAAAAACTGCATATGAAAGATATCCAACTATACATCATGATTCAGAATCAAACATGTTAACAAGTTACCGAGTGGCTGCCATTTTCATAAATGAAGTAAACTATATTCAACTATGGAATTGCAAGGTCAAGCTTCCCCTGCCTTTTAAAAGGACGTAACAACAAATACTAGTAGTAAATTTTAATTTCAGTGTAATAATTTCTACTTCCAGTACTATACTAACCCAATAAACTAAATTTGAACAGTCCGTACTAAGCACTAAGCAGCAAAATTCAAAATATATAAACTTAGTTTTAGATCATCTTCTTGACCCGTTTTGGACCCAGTTAATATCCGACACCATAAACACATAAAATCAACCTTCAATTTCTTTAAGCAATCCGACAAATAAGAACAATATGAAAATTAATTAATCTAAGACTAATGTTAACTTAACTCCTAAATACAACAATCAGTTAATTAAAATTTTACATCATTGTACGCCATGTCGGTAACAAACCGTTTTCAGTTCTGCATGATACTAAATTTCATGTATCAGTAGCATGTTTCTAACTTTCAATGTTTATAGTTACACAACCTTTGATTAACTAGCTTTGGACATTCAGCAGGCATGTGTAATATTTCCAAACTATTACATTCCAAGATAAATAACACCTTTAGATTTGAAGTTACCTGGAAATGTACTTCTACCAAATTATCACAATGGTAAAGAATTAGTGTCTCAAGATTCGGAGCCACACTAAGGTCAAGGGTCCTCAAATCTGAAAAGGTGAACTTTAGGAACCTGAGGTTTAAACAAGCCTGTCATAAGCAACAAAAAATGGAAAGATAAATGTTAGAGTAATTTTTTTTTTTTGGTAAAGGGTTTTACCCCGGTAAATATATTCAAAGGAATATGACTGAGTGTCATATTAACCTAAACGCACTACACATAAATGTTAATTGGTGTAATGACTAACAAAAGAGGGAAAGACAAAACTACCAATTAATCAACAATTATTCTACCTTTTCTTCTCCATCTTTCCGAATTTGAACCATTTTGCTTCTATACATATCAAGTCCAACAAGATTTTTTGCTTGAAATGTTTTCAGTAAACTTGAAAAAGGATAACCTTCCCACTTCAGAAATCGTAAGGCATTTGGAAGGTGTAGACTATCTTCATCAAAGTTCTAGTTCCTAACTTTGTTTTCACTTACATAAAAGTTAAACACGTAAAGAAATCTAAGTTCCTTCATGTTTGCGAGACCGTTCTTTAAAACTTCAAAATTCAATCCATATGCATTGAGTATTAAACATTTTGTTGCTTGGGTACCCTGTAATTCAAATAGCAGAGACCATGAGATTTGTTTCATTACAAAAGAAATTGTGAAGTTAATTTTGTTGCTTGGGTACCCTGCAAAGGTATAGTCGTATAGAACATTTGTGGCCAAAGTGTGAGAATGAAAACTTCACATTTCTCACGCGTCATCTTCCTAAACCGGTTAAACCTAAGTATGATCCAACTCTATGAAAGAAATCAGCCGAGCTACATTTTCATGTATTAGCAATAGTATTGTTTCATTCATTTTTCAATGTTTATATTTACACAGCCTTTGACCTGTAAAAGTCAACTTTGAGTCCATGTGGTGATATTATTCTCACGAAACTGTTATCAAAACTTTACATTCCGTCCAAAAGTAAGAAACATAAGGCGACAGTAAAAAAGAGATATGCTGTATACCATTTTACTTGTTTCTTTACACCATTTATACCCCTAGTGCTACATGGAAGAAGAATTAATGTCATCCGATTTATATGTTAGCTTCTTCCATTGTTCCCGGCTTCAAATTCTTTTAGAAAATGGAAATTCACAAATGATTGGCAGTGAAGTAACTTCGTATTCCTGAAACATGTTTAGTAGCTTTTCTCAGTACCAGTAAACACATCACAATATATGCTCTCCAATAGTTTGACTCAAAAGTCAACTTTTTAATAATTTCAACCCATTGTAGAAGATATTTATGCAAATCAAAACCTTTCTTGAATTTATTTATAATGCGAGCATCTTCAATATCATGTCAAGTCTCATTATTGCAATAATGAACAGATTTTGACTTTATGAAGAAGTCAAAGTTAAGAACTATACCTTGATTCAAGAGTATAGAACTTGTATTACAGACTGGATTCCTTGGACATATCTCCTTGTACTTTGACTTTAAACAGCTAGCTGAAACCAAACTGTTGAGGGCGGAGATTAAACTTCAACTTCAGTATGTCATGTAACTGTGTAAACCGAAAACAAATAAACCCATAATGCAGTACTAATGAAAAAAATAATAATAATAATAGTTAGATGTGTGTTTTTTCATTGACTGCGAAAAATTTACCTCCAGCTTGGCCCGGACACTCAGACAGTAAGACCCATGAAATAGAATGAATCTTTCTATCCTTCTTGGCAAAAGTAACATCAATACAACCAGAAGCTATTACAAAAAGAACAACTGGTGCGCCACCTGCATACAAGGTCAATCCTCTTAGTGAACCATAAATTGATGACCTTTTAAAAATAAAATGTTGAACATCCTACATGGAAATAATTGCAAGGTTTATCCAACGAACATAAGATGATTAGTAGAGAAGGGAGAAAGACAGAAATTAGTACCTGCTAAAATCAACTTATCTTATTATCTAACTTTAGTTTGGAACGATTTATTAAAGTATAGTTTATAAAGTTAATTGAAACAATGCTACTATTAAACGTCTCATATAAAAAAATCATACATTGGAAATGGAGTACATTGATGTTGATACAAGTATCCTATATAATGACCAATTATCCTTTAAATCTATTGAAAAAGAAGATATTACAGTTTTCTTATTTATGTAACCTGAGACTTAGATATTGACTTCATATCTTGACACCACGGGACTTGACCAGTAAAGATGATACGACAGTGAAGAAGAGATGAAGTCCCAAAATGAAGACAATTATGCACCCAATATTTGACAAATGTTTCATAGATGTTAATAATGATTGAACTACATTGAGTAAAGTGAACTCGAATCTTCAGTTCAGCGAAGTGACGAAATGCAGCGCCTACGTGAATAAAAAAAAGCATGTTCTGACAGTAAAACATTTTTAAAGAATAACAAATTCAGAACATACATATATTTCAAGTATACAAATTAATTGTTGAATGTTAAGGAGTGAACTTTAACAAGATCTAACTGAAAGAAAAAATATAAATAAATTTTTCGAGTTACGATTTCTTGAGCACTGTCAATGCACATAGACTATGTAAGTATGTAGCATGTAAATGGTTCAAATGCAGAAACATCAAGCACTGGCATATCAATTTCAGAACTCAAAATAAAGTAATACGAGTAGTACAAAAAATAGAGGAAGTACCTGTTAGAGTACTTCTGTATGTGTTCACTCCTATGGGCCTGTATTATTCATGGATGTAGCAAAACATCTCGTCCTCGTCATCAGAGGTTCTTCGTATCTTAAAAAGACACGAACCAGTTGACTTGAGAAGCCCAATGGCGAAGCTTGGAATTTTTAAGTGGGGGGTCGGGATCTAAATTTTTTTTTTCCTAAGGCTATATTTCAGGTATACCGAAATTTTCGGGGGGTCGAAACCGAATATACCGAAATTTTTCTACACGAAAACTATATACCCCCTACATCGCAAAAAAAATTTCGGGGGGCCAAGCTGCGCCACTGGAGAAGCCCTCTGTCCCCAACAATACGCAGACCTATTAACCCATGTATGCTCTGCGGAAGATGACTTATGCTTGTACATTCTATATTTAAATCTTTCAAAGATTTTAAACGCCCAATTTCTTCAGGTAATTTCTCAACTTGAATACAACGAGTAAGTTCTAAAGATTTCAGACGTTTCATCTCACAAATACTATCTGGAAGATCTTGTAGAAGTGTACACTTGGATAGGATTAGACTTTCTAAACATTCCAATCTTCCAATATCCACAGGTAACTTCTCAAGAAGACGACAAGAGATGATTTCAAGAGATTTCAGGTGTTTCAACATACAAAGACTATCTGGAAGACTTTTAATACCTGTAGACCGCAAACTTAGCTCCTCTAGACAATCTAACCGGTCAAGGTTCTTTGGCGCTTCTGGAATATCACCTTCAAGTGTAAGCTTTCTTAAACATTGCAAACCACACATAATATCTGAAAAAGAATCTATGTTTATGCAAGCACCGAAACCTAGAGAAATAAGCCTCTCAAGATTTCCAAAAGATGAAGCCGGGTCTTCTTTATAATAACAGGAAAACTGAAACTCTGGCCAAGTATTGTCGGGATATGCCTTTGCAATCAGATGTAACTCAGATAAAGAAATAACCTTGGTTGAATCAAGCTTTTTGTCAAACTTAAAGGATTTAAACCTCCCACAACGACTGATGTCTAAGTGGAGTAACCTGAGGTTGAGAGATCTGAGTTTTGGACTTTCAGCAGGCATGTGTAATTTTTCCAATCTACCACAATTAATGATTTGTAACTTTTTTAGATTTGGAGTAACCTGGAAATGAACTTCTACCAAATCATAACAATCATAAAGAATTAGTGTCTCAAGATTCGGAGCCACACTAAGGTCAAGGGTCCTCAAAGAATGTGAATATCCTAACTTTAGGAACTTGAGCTTTAAAAAAGGCTGTCAAAAGCAACAAATTAAAAATGGAAAGATAAATGTTAATTTCTGTAAAGACTTACAAAAGAGGGAAAGATAAAAGTAGCAATTAAAGAATCAACCATTAATTAATTATTCTACGTACCTTTTCTTCTCCATCTTTCCAAAGTTTTACCATATCATTGATCTCCATTTCAAGTACAACAAGATTATTTGGTTGAAATGTTTTCGGTAAACTTGAAAAAGGATAACCCCACCATCTCAGAAATCGTAAGGCATTTGGAAGGTGTAGACTATCTTCATCAAACTTCCATTTGCGATCGAATCCAAATGAATACAATTGAAGAAATCTAAGTTCCTTCATGTTTGCGAGACCTTTCATTAAAATTTCAAAATTCAATTCCTCTGGATATGCACTGAGTGTTAGACATTGTGTTGCTTGGGTAGCCTGTAGGTAATTCAAATAGCAGTAGAGACCATGATGAGATTTGTTTCATTGCAAAAGAAAATGTGAAGTTAATTTCTCCAATTCAAATGAAATGTCCAGGTTAGGGTTAATTTCTAATTTTTATAAAATTTGGGGATTTTTGTTTTTTTCAATTAAATTAGAGGAATTGGTTAAATTGGATATTCAAAGGTTAGGGTTTTGGTTAAATTTGGGGATTTTTGGGTGATGGTGTTGAAATGAAATGATGATGTTGTTGTTGTTTGAAATACAGAAAGAATGAAAGAGAATAATTTGGTTTATCTGTATTTATATTTTATTAAAATTTAAAAACTTTATTATTGTAAACACAGCAAAGCAAAGCAATACAGAACGGCCATTCTAGCATGTTTATTTACCAATTTAAAAACTTTATTATTTAAAAACTTTATTATTGAATAATTTGTGTTTATTGTGGTCACACTCTCTGAAAAAGGATTACTCCATTTACCAATTTACCACAACCAATTTCTTCCATTTATAATAATGTTTAATGTGTTCTAACAAAACCATTATTGTTGTTTTTAATCACATTCATTCAATACTTTTCATTTCTGTATCATTGTTGTTGATGATAATAATAATGTTTAATGTGTATTAACAAAACAAGCTTATAACGTAAATTTATGTACATGGAAGGTTACATAAACTCAAAGGCCCATTAATCTTTAGCGCTACACTGTATTTGACTAGGTGTTGAATGGCTTGTTATCAAAATTTTGTTTTTGTACCATGACTAATTCTACTCTTAGAAAAGCAAAGTATCCGAAGTTGTTACTTACCTTGTTATTAGCCAATATATCTACAATTTCCTCCTTAATCCATAACCGGCTATGCCTTTCAGGGTTATTGGGGTTTAGACGACGAACAATATTCTTGCCCATTTCTTCTATATGGTCGTGCATACCCAAGTACCCACTTTCAGAAATAGTTATAAGAGATTTCAGTTCAAGAACCCTTAAACCAATTCGAGCACAAAATCCACAGCTTTCAAGCGCTATGACTGCATCGTTTTTCTTCCAACCTTTGAGTATGCATACAACATCTAAGAATATTTCCTTGTAATCCACCTCTAGATCGGTATAGCTTAACTCCAAAACTTTCATAGTTTCAATCAATGGAATTGTTTCTAGTCTTTCTAACGCATCTTTCCAGTCAAGATCATCTTTGCCACATAGAAAGGAACCTAAAACTTTGATCGTTAGGGGAAGACCAGCAGCGTAACGTACAACTTGTTCCGATAGCTCTTTGTACCCTTCAAGTGGAATCTCTCTCCCAAATGCATGCCTACTAAAGAGATGGATTGCTTCCTTATCATCTAACAAATGTACATCACAAATCAGGTTCACTTTGTGTGCTATTAGCACTTGTGCATCCCTAGTTGTTATAATAATTCTACTTCCCGGCTTAAACCAACTACGGTCACCGGCTAACGCCACAAGTTGTTCTATCTTATCAACATCGTCTAGAACAATAAGAACCTTTCTTCCACACATCTTCTTTTTCAGCATGCTTTTCCCCTCAAGAACACCACTTACACTGATGCCTTGATCCGATAAAACATCTGAAAGTACTTGTTCTTGTAATTTATTCAAATCAGACATAGACGGTGTTGATTTTTCCCTAACGTTTTCAACAAAGCTATAACCTTCGAACTGATAGGATATATGTTCATAAATAGCTCTGGCCAAAGTTGTTTTGCCCGCACCTCCCATCCCCTTGATCCCTATCATGCGAACATCATCAACATCTAATTCTAAGGATGAAACAACACCATTTATCCGGGTCTTTATGCCTATTAAGTTTTCATCAACACCCCAATTAATACAACGCAACTCTAATGATATCTCTTCAACAATCTTTTTAACGAGTTTAGCTTCATGCCTGTATGTTAAAGAACCCGATACACAATTAATCTCAGTTCTATAACACATAAAACCATAAATGACGTAATGACATACTAATATAATCATAAGAGATGCCATGGATAACCCTTTCAGCATAGATAGTGAAAGAATAACATATATGCTGGGTCACTTGGGTAATTTTCATAAAAAGTTGGTTAAAGATAATTGATATAACTATGTTACAATAATAAAAAATAATGTTTAGCTAAAATCCACCTAGATTACTTTCGACCCATTTGACTCATTTCATATCTAGCTAAAGATTTTATGTGCCCATTTCGACCCATTTTATATCACACAACTCACCCGATAATAGATCAGAAACATATTTTATATATATAGAATGGAGGAAAATACCCATTAAGAGTGTTCTTCAACTCCCATCCAGCAAGATCAGCTGCTTCTTTCAAAGCTTCTCTCCATTTGCCAGCAGATTCATTATTTCCATGTTTGGTGAAGGCAGCTCCAACAGCCCCACTTTGCTTACGGACTTCTGTTGGCTCGACATCAAAGAAAACTGGATAAGCAGTAGGCTGATTATTCATCTTCTTCTGGCACTCCATAATCTTGACTAGCTCATCTAGGCACCAAGATGAGGAAGCATAGTTCTTGGAGAAAATAATGATGTAGAATCTTGAGTCTTCAATGGCTTGGATAAGCTCATCACTAATGGTTTTCCCTTTTTTTATCTTCTCATCATCTTTATAAGTTTCAATGCTTTTTTGCTTAAGAGCTTCATAAAGATGGCCAACAAACGAGTTACGAGTGTCTTCGCCTCTAAAGCTTAAAAAGACATCATACTTGAAGCTCTTTTGAACGGATGATGTTGAAGAAGAAGCCATTGAAAGTATGGTTGTTCAAGATATTGTTTGTAAGAGATGGACAATAAACAAGTGTATATGGAGAGTGGTTAAGTTTAAGCTAGAAAAGATGTGTTTTTGTGTGGAAATTTCGTGGAATGAGATGGAGAAACAAAAGTCACTGAATTATTGGTCAATGAAAAAGAAAGATAAGGGACAAAACAAAAGCAGATACTGTATAATAAAGACTTTTGGGTCATAGACGACTATAAGGGTTGTTGGCTTTATTTATTGTAACAAACGTAAATATATCATTCAAGGCTTCAACATTATTAAAGAAAATGCAAAATCCATTGTGGCAAGAGTCATGGATTTTTTTTTTTTTTTTTTTTTTTTTTTTTGGTAAGGTTGTTTGGTATGTTTTTGAGGTTTGTATATGTGTATTTGTGTTTAGTATGTTTTTGAGGTTTGTATATGTGTATTTGTGTTTAGTAAGAGATTATGTGTTTGCAAAATTGTGTGTTTCTGATGTACTTTTTCATATGTGCTTTTAGTTCTTAGGAAACGCAAATAATCACTTTTTCAAATGGTTCGCTAAATATGCATTTCGAGTATTTTTTGTGTTTTTGAGGTTTGTACGTGTTGTGTGTTTGTGTTTAGTGACAGATTATGTGTTTGCAAAATTGCGTTTGTTAAGAATCTTTTTCAAAAGTGCTATCCAAAAGGGTAGTCGCTCTGGGATTAGTCGGCTCGCAATGTTGAGTCGGAACCCACGTATAACCCAAAAAAAAAAAAAAAAAAAAAAAAAAAAAAAAAAAAAAAAAAATCTTTTTCAAAAGTGCTTTTTGTAAAGTAATGAATGAATCGTGTGTTTATTCATAATA
This sequence comes from Artemisia argyi, assembly GCA_030686995.1. NCBI lineage: Eukaryota > Viridiplantae > Streptophyta > Magnoliopsida > Asterales > Asteraceae > Artemisia > Artemisia argyi. The sequence goes on along the minus strand of CM060700.1, from coordinate 226,658,345 downwards.
ATAAGCCGGTATATAAATACCCAATACATGAATATTCTAGACCTCGGGCCTAAGCCCATACTAAAATTACATGGACTCTTATAATATCGACTAACACTCCCCCGCAGTTCGAGCGGCGAAAGCTCGAACTGGAGTAATAAACTAAAAAGGAAAAGAAAAAGAAAATATAAATGTGGTGACTTGTTATCACAAAACCAACGGCCAACCACTAAACGAAAATAGGTGGTGAGTGGTTATCACAGAACCAACGGCCAACTACTTAAAAAATAAAATAAACCAAAGTATCCCTACATCGAAAACAAAATAAAATGCTAACTAAGAGTCATGCATTAACATCAAAAGAAAAGATAAGAAATGAAAGTTGGTTCTAAAACTTCAACCCCCAAAGAACCTTCCGAACAAACGGGGCGTGTTTTTCCCTAGAAAAACATAAAGATCCACTCCACAAATAAACACCAAAACCTGGGTGGTTCTTGTGTCACATACTCCGTATTTGGTTTTGCTTTTATGATTACCATTTTCCACAAACAAACACCACCAGTTCACAAATCACACATCACAAATTCACAATATGTCATTATTCCACAAGCGTCAGTGACACCTCACAATTCCACAAATCACCAAGACCACACAACAACCAACATATTATCCCATCTTTCTCAACACTTCAACCAAACCAAAATACCAACAACAACGAAGGAAAAAAGGAAAAAAAAATTACGTCAACTGGCTATCAATCACAAAGCCAACGATCAGCGTATAAAAGTTGACATATATTTAAAGATAACATATGACAAAGGTTAAGATTTAAAGAGAGCCCTCCGAACCTCCGGCATGTAACCGGCGGCCGGAGGCAGTGGCGGAAGAGTTGGGTTAAGGTTTAGATTTAGGATCGTATGGCTGATACCATGTAAAGTAATGAATGAATCGTGTGTTTATTCATAATAATAAGCCGGTATATAAATACCCAATACATGAATATTCTAGACCTCGGGCCTAAGCCCATACTAAGATTACATGGACTCTTATAATATCGACTAACACTTTTGTGGTTTCTAAGAAAATGCAGATAGTCACTTTTTTATATGGTTTGCTAAACATTGTTTTCTCTAATTTCAACAGGAGTTCTAATGTTGGAAGTGTACCAATCAGATTCAAGTGAATTCAACATTCTAATTGTTTCTTTATATTGATATGTTTGCTTATGTTATGGTGAAAGTTACATTTTCGGGATATTGTGAAATGTCAAAAAGTAGGAATAATGAGTCATTCAACTGATGATGAATATCAACTTTAAGCGTTAATGTATTGGTTTTCTAAATGGAATGCTTGTCCCATGTATTCTAGTCTTGGTAGAAATTAATCATCTGAAGATAAATTAAGTACTCATACTAGTAGACATGTTTGGTAGACGTGAATGGAAAGGAGAGAAAGGGAATGAAGGGTCATTCTCGCGTTTGTGTGCATTGAGAATGGAATTAGAGAAAGAATTTTTGATTCTCATTCAACCGTTTTCATTCTTTAAAGATAACGGAGAAAGGAGAGAATAGAGGAACAAAAGCTACGCCATTCTTTGATTGTTTCCCATTAGAATGAAGGACTCCACAAAATAAAAGGAATATAAAAAGGGAACAACCATGTGCCATCCACATGCTACCAAAATTTTGGAAACATACCCCAAACCCTCGCCAGATATCCTCTCGTTCTTCTTTGTGCAATTCCAATATTTTCATTGCCTTCTATCTACATCAATATCTGCTTAATTATTTTCGGACTTTTTTTTTTTAATCATCAAATAATATTCTTTCTAATTTTTGATATCCTCTATGTTATGAATCACTTTAAACCGTAGTTATCTACTTTTGAAAATTCTAGTGCAGACAAAGTATTCGATCATTTGTCTATGATCTGTCTTGCAATTAACTTGAGTATTCAATTTGATGATGTTCCAATTGCATTTGTGCATATGGTGTTAATTAAGTTGCAGCTCTTGTTTTTGATGTTGTACTACTGTCATTTATCTCTAATCCAACTTTTTATATGTTAAGACCACTTTTGCTTTTACTAGTTTTATTTCAACATGTTATTTCAAGGTTACGATAATATAGTTGCCGCTTGGTTTAAATATAATATTGGTGAATACATTATGTTAGAATGTGGTTTCACGAAATATAAACTTCTGGTAATGTTGGGGATCCATGGTGTTAAATGGTCTGATCATGTCATTTTATGGTTGAACCAAACATGAGAATCATATATGTAAATTATTTCTCTGCTCGATTCCGTGTGAGTACCAAACACAAGAATGCTGACACATTCTTTAGTACTATTCTCTTTCCCAATGATTCCATTCTCATGTGTAATTCCATTCTTAGTGATTCACACGTACCAAACACCCCCTAGTGCCTTGCTAGTTGCTTAAGCAACCACATAGATACAAATGGTATCTGTTGCCAGTTGGTATAGTTGAAAAGAACTACTAATAGGGAAAAAAACGGCTGTTTACGAGTAATATGCTTAAACATCTATAGAATGTGTTCTTTGATATAGTATTTTTATACAAGTTTAAGTAATTGTTCAGTACTCACGATTCTTGAAATCAGCATACTTGTTCTCGATCGATTTATGAATAAACAACTTTGCTAACTGTAAAGTAATGTCGCATCTCTTTTTGATCAATGAATGTTCTATTTTCACCACTTTTTATTTATGCTGTATGCATTTCTATCAGAGGTATTAGTGTACTAATCGCTAATATAAACTTCTTGTATAACTTTATATGTCAGAATTACTTAATAAAAATTATCAATACAAGGAAAAGTACCATCGGGATACTTCAATGCATTATTTGATCTAAGTGGAGCATGGTTGAATGATGTCGCTGATGCCACATATCTTGCTTTTGAAGGCTACTTTATATCTCTGTATTATTTGCACCTACCAGCATCTCCACTAGTACTTTACGAAAGTGTCCAACTTTCATTTAAGCTAAAATTGATAACATTGGACCCTTTTTCAGGTGCTCGATGTCTTTAGCCGTATGTTGCAGCCACACAAGTAGAGGTGGGAATTTTAACCCATGTACGTGTGATTGAGTCGATTTGGGTTTGTTTTAACTATATAAATAGGTAAACCAACAGCTTGTAAGGTAACGGGCCAAACAGGTCATAAGGTGTAAGGCGCCAAAAGTATATTTCTAATGCATAAAACCTTCTAAAAATTTTCTGTGCTTCCTAAGTTTATACTATTATTAAAACGATTTGACATTTGTAGTCATATTTGACACACTATTGGAACAAAAGAGGTTAATGTCAATTTCATAAAAATATTGACAGTTTTGACCCATAACCTGAACCACCCATCAAGTATGGAAACCTGATGTATGACCTACATTGGAACAGGGCCTCACAATTATTGAGTGCAAAAGAGGCGGGATGTATTTTCGGATAGTCACTCAAACTGGCTCCTGACAGTTGGTACTAATCCTGAAGCAATGCTCTGCAAATTGTAACAACTACTTCTCTTCTAAATGGTGTTCGCGGGAATGGATATCTTAGTCACGCGATCAACTTATATTTATGCTGTAAGTCTTTCAAGTAATTTATATGTCAATTTGATTACTCTTTTTTAGTCTTTTTACATGGCTGACAAAATCATGTTTAAATATTTTTTTCTCAAATTGTGGCAGACAAGCCTGCTCTAGAAGACTTGCAATGTTTCTTGGAGTTTCAATTTCCTAGACTATGGGCGCCCATATTTTCAAAATCCAACATAACATCTCTTCACATAACACATACATTCTCAAAATACAACATAACATGCAGACCATCTCAATGGCGAGGCTCTGATGAATACGATTCTAAGGCCCAATGCCTTGAACCAGTCAGATGGAAACGACATTCCAATATATGCTCATCTGTAGTCAAAACATGATCCAAACTGGCTAAACAAAAAACCTGCAGGTGGCGTGTTTATAGTAACCGGGGCACAACTTATCAGCAACGGGAGATGGCCCAAGTCCATATTGTACCTTCGGTTACTTTTCACCCACATACCCAACTGCACCATCCGTAAGACAGAATGGGCCCGTGCACCAGTAGTGGCCCGTAAGTCAAGTCTTTTTACTAACAGAAGCTCAACTTTGACATTCACACAACCGTCAGTTGCTACTGGGCAGAAGCAGCAGCCTGCAACACTTAACTCAGGTGTATTTCCTGAAGCCCACCAGCCACAAAGCTGCGTACTTTTGTGGACACAGATGAGGTTGCGCGGGGCCCACATCACCCGCCTGTTCATTGGTTGGTGACTACGGGTGGGTTGGTTCTAGTTAGTGGTAAGATTGGCTTGCATGCAAAATTCGCGCTATTGGATTTGGCACAGAAATTGTAACGCTAACTTTTTTTTGTATATAAGAGAATCTGCGAGGTTTGTGTTAGATTATGGACATTATTTTAGTAGTCGTATGTTAGGATCGAACTCGAGATCACAGGATTGTACACAATACGTATGAAGAGAAAAATAAATAATTATTTATAAATGTTATAAGTAATTATTAATAAACACAAAACTAGTAATAGTAATTAGTATTTAATGATAAATGACTAATGACCTATTAAACGAAGATTAGGAAAGTAATACTAATGAATATTTGGAAACAAGGGAAGGTTCCGGAATCCCTTTGGGATTACCTAAACCAATCGGCCAAGGAAGGTTCTCCACCTCCTTTGTGCCTTGAGCTCCAAGTTTCAATTAGTATATATACAAACCCAAGATGTATTGTTTTCTCATAACTTGTACACACACATCTTGGTGTTTTCTCTCCTCTTCTTTGTCCCAAAGTCGATCCATCAAACAATCCCATAAGGGATTTGATTTTATTGATCAAACTAAGTTTTGTGTTTAATTTACTTGCATAAATTTTTTTTTGAATTAGTACGTGTGTACAAGAACGTGATTCAAACACATTATTGTTTGATTCTTGGATTGAATTACAAAAGAGGTAAGGGGTAATTCTTATAATCCACATAAACCCTAATTAGGGTTCTTGATTTGAAGATTGCAATTGATTCTTGTTCGGGCTAGAATCATAAAGGTATGTTTACTATTTAATATTGATTAATTAATTACATTTTATATGATCTTGTTATAATTGCTTCCGCTATGCTCACTTGATGTGTTGGTTTATTTTATATGATTGTCATGATATTATAATTCCAACAGTGGCATCTAGAGCCGTTATAATGTGTAATTAATTATCGAAATGCATAAAAATTGGATCTTGATTCGTTTAGTTACATGTTTTTAGGGTTTTTTAGATTCCTAACCCTAATTTTTTTTATGGGTCGATTTAGACCTTAAAGGGTTTTAGGGTTTTGGTTTTTGATTTTTTAATATGATTAGAAACCCTAGGATGTCATGTAATTTGTTATGCGGCGCCAAAAACTTGATGCGTGGGAATCGCAACAGGCTTTACCTCTCAAGGGATCTTGAGAAGCTTACAACCCCCACCAGGCAGTGTACCTGATCGTTGTAGTATAATATAGTGACAAGTACCGGGGGATTGATCGTTCAGCTTAGGAATAGTGTCGCTAGGTTTAGAAAGCCTAAATACTAGTTCTAAAGGTGAGGGATGATTATTTTTTTGTGTTTTTATATTTTTTAGAAAGCAAATTAAAATCTCTGGTTTGAAGGATTTGGGCGGAATTAGTTGCTATTCAACTAACCCAATACTAAGATGCAATCAAAATAAAATACTAGAAATGAAAATAAACTACTTTATACTAAAGTTGTGAGCAGTAATTGGAGAAAATGTGTTTACTTAGATTTCACTACTCCCTAGACATCTTTTACACGTTAATTACTTGTTATAATTGCATGGATGACGGATCGTATTCCTTAATACCATTCATGGGGTGGCACACTTAACTCCCCAATTCTATGAGCTCTTATCTCCTCCTACACCATGCCCAGCACAACTATAGGGATTGTAAACAGTGGCCCATGAATTAAATACAACCAATAAAGACCTAGTGCGCGTCGGTTCATGTTTCTTAAGACGTTCAAGCATGTTACCAATTGGAGATCTGCCAGTTTTCTTAAGCCTAACATATAAATCATTCATCCAAGACAAGAATAAACAAGTAATCAACACATAATCAACATCTAGGTTTCATTAGATCTAAGCAAACACAAGATAGATCTAGCCTAGCATGATGGAATTAAGACAAGAACAAGATATAGACAACCAACACATAGACATATTGATTGAATTAGAAGAACACTTATCTTGATTAAACATGCAAGGTATCAAGGGGTTGGAACCCTTGAAAAACCTGTAAAGTTACACCAAAATCGTACTTAGGGTTTCTCCCAAAACTTCTCTCCTTAAATGTGAAAAATTAGAAAACTATATATAGGAAAAGGGGTCTGACGGCGTCAAGACAAAGCTTGTGACGCCGTCACCTCGCCGCCAAAACTAATCTCGGACTGCCTAGATCTACATTTGACGCCGTCAAGCATTAATCTTTTCCAGGCCGTCATGACTTTTACTCTTGACGCCCTACCTTCATGACGCCGTCAAATCTCTTCTGGATCGTCATGGAATTTTGCTCTTGACGCCATCAGGGAACTACTCTTGACGCCGTCACCTACTGTTCCCAGCATGAAAAATTAAGACTTTGGCGTTTTCTTCACTTTTATGCTCCAAAAACGTCCGAATTGCTTCCTTTTCCAGATTTCACTCCCAAAGTACCTAAAATCACAAAAGGAACGATTTAGGGCAATATTTGATCAAATAAATTCGAATTCCGGCTTAAATGACCCCCTAAAAATGGATCATTTTTCGCCTCATCATATACCCTTACACTTGAGATTTGCTTGTCCTCAAGCAAATGCGCTTTTATTCTACTCAAAATACAAGTTAGGAGTCATTTAACACTAATATAAAAGTAATTACAACAAATAATCGTTCCACTAAAGACCAATAGACAAGCACGGAGGTCATATACAAGCACCTCACAAATAGTGTTTAGATACTCACATCTCTCGGGTGTAATAAAGTATAAATTACAATATGGAAACGGAAGATATCTCTCACTACCTGTCATAGCAAAATAGATTACCATAGGCTTGGGAAAGGATCAAACCTCCACCACATGGCGTAAGCACCTAGGATAAACTATCAAAGAGGTCTTTTAAAAGGGTTGTAACGTTAGGTGTAGTGATATGAAATACACGGTTTTGTTGGATAAAGAAAGTTTTACTGGTGGCGAGTTAACAATCTTGGTTAATTACATGTACAATATGGCGTTGCTAAGCCAAGACTAGACTCGACTTAAGCTAATAAATGAAAAATAACAAAAACATTAAATGAACATAGAATAAAAAGGGATGGTAATCCGTATGTTTTTCCTTTTTTTTTTTTTTTTTTTTTTTTTTTTCTTTTCTTTTCTTGTTTTTTCGATTTTTTTTTTTTTTTTTTTTTTTTTTTTTTTTTTTTTTTTTTTTTTGCATACACTCTTACCCTACCATCCAAAATAATACATCATAGGGGATGAGAATTCCCCTTACACTTGAATCTTTACATACTTTACAATTAACTAAACTAATGACTCGAATTAAGAAAATCAAAACACTTGGAGCACTTTTAAGATTAACGTACGTATGGGGGTAATAAATGATGTTCTTCCCCATTACTCCATAAAATAAGTACTTACCCATGAGTCCCAATCGTCCCAAAACAATATGTACAAGGATATGACTCGACTTAGCAACCATGTAATCAATTAGAAAGTTAACTTAGGGTTTAACAAATAACAATAATGCACTAAAAATGAGCGCATACACGGAAGGCTAAGGCGATTTGGTTGTACATTTAAGTGGGGTGTAACAAATTCTTCCTTAAATGCTTAAAGTTAGAAACGAAAAGATAGGCTCGGAGGGGTGTACTAGGGGTTTCGTGTACTAAAAATGAGTACAACGCTAAGGGTGTGGGAAAAAATAGTTGACTTAACTAGCCAAGTAATATGACTTAAATGGTCAAGTAATTATGATACGGGTTTAACACAAGGGTAATCCTAATGCCTCTTATCATGTAGTAAATCCTACTACACGAATGTAGTCTCACTAGCGGTCTCGGGATGCATCACTAACGCAAGTTCTAGAATCTAAATGCTACCGGTACACTCATAAGCACTAATAGTAAATGCTTTTCCTATCAAATCTAAAGGCGAACCTCACATATTTGGGTGGAAAATTTTTCTGAATATATGGTTATGTGCTAGTCATACAATCTCCTATCCATGAGACGCTTGCTATGGCTAAAGTTTCACTCCTAAATGTTGTAAAAAATTTTAAATTTGGCGCTAAAATTACACTAACAAGTATTTCTCATAGTTTTATTACACATCTACCATTAAACAAAACAAACTCAAGCGAAAGTGCATATGTAAGGTATCATCTTTTTACCCTCCCCTTACACTTAAGATGAACATTGTCCCCAATGTTCAAGTAAAGAATGTAAAAGTGAAAAAAGTAAAAAGAATGAAATCAAATACTCCCCTGATTCGCTCGGTATGGATAATAGGTGGCCAGGTTAAATCTTCCTCCAAGAAAATGAACAATCAAAGCTTCCCTTCCAGAATATAAATCATCTTCTTGTCATACATAACCTATAAAACCTGACAAAATAGACAAGACAACCTCGCGTAAAATCGGCGGCATCCTATATAAGTTACTAAATCCTAGAAAACAAGATAAGATATAATGCTTGTGGAATGAAGTTTGCAGATCTCCTGGAGATTATAAAACTTAATAATTCACAAAAACCATAAGACTCCGTTAGAAAAACAAAACTGGTAAAATTTCCAGATTTTTACACCTGACGCCGTCAAGAGTAAACTCCTGACGCCGTCAGAATTGACCTGCAGAAATTCTTATGTTAAGTTTCCGGAAAATTTCTGGAAAAACTTGGTCCTACTTCCTGGAAAATCCTGCAAAACTTCATTATGACTCAATACAAGCATTTGACTCTAACAAATACGAATATACATGTTCATTTAATATTGTGGAGAATCATGATCGGTTTGTTTCTTAAAAACATATTTTGGGTTTCCCCTTACACTTATCTTTTGCAAAAATACTTTTAGGTGGAGTTAAGACTAGGCCAAAACAACAAAGTAAAGTATTTCCACTATTTAGTTTAGAAACATGATCAACCAACAATAAAAACTAAGCATGCATACGGAAGCAAATAACAAACAAACAAATAAAATCACACAAAACATGGGTTGCCTCCCAAGAAGCGCTTTTCTTTATTTACGAGTCTTGTAGCTAGACTCAAGGTCATGGGTTACTACGTGATACGGGTGAGTTCCTCATTGAGGACATCTTTGGGATCAAACTTAGGCTTCAACTTCCTATCGGTTTCCTTAGTATGGTATGACCTTTCAAACTTTTCTCCATCCGGATCATACAAACTCATCCTCATATGCCATGATCCGTCACCTTCTTTAGGTGGCTTGTCCCACCTCCATTTACGCTTGTCTCCCTCTCTTTTCCATTTATTTATCTCTATGTTAATAGGCATTACGCTTAAGAACTCTATCATCTTCCTAAAGACTAAGGGGTCCTCAAAGGGGTCTAGCTTTTCATCTCTAGCTATGAGTTGTTCTACCGAATGCGTCTTTTCAACAAAATCTTTTTCTAGATAGAATGGGCATTGAGGTCCTATAAAGTTCCTTTCTATCCAAGGTCCATATCTAGACGGTCTCCTATTCATCTCTACCCAATGCGGTGTCGGTTCATCATCACAATCATAACTATGCTTCTTTACATCGTACACCGACCAAGTATCGCCTTCACCTACCGCTATCTTGGATTCCTTGCAATCTATCATGGCACTAGCGGTTGCTAAAAATCCTCTTCCTACCAATAATGGGCATGTAGTGTCACTAACCATGTCTAGGACATGAAAATCCGCTAATATAGTTAACTTTCCTACGTGAACAACTACATCCTTAATCATTCCAACCGGGTGGGCAATACTCTCATCCACTAGGCCTATCAATACCTCCGTTTCCTCTAACTTTCCTAGCTTAAGAGCGGTGAATAAGGATAAGGGAATCAAGTTGAGGCTTGACCCTAAATCGGCTAGTGTGTCGAAAGCTTTGGATCTTCCTATCTTACAAGGCAAAACAAATATACCCGGATCATCAAGCTTTTTAGGCAACTTGTTTTGAACGAAGGCGGTCCCATTTTTACCTAGCTTAAACTTCTCATATTTTTCTAGGAGGGCACTATAGTAAGGAGCACGCGCTAAGACATCAATGACGGGGCGTTCAAGGTGAAGTTCTTTGAATTCATCGTCAAGGTCTTGCGTAAGAGGTGTTTCAACTATGCTTTTGACCGGCTCTATAGTGGGTGTTTTATTTGATTGGTCCTTTTGGAGAACTTGGTTTTGTTTGAAACACGTGCTCGTTGATTTAACCGAGTAGTATTGTGGACACGAAGTGGGTGACGAAACTGAGGATATGGAATTAACGGTTAGTTTCGGATTCTTGACCGTGTCGCTTGGGAGTGCTCCCATTTCTCGGTCATTGAGAACTTTCAACAATGCATCAATTCTAGTGGTCATCTCGCTTTGCTTTTGTTTGAAATCGGCTTCAAACTTAGATATGCGAGCTTCTTGAGATGCCATGAACTTTGACATCAATCCTTCAAGATTGTTGGTACTACCATATTTGTTAGAAGGATTGTTGTTGAAAGTACGGTTGGATGGTGGACCGTTTGGTTGGTAACGATTAGGCGGATTGGAAGAATTGGGTTGATTTTGTTTCCACCTAAGGTTTGGGTGATTTTTCCATGAGGGGTTGTATGAATCACCGTAAGTGTTTGGCTCGGGCTTGAAAGTGTACCACTTATCTCCCGCTTCGTCGGTACGCGAGGATACGTAGTCCGTAAAAGCTGTTCCGGGGAGTTCCACACAATCACAAGTGTCGTGGGGACCACTACATAATTCGCATGAAGAAGTGATTTTGTTCACTTGACTTGAAGGCTTAGGAGCTTCGTAAGATTTCATGAGAAACTTGACTTGGTCCTCAAGTTCCATGATCCTACGGTCGGGAGTGCTAGAATTGTTTGAAGGCAAAGATATTGCCTTGACCGTTTTGTTCAAATCACGGGGATCATTCCAACTTTCGTTGTCATAGAGAGCAAGATCTTCTATGAGTTCCCATGATTGTTCCGCACTAAGATCACGTAGCTTACCACCGGCCGATTGGTCAATGGCTCGCCTTGTGGAGATGTTGATATGGTCATAAAAAATTTGGACTTGGAGCCAAAGATCTATGCCATGATGAGGGACTTTTTGGAGTAAGTCCTTGAAACGAATCCATGCTTCATAAAGAGATTCATTTTGACGTTGTTGGAACATCAAGATGTCATTCCTAAGCTTAGTAGTTCTCCCCGGTGGGAAAAATTGAGCAAGGAAACGAGTGGTGAGATCATCCCATGTGGTGATGGATCCCGCGGGTAAACGCTCAAGCCATTGACTAGCTTGATCCCGTAGAGAGAATTGGAATAGGCGTAAACGGGTAGTCTCTCTAGTTTCAACACCTAGGTCTATGGAATCTACGATTTTGAGAAAGTCCTTAAGATGTTGGTTTGGATCTTCGGAACGAAGTCCATGAAATGCACATCTGCTTTGCACCAACCGGATGGTGTCGGATCGCAAGGGGGTCACATTGGCTCCAGTGAGCTCAATGGTGTTTTGGTAGCCTTGATGGCTAGGTCGGGAATACTCTCCTAAGGTTCGGGGCCTAAGGGGTTCTAATGGTGGGTTTTGTTGTGGTGGGATGACGGGTTCAAAGATGTTACCACCTTCCATGATGTTGGGTGGTGAAGAGTTACGAACAAAGACACAAAGAAATGAGATAGACTAAAGAAAACCTAAAAATAAAAATAAAATCTTACTAGAAAGGAATCTAGCAAGTAGACCTAATAAAAAGAAATTCTAACCTAGACAATAACTATTCCCCGGGCTGCGGCGCCAAAAACTTGATGCATGGGAATCGCAACAGGCTTTACCTCTCAAGGGATCTTGAGAAGCTTACAACCCCCACCAGGCAGTGTACCTGATCGTTGTAGTATAGTATAGTGACAAGTACCGGGGATTGATCGTTCAGCTTAGGAATAGTGTCGCTAGGTTTAGAAAGCCTAAATACTAGTTCTAAAGGTGAGGGATGATTATTTTTTTGTGTTTTTATATTTTTTAGAAAGCAAATTAAAATCTCTGGTTTGAAGGATTTGGGCGGAATTAGTTGCTATTCAACTAACCCAATACTAAGATGCAATCAAAAGAAAATACTAGAAATGAAAATAAACTAATTTATACTAAAGTTGTGAGCAGTAATTGGAGAAAATGTGTTTACTTAGATTTCACTACTCCCTAGACATCTTTTACACGTTAATTACTTGTTATAATTGCATGGATGACGGATCGTATTCCTTAATACCATTCATGGGGTGGCACACTTAACTCCCCAATTCTATGAGCTCTTATCTCCTCCTACACCATGCCCAGCACAACTATAGGGATTGTAAACAGTGGCTCATGCATTAAATACAACCAATAAAGACCTAGTGCGCGTCGGTTCATGTTTCTTAAGACGTTCAAGCATGTTACCAATTGGAGATCTGCCAGTTTTCTTAAGCCTAACATATAAATCATTCATCCAAGACAAGAATAAACAAGTAATCAACACATAATCAACATCTAGGTTTCATTAGATCTAAGCAAACACAAGATAGATCTAGCCTAGCATGATGGAATTAAGACAAGAACAAGATATAGACAACCAACACATAGACATATTGATTGAATTAGAAGAACAATTATCTTGATTAAACATGCAAGGTATCAAGGGGTTGAAACCCTTGAAAAACCTGTAAAGTTACACCAAAATCGTACTTAGGGTTTCTCCCAAAACTTCTCTCCTTAAATGTGAAAAATTAGAAAACTATATATAGGAAAAGGGGCCTGACGGCGTCAAGACAAAGCTTGTGACGCCGTCACCTCGCCGCCAAAACTAATCTCGGACTGCCTAGATCTACATTTGACGCCGTCAAGCATTAATCTTTTCCAGGCCGTCATGACTTTTACTCTTGACGCCCTACCTTCATGACGCCGTCAAATCTCTTCTGGATCGTCATGGAATTTTGCTCTTGACGCCGTCAGGGAACTACTCTTGACGCCGTCACCTACTGTTCCCAGCATGGAAAATTAAGACTTTGGCGTTTTCTTCACTTTTATGCTCCAAAAACGTCCGAATTGCTTCCTTTTCCAGATTTCACTCCCAAAGTACCTAAAATCACAAAAGGAACGATTTAGGGCAATATTTGATCAAATAAATTCGAATTCCGGCTTAAATGACCCCCTAAAAACGGATCATTTTTCGCCTCATCATTTTTGTGTAAATTAGACTTACCGAACAACCATTACATGTACACTGTCATCTTAAGGGTGAATTAACCACAATTCCACAATGATTATCCGAAACACTAAGCTTTCGGGCTTATGCAAAAGTACGATATAGTGGACGATAATTGTTGGTAATTCTTTAATTGGTGAACCCGATACCTCAATCAAAACTTTGTTATTTTACTCTTAGCAAATTGGTAATAAAAATGTTTTGAAAAACCAATGTTATGAAGTTGTATGCATGCTTCTTCATACATTATTTTGATTACACGTAAAAATTTAATACCCTAATAAAATTAAGTCGAATGCCATCTAATTAAGAACACTTGAAGTTGTAATTTACGTCATGTGAGAACTTGGCGAGATTGCAATGGAGAGGTAAATTTCATAAATTCATTGCTAGCAGATCAACTGATGTGATGGATTTATGAGTTTGCAGTTTTTAAGTTAGACGACTTAAATTGAGTAGGAAGTGAGATCTTGGACTCAAGGCATTAAGATGGGGATGAAACATGCTTACATTACAAAAGTTTTGTGAATATAAATCCCATAATGATCTAGGAATTGCAATATGATATTGGCAATTATTGTTCGACAATTACCTTGTTGAATACTATCATTACTAGCAGATCAACTGATGTAATGGTACTATGTCAATTAGGATCCTAGCTTTAAGAAAATACTATGGTTTATATGAATATTTACCAATGGGTATTTTATTTTCTTAAAGATCTAATTATCGAAAATACTGAAATTGAATTTTGTAATTTGTTTTAATGTATTAATGCAACGTTCAAACCGTAAACGCACTTTGGGCTTTGGTAAATTGATCTAGTTCTGTTTTCAAACAAATGTTTGATCAAGAAATATTTACTTAAAAGACAAAAGAAGTTTCCTTTCTATGAAGGAAGAGTGAGATACAATCCTATTCCTTTTCATGAATGAGAAAGGATAATAGGAATATTAGATATATCTAAATTCTAATATAACTCATAGCAAATTTTTTAATAGTTAAGAAAATTGCGAATATTTTTCATAGGGATTTTATCATCCTCATTCGGTGATCAAATTCTTAGTAACAAATATGATATTTGGTTAACAGAAAATTATGTATGACATTTTATGAGTTATTATAATTAGAGGCTAGACTAATTACTGCAAAATGTTTAAAGACAAACTAGTTGTTTCGACTATTTAAAAGGTACTACATACATTGTAGGATGGTAGACCTGTTAAAGAAGAAATTGCATGCCCAATTTTCAAGTTAATAGCATTTGGTGGATAGTCCATCATTTACGTAGTAGAATACACTTTTAGAACATAAGTAATTGTTACGTATGGACATTCAAAGGTGTAGGAAAGTTAAAAGCACACTATTTTCTTTCACTGGATAGGAAACATTTACAATGTTGTCAAATTCAGTGGGAGTATTGTGTACTTATCACTGAATAAGGAATTATTGTAATGATCTTTAATTCAGTGGGAGTTACAAGCTTTGACATCTTGGTAGCTAAAGATAATTACTTTCCAAGTGTAGACACTCATACTTTTAAGGATAGTCTTGTACGTTACCTTACTAGACATTGTTGTTTTACATATATTTGTTATGCTAAAATCTATGACACAATCATATTGAACACATAAACAAATGCATGGCATGTTGTTTATCAACTATATGAGGTTGTTCCATGCACAAGTGGGAGAAATGTTATCTTTAATGTGTGCAAGAAACAACTCATAAAGATATGATTTAATGGATTCTCTTGACTACAAGGTAAGAGAATAATGTTCTAATATTAATTCTAGAAACACTTGGTGTTACAATTTATGTTATGTGAGAGCTTAGCTAGATTGCAACAACAAGGTGAATTTCATATTTCATTACTAGCAGATCAACTGATGTAATTGAACTATGAGAATTTGCAGTTTCTAAATTAGAATAATGTTCTAATATGAATTATACTAAGCTAATTCAAGAAACACTTGGTGTTACAATTTATGTTATGTGAGAGCTTAACTAAATTGCAACAACAAGGTGAATTTCATATTTTCATTACTAGCAGATCAACTGATGTAATTGAACTATGAGAATTTGCAGTTTCTAAATTAGATACCTATTAGAACATGTGTCAATATAATATCAAGACTACTTTAATTTGTATATTTATGAATTCATGGAATGACATAAATTAATAAAGTAATCTAATGCTGCTTCAATCTGAATATTTATGTGTTCTTGGAATGACATAAATAAATGAATAAATAATGTTGTTTACATTATTGTGAAGTAACATATTAACTTGAAATTACTATTGAAACCAAAAGATGGTGTTCATAATTACTTTAGTTAAACGTGTTTATGTTTCATTGTAAAGATATAAACATAAAGTCTTTTAATTGTTACAAGACTTATAATAAAGTAAGACGTTATCTTGTTGTGTTTTTTAATTAAGACATATACATGAAGTTATTAAATTGTTAAATGACTTATAACGTATAATGGGATTATAACAGTTTATGTTTTCTTGTAAAAACATGGACATGAAGTGACTTTGTAAAAAGTACTTGTGTTATAAAGCATGTAATTGGCTTGAATATTATTATACCATTAAAATGACTTAGTTGGTAAATAGACAAGACAAAAGGAATATGGTTATCTTAAATATTGTTAGATTGTCTTACAATATTAATACTAATGAAATATCAAATGTTTATGGTATGTTCAATTAGGAAAATTAAACTCTTATTAAATTGTTTGATTAAAGATGACTATGATTTCTTTTCTTCCAAAAGTTATCAAGGTTAGAATGTTGAGTATGACTTGGACATATTTAATAAAACTCCAACATAGAAAATTAATAAGACATTATCATATGATGGAATGTGATGAATCACATTAAGTCTTAAATTGAAGTTCTAAATTTGTTTAACTGCTTATGAAGAGGTTATTAACAAAGTTAAGTCAGGAACTATCAATAAGTATTTGTAATATCCCGAAAGAGAACATTGTATTGGTTCTTTATTTGCTAAGTATTTAAAGATAGTCTTTAAATTGCTAAAAGAAAGTGGGAGTGTTGATCTTTAAAAGATAAAATTACAAGATACATAATCTTCTAAAATACACTAGTAAATATCATGATGAAGTTTGACATTTAAATGTTAAATCTCAAGATGATGATGAAGTTTGATATTTAAATGTTAAATCTCAAGATGATGGAATTATCATTCATAGAATAGCAATATATCTCAGATATTTGATTAATATGCTGAGGGCTATGATTTACAGGATTATTGTAAACCTGATAATCATTATGATACATTACCAAATATGAAATTGGGTAAAGTATACATGATATGAATGATTAAGATGTTGTCCATAAAGATAATCAATTTTAGAAACTTGGTTTATCTTAATAGTAAGACTAGAAAATGAAGATGAGTTTCTTCAAAGATTAGGTAACCCTTGTGGTCTAAATCTTTGTATAGAAATCATATGGACAATATTGAGCACGTATTTAATGCATGTCTTATGACAAGATTATTAATCACACTTAAGCAATTAACTGTGATTGAATATTCTTTTCTAAACACATTAAATATATAAAGATTATGATTGTCATATTTATGAAATTGACAATAGAATATCAAAACTCTTTCTTGAGTGATTACTTGAGCGAGGACGATAAGTAATCAAAAGGAGTTTATGAATTCAAATAAATCTTTGGAAGTGTACAAAGTGCAATAATCTATGGATGGATAAATGCATGCATCTAGAAGATTACTCTTATGTTTAATTATTAAATTCATGTTTTGATTTATAATTGAAATAAGATAATTTCTAAGTATTCCTAAAAGCTAGTGGGAGTATTATGTTTAATTTCTTAAATCATATATGTTGTAGAACATATGAAAAGTAATATTCCATATAAGTAAATGTTAAGTCTTAGAATGGAATGAAATTTTACTTGTAAGATTTAGGAAATAAGACATATAACCTTGGAATGAATGTTTATTGTTGAAACATGTGTGGTAAATGAATCTAATATAACATGATATATTATTTAGAAAGTCAAAATATGAATGACATGAATAAAATCTAAGTATGACTCAAAGATCTTTCATGAACATCATGTTTTGTTTTATCATGCTTGATTACAAGATGATTTGGCAATATTAATATCTAATTAAAAAGTTATTAGATAACTTGTGTAATATTCTAAATGAATATGTTTGATTATAGAATCACATCCTAAATCTGGAACAGCTTCAGAATTCTATAGATGAACAATTTCGAATTGTTGTGAAAATTGTCATAATCAACAAACTTGAAAGTTTGAAGGGCATCAAACATTACACAATAGATATTAATGTTTACGGAAGTTTTAATAACATATTGTTGTTGCATACAATGATGTTATTGAAATTGAGATAACACTCAATACTAGTTATGGTAAGGATTTCATTCTTTGCTATATGTACTAGTTGTGCTTACTAAAAGCATAAGTTGCATTATACATTAAGAGAATAAAAATACTTTAAACTTTAAAATATTTGGAAGTTTAATTATCATAAATTGGTGGTTAAGGATGTCACACATTTTTATGAAATATGGCATTATCAAAATAGTTGACTATGCACAGATAAGAATTTCAATAGTTGAATTCTTGAAATAAGTATTCTTAAAATTCCGATAGATCAAAGTTGGATGATTTATGTCTTGTCAACAAGTATGAATGTCATTGCTTGAGACATAATTCATCAACAAGAGTTATCATGCATTGATCTATTTAGTATTTGGATAAGGGATGTTAAACAATTATTATGATAAATTGAAATACATGGTATGTTTAATTTATAATATATTGTATCCTATATTTGTATGTTTAATCCATGAATGAATGTTATTCTAAATTGTCCGTTGTCAGTTAATAATATGGGAATATTATTAAATCAAGACAAATCTGAAGGTTGGTATAATATACTTAAAGTATATTGATGCGTAGACATGCCATTTCAGATGATATTCAATGATACCGAATATAGGACTTATCCCAACTACATGATGTTACTTTATGGATTTTGTTATTAAGTAAATCATGAGAAGTTATCCTCAGACTTGAGATGCAAGATAAGTGTCATGAATGTAGTACATTTTTGTGGAACAACTTAACGCTATACGTAACTGGTAGTCATAAGGGTTGTTTTCGAAAGTGTTACAAAGTTTGTGGGTTTTGCTTGTAGTCAAGATAGAATTTGTTCCTTCAAATTTAGTTTTGGAGTTTAATACTGCTGGGCCCCTCGTAGGGTTGTCAAGATGTTTGCATGGCCATGCCCAAGATCTTCCCTGAATATGTTCAGATGATTTGGTAATCTTGATCAATCACTAACAACGAGAAACAGAATGGTTAATTAAGGAATGACTTTAATCCATATCCTTATTAACATAGTATTAGAAACAAAAGGATAATAATAATGAGTAATCATTAAAAGGTTTTTCCAGGAGCCTTACTCGAGATCGTACTAGAGGCATCGGCGTGTTGCAAGACGCTAACCGATGTGATTACACTATTAAAATATGTCCAAGTGGGAGCTGTTAGATTATGGACATTATTTTAGTAGTCGTATGTTAGGATCGAACTCGAGATCACGGGATTGCACACAATACGTATGAAGAGAAAAAGAAATAATTATTTATAAATGTTATAAGTAATTATTAATAAACACAAAACTAGTAATAGTAATTAGTATTTAATGATAAATGACTAATGACCTATTAAACGAAGATTAGGAAAGTAATACTAATGAATATTTGGAAACAAGGGAAGGTTCCGGAATCCCTTTGGGATTACCTAAACCAATCGGCCAAGGAAGGTTCTCCACCTCCTTTGTGCCTTGAGCTCCAAGTTTCAATTAGTATATATACAAACCCAAGATGTATTGTTTTCTCATAACTTGTACACACACATCTTGGTGTTTTCTCTCCTCTTCTTTGTCCCAAAGTCGATCCATCAAACAATCCCATAAGGGATTTGATTTTATTGATCAAACTAAGTTTTGTGTTTAATTTACTTGCATAAACTTTTTCTTGAATTAGTACGTGTGTACAAGAACGTGATTCAAACACATTATTGTTTGATTCTTGGATTGAATTACAAAAGAGGTAAGGGGTAATTCTTATAATCCACATAAACCCTAATTAGGGTTCTTGATTTGAAGATTGCAATTGATTCTTGTTCGGGCTAGAATCATAAAGGTATGTTTACTATTTAATATTGATTAATTAATTACATGTTATATGATCTTGTTATAATTGCTTCCGCTATGCTCACTTGATGTGTTTGGTTTATTTTATATGATTGTCATGATATTATAATTCCAACAGTTTGTCCTTTAGTTATTTTGTTATTTAGCTGAGTGAAAATATAGGCATTTTAAATTTTGTGCGCACAAACAAATATATCATTGGTGGTTTTTATTAACGGTTAAAAATTTTGTATCACCGTTATATATGTTGAAGGCTTAAGGTTATTAGCTTTGTATCTTGTTTTAGCAAGATACAAACTATGCAAACTGTCCATCACGTAGACATTGATTGTTGTCGACATCATCTTTATTATTTATCCGGTTAAAAGGATGAACTTCGAAAAAAAAGAAGGCAAATATTCATTGCTTAAATCTAATATGGTTAAAATGTGAAAGGGGTAAAATTTTGTATGTTGAACTGTGTATTAAAAGTAGGGATGGCACCCATGACAATGGGCATGTGTACCACTAAGAGCCAAATGTGCCATGACAAGCTTCACCTACTCATTTGGGGCCACGGGTGCCACATCACCCCAACACCTCTTCACAACTAACTCCCTCCTCACTTAGAGGAGAGGGAGTGGGTGCGGGGAGGAAGCGGGGAAGGTGAACCCCCGCACGGGAACACCGCCGCCTCGCGGGGAACCCCGCACGGGGAGGTGAAATTCGGGGTATCTTCACGCATGCGGGGAGAGGAAAGGAAAAGGAACGTTGGAAAAAAGAGACGTTGATGGGGAAAAAAGAGACGTTGTTTATATACCAGCAGAACCCAAAGGGAAATAGCACACACAAAAGGAAGAACAAAGAACAAGAGGAAGAACAAAGAAAAGAAAAAAAAAAACACAGCCATAAAAACAGAGCATATGCTATCTTATTTGATGGGGAAGACGAGTCCTTAATATTTATTATTATATGGGCCCAAGAATTTGAGATAAATCTTATATTTTACCTATTTTGATGTAAAGTTTTAGTTTAGGCCCTTTAAATTTAAATATTTTAACACTTGAGAAAATTAAATCCCAGTTTTAAAAATGTTGTTCAAAAAAAAAAAAAAAAGTGAGTGAAGGGTGAGTGACGGTGCCGCCCCCAAAAATGAAGTGAGTGAAGAGTGAGTGAAGGAAAAAGTAGGAGATGATGTGGCGGAATAGGATTGGTTGTGAGTGAGTGAAGGGAAAGGGGTGAGTGGAGCACTCCCCCCACCCTTACAACTAACCTCAACTTACTCATTTGGGGCCCACCACTTACAACTTTATTTTTTTATTCATTTCATTAAATAAACTAAATTAATTTCACAAATAATTAAAAATAACACAACATACTAATTTTATTTTATCAAATAAAAAAGTTACAATACGAAAAAAAATACAATACGAAAAAAAATACGATACAACACAATAAAACATACGAAACGTAAAATAAAGAAACAGTTAAACATAAAACACAAAGCAACATAATACGGAAATAGCAAAGATAAAACACAATTAGGCATCGTCTCTGTCCCATTCGTGGGTGTTCTTCAAAATCAACCACACGTGAAGATACCGGAACCCTCTCCCACCATAGCGTTCTCTAAACATGTTCAATGCAATTGAGATATGCTCACGGTCTTGGCTCGTTTGCTGCAAATACTTGTAAATATCATGATATTTACGACATTCACAGCTGAGTCGTGCCCATTTACCTGTGATCATATTCTTGTTATGATGATCACCATCGGTCCACTCATTGAACCTTGCTACTACCCGATCCCAGAAAAAGCGTTCATTCAAACCCTCGCTGTTTCGGCTAATTTCAAGCCACATATCAGCTAGCAATGTTTCTTCTTCAATTGACCAACGCGTACTCATTATAAGATGATTTAGATATTGTAGTGTGTGAAGGATTGAATGGTAGTGTGTGGAGATATGAATTGTATGGTATGTTATTTATACTGAGTGGGATAAAGTATTAAAATTCAAATTCAAAATTTGAATTTAAACTGAGCAGGATAAAGTATTAAAATTCAAATTTAAACTGAGCGGTATAAAGTATTAAAATTCAATTTCAAAATTTGATTTATGTCAAAGCGGGATAAACGTGTGAAATTAAAATTCAAAATTTGAATTCAAACTGAGCGGGATAAACGTGTGGAAATCAAATTCAAATTTTGAATTCAACTTGTGCGGGATAAACATGTGGAAAAGTTATCCTATAAATACCCATTCTCTTATGCTGAAATACACCCACAATTCACACATAATTCACACACAAATCATCAAGAATTCTCTTTTCTTTTTCAAACGTAACAATGTCACACAACGCATCACCTGATAACGAATCGGTTTACAACACACCACCTGAAGACAATTCCCCACAAAACACTCCACCAGAAGATCTATTTCCGGTGTTCCAATATGACAACCCACCACCTGCCACTCCACCAGAAAACAATCCACCCCCAAACAATCAACCACCAAACTTTCAACCACAAACCCAACCCAATACCGTTGGGTTGACTGATGAAGAACAGTACGAGCTGGATATGTAAGTCTTCTTAGAGTTTGAACCTGAGCAAGAACGTCAGTCAAGGGAGCGTGAGGCGTACTTAAAAGGTAAAGAGGATCGGAGAAACAAACGAGCAGAATGGCGATGGAGAATGGGACTTCCACGTGTGCCATCGAGTGAGGACGATTCGAGTGCCTCCAGTTCGACTGACGAGGGATATGACACAGACTGAATCATTATCTGGATTCGTAGTTTTATGTTTATTTATCGTATCGTATTTTAGTGGTTTGAATTTCCGTTTCTTAGTTATCGTATCGTAGTTTATTGTTGTAATCGTTGTTTGAAGTAATATAAATAGTATGTTTAATATACTTGCATTGACAAAACAATTACACATTATATTTATATATTTACAAGTTCATTACACATTACATTTACATTTCTACAAATCCCATTTCTACAAAACATTAACAAAAACAATAAAGGGAAAAAGAAAAAAGAAAGAAAAGAAAAAAAAAGGATGAATTGCAGAATCAAAAACCTCGTTGTGCAGACGAGGAGGTGATGAACGGCGAGGCATGGCAAGGCACCATCGGTGTCATGGCGAGCTACAACGAAGGCCACGTTGGAGTGGTGAGCTCTCACAATGGCGGTACCCAGCCCTCTAAGTCGTCACCCGCACCCATGATTTTTTTCTTGTCCGTTACCCGCCCGCCAGCCACATGCGGGTACAACTTTTTTCCCATGCCCATGCCAGTGGATAACCTGGTAGGTTTGTGAAACATAACATTTGCACACATGTTTTTGAATGTTTTCAAAATCAGACTTGATTAGCAGATGCATAAGTTACGACATATTACTAAATATGTATACATTACCCGTCACCCACTCGGCACTCACTACCTGTTGATGCGTTTCTTATACAAGTATGCAACATCCAACACGTACAACTATCAACCTACTTGCAGATAGACTAAGTATGCAACATCCAACACATACAACTATCAACCTACTTGAAGATATACTAAGTATGCAACATCCAACACATACAACTATCAACCTACTTGAAGATAGACAAAAAGTTTGAAGATAGAGAAAAAGTTTGAAAACGTCTATTAGTACTTGAAGATAGACAAAAAGTTTGAAAATGTTTATTAGTTGACGGTCTTTTAACTGAAAATGTTGTTTCTTTTTCCTTGAACAGCATTTTGAGTTCAACACCAACAACATAATATAAATCTCAATTCTCATAAGGCAAATGCACCACAGTATATTAGTAAGCAAACTTTCTTCTCCTTGATCGATGTGGGACTGGGTAAAAAAAACTTTCACCAAAGAGTAACTATACAAGAAGTTGTTCTAGTTGGCAAGATATTTACAAGTCATACGCATAACAACCGTTTCACTCATGAAGTGGAAATTCAGAAATATAACTCACCATCTACATTCAATCCCAATCTGGTTTTCTTCCTATATATGAACTAATAATAAAAGTATTGGGCCTAAAATGGATGCGAATTAGTTATGTTATGGTAAAAAAAAACATACGCATTCTTTTAAGGTAAATCGTTAAGCCACTACAAAAAAAGGTATAAATAACAAATTAGCGTGCTTATAAAAATAGAATTACCAAAATATGACATTGTCCTTGAACATAATTACCAAGGTTAGCAACAAACTTACTTACACTAAGGGTGTGTTTGGTAGGGAGAGTTCAAGACAGAGAAAAGGAAATAGACTCATTTCTCATGTTTGGTAGGGTTGAGAAAAAAAATAGGTGGAGAAATCATAAATCTTGAGAAATTAGATTGTGTGTATTTGCTCTATTCTCATTTCCATCCCGTTTGGAGTGGAAATAAACTCTTCAAAATTTCTCCGCCCTTTTGTATATAAAAAAGTATTAAAAAAATTAAAGAAAGGACACATATAACAACAAAACACGTGCTCATCACATTCCACACAATCCTTTCCAAACCCTAACCCCCAAATATCAATCTTCTCATCTAGGCTCTGCCTCTATCCATTATTGCTTTTATGAAGAATCAACAAATCAATATAATACGGTTATACGCTATTAATAAATAAGTGGGTTGTGTTGGATTATCACAAAAATAATGCCTTCTTCTATCTTGAATCTTGATTATTTATTTGCTGTCTTTTTCTTGAACTTCTATCATGAAATTGAAAACTTGTTTTGGGTATATTTTGTGACTCGTGAATCTGTTTCCAACATGAATGTCTCATTTGCATATGTTTTTCTAAGTTGCTACAGTACATAAGTTGTTTCTTTTTATTCAATTTTTTTTAAAATTTTTTTAATGTAATGATGTCAAAAAAAATGTATCAAATAAAATAATTTATTGCTTATTTCTCGGGTCAAGTCTTTGTAGTTACCAAACAATAGAATTCATCAAAATTCTCTACTCATTTCTATTCTCTGAATTTCTACTCTCTGCTTCATTTCTATTATCTGAAATTCTCTCTACCAAACGTGCCCTAAATGATAAAAAGTTGAGATATATATGAGTTAGTGGGTGAAATAGTGGCAGCAGTTTCTTTGCAATAAGATGATGGCAATATTGTATCCCATCAACATAATACTAATCCAAACATGTATCAGTGGTACACGCTGTAGTATATAAAGAAGCAATATATCTTCTTTTTTGTCGATGTGGGATTGAAAAGCTTAAAAACAAATTCTCAAAAAATTAACCAACCGTTAAGGAGGTCTACTCCGATTTCTCTATAGCGAGGACTAAACATGAAATTCAGCTAAACCACATGGACGATGTAATTTACTCATTGTATAAATTGTTGTGTAAAAACAAGCATAAAAAGCAAAAAGTTAACGTCACTCGTTGGCTTTAAAAGTGAACTGTCTTTTACAGTATCCCCTTGGCTTTAAAAGTGAGCTGGTTTTCGTAGGATCTTCTCATCAGTTTGTTATCCACCAGGTGATGTGAAATATGACTTATTTGGGACAAGTTAATATAAGGCCATAGTAGTCACATTCATGGTTTTTTCTTACAAGTCATACTAAGTTTAATACTAGCTATATTAGTTTAAGTCTAAATTATTACATACCCGTCACCCACTCACCACCCGTTGTAGGTTCATTTTTCACCCACGACCCAACCGCGAGTAAAAATTGACGGGTTACCCATCCATCACGGGCGGGTAACCATGGGTTATGGGTTTTTTCTTGCCCGTTGCCATCCCTAATAAGTACTTTGACCTTTTCTTATGCATGTTTGTCAGCCCTATAGAACTGCATCGAGCCAGATTTGAAATACCTTTAACACAAATTAGCATGTTCCTGAAAGATATGATTACACAGATAGGACACCGTTGAACATTATTACAAATTTTTTTTTACCATAAACTTGCACACAATAAAAATGAGTAACAACATACAAATATCAACCTACTTGAAGATAGGCTTTCCAATATACGAGATCGAGATTGACAAAAAGTTGGAAATTGAGGTCTGAATCCCACAGTACTTTTACTTGAACGGCCTATGAGTTACATAACCAAAAACATATACAAGTCTCAATTTACATAAAGC
This sequence comes from Artemisia argyi, assembly GCA_030686995.1. Taxonomy (NCBI): domain Eukaryota; kingdom Viridiplantae; phylum Streptophyta; class Magnoliopsida; order Asterales; family Asteraceae; genus Artemisia; species Artemisia argyi. The sequence continues at coordinate 226,632,513 of CM060700.1, read as the reverse complement.
ATATGCACCACAGTATATTAGGAAGCAAACTTTATTCTCCTTAATCGATGTGGGACCGGATAAAAAAAGCTTTCACCCTTTTAATTAGAAGTGTAAGAAGTTGTTCTAGTTGGTAAGATAATTAACAAGTCTTACGCGTCACATCCGATTCACTCATGAAGTGGAAATTCTGAAATATACAAACACCATTTACCATTCAATCCCATCATAAGAGTGTTTGAAAACACGTTTCAGTCACGGCACGCTGTAGCTTCCGTCATATGTCTCCATTGTCAGTGGCGGTGGGTAAGGCAACATGCTCTTTGGGAACCATTAGATATTTCCTTATTTATGTACATTCGCTTTGCTTGCCTTGTTCCTCGTTTTGTTAGTAAACTTGGTTTCGAGTAGTCTATGGAATATATACTTGTGGTTTGTGTTTATAGATGTTTTCTTGAACCTCCTTCTGAAGCCATTTGTTGTATAAATGTAGGTCTAAAACCATGCTCATTTGTAAAGTCATTTTGTTAGATGTTGAGCTAAAACCCGCTGAAATCCTCTTTGTTTGATTTTTATAATGCATATGGTTTGCTTCCTAGCTACGAACTAAAAAAAATATTGGGTCTAAAAAAGATGCGAGTTATGTTACGGTAAAAAAAATATACACATTCTTCTAATGTAAATCATTAAGCCCACTTATAGCCGGTATAAAAGATGACTTCTAATAATGCGAATAACCAAACATATCCACTACAAAAAAAGGTATAAATAACACATCATCATTCTTATGAAAAGTACATTTACCAAGATAGGACATTTTGTTGGTAAACATAACTAACAATGTTAACAGAAAAAAAACAAACTTACACTAAGAAAACCAAATCTTACGTTTTCAAAATAATAAAAAATAGAGATATTGTATAAGTTAGTGGGTACCACAGTTGTTAGAAGATTCTTTGGATTAACCTAATACCACTGTAGTATCCCATCAACATAATACTAATCTAGACATGCACCAATGATACACATCGTAGTATATAAAGAAGCAAAATATTGTTGTTTTTGTCGATGTGGGATTGAAAAGCTTAAAACAAGTTTTCATAAAAGTAACCACACATAAATGTATAACTTGTTTTTTACACATTGTTTTATTCTTTTCAAACTAGGATAAAATTAAGGATTTTACTATTTATAGCTTTAAAGGCTACATTTTATATTTTAAAAATACAATGAGGATTACATTTTCTTAGTTGTGAGAAGTTAAATTTAAGATTGAGAGTTTTTTCTATAAGTACAACCAATTTATGCATGTCATATTTTATTAAACATAGCCCTAAATATTGTTACGTCAGCATTTTCTTAAAATTAATACTAGACTCAAACTTCGTTATTTAGTGGTGATGCAAATTCGAGTCGGATAATCGTGAATGGGGTAGTCCACACGTTCACCAATTTCATATACTAAGGACATCTCCAATGCATTGTACCATTATGGGTTTAATACATTGCCACATCAACAACTCTTTTTTCTCATATCAATTTTCCACAATGCATTCAACCTTATATAATTGAATAATGTTTTATAAAATAAATAAAAGTACTACATGAACAAAAAACTTCAGTGCAAAAGTTGAGCCAAAACAAATAAGAGCTTTAATACATGGACCTAATAAATAGACCTAAAAAGAGACCTAATGCATAAATGAATTGTACAAATTGTACAATTCATTTATGCATTAGGTCTCTTTTTAGGTCCATGTATTAGGTCCACTTATCATTTCTGTTTTTTTATATCAAAATAATTGTCTTATTTTAACTTTTTGAATTATTTTAATTTTTTTTTGTTTATATAATATTTCATACAAAATATATAAATGGATTAGATTTTAAATTTATTTTATAAGTATAATTTTCATCAAGTATCATATAACACAAACAAAAATACTTAATAACAAAATTGGAAAAAAAAAATTCAAAAAAATCAAAATAGTACAATTGTTTTGGAATGGAAGGAGTAATAAAATAGAGTGAAATGCATAAATCATCTTTGTGGTTTGTCAAGATTGTAAATTATCCCAAGTGGCCTCCCTGTGGAGAAAATTTGGGAATTTTTGTTTTTATAAAATTTCGGTATTTTTTGTTTTTTTCTATTAAATTAGAGAAATTGGCCAAATTTGATATTCTAAGGTTAGGGTTTTCAAAAAAATTTGGGAATTTTTGTGTTTCGCTTAAATTGAAGGTAGTTGATAGATCTTTTTGTTTTTATTATTAAATTTGAAGAATTGGTTAAATGATTTGAGATTTTGGGATTTTTGGGTTTTGTTTAAATTGAAGGATAACACCCATTTATTTTATAAATGGCTTGTTATCATAGAAAAAAAGTAGAAGCTAGTGGTTGATACGTGGTTGTGTTTATGAGGGTGGTGACTTGGTGGCAGTTGGGTGATGGTGGAATGGTGGATTGGTTTTATGATTGTTAGTAAAAAGAACAAGTGTATTTGACTACCGGTGTTAAACGGCTTGTTATCATGGAAGCTATTTTGTGTGCATAATAAAACAAAATTTTGTTTTTGTACAATAACTAAATTGAACTTTTAGTAAAGGATGTTGACTTTTTAGTTTAACAACCCAAATAACTTGATACTTACCGAGCCATTAGCCAATACATCTTCAATTTCCTTCGCAATCCATAACCGGCTATGCCTTTCAGGTTTATTGGGGTTCACACGACGAACAATATTCTTGCCCATTTCTTCAATATGGTCATGCATCCCCAACTTCTCATCTTCAGATATATTTATAAGGGATCTCTGCTCAAGAACTCTTAAGCCAACTTCAGCATAAAAACCACAGCTTTCAAGAGCTCTAATCGCGTCTGTTTTGTACCAACCCTTGAGTAAGCAAGCAACATCTAAGAATATGTCCTTGTAATCATCCTCTAGACTGTTATAGCTTAATTCCAAAATCATCATAGTTTCATTCAACGGAATTGTTTTTAGTCTTTCCAAAGCATTATTCCATTTAGGCTCCTTCTGATCACAAAGAAACGAACCCAAAACTTTGATCGTTAAAGGAAGACCAGCAGCATATTGTACAACTTTTCTTGATAGATGTTCATATCCTTCATCCGGAATCTCTCTTCCAAATGCATGCCTACTGAAGAGGGACATTGATTCCTTGGCCGATAACAGATTGACTTCATGAATGAAGTTATGATTAAAGTTCACCCGCTGGGCTAATAGCACTTGCTCATCTCGTGTGGTAACGATAATTCTGCTTCCCGGCTTAAACCAAATAGATGCACCAGCTAACGCCTCTAGCTGCTTTGTATCATTCACATCATCTAAAACAACAAGAACCTTTTTACGACGCATCATCTGCACCATCATGTTTTTACCCGCGGAAACACTACAAACGGTGATGTCTTGACTGCTGAAAACATCTTTGAGAATCTGTTTCTGCAGATCCTTTAAACCGGACAAAGAGGGTTTTGAAGCTTCCCTTACATTTTCAACAAAGCTTCTACCTTCGAATTGGTTTGATATTTGATTAAAAATAGCTGTGGCCAAAGTTGTTTTTCCACCTCCTCCCATCCCCTTAATTCCAACCATGCGAACATCTTCAGTACCCATTTCTAAAGATGAAAGAACCTCGTTTATTCGCATCTCCATTCCTACTAACTTTTCATCAAAACTCGAACCGGATAAACATATCTTACTGAAAATATCATCAACCACTATTTGTATCAGTTTAGATTCATCCCTATAAACATTAAAGGAGATTTCATTAGCTTGCTTAATTCCCACATAAATTATTGATTTCAAATATCAGAGCTATAACATAATAGTAATAATCGCATTTCATGTTTGAGTTAAAACTCGACTATATAACATGAGATCAATGCAACAAGACTCAAATAACTTAACATACGAGAGATATAGATCAGCAATTACCCATTAGCAGTCTTCTTCAACTCCCAGCCAGCCATATCGGCTGCTTCTTTTAAAGCCTGTCTCCATTTCCCAGCAGCCGCTTTATTTTCATGTTTTTCAAAAGCTTCTCCAACCACCCCACTTTGCTTGCGGATTTCTGTGGGCTCCACATCATAAAAGACTGGGTAAGCAGTCTGCTCACTCGCCTTCTGGCACTCCATAATCTTGACAAGCTCATCTAAGCACCAAGATGAACCAGCATAGTCCTTAGAGAACACAATGATGAAGAATCTTGAGTCTTCAATTGATTCCATGAGCTGGGTGTCGATGGTTTCCCCTTTTTCAATTTTTTCATCATCTTTGTAAGTTTGAATCCCATTTTGCTCAAGAGCTTTATACAGATGGCCAACAAAGGTGTTACGAGTGTCTTCACCTCGAAAGCTTAAAAAAACATCATACTTGAAGCTCTTTTGAACGGATGAAGCTGAAGTAGATGCCATTGAACTTATGATCTGGGAAATTTTATTTGCAAAGAAGCAACTGGATGAGATGAACAAGAATAAACTTTGTAGAGCAATTATTAAGTCAACTGTGTTTGTTTGTGTGGATATATATATAAAAACCCAATAAACTAAGTGTCTGCATATGAGGGCAATTTGGTCATTTTGAACCTATTCATCTTCAACCTCTGATTCTTATCACACCCAATAAACTGAAACCCAAACCAATCAAACACATACCCACTTCAGTACACAAAAACCCATATCAAAACCACAATATGTAGCAGTACGTGTGCCATTCGCCTGAGATCTTGTTGTTGTATCTTTTGTTGTTTATGAGGTTATGTTTTCTAAAGGGTGTTTGGATGTTTAAATGATATTAGTGATTATACTCATATTTGGAGAAATGCGTTATTTTTTTATTTTTATTTTATTTATTTTTTATTTTTTTTAAGTAATTTTTATACTTTTTCTCGTAATATGTCCAAACTATAATTTTATGTAAACAAATTACGTGTCTAATATCATGGGCTCAGAATATTTTGAAAAAAAAAAATATGTTGATGAAAGAAGCAAAACTGCACCCCTGATAATAAGCTGACCATATTCATTATGAGTGCATCCCATTTGGATAAGGTCCAAGAATACTACTATTGACTGACTATACAGTTTACACAAACACTTTGGCTATGTTTGGCACACAAGATTGTTGGAAGATTGTGCTTATTTTTTTAAAAAATAAGCTACTTAAAAAATAATCTTTGTTTGGCAGACATAGCTTATAAGAGATTCTAAAAAAAATAATCTTTCATAATCTCTTAAAACCAAAGGTTACTTCATGTAGCTTATAAAAATAATCTCTTTTTATAATCTCCAGCATCAGCACCATCTCCAACACCAGCACCAGTTCCAGCAACAGTTACTTTCGCCAAACATACCCTTTAACTTAAAAAGGAGCAAAATTGACCCTTTGATGGACCTCCTCAATCCGTTTGAACCTGTCTTATTTAATTCTGACCCGTTTAGATCGATTTGAACCCTCTGATTGTGCAAATAAATGTTATCAGTTGATGTGTCGACTGATGTACTTGCCTCATCAAGAATCAGAATCTGACTTTTTTTAGTAGTATCGGTCAAAGGCAAACTAGTTTTCGTTGATCCATACTCCAGTTCTCTCCAATTTTTTGTAACTACAGAAATTGTTATAAAAAGTGGAACGTTTGTGGCCATATGATATCTAATGACGGAATACTGAGCCCCGTACTGTTTTTCAAGACATCAATGAAATTTTAATTTGTGGTGTTATTTTTGAAAAAAAATAATAAAAAAAATAATATAAAAATAAATAAAATCTTAGTATTCAGACAAAAAGAAATTGTATTATAAAACTTTGCTTAGATGATCTCTTTATAAGCGAAAAATAGACTCAATTTATGTTAAACTCAATCTTTTCATTAAAGTCGCAATTTTTGTCTAAATTTTTTTCTTACACGGAGGGTATAATTTATAAACCGATCACTTTTAATCCTGATTATGCTAATAATGATATAAGTTAGTTAAGATTAATTAGCTACTATGATTTCGTTTCGTATAAACAGCCACAACTAACCGGAACATCACTACTCTCGTTAAGTCAATTCGTACAACTTGCGTGTTTGGGTTTACTTAATTCACTCATATAATGGTGAAGGGACATAGTGTATTTTTATCATTTAAGAATTGCTATAAAAGTAAATATAAACACACAACAGGAAACAATAGATCGTATAGAAGCAAGCAAACATAACGTAATTAGTGATCGATATATGTGTAAAATAACATTTATAAAAGAATACCTGTGAGATTGATTTCTTTATGATCCTCTCCTTTCCAAAAACAAGTGTTTTGAAACTTTGATTGACAGATATGAAAGTTGTAAAGAAAAATGAGTCTAAGAAAGTAACATATATAAAGATATATAAAATATATATATATATATATATATATTTTTCAAATTTGATGGTTGTACCAAGTAGGCAAGGACCTGCATGCATGTTTGTTTGTTTTGGTTGACGCCAAAAGTCCTTATCTAAGCTTTCGTTGTAGGCAAGTGATTTACACAATCCAAATATCTATTCAGACACTTTATTGTATGCACTAGTTATTTGTATTTTAAGTAGCTTTAATTGATTATACAGTAAGTGTCTCAACAAATTTTTGGAATGTGTCAATCACTTTTCTTTATTGTATTATTGAATTAATTTAATTTTTTAGTCCTTGTGGTTTGGTCAACAATTTGGTTGCCATCCAAATTGTGAACATCCTTATTTTAAACTCAAAGCCGCATATTTAGTTTTTGACGAATGTTAAATGACTAAAATGCTCATTGTTTTCTTCCACTTTTAACTTTCAAATATTTTTATCAATTTATTTATTTATTATATACTCAAGAACATGAACAAGGACTCACGTAAAAAAAATTGTAATTTACTTTTAAAAGAAAACCACTCCCACTTTTATACACAAATCAATAACAAAACCACAAACACATCAAAAAAACTATTCCAGATTTAGCAAAGATTAACAAAAATACAAATATCAAAAAACCCTCGTTATATCAAACGAGAAAACCAAAACAATAAATCTAAAAAACCTAAACTCATTTCATATTCACCCACCTATTTTCTTTACCCAAAAAATGCAGTCACATAAAAATCTATCTCATGTCTTTTCCTTTATGATTTTAAACCCAACACAAAACCACAAGATATTCTTTGTTTCTTTTATGTGTTATTCGAAATACAAAAACACCCTTTTTGGTTGTTTTGATTTCGAATCACACACCCTCTCTCAGTTATTTATGATTATCAGCTTCAAGATCTTTTGGTAAGGTCTAGGGTCAGTTGTTTTCTTTGTTCATTGTGTTGATTCGGTTATTTATGAATAATTATTTAAATATGTGATGATGCATGCTACAGCCATTTATCACCACTGCACTTGTTTATGAAGTATTATATTTATATTTTTCATACATATGTAAGTACTTGTTACAACTTTCCATGTAACTTCAGGTTCTTGACTTTTTATGGGTGTTAGGTGTGTGTACGTATCCATTATCCAAATGGATGTTTATTTAAACTTAAACCATATAATAATTAAGAGAATAGTAGTGTAGTTGTAGAAATAGTCAAATAAGTTAGACATTTCATATTTGATTAGCATGATTAATTAACTAATACTACATGGAAATTTCTTATTACAACTTTCCCTGAAACATTGTTCTTGACTTTTTATGGGTGTTAGGCATGTGTACATATCCTTTTTGGTTGTTTTGATTTTGAATCACACTCTCTCTCTTTCTCTCTCTAGGTTATTTATGATTATCGGCTTCAAGATCTTTGATAATGTCTAGGGTCAGTGGTTTTCTTTGTTTATTGTGTTGATTCGGTTATTTATGAACAATTATTTGTCCTTCAATTTTCCCAACAAAAATAGAAACTTGTTTTAGGGCTTTAAAGTTTTATAACATGTATATTTAAAGGGGATAGTTTGACTACAATTTTTATAGCTAATTAGCTATAATTCTTCACAAAAAAAAATACAAAAGCAATGAATCAAAGACCCACAGAAAAGAATCAGAGACCCAAAAAAAGAATAAAAGACCTTTATTTATAGCACAAAATTTTAGCAAATTGGCTACAAAAAGTTGTAGATAATATATTCCCATATTTAAATATGTGATGATGCATGCTAGAACCATTTACCACTGCACTTGTTTATAAAGTATTACTCCCTCAGTCTTATATTTATTGTTCATATTTTCTTTTATGGATGTCTTAAATTAATTGTCTACTTTTCATTTTTAGTAAGAAAATGAGAATTTAATTGGGGAATATTCTATTTGAATGGTTGAGAATTAAAGTTGTCCACTTTTATTAAACTTTGTAATTCTTGTCTTCTGATAATAATTTTGAGACGGAGGGAGGATATTTATATTTTTCATACATATGTAAGTACTTGTTACAACTTTCCATGTAACTTCAGGTTCTTGACTTTTTATGGGTGTTAGGTGTGTGTACGTATCCATTATCCAAATGGATGTATATTTAAACTTAAACCATATACTACTAATTAATAATTAAGAAAATAGTAGTGTAATTGTAGAAATAGTCAAATAAGCTTTTAGACATTTCATATTTGATTAGCATGATTAATTAATTAATACTACATGAAAATTTCTTATTACAACTTTCCATGTAACTTTGTTCTTGACTTTTTATGGGTGTAAGGTGTGTGTACATATCCATTATCCAAAATTCCAAATGGATGTATATTTAAATTTAAACTTAAACGACCATTATAATAATTAAGAGAATAGTAGTGTAGTCGCAGAAATAGTCAAATAGGCTATTAGACATTTCATATTTGATTAGCATGAATAATTAATTAATATTACATGGAATTTTCTTTTCTTTATTTTATATACTCCTTCCGTCTCAAAATTATTGTCCATATTTCTTTTTAAGAAGTCTCAAAATAATTGTCTACTTTCCTTATTAAGTAAAAACTAGACAATCTAGTGAAGTAATATTATATTTTAGTGGTTGAAAATTAAAATGCCCGAACTTTTATTAAGCTTTGCGATTTCTCTCTCATGACAACAATTTTGAGACAGATGAAGTATAACTTTGACTTTACTATTTTACTCTCTCCGTCTCAAAATAATTGTCCCCCGACAAAAAAATACAGTTTAAGAAAATTGCATTTATTATAGTTTCCTCTTTCTTACTTTTTAACAGAATGACAGTTTTACCCTTAACTAATTAATTAAGTTATTTTTTAAAGTTTGTAATAATAATTTCAAGCAAGGGTAATATGGTAAACTCGATCAAACTTTCTTATCTATATTTACTAGTGAACAATTAAATTGGAAAATTAAAAAAAAAACGTGAAATATTAATTTGCGACGAAGGAATTATATCCTTATTGATAAAGCAATATCTTGACAGTTCCTAGCGAGTCTGTCCATCAAAAAACTTTTGATTTAACATCAAATATAACTTCAATATTGACAAAATAATATCTGAAAAACTAATAAGAAAACGGAAAAAAAAAAAAAAACCTTTTAATTTTATGTTTTCAACAAAAACATTAATTGATGGAGTATGAAACTCTTTTTATGGTGTAAACTGCAGAGTAATTAAAATTGAATAACATTTTGTCTTTTATAAGGTGGTAATTTGTGCTAAAAAAATAAAAAATAAAATATGATTAATTTGAGCAAATTTGTAAAAGATTTAGACATATTTAACCTCTTCTTTGTTTTTTGAAATGGGCATATGTATATTTTCTCTCGATTTTAGAAAATTACAATTGTTTTTAAAAAAAACTTATAGATATAATATATTTAATTTTTTAAATATAAATGAGATGTTACGTTTGAGGAATTTTTTCGTCGTTTTGAGTCTTTTCTAAAGCGATTCGTATTACATTTAGCCTGTGACCATTTGGCTCGCCCATTTTGCGGGTGTTTGGGTAAGTTTAATTATTTACTGAGCTAATGGGCTTATTGCATCCTAAAAAGCACAATGGCCTGTTGCACTCAATTCGGATCCGGCTCCACAAATATATAAAAGTATAAAATAACCACTGTTACATTGACAGTGACGCAATATATCAATCAACTGATAAGTATTTGCATTTGGTTCGTAAGTGAGTTTGGATTAAAATTAGGATTTAGATTCGGATTTGGATTTGAAAGGAGAAAATATAATATATTTTTATTTTATAAATTAATATTGAATTTAGTTATAAATTATTCTTTATTAAAATATTAAGAAAAAATAAAAGTGATGAGATGTTTTAAAAGAACATGTGGCTAAGAAGTGTCTAAGAATTAAAAATATTGAATCCTACCGACAGATTTCAAAAAAGATACTCTCTCCATCTCAAAGTAAGGGTGCGTTTGGTATCCAACTTTGGGAATGACACTATAATTATGAAAGTGATTAAATGTGTTTGTTTAAGATGAGGGGCCCACAAATATGGTAATAAATGATAGAAATGCTCCATACTCCATATACCTAAAAAAGGTAAGGTATGGATCTTTCATACCAAGGGGTCCACCACTACTATCAAAATCATTCACATTGTGATTGATGACGGCATACCAAACGCACCCTAATAGTTCATATTTCTATTTCGGGATGTCTCAAAATAATATTCTACTTTCATTTAAGTAAAAACTAGAGAACTTAGTGAGAAAATATTTTATTTGAGTGGTTGAAAATTAAAATAGTCCTACTTTTATTAAACTTTGTGATTTTTGTCTACTGACAATTATAATTATTTTGAGAGGAAGGGAGTACCATACTAGCTCGGTTTCATTTTTGTGGGCCCTTATGATCTTATTTGCTTTTCAAATTACAACCAAACAACAAGTTATGGTTATCACCCCATTACTTAACCCACAAACCAAAAGGCACCTTAGTAATTAAGCAAGATTAAAGTGTTATTTTATCTCATGAACAATTATTTTGACCTTCAATTTGCCCAACAAAAGTAGAAACTTGTTTTCGGGGTTTAAAAAAGTTTTAAGCTTCTGTTTTAGAAATGAAGGTATTAGTGTATGACATAGTAGGTCCTTCATCTATTCCTTTTTATTTATTCCTCACCTTTTTATACAGTTTATCAACTTGTTTAAACTTTCAAACGAGTAGATAGCTTTAACAGTTTAATGGACCAAACATGTACTTTTATATACAAAGCTAAATACATGCTTAATGTAACAGGTTTGTATGTGTATGCATAATTGTAAGTGTATACATAATGCATTTCAATATCATTGAAACTATGCTCTTCACGACCCACTGCGAATGTAGTCAATAATCATTTTTTATCTAAAGGTGTTATACATAAACTATATTTCAAAATTTACATGTGTATAAGAATTAGTTCTATAAAATCACCCCGCGATAACGCGCGAGTTTAAAACCTCGTCCTCCTATCGGCATTGAATAATTTGGACCATGTTGCAAAGTCATAGACAAGTTGTTGGAGAGAGATAACATCGTAAAACAACAAAAGAGTGCTAACTAGGGGTGTCATATGGGTCGACCCGACCCGACCCGAACCCGATAAGGCCTTATAGGGTCGGGTTGATTCGGGTCCAATATACCTTATCGGGTTATCGGGTCAACCTGATAAACCCGATAGCCTTATAGGGTCGGGTTGCGGGTCTTAATTATTTCGTTATCGGGTTATCGGGTTGACCCGATAACCCGATAAGCTATAATAACACATTGAAAGTTTTATAATTTTTGAACTAAACCCGATAACCCGAACCCGATAACCCGAACCCGATAAACCCGATAGACCCGAACCCGATAACCCGATTCCTTATCGGATCGGGTTGCGGGTTAATTTTTATTTTCCGAAAACCCGATAGACCCGACCCGATAGAGGCTTATCGGGTCGGGTTGACCCGAATGACACCCCTAGTGATAACAGTAAAAATTGTGGACCTACATGTAAAAACAATAACGTGGTCTATCATTTATTCATCTGTGAAAAAAATAAATAAATTAACCTTATTTTATTATCAAATCGCATGCATTTTCTAGGCCAAGTTGACAAGTTTTGTTTTGTCAACATAATTTCAAGGCCTAAATTTGAATATACTGTTCAATTTTTTTTTTTTTTTTTTTTTTGAATATAACTTTGATTGAGTTATTGTCTAAGAATTGTCAACACAATTCGAAGGCCTAAATTTGTAGCTCACTTTAAATGAATAAATGTCGGGATTTGTCCATAGTATATTCAACGCAGAGGTCACTTGACACGATTTATCAAAGACGTGCTAGTATGCTACTAAGTAATCGAAACAAATTTCGCACATGTAAATTTTATAAATACATAGAGACGACTTCATACGAGACGCTAATCCCAGTTAATCCACCATGCCTGTAAAAATAGATGCTTTTTTTTCCCTTTAAACATAGAATAGTAATCAAGTGTTTAACGGTGATGTGTCATTTTTTAGATGAGCTAAAGTCATAAAAGAGGTTCTAGTTATAATATAAGATGAGTACACGGGAATAACAACTAAATTTTATAGCGGTAGACCGGTTGGAATTAGTGTGTGCGTGAAATAAAATGAATGAAAAGCAAGTCTCACTGTATAAGGGATTGTTTTTACCGACCAACCAACCAATGTTGTGTTTTGTGACAGATTTTGGTTTCTTAATTATTAAGCTAGAGAGGGAAACAGTGTTTTGTGACCCGATAAACCCGATAAGTTGGCCAAAAGAGTTCTTATGATATAGATTTACCTATCTATAAGAAACTTTCTTCTCTTGAAATTGCTCTATAATCACATCTTAGCCGGATAAACAATCTTCCAAACACCCATAATGCAAAAAGTACTAAACTTTACGCTAGTTCTTAGCAATTCCATATTGATATCAAAAATAGTGTGGCAATATCATATTCAACTAACAAACATAAATATGAAAATTGCATAGAACACTTACCATCAAATTGATTCAAAACATCGATTCCTGAGTTTGAGGATACATAACATAAAAATCATCGTGTATTCATTGCATCCCTACAAACACCCATTAACACAATTAAATCGAATTAGATGAAACAACCTGACCATCTCTTATAAGTTTATCCATCAAAACATATTAAGCCCACACAAATTGTAATAACCTGGATAGTGGATACAATAGCAATCAAGTTTAATTGATCCTTATTAATAACCTGGATATCAAAGAAGAACAATGCAATCGAGTACTGAACCAAATCAGATGATAGCGGTGGGTTTTAAGGGAAAGAGTAGGCATCACTGTTACCATCTTCATCAATGCTTAGTCATGAAAGGTTCCTTTGAGTCGATGTAGGTTATGGTACAAAAACGTAAGAATAAGGATGATAGAATGATAGTAATGATTTTGGAGTTCGGCATTTTTTTTATTTACAATTTTGGCCCAAAAGTATCAATTAATAAATTTTAAGGACATGCGTATTTTGGCCTTTTTTCTACATCTGATTTATAAGAAATATTTAGACTTTCTTTTAGTATTAAAATCTTCTAAAAAAATAATAATTAAACAAATATTACCAAATAAGGTATGAATTGATTTTTTTAAAATGAAAAATTCCCACTAGGGGTTTTGTTTTATTAGGAAAAAGATTTCATTGGTTAAGTTTTTATGTAAATTTGTAATCAAGCTAGCATCCCTTATTCCCTTGTGCAAAAATGATAATTTATTTAGCTTTAAATGATAATTCATTTTAGTTAACTCGACTTAATATATACGTTATTTCTAAACCGTAAAGTGTTATGATTTGGTATTTACGTCTCTGAAAAGGTTTTTGAGTGAACTACACAGATTAGTGGGTTCACTGAGTCAAAAATTATATAATTTAAGTGAAATTACCAATTTAACCCTATTTATACAAGCTGAGTTTTGGACATCAAGCAATAGTCCCGGTAAATTTACGATAAGTTAAGTTTTACGACTCTGTTTTAACCCATTTTCACGGCCACATTTAAGTTAAAGTGTTGCCTACAACTTTTATTCATTGTGCAGAGGGTTCTATGCAAAAGAATGACTTTTATATGTTTTAGATTTGTTGTTCAAATTTTGACATCTTTCACAAAAACATTTGTATTTTAATCATCGGGTGTCTTCATGGAATTAGCCACCCGGCAAAAAGATTGCAAGAAATAGATTTATGTCTATATTTTTACCTAAGTCCAATAGTCCGTTGATTTTTCCCGGTAATTCTATTTTTTCCCCTGGTCAGAAACTACTTTTTGTAACACCCCCAAAATTTCATAATGACAGCGGAAGACTAATTTGGGTGTTGCGTAGAGGATCACAGTCATAATCATAGAAAATGACTCAAAAGAGACGTTTTGAAAATCATTATTTATCAATTTCACATACGAAAGAGATTTCATTGTTTGGCCAATCATAATTGACAACAGGTGTTTGAGATGACTGTTAAGATTTGCGTTTACACCAATGACCCATGGTCATATTGCCCAATCCGTTTCTTCAAATGCTTGCTTCAATTACCTGAGATAACATGCTAAAAAGTCAACAAAATTGTTGAGTGAATCTATAGTGTTTATGTTTGAAAATAGTTGAACACATTCCAAGTATTTCAGAAGTAATCAGTTGTTTGGTTCCGTATGCTTATTGCCATAAGTCTCATGAACTCAACGTTAACAAGTATGTGAGCCATCATAAGGACATCAACATAGTATAAGGGGCCCTTGGGTTGGAGTTTGCCATTTCTCCTAGTGTATCAAATAAAGTGCAATTGTCTACCAAATTCCGGCTAGAACAAATGGGCATGTCAAGCACCAATAGATCTATTCACAGTATTCGCGTTCACTCAGCAAGTGACTAAGGTTCATGATGTAAGGGACTTTCATGTTGGCACAATGTCTTATGCAATATTCAGTTAGCATACTAAAGTGAAATAGTCGTGTTCATGTAATGTAGCATGTATCCCCCCACATAGTTTGTAAAACATGTAAAAAGTGGGACTATAGACTCGCCTCAGATGAGTGTGTGGATGTAGGCAAATAAGTATAGGGGTGATCACGGTCCAAAAACCGGACCGGACCGAAGACCGAGTTAGGGAAAAACCATAGACCGAGACCGGACCGAATGTGGTCGGTCCAGCCTCGGTCCGGTCCAATTAGGCAAGATTTTGGCAAGTTTTTCGGTTTTTTGGTCGGTCCGGACCGAACCGACCGGACCGAGGACCGAATTAATGAAAAATCCTAGACCGAGACCGGACCGTTGGTCCTTCGGTCGGTCCGGTCGGTTTTGTCGGTCGGTCCGGTCCAAACGGTCAGAATGTGATACGTGGGAATCGCACCAAGCTTTACCTCTCAAGGGATCTTGAGAAGCTTACAACCCCCACCAGGCAGTGTACCTGATCGTTGTAGTATAGTATAGTAACAAGTACCGGGGGATTGATCGTTCAGCTAGGAATAGTGTCGCTAGGATTAGAAAACCTAAATACTAGTTTTAGAGATGAAGGATGATTATTTTTGTATTTTTATATTTTTTAGAAAGCAAGTAAAAATCTCGGGTTTTAAGGATTTGGGCGGAATTAGTTGCTAGTCAACTAACCCAATACTAAAGATGCAATCAAAATAAAATACTAGAAATGAAAATAAACTAAATTAACTAAGGTTGTAAACAATAAGTGGAGAAGTTGTGTTTACTTAGATTTCACTACTCTCTAGATATCTTTTACACGTTAATTACTTGTTATAGTTGCGTGGATGACGGATTGTATTCCTTAATACCATTCATGGGGTGGCGCACTTAATTCCCTAATCCTATGAGTGCCTACTTCACTCCTATGTCGAGCCGGCTAAGAAGCTCGTAACATGGGATCATTAGAATTTACTCATGCATTAAATACAACCAATAAAACCTAGTGCACGTCAGTTCATGTTTCCTAAGACGTTCAAGCATGTTACCAATTGGAGATCTGCCAGTTTTCTTAAGCCTAACATCGAAATCATTCATCCAATACAACCATAAACAAGTAATCAACACATAATCAACATCTAGGTTTCATTAGATCTAAGCAAACACAAGATAGATCTAGCCTAGCATGATGGAATTAAGACAAGAACAAGATATAGACAACCAACACATAGACATATTGATTGAATTAAAAGAATACTTATCTCAATTACACATGAAAGGTTAGGGCTGAGAACACTTGAAAAACCTGTAAAATTCGTAATAAGTTCGGCCTTAGGGTTTCTCCAAAACTTCTCTCTTTTATGAATTAAAATTAGAAAACTATATATATAGGAAATTAAGGCTGACGGCGTCAAGATCAAATTGGTGACGCCATCATCTCGCCGCCAAAATACTTCTCGGACTGCCTTAATCTTCATCTGACGCCGTCACGTGTTATGGTTTTCCAGGCCGTCACGTCTTTTACTCTTGACGCTCTACTTGTGACGCCTTCACGTTTGTACTGGGTCGTCATGCAAATTACTCTTGACGCCGTCAGGATATTCTTCTTGACGCCGTCACCTACTGTTCTCAGCAAGGAAAATTAAGACTTTGGCGTTTTCTTCACTTTTATGCTCCAAAAACGTCCGAATTGCTTCCTTTTCCAGATTTCACTCCCAAAGTACCTAAAATCACAAAAGGAACGATTTAGGGCAATATTTGATCAAATAAATTCAATTCCGGGCTTAAATGACCCTCTAAAAGTGGTTCATTTTTCGCCTTATTGATGAGTGTCTAAATACTCATCATTTTATACCTATTTGAACCCACAAAAACAACCAAAAACACACAAATGACTCACAAAATATTACAAATTCATCAAAATGTGTTTTTATGCGATTCAGGTACAAAAGATTGAAAAACAAGTGAAAACTGATCAATTTCACAACAATTGTCGTTTTCAGTCCCTGGAATTACACAAAATGGCAAAACTAGTCCCTAAATGTTTTAAATGAATAAAAAGTCAACTTAAGTCCTTGGGAACTCAAAAATGTTCACAAAACATCCCTGGATAAAAGTTTACACAAACTGGCAATTTTTACCCCTCAAGTTACAAAATTGGCAAAATGGTCCCTGGGTATTTAAAACTTGAAATTTTACAAAATATACCCTTGTACTATGCATGATTGACAATTTGGAACAATTTGAATAACTTTTGGGAAATTACAAGTTTAGTCCCTAAAAATCCAAATTTACATTTTAGGTCCTTTAAAGTTTTAAATATAAATAAAAATACAACTTTGGTCCTTGTGTAATTGTTTAATGGCAGGTTTGGTTCTCTAAAGAAGTTTGGAATATTGGCAAGATTGGTCCTTCAAGAAATCAGAAGTTACAATAATAGTCCTTGGGCTTTTATTACTAACAAAACCAATCCGGACCCTTTTATTACAAATCCAAACACAAACAAACACCAGCCCAACCCCTAGGCCCAACACCAACCCGGCCCTTTGATATCAAATGGTCAAAAGGTCAAACCCCGCCCAAATACCCCCATCACTGTTCATCATCCCCAAAACCGCCCCAGTCACCTTACTAGGGTGGTTTTGCCACCTCTCCCCCCCTCCACTTGCTACCCCAGCTCACACCCTACCCTTTTCCACCACCCTATACCTAACCCTGCCACAATAAATGCTTCCACACCACCTTTCACCTCCAAACCATCCCCCTTCCTCTGTTTCTTCCATAAATCCCTCAACTTGGCCTAAATAATATCTCAATTGTCTCCCCAACTCTCTACATACATACAAGATACATTAATTGAATCCAAACCACCTCAAACTGCCAAAGATGACTTTGGCGCCAAAAGCATATTTAAACGGTTTAGATCAAATTGGACTAATTCAAGGGCTCAGATGAGAAGTGGAACTTTTTGAGTGATCACCAAGAGTACTGAGGCTATAAAAGAGAGAAGAAACAGAGGAGAAATGACTTTTGGCCTTAAGCCATAGTCACCTAGTTTACTTATAATGTCATTTACTGCTTATCTTTAATTACCATGTATTTTAATACTTTCAGTTCTGTAATTGGACCTTGACAAAGTTTAAATTACAAAGCTATTTATAGTCTTAGTTTCATAATCTTTATTTTCATGTCATTTAATTTAATTGTCATTTAAATACTTGCAATTTCAATTCTGTTTGATCAAAGATATTTAGAGGACTCTTTTAGACACTACATAGGTCTCAGTAACCTTTTGCAAGCCTCTAGAAACCATTAAATAGCTTTGAGCTTTTAAATTAGAAAATACCTAAAAAAATAGAGAAAATAAATGAAAAATAAAAAATAGTGGTATAATGAAGAAGATGAGGAAGCAGGGGTGAATTTGGAGTGTAATGGATATTAGGAGCTTAATGGGAAGCTATTGGGTGTAACCTTGTCCATTTGTTCTATGTAACAGTCCCATTCTCATTTGTAAGCCATTTTCCTTAATTTTTGCAATTTACTGTTCATGTTCTTATTTACTTTGATTTTCATGTTTTGTTGCTTAATTGTTGTTATTAAGTGATTTTATAGTTTAAAATTATATGTTCATATAATAGTTTGTGTTGTTGCTTCATGATCCATTTTCACAGTTGAAAATGAATCATGAATGATTGTGGTTTATTGTTGTTTAAATTATTGTTTATGTGTTCTAATTTACTTGTTATGTCATAATATGAGTTTGGAATCAGGTTCAGGGTCATTTTCATTGAAAACCTTGAAAATCATGTGACAAATGAGATTTAAGGGACTGTTTGGAATTGCTTTGATTCAGGGTATTAAGGGTGTTTGATGTGTTTATTCCTATACCTGTATGATCATTAGGTTATTGGATGGTTTGAAACCATTTAGGCTTGATGATTATGTCTTTTACAGGATTTTTCATTCTTAAATTTCTCTCAGTGCTCACTTTTTGATTACTGTCTAATCTGTGTTAATGGATGCTAGTAATATTGTTCTTGTTTGATTGTGTGTTACTAGTGGTCCATTAACTCAGATAAGTGATTATTTCCATGCTTTGTTTAGTGTAAAGTCAAAATAGATTTCAATTTTTCTTAAAAACTTGTCTGTTTATAATTACATGTCCAAATCTTTATTATGTGTCTAAAAGTTGTTATTCTTTGTTTATTTCATGTTCTCTATGTTTAATATATCAAAATCAGTGATCAAATTCAGATCAAAGTTGATAAAAGTCAATTTTGATCATAAACTATAAAAGTCAAAATTGCAGCCTAACTGTTTTTTGAATAAAACTTAGAATTTAATTGTGAACTAGATAATTAATCTTAGGTCATGAGCTTGTAGGAACATGTAGTCTTGTTACTGATCTTCATGTTAGTATTTTTATTAATTTTTATTAAAGTAGTTTAAGTGCTTAATTTGTGCTTAATATTTAGGTGATTCTTCACTAACTTCCCCTGTACTCAGGTTTGACAAGTACTTTAATAAGCTTGCAAAAGCTCATTAAAGTGCTTGTACGTCTGAGTATTTTGGATCTTAGTGATGCCCTTGTGGCTAGTTACTTGAATCAAGTACTTATTTGTCCCTAACTGCTTATATGGACTGGTTATTTTGCTTAATTATGTGCCTCAATATTAAACAAACCACTGGATACCCAGTGAAACCAAGCAACTTCATAAGCTCATCAAAAGCTCATTACTGAGTTTGAGCTTGTGAATTTTGGCTTTTTAAGTAGCTGAGCAACCCATCTTTAAAGTTCAAGCTTAAACTTTCACTCTAAAGCCCTTTCACTAGGGCTGCATCAAGCTTGAAGCTTGTCCCATTTGTGAAAAATTGTACTGTTCATCAGTATACCTTTTCACATTCACCCAACTTCATAAGTCCTAAATAAGCTATTCAGTGGGCCCTATCTTATGTGGATTGGCTTTTTGAGAAGTCAATCCACCAAACTCAAGGTTCCAGCTCTTTGTTTCCATGTCCAAGCTTATTTGATAAGCTTGGGGATAGCTTATTGTTTTGTCCACTTTCCTGAGTATGCTGAGTGATATGCATACTCAGTGAAATGGTACTTTTTCCCAAGCTCCTCAAAAGCTCAGCTGTGGACCCCACAGCTTGAGCTTGAGCTTGAGCTTTTTGGAAAGCCAACCAGCATGCCTTGCTATTGCAATTTTCACATTGGCTTTTTGAGCTTATTTCATCAGCTTAAATTGCCCATATTATTGATTGCAGGGGTGTTTGGATTTGTGGTGTGCTGGAATTGCTTATTTGCTTTTATGAGCTTATTGGCTTATTCCAGTGCACCACACTTGTATATTCTAGTCCATAATACTTGTACATAACCTTTTTATCTTTTACTTTATAGTATGGAGCTTATTATAGGCTTAACAGGCCTTCACTCAATCCAAGTTTAGCCCAAAAAGGCTAAACTGACTAAACCATAAGCTTGTACTAATAAGCACTTCTCAGTGCTTATTCTTGTTTATAGTTCACTATTATACATGTACATCATCACCTTTTGCTTTTTCTTACCACTGTATAGCTTTTTCTAAGCTTATACCAAGCTTATTACCCCACTGAGAGCCAAAAGCTCAACTGTGTGGGTAATAAGCCCACGTTTGGCTTATTTGTAGATTCTATAAGTTTTATTTTCTTAATATATGTATATTATATGTTTATATTTACTTTTATAAAAAGAAAAACCAATACAAAGCTTTAACCATAAGTGATAGCTTCTATTTAGAGGTTTGAGCTTATTTGGCTTCTGAGATGGAAATAAGCTCACACAGAGCTTATTTCCAAGTTTTATAAAAGTTGTCTTAGTTAAAGTGTCTTATATTAGCTTAATAAAAGGTTTTGTAAAAAGAAAAATAGAAAAATAAAATAAAAAGCAAAAAGGGGTGAGGCAGGGTCGAACCTGAGACCTCCCCCTTTATGAGAGTGATAGTGGGTACCTGTATACCAAGCGCCCTAGGGTCTTTTTTCAGAAAGACTCGACCAAATCTAGTACTTAACCCACTTTTAACCCTTTGGCTTATTGGGACTGATCAGCTTATTGGAATAAGCTGGTGACCTTAGCTTATTTTTCCTAGCATCTTCATACTATTTTATACTTTCTGTAATTTTTTCGTATTTTTTACTGTTCATATAGTATTTATAATAATTAATATAGTTTACTTAGGTTTTAGTAAATAATAAGTATTTAATTTTTAAAGCAGCTTATTTATAATTTTTACAAACTTTTTATATTTTTTATGTATTCCTGAGATACTTAGGAAGTTTTATAAAAAGTTTTATAATTTTATAAATTAGTTTAGTATGTATAATAATTTAATTAGTATTAATTAGTTTAATTAAGTAATAATAGTTTTAAATTAAGTTTTCTTATTTTTGTACATAAAATATAGTTTTTATATTTTTCTTAGCTTTTTATAAGTATTTTAGAATTATGTAAAAAGTTTTAGATTTTTGTTTGCTTATTTAGTATATATAATAATTAAATAATAATATTAGTAATTAAATAATAGTAAATAATAGGTTTTAATTAATAATAATTAATATAAGTGTATAATAAATATTTTTAATTTTCTAATAATTTTCTTATTCTTTTAGGATTCCAAAAATATAATTTTCACATTTGTGGGAGTTATATTTGACGGTATTCACTTTTTATTTTGTTACGGTTACGTAAGTTTTACGTAATCGTAAGCGTTTTAGGTTTCTAGGTTTTCTTATAAACATAATAATAATACTGTAAATATAGTTAGTTATTTCATTTTCTTTTAATTTGCATTTAAGCCGTTAAGGCATGCAAATTCCCTCTTTGGGAAAGTTTTGTTTTATTCGTTACGTTTACGTTTATTTAAACTAAACGTACGTTTGTATATACTTTATCATTTTAAGGTTTCTGATTGCACGTTTCTTAAACAAGTAGCTGTGACATAGCTATTACTATTCACATTCAGTGTTAGTCATTCAGATTCCCATTTTTCTATATATATATTATTTCAACACATTACAAGTCATTGTAGTATCACGTTCACACCTCGTTGGGACATAACGACCCGGGGATGTACTTTTCTGTACTCACGTACTTTTTCTGTACTTAACTCCCTCGGATTAACTTTGCTAGTTCCTCCCGGGCTCCATTTAGATATCACGGTTAACCGTTCACAAGCGGTTGGCTTGTGTGATAAATAAGTGACGGTTCGGGAGGAATCAAAATTTGGCGCCGCTGCCGGGGAGGTGTGCTGCCTACTATGACTTATATTTTATATTTTGTTGAAATATCTATCCTTTGTATGTACATTATACTTTATCATTCAACTTCCGGGCTGTCAGGACAAATTTATTACAGTTAATCATTCACAAGTGATTAGCTTGCGTGGTAAACCTGACACAAGCCTGGGAGGTAGTGATTACATATATTATATTATTTCATAAATAATATAAAATACAAAAACATTTTTCCTATGCACACAACTTGCCCAGTTTGATTAGTCCCTCAGTTACAACATTTGGTTGTTGGCTGTTTTCAGTTACTGAGCTCTGTCAGACCCAGATTCCCTTTCGAGGGGCGGTTGTTAGGAATTTTCTTTCTTTTGTACATATATATACAAATCTAAAAATACAAAAACATTTATAAAAGATAAAAACCAAAAATAATCTCCTGACCTTAATATTCATAATTCTGTGAGTGGCAATCACACTCCAATTTCTCACCTAATCTTTGAGTGGCAATCCCACTCCACTTCCCCACGAACCAATTAATTCGGGGTCAGGTCAAGCTAGCGACTTGATAATCAAAAACAGTAGCATAAACATGGGTTTTCACCCGTGTGTACCACCCAAGTGTGGGGGTGTGCCCCACATGTTGTATATATCTTGAAAATGTAATAAAAAATTGTAAATACAGAAAAATAAAATAATTGTTGTGTTACCCCACTTAGTTTTAAATGTTATCTTTTTACGTTCAAGGATTCGACATAATAGCCGGGACTTTGAATATTGAGGACAATATTCATTTCTAAGTGTGGGAGGGAAATTCTGGCGAATTTGATCACTTATATACCCTTGTATGCCCTTTTTCCCCAAAAATGGCCAAAATTTAAAATTTTTTCACTTGGTATTAGTGTTTTGCACTAAATACAACAAATGGTAATCAATCCACCATGTCTAAACCACATAAGGATTGGCTAATCCAGGAGCAAACGGCTCTTGGTAAAGATATCTCAAACCCGTTGATGGCTTGCAATTTGCCAAAAATTGTACGGTTCCTCAACTCCCCAAAAACAAATGAGTTGGCTAGCCCGCAAGATTATGGCTTGTGGTAAAGGCCGTGGAAAAACCATAATTGGTAATCAGCTCACCAAGATGTTGACTATTCCATCAAGAGTTGGCTAGTCCAGAAGCAAACGGCTTTTGGTAAAGACTAATCAAATCCGTTGACAGCTGGTGAGTTGCTCAAAATCACACGGTTATCAGGTGTACCACAGTTCTCACACCTGGCTACTCCAGAAGTAATGGCTTTTGGTAAAGAGACATATAATCCATTAAATTTTCTCAAAATATTGCTAGGGACTAGCAATAGTTTAGTGTGGGGGATTGATGAGTGTCTAAATACTCATCATTTTATACCTATTTGAACCCACAAAAACAACCAAAAACACACAAATGACTCACAAAATATTACAAATTCATCAAAATGTGTTTTTATGTGATTCAGGTACAAAAGATTGAAAAACAAGTGAAAACTGATCAATTTCACAACAATTGTCGTTTTCAGTCCCTGGAATTACACAAAATGGCAAAACTAGTCCCTAAATGTTTTAAATGAATAAAAAGTCAACTTAAGTCCTTGGGAACTCAAAAATGTTCACAAAACATCCCTGGATAAAAGTTTACACAAACTGGCAATTTTTACCCCTCAAGTTACAAAATTGGCAAAATGGTCCCTGGGTATTTAAAACTTGAAATTTTACAAAATATACCCTTGTACTATGCATGATTGACAATTTGGAACAATTTGAATAACTTTTGGGAAATTACAAGTTTAGTCCCTAAAAATCCAAATTTACATTTTAGGTCCTTTAAAGTTTTAAATATAAATAAAAATACAACTTTGGTCCTTGTGTAATTGTTTAATGGCAGGTTTGGTTCTCTAAAGAAGTTTGGAATATTGGCAAGATTGGTCCTTCAAGAAATCAGAAGTTACAATAATAGTCCTTGGGCTTTTATTACTAACAAAACCAATCCGGACCCTTTTATTACAAATCCAAACACAAACAAACACCAGCCCAACCCCTAGGCCCAACACCAACCCGGCCCTTTGATATCAAATGGTCAAAAGGTCAAACCCCGCCCAAATACCCCCATCACTATTCATCATCCCCAAAACCGCCCCAGTCACCTTACTAGGGTGGTTTTGCCACCTCTCCCCCCTCCACTTGCTACCCCAGCTCACACCCTACCCTTTTCCACCACCCTATACCTAACCCTGCCACAATAAATGCTTCCACACCACCTTTCACCTCCAAACCATCCCCCTTCCTCTGTTTCTTCCATAAATCCCTCAACTTGGCCTAAATAATATCTCAATTGTCTCCCCAACTCTCTACATACATACAAGATACATTAATTGAATCCAAACCACCTCAAACTGCCAAAGATGACTTTGGCGCCAAAAGCATATTTAAACGGTTTAGATCAAATTGGACTAATTCAAGGGCTCAGATGAGAAGTGGAACTTTTTGAGTGATCACCAAGAGTACTGAGGCTATAAAAGAGAGAAGAAACAGAGGAGAAATGACTTTTGGCCTTAAGCCATAGTCACCTAGTTTACTTATAATGTCATTTACTGCTTATCTTTAATTACCATGTATTTTAATACTTTCAGTTCTGTAATTGGACCTTGACAAAGTTTAAATTACAAAGCTATTTATAGTCTTAGTTTCATAATCTTTATTTTCATGTCATTTAATTTAATTGTCATTTAAATACTTGCAATTTCAATTCTGTTTGATCAAAGATATTTAGAGGACTCTTTTAGACACTACATAGGTCTCAGTAACCTTTTGCAAGCCTCTAGAAACCATTAAATAGCTTTGAGCTTTTAAATTAGAAAATACCTAAAAAAATAGAGAAAATAAATGAAAAATAAAAAATAGTGGTATAATGAAGAAGATGAGGAAGCAGGGGTGAATTTGGAGTGTAATGGATATTAGGAGCTTAATGGGAAGCTATTGGGTGTAACCTTGTCCATTTGTTCTATGTAACAGTCCCATTCTCATTTGTAAGCCATTTTCCTTAATTTTTGCAATTTACTGTTCATGTTCTTATTTACTTTGATTTTCATGTTTTGTTGCTTAATTGTTGTTATTAAGTGATTTTATAGTTTAAAATTATATGTTCATATAATAGTTTGTGTTGTTGCTTCATGATCCATTTTCACAGTTGAAAATGAATCATGAATGATTGTGGTTTATTGTTGTTTAAATTATTGTTTATGTGTTCTAATTTACTTGTTATGTCATAATATGAGTTTGGAATCAGGTTCAGGGTCATTTTCATTGAAAACCTTGAAAATCATGTGACAAATGAGATTTAAGGGACTGTTTGGAATTGCTTTGATTCAGGGTATTAAGGGTGTTTGATGTGTTTATTCCTATACCTGTATGATCATTAGGTTATTGGATGGTTTGAAACCATTTAGGCTTGATGATTATGTCTTTTACAGGATTTTTCATTCTTAAATTTCTCTCAGTGCTCACTTTTTGATTACTGTCTAATCTGTGTTAATGGATGCTAGTAATATTGTTCTTGTTTGATTGTGTGTTACTAGTGGTCCATTAACTCAGATAAGTGATTATTTCCATGCTTTGTTTAGTGTAAAGTCAAAATAGATTTCAATTTTTCTTAAAAACTTGTCTGTTTATAATTACATGTCCAAATCTTTATTATGTGTCTAAAAGTTGTTATTCTTTGTTTATTTCATGTTCTCTATGTTTAATATATCAAAATCAGTGATCAAATTCAGATCAAAGTTGATAAAAGTCAATTTTGATCATAAACTATAAAAGTCAAAATTGCAGCCTAACTGTTTTTTGAATAAAACTTAGAATTTAATTGTGAACTAGATAATTAATCTTAGGTCATGAGCTTGTAGGAACATGTAGTCTTGTTACTGATCTTCATGTTAGTATTTTTATTAATTTTTATTAAAGTAGTTTAAGTGCTTAATTTGTGCTTAATATTTAGGTGATTCTTCACTAACTTCCCCTGTACTCAGGTTTGACAAGTACTTTAATAAGCTTGCAAAAGCTCATTAAAGTGCTTGTACGTCTGAGTATTTTGGATCTTAGTGATGCCCTTGTGGCTAGTTACTTGAATCAAGTACTTATTTGTCCCTAACTGCTTATATGGACTGGTTATTTTGCTTAATTATGTGCCTCAATATTAAACAAACCACTGGATACCCAGTGAAACCAAGCAACTTCATAAGCTCATCAAAAGCTCATTACTGAGTTTGAGCTTGTGAATTTTGGCTTTTTAAGTAGCTGAGCAACCCATCTTTAAAGTTCAAGCTTAAACTTTCACTCTAAAGCCCTTTCACTAGGGCTGCATCAAGCTTGAAGCTTGTCCCATTTGTGAAAAATTGTACTGTTCATCAGTATACCTTTTCACATTCACCCAACTTCATAAGTCCTAAATAAGCTATTCAGTGGGCCCTATCTTATGTGGATTGGCTTTTTGAGAAGTCAATCCACCAAACTCAAGGTTCCAGCTCTTTGTTTCCATGTCCAAGCTTATTTGATAAGCTTGGGGATAGCTTATTGTTTTGTCCACTTTCCTGAGTATGCTGAGTGATATGCATACTCAGTGAAATGGTACTTTTTCCCAAGCTCCTCAAAAGCTCAGCTGTGGACCCCACAGCTTGAGCTTGAGCTTGAGCTTTTTGGAAAGCCAACCAGCATGCCTTGCTATTGCAATTTTCACATTGGCTTTTTGAGCTTATTTCATCAGCTTAAATTGCCCATATTATTGATTGCAGGGGTGTTTGGATTTGTGGTGTGCTGGAATTGCTTATTTGCTTTTATGAGCTTATTGGCTTATTCCAGTGCACCACACTTGTATATTCTAGTCCATAATACTTGTACATAACCTTTTTATCTTTTACTTTATAGTATGGAGCTTATTATAGGCTTAACAGGCCTTCACTCAATCCAAGTTTAGCCCAAAAAGGCTAAACTGACTAAACCATAAGCTTGTACTAATAAGCACTTCTCAGTGCTTATTCTTGTTTATAGTTCACTATTATACATGTACATCATCACCTTTTGCTTTTTCTTACCACTGTATAGCTTTTTCTAAGCTTATACCAAGCTTATTACCCCACTGAGAGCCAAAAGCTCAACTGTGTGGGTAATAAGCCCACGTTTGGCTTATTTGTAGATTCTATAAGTTTTATTTTCTTAATATATGTATATTATATGTTTATATTTACTTTTATAAAAAGAAAAACCAATACAAAGCTTTAACCATAAGTGATAGCTTCTATTTAGAGGTTTGAGCTTATTTGGCTTCTGAGATGGAAATAAGCTCACACAGAGCTTATTTCCAAGTTTTATAAAAGTTGTCTTAGTTAAAGTGTCTTATATTAGCTTAATAAAAGGTTTTGTAAAAAGAAAAATAGAAAAATAAAATAAAAAGCAAAAAGGGGTGAGGCAGGGTCGAACCTGAGACCTCCCCCTTTATGAGAGTGATAGTGGGTACCTGTATACCAAGCGCCCTAGGGTCTTTTTTCAGAAAGACTCTACCAAATCTAGTACTTAACCCACTTTTAACCCTTTGGCTTATTGGGACTGATCAGCTTATTCCAGCTTATTGGAATAAGCTGGTGACCTTAGCTTATTTTTCCTAGCATCTTCATACTATTTTATACTTTCTGTAATTTTTTCGTATTTTTTACTGTTCATATAGTATTTATAATAATTAATATAGTTTACTTAGGTTTTAGTAAATAATAAGTATTTAATTTTTAAAGCAGCTTATTTATAATTTTTACAAACTTTTTATATTTTTTATGTATTCCTGAGATACTTAGGAAGTTTTATAAAAAGTTTTATAATTTTATAAATTAGTTTAGTATGTATAATAATTTAATTAGTATTAATTAGTTTAATTAAGTAATAATAGTTTTAAATTAAGTTTTCTTATTTTTGTACATAAAATATAGTTTTTATATTTTTCTTAGCTTTTTATAAGTATTTTAGAATTATGTAAAAAGTTTTAGATTTTTGTTTGCTTATTTAGTATATATAATAATTAAATAATAATATTAGTAATTAAATAATAGTAAATAATAGGTTTTAATTAATAATAATTAATATAAGTGTATAATAAATATTTTTAATTTTCTAATAATTTTCTTATTCTTTTAGGATTCCAAAAATATAATTTTCACATTTGTGGGAGTTATATTTGACGGTATTCACTTTTTATTTTGTTACGGTTACGTAAGTTTTACGTAATCGTAAGCGTTTTAGGTTTCTAGGTTTTCTTATAAACATAATAATAATACTGTAAATATAGTTAGTTATTTCATTTTCTTTTAATTTGCATTTAAGCCGTTAAGGCATGCAAATTCCCTCTTTGGGAAAGTTTTGTTTTATTCGTTACGTTTACGTTTATTTAAACTAAACGTACGTTTGTATATACTTTATCATTTTAAGGTTTCTGATTGCACGTTTCTTAAACAAGTAGCTGTGACATAGCTATTACTATTCACATTCAGTGTTAGTCATTCAGATTCCCATTTTTCTATATATATATTATTTCAACACATTACAAGTCATTGTAGTATCACGTTCACACCTCGTTGGGACATAACGACCCGGGGATGTACTTTTCTGTACTCACGTACTTTTTCTGTACTTAACTCCCTCGGATTAACTTTGCTAGTTCCTTTCGGGCTCCATTTAGATATTACGGTTGACCGTTCACAAGCGGTTGGCTTGTGTGATAAATAAGTGACGGTTCGGGAGGAACAAATTTTGAATTGGGTACTGTGTATTGCGTGGTGAGCTTTTTAAGGGTTTAATGGGGTTTGGAGGGTTGTGTGAGGTGGAGGGGAGTGGGTAGACAGCTGGGGGTTGAGGTGGAGGTGGAATACCAGGTGGTATGGTGGTCTGAGTGGTGGTGGTATTTTGGGAGGGAAAGGGTGGTTTGGCTGGAGGGTTGACCGAGGGTAAAAGGGCTTTGACCGGGTTTTTATTAAGGATGGACTGGGCTGGGGTTCACATGGGCCTAGGATTTAATAAAAGGGTAGGGTGGGCTTGTGTATATGTTTGGGTTTAGTGAAAATAAAGGGTCCGATTTGGTAATATTAACATAAGGACCTATACCCTTACACTTGAGATTTGCTTGTCCTCAAGCAAATGCGCTTGTATTCTACTCAAAATACAAGTTAGGGGTCATTTAACACTAATATAAAAGTAATTACAACAAATAATCGTTCCACTAAAGACCAAAGACAAGCACGGAGGTCATATACTAGCACCTCACAAATAGTGTTTAGATACTCACATCTCTCGGGTGTAATAAAGTATAGATTACAATATGGAAACGGAAGATATCTCTCACTACCTGTCATAGCAAAATAGATTACCATAGGCTTGGGAAAGGATCAAACCTCCACCACATGGCGTAAGCACCTAGGATAAACTATCAAAGAGGTCTTTTAAAGGGTTGTAACGTTAGGTGTAAGGATATGAAATACACGGTTTTGTTGGATATAGGCAGTCTTTACTGGTGGCGAGTTAACAATCTTGGTTAATTACATGTACAATATGGCGTTGCTAAGCCAAGACTAGACTCGACTTAAGCTAATAAGTGAAAAATAACAAAAACATAAAATGAAACATAGAATAAAAAGGGATGGTAGTCCGTATGTTTTTTCTCTTTTCTTTTTCTATTTTTTTTTTCATACATTCTTACCCTACCATCCAAAATAATAAATCATAGGGAATGAATATTTCCCTTACACTTGAATCTTTACATACTTTACAATAAACTAATCTAATGACTCGAATCAAGATAATCAAAACACTTTGAGTACTTTTTAAGATTAACGTACATATGGGGGTAATATATGATGTTCTTCCCAATTACTCCATAAAATAAGTACTTACCCATGAGTCTCAATCGTCCCAAAACAATATGTACAAGGATATGACTCGACTTAGCAACCATGTAATCAATTAGATAGTTAACTTAGGGTTTAACAAATAACAATAATGCACTAAAAATGAGTGCATACACGGAAGGCTAAGGCGATTTGGGTGTACATTTAAGTGGGGTGTAACAAATTCTTCCTTTAAGTAAAATGCTTAAAGTTAGAAATGAAAAGATAGGCTCGGAGGGGTGTACTAGGGGTTTCGTGTACTAAAAATGAGTACAACGCTAAGGGTGTGGGAAAAATTAGTTGACTTAACTAGCCAAGTAATATGACTTAAATGGTCAAGTAATTATGATACGGGTTTAACACAAGAGTGATCCTAATGCCTCTTATCATGTAGTAAATCCTACTACACGAATGTAGTCTCACTAGCGGTCTCGGGATGCATCACTAACGCAAGTTCTAGAATCTAAATGCTACCGGTACACACATAAGCACTAATAATGAATGCTTTTCCTATCAAATCTAAAGGCGAACCTCACATATTTGGGTGGAAAATTTTTCTGAATATACGGTTTTGTGCTAGTCATACAACTCCTATCCATGAGACGCTTGCTATGGCTAAAGTTTCACTCCTAAATGTTGTAAAAAATTTTAAATTTGGCGCTAAAATTGCACTAACAAGTATTTCTCATAGTTTTATTACACATCTACTATCAAACAAAACAAACTCAAGCGAAAGTGTACATGTAAGGTATCATCATTTTACCCTCCCCTTACACTTAGGATGAACATTGTCCCCAATGTTCATGTAAAGAATGTAAAAGTGAAAAAGTAAAAAGAATGAAATCAAATACTCCCCTGATTCGCTCGGTATGGATAATAAGGTGGCCAGGTTAAATCTTCCTCCAAGAAAATGAACAATCAAAGCTTCCATTCCAGAATATAAATCATCTTCTTGTCATACATAACCTGTAAAACCTGAGAAAACAGACAAGGCAACCTCGCGTAAAATCGGCGGCAATCTATATAAGTTACTAAATCCTAGAAAACAAAGTAAGATATAATGCTTGTGGAATGAAGTTTGCAGATTTTCTGGAGATTATAAAACTTAATAATTCACAAAAACCATAAGACTCCGTTAGAAAAACAAAACTGGTAAAACTTCCAGATTTTTACACGTGACGCCGTCAAGAGTAATCTCGTGACGCCGTCAGAAGTGATCTGCAGAAATTCTTGTGTTAAGTTTCCGGAAAATTTCTGGAAAAACTTGGTCCTACTTCCTGGAAAATCCTGCAAAACTTCATTATGACTCAATACAAGCATTTGACTCTAACAAACACGAATATACATGTTCATTTAATATTGTGGAAAATCATGATCGGTTTGTTTCTTAAAAACATATTTGGGGTTTTCCCTTACACTTATCTTTTGCAAAAATACTTTTAGGTGGAGTTAAGACTAAGTCAAAACAACAAAGTAAAGTATTTCCACTATTTAATTGAGAAACATGATCTACCAACAATAAAAATAAAGCATGCATACGGAAGCAAATAACAAACAAACAAAATAAAATCACACAAAACATGGGTTGCCTCCCAAGAAGCGCTTTTCTTTATTTACGAGTCTTGTAGCTAGACTCAAGGTCATGGGTTACTACGTGACATGGGTGAGTTCCTCATTGAGGACATCTTTGGGATCAAACTTAGGTTTTAACTCCCTATCGGTTTCCTTAGTATGGTATGACCTTTCAAACTTTTCTCCATCCGGATCATACAAAATCATCTTCATATGCCATGATCCGTCACCTTCCTTAGGTGGCTTGTCCCACCTCCAATTACACTTATCCCCCTCTCTTTTCCACTTATTCATCTCTATGTTAATAGGCATTACGCTTAAGAACTCAATCATTTTCCTAAAGACTAGGGGGTCCTCAAAAGGATCTAGCTCAACATCACTAGCTAAGAGTTGTTCCACCGAATGTGTTTTGTCTATGAAATCTTTTTCTAGGTAGAATGGGCGTTGAGGTCCTATGAAGTTTCTTTCTATCCAAGGTCCATATCTAGATGGTCTCCTATTCATCTCTACCCAATGTGGTGTCGGCTCATCCTCACAATCGTAGCTATGTTTCCTAACATCATATACCGACCAAGTATCACCCTCACCTACCGCTATCTTAGACTCCTTACAATCTATCATGGGACTAGCGGTTGCTAAAAATCCTCTTCCTACCAACAATGGGCATGTAGTGTCACTAACCATGTCTAGGACGTGAAAATCCGCTAAAATAGTTAACTTTCCTACGTGAACAACTACATCCTTAATCATTCCAACCGGGTGGGCGATACTCCCATCCGCTAAACCAATCAATACCTTCGTCTCCTCTAACTTTCCTAGCTTGAGAGTGGTGAAAAGGGATAAGGGAATCAAGTTGAGGCTTGACCCTAAGTCGGCTAGTGTATCGAAAGCTTCGGATCTTCCTATCTTACAAGGCAAAACAAATATACCCGGATCATCAAGCTTTTTAGGCAACTTGTTTTGAACGAAGGCGGTCCCATTTTTACCTAGTTTAAATTTCTCATACTTTTCTAGGAGGGCACTATAGTAGGGAGCACGGGCTAAGACATCAATGACGGGGCGTTCAAGGTGGAGCTCCTTGAATTCATCGTCAAGGTCTTGCGTAGGAGGTGTTTCGACTATGTTTTTGACCGGTTTGATATCGGGTGTTTTGCTTGATTGGTCCTTTTGAAGAATTTGGTTTTGTTTGAAACACGTGCTCGTTGATTTAACCGAGTAGTATTGTGGACACGAAGTGGGTGACGAAACTGAAGATATGGAATTAACGTTTAGTTTCAAATTCTTGACCGTGTCGCTTGGGAGTGCTCCCATTTCTCGGTCATTGAGAACTTTCAACAATGCGTCAATTTTGGTGGTCATCTCGCTTTGCTTTTGTTTGAAATCGGCTTCAAACTTAGATATGCGAGCTTCTTGAGATGCCATGAACTTAGACATCAATCCTTCAAGATTATTGGTACTACCATAATTGTTAGAAGGATTGTTGTTGAAAGTACGGTTGGAGGGTGGACCGTTTGGTTGGTAACGATTAGGCGGATTGGAATAATTGGCTTGATTTTGTTTCCACCTAAGGTTTGGGTGATTTTTCCAAGAGGGGTTGTATGAATCACCGTAAGGGTTTGGCTCGGGCTTGAAAGTGTACCACTTATCTCCCGCTTCGTCGGTACGCGTGGATGCGTAGTCCACAAAAGCTGTTCCGGGGAGTTCCACACAATCACGAGTGTCATGGGGACCACTGCATAATTCGCATGAAGAAGTGATTTTGTTCACTTGGCTTGAAGGCTTAGGAGCTTCATATGATTTCATGAGAAACTTGACTTAGTCTTCAAGTTCCATGATCCTACGGTCGGGAGTGCTAGAGTTGTTTGAAGGCAAGGATATTGCCTTGACCGTTTTGTTCAAATCACGGGGATCATTCCAACTTTCGTTGTCATAGAGATCAAGATCTTCTATGAGTTCCCATGGTTGTTCCGCACTTAGATCACGTAGCTTACCACCGGCCGATTGGTCAATGGCTCGCCTCGTGGAGAGATCGATATGGTCATAAAAGATTTGGACTTGGAGCCAAAGATCTATGCCATGATGAGGGACTTTTTGCAGTAAGTCCTTGAAACGAGTCCATGCTTCATAAAGAGATTCATTTTGACGTTGTTGGAACATCAAGATGTCATTTCTAAGCTTAGTAGTTCTCCCCGGTGGGAAAAATTGAGCAAGGAAACGAGTGGTGAGATCATCCCATGTGGTGATGGATCTCGCGGGTAAACGCTCAAGCCATTGACTAGCTTGATCCCGTAGAGAGAATTGGAATAGGCGTAATCGAGTTGTCTCTCTAGTTTCAACATCTAGGTCTATGGAATCTACGATTTTAAGGAAGTCCTTTAGATGTTGGTTTGGATCTTCAGAACGAAGTCCATGAAATGCACATCTGCTTTGCACCAACCGGATGGTGTCGGATCGCAAGGGGGTCACATTGGCTCCGGTGAGCTCAATGGTGTTTTGGTAGCCTTGATGGCTAGGTCGGGAATACTCTCCTAAGGTTCGGGGCCTAAGAGGTTCTAGTGGTGGGTTTTGTTGTGGTGGGATGACGGGTTCAAAGATGTTCCCATCGTCCATGATGTCGGGTGGTGAAGAGTTACGAACAAAAACACAAAGAAATAAGATAGACTAAAGAAAACCTAAAAATAAAAATAAAATCTTACTAGAAAGGAATCTAGCAAGTAGACCTAATAAAAAGAGATTCTAACCTAGACAATAACTATTCCCCAGGCTGCGGCGCCAAAAACTTGATACGTGGGAATCGCACCAGGCTTTACCTCTCAAGGGATCTTGAGAAGCTTACAACCCCCACCAGGCAGTGTACCTGATCGTTGTAGTATAGTATAGTGACAAGTACCGGGGGATTGATCGTTCAGCTAGGAATAGTGTCGCTAGGATTAGAAAACCTAAATACTAGTTCTAGAGATGAAGGATGATTATTTTTGTATTTTTATATTTTTTAGAAAGCAAGTAAAAATCTCGGGTTTTAAGGATTTGGGCGGAATTAATTGCTAGTCAACTAACCCAATACTAAAGATGCAATCAAAATAAAATACTAGAAATGAAAATAAACTAAATTAACTAAGGTTGTGAACAATAAGTGGAGAAGTTGTGTTTACTTAGATTTCACTACTCCCTAGATATCTTTTACACGTTAATTACTTGTTATAGTTGCGTGGATGACGGATTGTATTCCTTAATACCATTCATGGGGTGGCGCACTTAATTCCCTAATCCTATGAGTGCCTACTTCACTCCTATGTCGAGCCGGCTAAGAAGCTCCTAACATGGGATCATTAGAATTTACTCATGCATTAAATACAACCAATAAAACCTAGTGCACGTCAGTTCATGTTTCCTAAGACGTTCAAGCATGTTACCAATTGGAGATCTGCCAGTTTTCTTAAGCCTAACATCGAAATCATTCATCCAATACAACCATAAATAAGTAATCAACACATAATCAACATCTAGGTTTCATTAGATCTAAGCAAACACAAGATAGATCTAGCCTAGCATGATGGAATTAAGACAAGAACAAGATATAGACAACCAACATATAGACATATTGATTGAATTAAAAGAATACTTATCTCAATTACACATGAAAGGTTTCAAGGGCTGAGAACACTTGAAAAACCTGTAAAATTCGTAATAAGTTCGGCCTTAGGGTTTCTCCAAAACTTCTCTCTTTTATGAATGAAAATTAGAAAACTATATATATAGGAAATTGAGGCTGACGGCGTCAAGACTAAATTGGTGACGCCGTCATCTCGCCGCTAAAATACTTCTCGGACTGCCTTAATCTTCATCTGACGCCGTCACGTGTTATGGTTTTCCAGGCCGTCACGTCTTTTACTCTTGACGCTCTACTTGTGACGCCTTCACGTTTGTACTGGGCCGTCATGCAAATTACTCTTGACGCCGTCAGGATATTCTTCTTGACGCCGTCACCTACTGTTCTCAGCAAGGAAAATTAAGACTTTGGCGTTTTCTTCACTTTTATGCTCCAAAAACGTCCGAATTGCTTCCTTTTCCAGATTTCACTCCCAAAGTACCTAAAATCACAAAAAGAACGATTTAGGGCAATATTTGATCAAATAAATTCAATTCCGGGCTTAAATGACCCTCTAAAAGTGGTTCATTTTTCGCCTCATCAGAATGCTCACCCTTAAATAAGTATATCAAGTGCAACTGGGGAACGACTCCAACACACAACCTGGATAATATGAGAAACCTCAGTTTATTGTGGTGTGGGTGGTTTGAGGTGCTTCAAATACTTGAAGTTTAAGAATAATATTACATATAATATTATCTTACTTTTATGTGTTTAGATTCGGTGAATATCGCTCTTTAAAACGTTAGTGGGTGTTAAGTTACGCTTAACATAACTGTGTGGTTTTTCATAATGTTCACTCGTCTTAGATGTTTGTTGAAAAGCGTATATATATCTTAATGTTTATGGATATAAAAGTCGTTGTGAAAAATGTTTGTAAGTATTTGCTCTTGGAATAAGAGAGGAAAATGTATACGAAACCTTCGTATAAGAGTTTGCTTGAATATTAGCTTAAGTGTTATCGAAGAGAAACACGAGTCGAATCGTATTCACTTGATTTCAAGGTGTGAATATATATAAAATATGTATTTATAGACTTTGTGGGTAAATAATACATTTGGATAAATATATTATTTATAGTTTACGCGGATGTTGTCGTCACATAAAATATGTGTTAAATATTTTATTTAACGAAAAGTGGTAAAATGTTAGAAGTTTATTAACTTATAAAAGTGTTGGGTGAAAAGTGTCAAATGTTTAATCTTGAAGGGTTGAAGTTGTAACAATTATATAAGTTACAAACTTATGAAGATTTTTAGAAAATGTCAAGTGGTTTAAAGTTGAGGGGTTGAAAAAAAAATGTAACAATTTATATAAGTTGTAAAGCTTATAAAAGTTTTTAAGAAAAGTGGTAAGTAGTGCAATGCCGAGGGGCTAAAGCTGTCAATTAATGAAAGTTGTAAAAATACCAAAAATGATAAAAATTGGCCATTGCTTGGGATCGAACATGGGACCTTTAGCTTGAAAGTTTAGACAGAAACCACTAGTCCAAACCTCCTTTTGAATTATTATTTGTGGTTTAATAATTATAACATAGTTCAACTGAAGTCGCGGGTTCATGGCATAACAAAGAGTCCTTGCGTTTTCTTCTTCTACAAACTGTTTTCCATTACAAGTCAAGCGTTTTTTTTTTTTTTTAACGGCAATTTGTGGCTACATGGCCCCTATCCCAGAAGGCGTAACGAGCCCACACAATCAGGTTGGGTCCAACCCAGAAGGCAATAGCACCATTCCCTTTGAGAAGTGATTGGCACACTCCCATATTTGATTGGGACACTCAATGTACAAACACATTAAGCAATTTTTATTTACAGTCAGGGGCGGACCCAAAGGTTAACTTTGGGGGGGCGGTGCCCTCCACGATTCGCCGAAAAATCCAGATTTTAGTGTAATTTTTTTTTATATTTTGACCTTTTTATTAAAGTGCACCCCTCCAAAAAATCAAATTGCCCCCCACCTTGAAGTTAAAAATGTAAAAACCTTAGTTTTTAGTGTAAAAAAAAAATATTTCCTTTTAATTAAAGTGCATCACGAATTTTATAAAAAAAAAAAAAAAAAAAAAAAAAAAAAAAAAAAAAAAATGCCCCCCCGCCTTCTGAAATCCTGGGTCCGCCACTGTTTACAGTACAACTGTTTAATGCATGTTTTGGAGTGTCTCAATCAAATATGGGTCACCTCCCCTTCCCTTTTCATGTGTTCTTTTATCTTTCACTTATACACGTTCGACTTAAATAAAATGTTCCAAAACTCGTAATCATTTATACACGTTCGACAAAGCATGTTTTACGATCAAGAGGTACCACATAAGCATAGTAACGTTTTAAAAATCGACTACTTCATAATATTCGAGAAAATATAAGTTTCGATATGTTTTCAGTTTTTTAATGAAGCAAGTATATTTCGAGAATATAAGGTTTAGCAAAACACATATATATTTAACGACATGGAATATGTATCAAAGGAGATGAGTTCGAGCTTTCTTACAGAAGTGAAGAGTGTTCGAGTGATTTTAAAGTTAACATTAGATAACACAATTAGAAGGGTGTTTGATTTGTTCTCGACAGGAAAGAAAAAGAAAAGGAGAAAACGTATTCGAACCTTATAAGGACATGTGACTTGTTTTGGTGACTCAATAACATTTGTATGAGTTTATCTAGATGTCTTGATCATGTATTTCAGAACATAACTTATTTGTGATGTTTGGTTTGTTTTGGTGCTCTCGGTAATAAAAGAAAGGAGAAGAGGAATCATTTTTTATCTTGTTGTTAACTTGTTAAATGTTTTCTAAGCACATGTAGTATACAAGAGGACGTATTAAGGATTCAAATTAAATGAGTTATAGGACTTACTACACCCAAAGGGTGGTGAGAAACGAATGGGTCGAGGGATGAACGAGAACAACTCCATGGTAACACCAACCGTTTCGAGTCCACTCACTCGTCGTGTACAACACCGATCGTCCTAGAACTTGTATAATGATTACTCCCGCCGTCTCGTTCCTCTCCTTTCTTCTCTTCGCATGGCAGCAAACAAAAGGGAAACAAAATAGTTTTTGTGTTTTTAAGTTTGAATGTGAATGTGAGAGTGTGAGTGTGCATGAGAGTGTGGTTTGTATAAGTTTCTATATGCATGAATGATATACAAGTTAGAGGGAACAGGGAGAATAGTTTAGGATAAGGGGTAGGGTGTCAGTGGATGTTGAGGATAAGTGAGCAAGTTGAATTTGCAAGTAGATTGATGGAGTAGTATATTGCAAGAGAAGGTAAGGGTCTTTGATGTGTAGCGTGTCTCAAAACAAAAGAAAAGGATTTGAAAGAGTGAGTTTGTGAGTTGTGGACTGATATGCTGCATATGCATGGTTTACTCATTTTGTATTTTGAAGTGTTCGAATAGTTTTTGTTGTCTAAGTCTCCAAAACGAGTTTGCATGTGGGTACACTTAAGAGTCCATATAACTGATTAAATGTGACCAAATACGCATATGGGTGATCGAATTTTATATATGTTGAAAATGGGTGAACCTCGTTAGCTTTGGTATTTATTTTATGTTCAAACGATCGTATTAAATACATATATTAGTTGTTCTCAATTCCTTGCTATGTCGTTAATTGATCCATGTAATTTATTACATAACTTGTGTGTACGGATTTTAAATAAATGATCCAACGTAAACGAGTATGTGAGCTTGTATTTGTATAACATACTGGTTGTGAGTTGGGCTCATGAATAGTGGCCCATGAGAGTTTTAATATTTGATCCGTGTAGTGTACTTGGGCTAGTGTTCATCGCCTAGTGTTGTGCGAGGCCGAATGATTGTTGGTTGCTCATTCTGGTCATGTGGGGTCCAGTGTGAGCATTTTGGGTCTCACAGTGTGTATTATAGCTTGTATTAGTATAGTGGGGTTCACTGAGGTGTAATTCTCATATGTGGATGTTGTGAGTGCAAATTGGTGCACTTGTTATCAAAATTGATCTATAGTTGCGTTGTGCCCTTTTCAAGGTCGTTGTGGGTTGCGTGTGAGCTCATTCTAGATAAGTGTGAATCACATAGCACATATTGATTCAGAGTTGCATAGTGTAAGCACAAGTTTAAAATTTTGCCTAAAAATGAGTGCATGAACAGTAACATACAATTACTTCATGTTTAGTGATTATTAATAACTGGGGTTTTTCACAGGATATTACACTTTTGCATGTCAAGTCCTTTTTATGTTTTCTAGTGATTTAGTCCAAGTACTAACCATGATTAAGCATATAAGCATATAGAACATACCAAACATATAGAAAACATGTAATTTACAGAAGTGAAATGAAAATGTGAGTGTCTAATTCCTTACAATCGTTGATGAACAAGAAAAGATTTAACAAGAACAAGGACTCTAAACCTAAATCACCACAAATCTTGCACCCTTTCTACTAAACTTTTACCCAACCTTTTATAACTCTTTTAACCCTCATAACCTTGCAAGAACACCCTATGAATCTTGAAATAATTCCTTGTGAACTTTGGTAAAAATCCCAAGAGCACTTTGCAAATCTTCCAAAGAAAAACTAAAGATCAAGAACTTAAACTTGGAACTAATTTATAACACCTTAACCTTTGATTCTCGCCCCATCTTTTCATCAAAATCAAACTAAAAATGTGTTAACAAAAATTATTTTGGATCAGTTTTAGGGTGATGGTTGAGAGAAGAAATGGTTTTTGCATGTAAAAATAGAAGTAAATGAGAAATAGGTGGTTTTGTAAATGGTTTAAGTGTAGTGGGATTTTAGGTGGCAAGCTTAGATGAATTTTGTAAGAAGAACATCACCAAAACCAGCCGTGAGTGGGTTTTGGTAACTAGTGTCGTATAATTTTGAGCTACGGAGTGTAGTTTGATCGCGGTAACATCAAATGTAAAGTTTTTAAGACGCGAAACTCAAAATCGGGTAATGTAAAACTTATAAAATGTTAAAACATGTCATCATAACCTATTTTAGTAGTTTAGAAAAGTGGTGAGTTTGACGGAGTGCTTAAACGTTGTTAAAACCTAAATACGCAGGTTAAATAAGCGTAAAACGTAAAAGGTGCAAGGTTTACGTAAAAATGAAAAAGTGAAATATAACTTTTAAAATATGATTGTAAGGAACCCAAAATGCATAAATGTGTAGACTGAGCATTGTCTAGTGTCGGTTTGAGTTAAATGTACTTTTATCTACGTACACGATTGAACTAATCCAGTTTCTCGTAAAAGAGTGTTTACTTAAAATTAAAGATTAAGTGACGTAAATAATCAAATAATGACCTCATAAATTAAGAATTGTTACTTACACACCATTTACCATTCAATCCCATCATCACAGTGTTCGAAAACACGTTCCGGTCACTGCACGTTGAGCTTATGTCATATGTCTTCATTGTGGTGGGTAAGGCAACACGCTCTTTGGGTAACATTAAATATTTTCCTTATTTATGTGCATTTGCTTTGCTTGCCATGTTCCTCATTTTTGTCAATAAATTTGGTTTCGAGTAGTCTATGGAATGTATACTTGTGGTTTGTGACTTTGTGTTTACAGATGTTTTCTTGAATCTCTTTCTGTAAGCCATTTTCTTATATAGAAGTTGAGCTCAAACCATGCTCATTTCCAATTAAGAAACTTTGAATGTTATGTCTGGCTAATCTGTAACATTATGTATTTTGAGTTCAATGACCGGCTAAAATCCACTTTGTTTGATTTTTATAACGCATACTTGTGATCGACATTAATCTTAATCCACCTCAATTTGGTTTGTTTCCTATGAACTAAAAAAGGTATTGGGTCTGAAATGGATGCGAGTTAGTTATATGTTACGGTAAAAAAAATATACACATTCTTCTAATGTAAATCGTTAAGCCAACTTATAGCCGCTATAAAAGATGACTTCCAATAATACGAATAACTAAACATCCACTACAAAAAAATAAGGTATAAATAACACATCTGCATGCTTACGAAAAGTACAATGACCAAGATAGGACATTGTTGATAAACATAATTACCAAGGTTAACAGTAAAAAACTTACACTAAGAAAATCAAATCTTACGTTTTCAAAATGATAAAAAGTTGAGATAACTTCGATTCTACATGTATTATTTGTTCTTTTACACTAATATAAATTTTATTTCCGCTAAATTTCCAAGTCCTTAATGATTAAGAAATATCTTGACAATTCAAATTCTTATAACATCGATCAAAGAATCTGCTGTTGATTAACATCATATTTTACTTCAATATCACTAACATTCTCTCCAACTAAAACAGTATTGCCAAAAGCAAGCATATAACTTCAGCTTCTAACGGCGTGCTTACTTGGTTTGAACTCAAACAAGACACAATAGATACATCTTCTAATTATATACTCAAATGGCGGAACTTGAAACTTTTTCTTAAAAAATGCTGAAATAAATGGAGGAATAAACGACAAAGCGATATACAAAAGCTTAAACTTATACCCTTTTGGGTAATAACACCTATGTTGTTACATCTATAAGAACTACAAGCAATAAATGATACCACAAATTAGTTTAAAGCTCAACTCAACTATCGTTAATTTTTTTGAATTTATCAATTGGATATTTCTTTAAAATTGCTAAAAACTGCATATGAAAGATATCCAACTATACATCATGATTCAGAATCAAACATGTTACAAGTTACCGAGTGGCTGCCATTTTCATAAATGAAGTAAACTATATTCAACTATGGAATTGCAAGGTCAAGCTTCCCCTGCCTTTTAAAAGGACGTAACAACAAATACTACTAGTAAATATTAATTTCAATGTATTAATTTCTACTTCCAGTACTATGCTAACCCAATAAGCTAAATTTTAATACTCCGTACTAAGCACTAAGCAGCAAAATTCAAAATATATAAACTTACTGTTTTAGATCATCTTCTTGACCCGTTTTGGACCCAGTTAATATCCGACACCATAAACACATAAAATCAACCTTCAATTTCTTTAAGCTATCTGACAAATAAGAACAATATGAATATTAATTAATCTAAGACTATGTTAACTTAACTCCTAAATACAACTATCAGTTAATTAAAATTTTGCATCATTGTACACCATGTCGGTAATAAGCCGTTTTCAGTTCTGCATGATACTAAATTTCATGTATCAGTAGCATGTTTCAAACTTTCAATGTTTATATTTACACAACCTTTGACCTTCAAAAGTCAACTTTGAGTCCATGTGGTGATACTATTCTCGCTAAAGTGTTATCAAAATACTACATTCTATATTTTGTAGCCCAACAGTAAGAAACATAAGGCAACAGCACAAAAACAAATAAGTAATATTGTACTAATTTAACTTATTTTCTTACCGCTCTTATAACCCGCCGTGCCACATGGAAAAATAAGTAATGTTGTTTTATTTGATAACTACATCCCTTGTTCCTGACTGCAGATTCTGTTGGAAAATGGATTTTCGCATATCACAGTGAAGTAGCTTCGTATTCCTGAAACATGTTTAGTAGCTTTTTAGTACTAGTAAACACTATAATATATAATATATCATATATGCTTCCATAGAGAGTGAAATCCATTCAAAAGTCAATTTTTCACTGATTTCGACCCATTATAGACTATATTTTTGCAAATGTAAACTTTTCTTGAATTTATTTATAACATGATCATGTAAATGTTTCATTGTTTTAACCATGAACATACATTGACTTAATGAAGAAGTCAAAGTTAATAACTATACCTGATTCAAGAGTATATAACTAGTATTAGAGACTTGGTTCCTTGGCGTATCTCCTTGTACATTGATTTTAAACGCCTAGCTGAAACCAAACCATCTAGGGCAGAGATTAAACTTCAAGTTCAGTATATCAATTTAAAATTAGATTGCAGTTCAAAAGAAAGAAAAAATTACCTCCATCTTGATCAGCACACTCAGATGATCAGACCCATGAAATAGAATGAATCTTTCTATTCTTCTTAGCAAAAGTAACATCAATACGACCAGAATCTATTACAACAAGAACAACTGGTGCACCACCTGCAGACAAGGTGAATACTCTTGCTTACTGAACCATATATTGATAACCTTTTAAACATAAGGCGAGGAACATCATTTACATCCGACACGGAAATAATTGCAATCTTCATCGAACATAAGACAATTTATAGAGAAGGGAGAAAGTACCTGTTAAAAATGTTCTTAATGCAGTGACGTCTTTGGGCCTTTGGAGATGTTCAAAATCATCACCATAGTTACCTAATACGCGGTACGCTCCGGTACGAATACGAAATTCGGGTACGCAATTCGCTATAGGTCACGTATTCGGTACGAAGGGGGGTAGGTTCATTTCGGTACGAAACGGTACGAAGTGGTACGTATATTAAAATTCGAAATTCATTGTACCATACAAAACAAAAACTTAATTCGAAAAACATATTGCAACGTAGTACTAGTTAAACAACAAAAATCAAACATAACACAATTCTACTTGATTGACTTGAACTCGGAGCAACAGTTTCACTTTGATCAACTTCAAGAACCTCAACCTCATCATCAGAGTCAACAAAACCTTCTGTCTCACTAATATGAGTAGTGCTATCATCTCCACCATGGGTATTTCTTCCAAAAGCCATTTGAATAAGGTGAAGAAGAAAGAAAGTTAAGGGATGTATTTATACTTGTAAATTGATTTATTGGAATAATGGAATGTATTGGAATTATGGAATGTATTAATGTAATTAATTGGAATGCGATTTGTAGTTAATTGATTGATTTGTAGTTAATAATGGAATGTATTGGAATTATGAATGTATTAATGTAATTAATTGGAACGCGATTTGCAATTAATGGAACGCCGATTTGCAATTAATGGAACGCCGAATTGCAATTAATTGGAACGAACCGAATTTCGAATTGGTACATCGTACCGCAGCGAATTGGTACGCATCGAATTTCGAATTGGTACAATTCGATCCAATACGAAATTCGCCCTTCACCCAGCGAATTCGGTAACTATGATCATCACTCGACCACGGTACAGGGGACTTCTGTCTTCTGCTTTTGGTGCCTGTGCTATTCACGGCTTTATATGTAGCAGTAGAATGTTTTATAATCAGAGGTTTGTATCTCGGATGTAAAACCACATGACACAAGAAGCCGTCTAGACCCAACAATACGCAGACCTTTCATCCTAAAAATACTCTCTGGAAGTCGACTTATGCGTGTTCTAGTGATATCCAACTCTTTTAAACATTCTAACAGTCCAATTTCCTCAGGCAATTCTGCAACTTGAATACAATTACTGAGGTCGAGATTAACGAGCTTTGGACATTCAGTAGGCATATGAAGTTTGACCATATCAAGACAATCTGTGACTCTTAGTGTCTCAAGATTTGGAGTATTCCCCAGGTGAAGGGTCCTCAACTTCTTTAAATAACAGAAGTCGAGAGATATGAGTTTTGGACATTCAGCAGGCATGTGTAATTTTTCCAAACTATCACACCACTTGATACGTAACTCCTTTAGATTTGGAGTAACCTGGAAATGAACTTCTACCAAATTATGACAAACATCAAGAATTAGTGTCTCAAGATTCGGAGACACACTAAGGTCAAGGGTCCTCAAATACCCTGAATAGGTGAACTTTAGGAACCT
The DNA here is from genome assembly GCA_030686995.1 of Artemisia argyi. Classification (NCBI taxonomy): domain Eukaryota; kingdom Viridiplantae; phylum Streptophyta; class Magnoliopsida; order Asterales; family Asteraceae; genus Artemisia; species Artemisia argyi. The sequence goes on along the minus strand of CM060700.1, from coordinate 226,587,566 downwards.
GAGCTTTAAAAAAGGCTGTCAAAAGCAACAAAAAATAGAAAGATAAATGTTAATGAGTAACAAAAGAGGGAAAGATAAAGAGAAAATTCTTTAAATACCCCAAAGTACACATGTGTATACCCTATATACCCCAAAATTTTCCAACTTCCCCAAATACCCCATGGGCGACTATCTCACAAGAAATCTTGGGCAACCCTTCCAGAAATTTGACAAGTGTCATTTTGGTTGTCCCCACTTTGTACTTGTAAAGTACAACTAACCACACTAATTTCTTGGGCAACTGAGATTTACTTTCTTGGGCAACTTTGCTATTTTGTCTTTTAAAGAGTAAATTACTAATATATCCTCACATTTATTTTTGTACTTATGGCTTCTAAACTTATACATTTTGATTATTATGTTCTCTTCTAACAACCACCCACCGCCACCCACTCCGGCCACTACCACCCACTCCGGCCCCACCTCCGGCCACAAACCACCCACCGCCACCTAAACAATAATGCCAATGACACATCTCATTTAATAAATGAGACACAAGGAGTGATTAAACTAAAGGAAAACATATGTACTAGTCAGTTGAATTATTCATCTTCAACAAAAGATAGACAGCACTCAGACATAAAAGCAAACCAATAATCTTTTCCCAATAGCCACTGTTCCTATTTTTACAATATTTGTTTCCCATTTTAATAAAGAATCTCAAATATATTTGTTTCCCATTTACAATCTTTTCCCACTGTTCGTAGTTCAAGAATCCCAAATATAATTCATTTCCCATTTTTACAATATTTGTTGAAGATCTTAATTCTTGCTTCCTCCATCTTGTTTTGCTTTCTTTTTTTGTTACAGCCGTCACATGCAACCGCCGCCGCCGTTGTCTCGCCGGAATGTTGTTGCCACCGCCACTATAACGAGGTTTGATTTATAGATCTATAAGTGTATTTATAGATGTGGGTTTTTAATGAGTTTTTTTTTTAAACTTTTTTGTTTTCATAAAGATTCTCGAAACCTCGCCGGAATCTTCGGACACATCCGCTGCTCGCCGGATTTTTTGTTGTTCCCGCTGCCTCGCCGGAATCTGGGTTAGGATGCCGTGAAGGTTGAGGTTGTGTGGTGAGGTTGACATGGTGGTTTAATGGTGGGGGTACGGTGGTTGGATAATGGTGTATGGTGTATGGTACGGTGGGTGGTTGTATGGGTTGGATAAAAACAAAAATTTTGTGTGATGAGGAAGGAGGAAGAGGGAGGAAAGAAGTGTTTGTTGAGGTGTGCGGAAAAGGGAGAGGAAGTAGATAAGAGAGAGAGAGTGAGTGAGGCATTTTAGTAATTTACTATAAAAAAAACCCTACCTACCTTGAGACACTTGTCAAGATTTTGAAAGAGTTGCTCAAGAATTTATGGGAGAGAGTTGCCCATGGGTTATTTGTAGAAAATGATTTTTTTTTTTAGGTATATGGGGTAAGTGCATGTGTCCTTTTGGGGTAAATAAAGAATTAGCTCAAAGATAAATGTTAATGAGTAACAAAAGAGGGAAAGATAAAACTACCAATTAATTATTCTACCTTTTTTGCTTGAACTTTTTTCAGCAAACATGAAAAAGGATAAATGCTTAGGAACCTGAGCTTTAAAAAAGGCTGTGAAAAGCAACAAAAAATGGAAAGATAAATGTTAATGAGTAACAAAAGAGGGTAAGATAAAACTACCAATTAATTATTCTACGTACCTTTTCTTCTCCATCTTTACAAAGTTTAACCATATTGTTTCCATCCATTTGAAGTCCAACAAGATTATTTGGTTGAAATGTTTTCGGTAAACTTGAAAAAGGATAAGCATCCCACTGCAGAAATCGTAAGGCGTTTGGAAGGTGTAGACTATCTTTATCAAACTTCCACTTGCTAACTTTGTTTTTACTTACTGGTCTGATATACATTTGAAGAAATCTAAGTTCCTTCATGTTTGCGAGACCCTTCTTTAAAATTTCATAATTGAATTCCTCTGTAAAATATGCATCCAGTTTTATACATTGTGCTGCTTGGGTACCCTGTGATTTCAAATAGCAGTAGAGACCATGAGATTTGTTTCATTACAAAAGAAAATGCGAAGTTAATTTCTAGAATTGAAATGAAATGTTTATATTAGGTTAGGGTTTTTGTTAAATTTGGGGATTTTTGGGTGATGGTGATTGGGTGCTAATACAGTACTGTAATAAATATAGATGTTGTTGTTTGAAATAAAGAAAGAATTCTGTCGTTCTAGGAAGGATTATTTACCTATTTACCAATTTACCAAATAATAATAATAATAATAATAATAATAATAATAATAATAATAATAATAATAATAATAATAATAATAATAAATGAAAGAGAAGAGTCGTTCTCCGAAGGATTATTTACCAATTTACCACCCCTCACTCACTCACTCCACAACCATTATACGTTATTAGTCAAAACCATTATTGTCGCTTTTAATCACATTCATTCAATGCTTTACATTTCTGTATCATTGTTGATGATGATAATAATAATAATGTTTAATGTGTTTTAACAAAACAAGCTTATAATGTAAATTTATGTACATGATTGATTAGATGGAAGGTTACATAAACTCAAATGACCATTAATCTTTAGCACTACACTCTATTTGACTAGGTGTTAATTAAATGGCTTCTTATCAAAATTTTACCGATGACTAATTGTACTTTTAGAAAAGTAAAGTATCCGAAGTTGGTACTTACCTTGTTATTAGCCAATATATCTACAATTTCCTCCTTAATCCATAACCGACTATGCCTTTCAGGGTTATTGGGGTTCGGTCCACGGACAATATTTTTGCCCATTTCTTCTATATGGTCGTGCATACCCAAGTACCCACCTTCAGAAATAGTTATAAGAGATTTAAGTTCAAGAACCCTTAAACCAATTCGAGCACGAAATCCACAGCTTTCAAGCGCTATGACTGCATCGTCTTTCTCCCAACCTTTGAGTAAGCATGCAACATCTAAGAATATTTCCTTGTAATCCTCCTCTAGATCGATATAGCTTAACTCCAAAACTTTCATTGTTTCATTCAGTGGAATTGTTTCTAGTCTTTCTAACGCATCTTTCCAGTCAAGATCATCTTTGCCACATAGAAACGAACCTAAAACTTTGATCGTTAGGGGAAGACCAGCAGCATAACGTACAACTTGTTCTGATAGCTCTTGGTACCCTTCAACCGGAATCTCTCTCCCAAATGCATGCCTACTAAAGAGATGCATTGCTTCCTTATCATCTAACAAATGTACATCACGAATCAGGTTCACTTTGTGTGCTATTAGCACATGTGCATCCCTAGTTGTTATAATAATTCTACTTCCCGGCTTAAACCAACTATGGTCACCGGCTAACGCCATAAGTTGTTCTATCTTATCAACATCATCTAGAACAATAAGAACCTTTCTTCCACACATCTTCTTTTTCAACATTCTTTTCCCCTCAAGAACACCACTTACGTTGATGCCTTGATCTGATAAAACATCTGAAAGTACTTGTTTTTGTAATAAATTCAAACCAGACATAGACGGTGTTGATTTTTCCCTCACATTTTCAACAAAGCTATAACCTTCGAACTGATAGGATATATGTTCATAAATAGCTCTGGCCAAAGTTGTCTTGCCCGCACCTCCCATCCCCTTGATCCCTATCATGCGAACATCATCGACACCTAATTCTATGGATGAAACAACACCATTTATCCGGGTCTTTATGCCTATTAAGTTTTCATCAACACCCCAATTAATACAACGTAACTCTAATGATATCTCTTCAACAATCTTTTGAACGAGTTTAGCTTCATGCCTGTATGTTAAAGAACCCAATACACAATCAATTCCAGATCTATAACACATAAAACCGTAAATGAGGTAATGACATACTAATATAATCATAAATCATTATCGACCTTTCAAAAAAGGATTAATTGTGAGTTAGAAGTTGACAATACAATAAGAGATGAACGCTTTCAGCATAGATAGTGAAAGAATAGCATATAGACAGGGTCGGTTGGGTAAAGGGTGATTTTTATAAAAAGGTAGTTAAAGATAATTGATATAAATATGTTACAGTGATAAAAATCATTTTCAGCTAAAAATTCACCTTCATGACTTTTGACCCATTTGACTCATTTCATATTTTATGTGCTCATTTGACCTGTTGAGATGTAATGTAAAACAATTCACCAAATAATAGATCAGGAAAAGATTTCATATGATGGAAGAAATTACCCATCAAAAATGTTCTTCAATTCCCATCCAGCGAGATCAGCACCTTTTTTCAGAGCTTCTCTCCATTTCCCTGCAGATTTATTATTTACGTGTTCAGCAAAGGCAACTTCAACAACCCCATTTTGCTTGCGGACTTCCGAGGGCTCTACATCGAGGAACACGGGATAAGCAGTATGCTCACTCATCTTCTGGCATTCCATAATTTTCACAAGCTCGTCTAAGCACCAAGATGAAGAAGCGTAGTTCTTGGAGAAAACAATAATATAAAATTTTGAGTCTTCAATGGCTTGGATAAGCTCATCACTGATAGTTTTCCCTTTTGTGATTTTCTTATCATCCTTATAAGTTTCAACGTCTTTTTGCTGAAGAGCATGATATAGATGATCAACGAAATTCTTACGAGTGTCTTCACCTCTAAAGCTTAAAAAAACATCATACTTGAAGCTCTTTTGAATGGATGAAGTTGAAGTTGACGCCATTAATGTAAGTAGGGTTCAAAGCGTCTTCAAGCTGTTGTTTGAAAGAGATAGACAAGTTAACAAGTGTATATGTGAAAAAGACAGTGTAAACAAGATGGATGTGTTTGTGTAGAAATTTCGTGCCATGAGGTGCAGAAACAAAAACCACTTAATTTCTCAATGAAAAGAAACGATAAGATGCACTGTTTTATAAAGGCTTCTTGCAAATATTTGGTTCTAGTTGTTTCAAGTTTCAAATTATTTGTTTATTGATATTTTGTTAAGAATAATGCTTTTTTATCCACAATGAACAGCTAAGTACCTATCAAATACGATTGTTAAAAGTCATTACATGTTTTTTTTATTTATATACCAAGTCAATAACTTTCCACAATTAGCATTTGTTACAAACAATGCTTATAACACTAGTAAGTAGCTAACAATATGAACAAGATGTTTTTGTTTGAATAAGTGTAGAACAGGGTATGCAAAAGGCTTATGTTGCATTATGTACATTGATCACTGTTGTCGTACACTTTTTTTTTTACCATACTATACAATAATGCATCTGAAAACTATTGATTATGAAAGCTACAAGTATGATCATTTACAAATGAAGCACATCAATGATCGATCACATGCCTTTGATTCCCACAACTCCCAAAACCAATATTCCTTCCGTCTCACGCTAAGTGTCCACCATGTTATTTTGGGATGTCTCTTAATCTTTTAACCAATGAAAATAAACTTAAGTGGGTAGAGATAATATTTAATTGGTAGAGATGTAGTTAACGAGATTTCCTAAAATTATATGCATTTTAAAAATGGACACTTATTATTGGCGACGGGGGAGTAGTACTTACGAAAATGAATAATCTTGAGAATGCAAGATTTAACTTAAGTGTTGGATATTTTAGTGTAATTGGATTAACTTGTTTGACCAATTTAGTCCTAATAAGACATCGTTTAGGCTTGGAGGTGCGGAGTGCACGCCTATTTGAATTTATTATGATCTTAGGGGCGAAGCCCCTAAGGGATGGGGGTCCGGGGGAAGTGCCCCTGGGAGTAGGGTCCAAGGGGCGGCATCCCCTGACAGTGTCCAAGTTGCTATGGTAAAAGTTCCTCAGAAAATTAAATTTTCAGAAATTAAGGGACTAATTTTGACAACTTTGAAACCCTTGAAAAAACTACATAAAAGACCTAATCCCTGATTTTTAAGGAGATACGCTTTTCTTTTTGGTCATGAATTTTCTCTGGTTCATCAATCTCAAACAAAGCATTCATAACGTTCTCAATCTCTGAATTGTATCCAATTGAATAATTTGGGGGAACCACCGAATTGATTCGATCTGAAAGTGTTCACACGCCTTTTAGAAATTCAAACAATATCCGGTTATGTTCGTTAATTCTGTTTATCCCCTACAAAGATCGAATCAATTATTGAATCTATGTAAAGGAATCATGGACACGGCATACAAGTTTGTGAGAATACAGAATATTGACCAAAGGAATTTTGGGCGATGATATGTTCTTTAGAAGTTCTGTTGGAATCTTTAGAAGTTCTGTTGGAATCTGGGATGATAAAACAAGATTCATGCAAGTTGTAAAAAGGATATTCCAATGGTGGATAATTAATCGACGTACTTCGCTCATGGTTACAAGTACATGCTTTCTGTTCATCTTATATATTGAACCATGATGCATTAAAATATGAATTGCATGTCACGTATGGTTTGATACGATAAAGTAATTATTGTAGTTACTTTAATTTCTTAATTGATAATTGAATGATTATGCATTAACGGATTACAAATCATATTTGTGCATGTTAATTATAATTGGAAAATATGCTTGATATATGAGAATGATGATTTTTGGTAGAGATTCTTATTTTGTATTACTGGAAATCAAAATAAGAAAATGTTTGTCATGAAAAAATCACTTTATATATTGAAAGCCTATGCACGAATTCATTGACTAATATATAGTTTAACGACATGGTTAAACTATGCATGTGTTTGTGAGTTATTCATGAATATATGATCGAGTCAATCACTAGTTTCAATGATTGGCGGTAATATCGAATAGGTGGCATGACAATGTTCTCCCAACATTCTGTATATGAATTTTTGGCGGTTACGTATCATAAATTGGCGGTTCTACTGTCAACGCAACAATTTGATTCCAGAATACAGTGATAAGACTCTTGTTAAGTTTCATGGATAAAAACATTATTTAAGTGTTAAATGCATGATTTAGATTGGAGTGGTTGGACCATATTTGAATCACTCTTTCATATAATTGGTATGGTGAATCATGCGTTATCACTTTGATGTCTATATGACTCATCTTTTATAAATATTTATATGGGTATGGTGAGTAGTGTTCCTTCATGATTTTTTGAGGTTTGACTTGAGTTTTTGTTAATTTCTCAAGTAGAAAAGAAATTTGTTGCGAATCTGGTAGACAAAGTTACTTGTCTAATGGATACATATTGTTTGTATATTTAGACAGTTTAACTGTAGTCAAAGGGATATCATTTATTTGATATGTTTGGCTAGTTTAAGTACCCACATACTTTTGAATAAAAACTATGGATTATAGTTTAGAAATGATACAATTATTGATGCAATTAAGTTAGATAATTGATCAAGAATGTTGCACTTTCAATGGTGAATGTATTTTCACATTTGGTGTAGTAATCTTGTGATCATAGAAATAAAGTTGTACAACGTGGTTAACTTTAGCATCATGAATTGTTGATTTAATTTCTCGTTTTAAAGAAATATTATGGTTAAAAGACTTGTTATTAAACATTGTATTATGTTTAAAAGTCAATGCTACCATGTTCAATGCTTGTTATAGCAAAAGATATCAATAGCTTACCACTTGACAAAGTGGTTTGTAAGAGACTTAGTGCACGAAGTCGGAATAGGGATGAAATTAAAGTCCATTTAAAATCTTTAATGGTGAGACACCCAATTCCCTTCTAATACAATGTTAGAAGCTAAATTCAATGCGGAAAGCTCACACTTAGAGAGTGGAACACATGTTATACTATCCTAAGGTATGTGTTCAGACCTGCAAGATTAGGAGGTTGAAGTTTATCTTCTTAATAGTTTTTTTTTTTTTTGAAAAAGTGCAAGCAGAGCATGATTAAAAGAACCTACCTATATGAGCATGAAGTTTAGCCGCTTCAAGAAGCTGGGACTTGGCTTTGACATGCTTATGAAGGATAAGGACATAGGCTAGTAAAACATGTGTCAAGATAGAACTAATATGTATGTAAACTTTTGTGTACATTATCTTCGTGTATTCAAAATGAATTTCCATGGTTCAATCCTAAGCGACACCCTGGTATTCGAGTATTCGGAATGTGTAATGTACTAATGTGAAATTCAATGGTCACGACATTTCATTTATGCAAAAGTTTGATTGTTTGAGATCACTTGTTTTAGTTAATCAAGGATTGCACTAAAATGGGGGAGGAATGTTGGATATTTTAGTGTAATTGGATTAACTTATTTGACCAATTTAGTCATAATAAGACATCGTTTAGGCTTGAAGGTGCGGAGTGCACGCCTATTTGAATTTATTATAATCTTAGGGGGCGAAGCCCCTAAGGGACGGGGGCCCGGGAGAAGTGCCCCTGGGAGTAAGGTCCAAGGGGCGGCATCCCCTGACAGTGTCCAAGTTGTTATGGTAAAAGTTCCTCAGAAAATTAAATTTTCAGAAATTAAGGGACTAATTTTGACAACTTTGAAACCCTTGAAAAAACTACATAAAAGACCTAATCCGTGATTTTTAAGGAGATACGCTTTTCTTTTTGGTCATGAATTTTCTCTGGTTCGTCAATCTCAAACAAAGCATTCATAACGTTCTCAATCTCTAAATTGTATCCGATTGAATAATTCGGGGGAACCACCAAATTGATTCGATCTGAAAGTGTTTACACGCCTTTCAGAGATTCAAACAATATCCGGTTGTGTTCGTTAATTCTGTTTATCCCCTGCATTAAGCATACTGCACTTCTTGCAAATCACCATACCTTTCTAAAGATATAAAGATTAACTCCCCTCAAACACCACTTCTTAACTCTGAGATCCACATATTATTTCGATTTCCATGCACAAATACTAGATATTACTACTAATTAGTAAAATTTGCCTCACATATTGGGAATTTTATAAGTTCCTAGTAACCCCGTAAATTTCTTCCAATCATACAAGCAAATTTTCTAGTACAAATGTCAAATATCTTAGCATAGTCATATAAAACCACGGCCAAATCATACTAGGTGCACATTTGGGGTTGACCAAAATATATAGTTTGACTGAATACATCGGTTATACCGCATACATCTAAGTAAAAGACTATGGGTAACATGAATAAGGATATATAAACTCTTATAGTCATATTATATATTTTTGAACCATTCTTTTGTTTCCAAAAAAGTAGTGACTTAGTTAGATTGATGAGTACCTTTAATATAAACGAGACGTTGGATTGTACCTTGAGAAAAAAAACACAACAGTTGAAGTTGAAAGAGATGAACGTGTAAACTAGATCGATCTTGCAAGGATATATGTGGACAATCAATGGCCAGTGAAATGGTCAATCAAATATATACGCGTTACTAGATAAGAATACTGTTGGAAGTATTTGAACTTTTGAATAAGAGTAAATTACATGGATGGTCCCTGTCGTTCCCTCAAAATTTAAAGTTGCTTGGGCAGTCCATATCTTTGCAAATAAAAACACTCGTGGTCCTTTTATTTAACCGGTATTAAGTGGATTTTGTTATCATTTACACGCTAGCCCTTTTAGCTAATGACCGTTGACCCAGTAAATCATTTTTCGACGAGTAAATTGGTTTGGCCTAATGTTACAGGGGACACCCCAATGTAACTCACCGCAACATCCAACCCAAGAAATTTCGACCAAACAGACTCTTAATATTAGTTGTTCTCAAGTGACGATCCGGTAAATCATTTTTTATTCACAAAAGTAAAACTACCAGTCTTTTGACCAAACAAAACTTCATATTAGAGGTCATATTATCGTTCTATTATACCAAATCTTTGTTACTAAAAACAAACTGATATAATTTAACTGATATAATTTAACTAATATAATACACTAGTAGTTATTGGACTAAAAACAAACTTTTTAGGCACAATCGACGACTTTTAATTCATAGTTTAAGTAATAAAATGAGCCTCTGGTCTAGCGGTATGGAGGTTTTACCCTCCTAGGCAAGGTGTCAAGTTCAAGTCTTGTCTAGGGCAATAAGGGTTTCCTCCCGCGTGCATAAAAAGAAAGGTGCAATTGCGTTCTGGGCTGGACCCAACCTGGTTGTGTGGGCTCGCTACGCCTTCTGAGCTAGGGGCCATATAGCTACAATTGCCGTAAAACAAAAAAAAAAAAAAAAAAAAAAAGTTTAAGTTGTTAAACATACTATGGTAATTTTTAAAGACAATGACAAAAGATAAGAGACCTTTTCTATATATGTATTTAGTTATTTAATTTTTTTACAAATACGGATTCTATTAAATTTGAATATGGTTTATTTTATGAATATAATTATTAATAGGGATAATTATCAAATAGACTCGTCGCCCTATGGTTTGTCACTTTTTAGACCAGGAGGTAATTTTAATTCGAAAATAGATCGGGTAACTTGTACAACGGGACACTTGTCGGCTTATGAAATTCGACAAGTGTCCCATTGTACAAGTTGCCCGGTCTATCGAATTAAGATGTAAGGCGACTGGTCTATTTAGGTAATTTTCCCTTATTAATAATATTACTTTTATTAGATATATTTAGTTTTTCTCAAAAATCTACCTTTTTCAGTCTATTTTGAAATGACATTTCCTTTTATTATCTAAGAGATGGTCAGTCAATCAATCGGGGTGTTCATTTATTAGGTTCCTCAGCTCGTTTTATTTGGTTAGGTTATTAGTTTGTGAAATCTTTTACTAGACCAAAATCGAGCCGAAATGATTATGGTTCAAATCAACTACTTTTAGTCTTATAGTCATCACGTGATAAGTAAACAGCATATACGTGCGATATCTTTCAAGGTTAGTCATCGCGTGACTCTTTTAGTCTTTCTAGTGGTTAATGCTAATGCATTTTTATTTTATTTTTTTTCTGTTAAAGATTTTACTCGCAACATCGTGTTTGATGGATTACTTTGAAACAGTTTGGTTTAAGTTCACTTGGCCGAGACAATTATAACTAGCAAAACTATAAGTATAGCTGAAATAGAGCTGACAATGCGCCACAACACATAACCACATTAGCCTCAAGACGCGTACTTAACTGAGATATGTATCTTTAAGTAATAAGTAACACATCAAAAAGAAAAGTAGGTTCCTAGTTATGCAACATATTTAGGTTAAAACAACAAGATCAAATTAAAAGTCGATCATGATAGTTTTTGTTGTTCACAGAAACGGTATTGGCTGGCTTAATCTTTGTAATACCTATTTTTTTACCATCATAGCCAATAAACCTGTGTAATTAAAGCAGATGACGGGTTATGATAGTTAAAACCACCACCCCTGGTCTTCCTTCTACGCACCATTCCGCTAACCTTGTAAAAGTCGGACGAATCAGACAAGCAACCTAGGTTATTTAAAATTAACAGTATCAGATGGGCAGCTCCAAGCATGCTATTAAACAAAATTATATTATTAATACCATATATAAAGCATAGAACATATAGAAATCAGGATATCCTTTGTTTAACCTCGATTAGGCACTCAATATGGACATGCAAATAGTTGAGGACAAAATGCGTCACTGTGAAATAGACCCACACAATACAGACCGTATATATAAAAAAGAAAATCCAGAAACAAAGGGAAGACTAACCTTTTTCATACTTGGGTATCAACTTGCTAGATTTGGCTATGTTATTAAAACAACTCACTTTGATCGGTTGACGATTCGTGAGAACAAACTTGCTGAGTGTTCTTGCACCGTTGCAGAATCACATTCGACTGAGACCTCATACACTCCAAGTTTCCCTTGTTCAATTGCCTCTATGGTCATGTAGAAGAAATACTTGGAGGTCAATTTATAGTACTTGCAGTCATAGAATACAGCCTTGGTGACGTCGTTTTCTGCATCCTCGTTGACATGCTAACAACATATAATTTATTTACATGTAAGCAAAACAGTTAACGATGGAGACAGTCTCAAAATTAAAAGCAGGTGGAAGGAATATAACAACCATACCATCTGATAAGACTTGTTGAAGGCATCAACGGCAAATTCACCAATTAAATCAACAAGAGGATCAGTATCGTCAACTGGAATTAAATCTTTCTCTATCGGAAAACTTATACATTCACGTGCTTCCTGCCACACGGATTAAATATATTATGAAATATGTATGCGCCACAAACATGCATATGTCTGTGCATAATCGTGGATGTAGGTGTATATATATGAGAAAAGAAAAAGAGGGACGGATATGACTGATACATACAATTGCTTCATCGATCGTTTTAAATTTCATCCAGACTTTATGCTCCTCTTCATTCAACGGATTGCCATTGATTTTAGGGGAACTCCCTGAAAGAGAAAACTTACCAAGTTACCATCCATGTGTTAATGCATACCGGACGATTATACACACATATCCACATTATCGTTCATTAACTTGCGATGACTTGTTATTTTTCTTCTAGCTAGCACAAGCAACATTAATAAGGAATGGAATGCTTACTGGTTTTCCTCTTGAGCTTCTTTTTGGGTAGTGTAGGAGGTTTGGGCAGATTAATTGTAAGGCCGGTTTCTTGGTTGCTGCAAGAAAACGGTGATTAATTAACTTAACTGTTTGTTTCCTTGAAAGCTAAAAAAAAACTGAGGTTTAAAAGCTAGCTCTTATTATTTTGTTCTATAAAGTTCGAATATTATGAATATAAAGGCGCCGAACATACTATTCCCAGCTAGAAGGCAACTCATCATTCGATTTGTAGTGCATGGCAAGAAGGTTAATCCTACTTTTAGCTAATACTCCTAGTTTTTTAGAATGACCAAATAAACTTATTAACGTATTATGTAAGTTGGCCGAAGCATGAGTGTCTAAATACTTATCTATTATAAATCATAGCTATTGGGTTTTGATTATCTAACACCGTGTTGATAAAAAAAACAAAAACAAAAACAAAAAAACAAAGCAAAAACAAAAAACAAAAAAAAAAAAAAAAAAAAAAAAAACAACAACAAAAAAAAAAAGTAGGATACTTTGTATATATTATTCATCACTAGTTATGTAAATAGATAATTGATTTTCTTACTTGATTCGTACTCATGCACGATGATGGTGGATCAGATTTCTTGCGCTTGCCCACCATGGCTGAAACAAAATTTTAAAAATTCGTAAAACTGATCGATGATATTATTGTGTTTTTTCTGTTCCTGTATTTATACTAGATAGGCGGTTCGGCTAGTTTCTATTTCTTGAACGAATTTATAATGGGCTAGTTCATAAGCCCAATTTTAATTTTATTCACGTATAATGGGCTAGTTCAAAAGCCTGGTTCAGAAGCCCAGTTTTAAATGTATTCACCAAAACCAAACCATACTAAACCGAATAAAATCAAACCGAATTTATAACCGAATCGAATTTTGTCACAACAAACCGAATTAAATATTGATTTTTTGTTTGGATATAGTTTTGGTAAAATGTAAACCGAATTCACATAAATATATATTTTTTATGTATTTATATACATATAAAAACCAATAAAAAGTCTTTTCTAATATAAGCATAACATTTTTAAGCTTAGAAATATATTTTTTTGGTTAAAAAAAATAATTAAATGAAAAAGAAAATATAAATTATGTAATTCGGGTTTTTCGGGTCTACACGAAAACTGAACCGAATTCAAATTCGGTTTTCGGTTCGAAAAAGAAAATATAAATTATGTAATTCGGGTTTTTCGGATCAACCCAAAAACCAAAACGAATTCAAATTCGATTTTCAGTTCAGTTTAATATAATTTGAATTATGTTCGATTCAATTTTACTCAAAAAAATGTTTTAACCGAAAAAACGGAACCAAACAACCCTATAATCCAACCCTATACATCTATACTATCTATAGATATTCAAAGGGTACAAGTAGTACATTTACAAAAGTTGTGGGGCCCACATATGAAAACAGTTGCATGGTATAATGTATGCAAAAAGCGCATTAAACTTATTATAAAAATCACGCGCAATTTCTAGGCATGTACTCCCTCCGTCTCATATTTATTATCCACATTTTCTTTTATAGATGTCTTAAATTAATTGTCCACCTTTCATTTTAAGTAAAAATGAGATAATATTAGTTAAAATTTATAAGGGTCCCACTTTTATTAAACTTTAATTCTTGTCTCCTGACAATAATTTTGAGATGGAGGGAGTATATATTTTACGTCAAGCTTTGTTTTGTCAACAAAATTTCAATGCCTAAATTTGAATATATAGTTTAAGTGAATTATTGTTTAAGACTTGTCGACACAATTCTAAGGCCTAAGGTTTTTTTAGCTCACTTTAAATGAATAATTGTCGAGATTTGTCGATAAAACTTATATAAGTTACAACGAACAAATAATATATTTTGAAATATATTGCTAGTTGTACATAGAGTCTAAATCACATGTGTGCATGCAGAGACGTAACCAGGACAAAATTAGATTGGACGCATTTTGGAAAAACTAAACAAGACTGGGAACACAAAAATTTTAGATTGGGTTCATAAACACAAAATCGAGCTTTTCTTTTATGAAAATTAGCATTACACTGCAAAATTCTGTGGGTGTCTCGTGAACCAAGAGACCCACCCGACCTGATTCTGTCCATGCATGTACGAGCATTAAAACTAGTAGTATGTACAAGGTTATAAATAGCATGAGGCGTGGTGGCATTAATTTTTTTTATAAATTTATATATTTATATCATATTTCATACATATGTATATATATAATACATCAAGTTTACAAAAAACGTTATACATAAGAAATAAACTCAAAAAACTAAACTATCCTTGCATTTTTTGTCATTTCTTTAAATAAAACCTTCTTTATCGGAGTAGCTGTCAAAACCTTATTCACTCGTTATATGAGTGGTAGAACCATAGAAATAAGTTAAAAACTTGAAATTGATTTATAAAGTTACCATGCCTAAACCCAAATCACTTATATCAATAATTCGGTAATTCTAGCTCAAATACTAGTAAATCCTTTAAAAGCTTCAGAAGAAGGCGCCACGCCTCGCGCTAAGGTGCGCCTTTTCGCGCCTCATCACACGCCACGTTTTAAGAAGACGCCTTAGTCTGTTTCGTAACGCCTAGGCTACGCCTAACGCCTTATACGACGCCTCGCGCCTTAGCGGCGCTAAGTCGCGCCTTTTAAAACCCTGAGTATGTATGATCAAAGCACTAGAAGTCTAGGTATATGTGTGAGATGCTTTCTAATCGGTTTCAAAACTTATCAAAAATATTTATTAAAGATACTTTTTAAATATTGTTTGATTGCTAGTTTTTGTTGAGATTAAAAACCATTCATCATCATCCTCTTAACGATCAAGATAACATGATTACGAATCAGTGTAAAGGCCCAGTTTAGTTGGACCATATGTAGGTTTTGTACCAAAACACAAGTGCCTACTTTGTAATTTCCAAAAATTCTTCCTCCGGGGGGCATTGAATAATTTGGACCATGTTGTAAAGTCATAGACACGTTGTTGGAGAGAATAACATTGAAACACAACAAAAGAGTGCTGCTAACAGTACCATTACCAAAATTGTGGACCTACATGTAAAAACAATAGCGTGGTATATCATCTGCAAAAAAGCATTTAACTTTAGTTTATTATCAAATCGCATGCATTTTCTGGCCAAGTTGGCAAGTTTTGTTTTGTCAACATAATTTCAAGGCCTAATTTTGAATATAACCGAGTGAATTATTGTCTAAGAATTGTCGTCACAATTCGAAGGCCTAAATTTGTAGCTCACTTTATATGAATAAATGTCAGGATTTGTTCATACAATCATACTTCATAGTATTCAACAAAAAAACTCATTTGACACGGCTTATCAGAGACGTGCTACTATGCTACTAAGGCTACTTACAGTAAGAGAATTTAATCACCTCTTTTTCCCTGTCACGTCAGCTTAATTTCTCTCTCCAGCGACCTGCAGGTGATTGGGTGCCCTAGTAAGGGCAACCAAGTTCCATTTTTTTTTTAACACAAACTCAAATTTCATTCATAATTAAAATGTTACATAATAATTCAAATAAAATAAAAACATTACACCACTTATTAAAACATCTCAACATTTATTAAAAACTAATAATCTAGGTTGTGGCGTTCCTTGAAAGAATCTTTGATTTCCAGCATTTTGTGTTGTTGTAATGGGGGCAAAGATGGGTCAATTGGTGTGCAATAGAATATGATGTCTTTTTGATATTTCTTTTGTCGCTCAAATTCAAGTTTTTGTTCTTCTATTGCCAATCTTCTGTCATTTTCTTTCGCTCCAGCTCCATCTCCTTATCCCTTTGCTCCAGCTCTTTTTTCTTCAAGTCGTAGTATCCATCTGCCAGCTGCTGCTTCTTTCCCAATGCCATTGACTTAATGGTTTTTCATTTGTCGGCTACCTCATCCAAATACGAAGACGTGAAATTCTCCGATGATTTCTTCTTAGTAGCCTTATTTTTCTTAGCGGCATCACCACCAATTGGTCGCTCATTTCGAGGATCTTCATTATCAGGCACATCTAAGCCGGTTTTAGGAGTCCTTGGTTTTTTTCGAGCCGCATCTTGGTTTAAATAGGCTGGCATTTCATTTCTCTTTCAAGTCTGATGATCCCTCAAAACTTCCCAACAATGATCCAATACAAAGGCATGCTTCATCATTATTTCATATTCTTCACATGCTCGTTTGTAAATAGTGAGATCGTTCGCACCACTTCCAAAATTGATATAACAATTGTCGTAAATGGCACAAAATGCACCAAATCTAGGACGAATCATATTTTTCCACTTGCTGACAATTGAGTTGTATGATCTCCCTTCACCAACCTCGTTTTCAAAGTATCTAATCACTTTCTTCCAAAATCCCTTAGAATTTTGGTTGGTTCCAACTATGCTATCCTCCGACAAATCACACCAACCCATGCACAACGCGATCTCTTCTTTGCGTGTCCAAATCACCGAATCATTCGTAGTTTCTTTCTCAACCGCCTTCTTCTTATCCTTTGTAGCACGTTTCTTTGGTTTGACCGGAGACATCTCTTCTAAAAGAGTGTTGTCGTCGTTATCATCAGGAAGATCATTATTTGGAACCGAATCGTGATACGATCCATGACCTGAACCTTGATAACCCGAACCGATTCCAACATAAAAATCAGGATTGTTGCATAATTGATCCATAAAATCACAAGCATCAAGATTGATGTAGTTAACCGGAGAATAACTTTGATAATTAGAATAGGAAGACGTTGATGAATTCATTGTTGGACGATACACCGATTCGAGGGAGCCATACATATATTGTTGGCTTCGACGAGAGTGACTGATGAGTGCTCAAACACTCATCATTTTTGTCGTATTTGAACTGCCAAAACATCCAAAAACACTCAGAAATGCATCAAAATACTGAAAATATCCCAGGGATTGTGTTTTACATGTTTCAGATGCAAAATGTTTAAAAACAGATGAAAAACGAACAAAGTTTGCACAATTGGCAATTTCAGTCCCCCAACTTTCAAAAATTGACAAACTAGTCCCTGAACTTTTGCTTTGCAAGAAAAGTCAACCCAAGGCATTTAAAAGTCAAACATTATCAAATATAGTCCTTGGGTAAAAACTTTGGAAAAATTACACATTTTACCCCTCAACTTTCCAAAATGGCAAATATAGTCCCTGGGTTTTCAAATTTGGAAAATTACATTTACAACCCTCGTACTATTCAACCTTGGCATGTTTAACCCTTGTGATAATTCCAGGAAAGTTACAACTTCAGTCCCTCAAAATCCAAAAAGTTACAAAAATGGTCCTTGTGCTAACTAGTTACCAAACCAAACGGATCACCTTATTACTCCTACAAATCCAATCCACAACAAACACCCCACCCTTCTTAGCCCATCCTTTTGCCAGGCCCAAAGATACCAAAGCCCACCCATAGTTTTATTAATAAAACGGGGTCAACCGAAGACAACCCTTCTTCCTCATCTCTTTTTGCCGCCAAGACAGAACAAACACCATCCCTGCAACACCTAACACTTTTGTCTCCCCCCCCCTCTCCTACTAACCACCCTATCCCACTATCTCAAACAAAAGTCAACCCCAGGTATAACAACTCTTTGTCCCCCCTCCACGTTGGCAATCCACCAATCCAAATTGTGCCAAAGTTATAATGGAGGGCTGAGATGAAACAAAGGCAAAATGGACAGCTGGGATTTACTCAAGGAAGCACAAAAAGTGCTTTTGCACTGAACTCTCTCAGAAAAAGACACAAGGAGGGAAGAAGCTAGTATTTTTATTTTTAGTATAAGTAATTCTCCATTGTAAGCTGGGAAGTATGCTATCTTTTGTAATTTTCTTTTCAGTAGTTGTAATTTCGAATTATAATTCAAAGTATTGAAGTTAATTTAAGTTCTTTTTTAGTTTCAAGCAAGTTGCATTTTTTACTTCAAAAAAAAACTAATTTTCCTGTGATTTCATTCAATTACATCCTAATTAGTCTCAGAAGCTTTTATAAGCTTTGTAAAAGTTATGTGAAGTTAAAAAGAAAGAAAACTCAGAAAAGCAAAAGAGAAAAAAATACCAAAGAAAATTCAAAAAAAAAATAAAAAATAAAAGAAAGAAGGAAGAGACACAGTTGCAGTATGATGATGGATCATGGTTTAGAGTCCCATGGGGGACAGTAGGTTGTTCTTTAGTCTTGGTTCTCAGATTGCTAGTAGCCTTGGAGGTCAAGTAAGAAATTGCACCCTTTGTCCTCAAAATTCTTATATAATCTGTATTGGTTAGTGTAGTTGTTGTTTGTTGCATATTCTAGTGTACTCATGCTTATTACATGTTAGAGTAAGTCAAAATTCAGATTCATGGTGTAAAAATAGGCCTTACTTTATAAAACTTGGTAAAAAATTGTTTTAAGGGGGTGTTTGGATTATTGTGGTTTGCTGTTAACATTGTTGTTTCAGAGGGTGCTAGTGGTTTAGATACAAAACTTAGATTGCATTTAGGTATAATCAAGCATAATTTCAGTTAGTAACTACTTAAAAGTCAAAATCAAATTGTTTCATCAAGTATTAGTATAACTGTTAGGTAATTTAGTTTGTACAAGCTTATATTTAGTTACAAGAGTAGTTTAAATAAGCTTATTTCAGATTAATAGTAGCTTATTACTTCATTAGTAGTCAATTAGGATCAATCAAATTTCACTTTAGTCAAAATATCAGTCAATTTAAAAAGTCATATTAAATTGATACTCAGTTTTTTGACAGATCTTTGCTAGAGTCTCTAGGGGTCACTTTTATTTGGAAATACTTTTGGATTGCTAATTTTACAAGCTTAACAGTTAGTGAAACCAAAGCAAAAAGAAAAAATGGTTTGGATGCTATCTGCTTATTGGAAAAGTACCTTATAGTTGTCTGTTTAGCTTAACAGCTCCCATACATCATCAATGATCAACTAAGTTTAAGGCATTCATTAGGTAATCTAAATAGTTTGGGAGTGTTATTTTCGGGTGCATTTGACATTTCTGTTAGTCAGTAGAAGTTTTACCCCATTTAGTTTGTACCCCTGAGCTTATTTGCTCAAGTTTATTAGCTTATCAGTTTAGGTGGTTCAACTAAGGTCTGAATTCAAGATTGAGGGCTGCAATTGAGATTAAGTGTTTGAAACCTGAGATTAGTGGTTGATTCAAGTTCCATTAGATCTGAAGTTGTTATTTAAATTGATCCCTTGCTTATTGCTTATCTGTTTAGCTTGTGCATTTGCTCTAAAACATCCACTAAGGACCTGTTGTCACAGTCCTACTGCCCCTCTTTCACAAGCTCATGAAGAGCTCATCTGTGGGACCCACTCCCAGCTTGTTAGCTTTTTAGGAAGCTTTTCTAGCTCGCTTGTTGGTTCAAGGTTCAAATTGGACCTCTTAGCTTACCTGTGGGCCCCACAGTGGGCTGTAGTTGGCCTGTTGAGGCCTGTGTATGCTGTGGTATTTAGGAATTGCTTAAATGATCTCCTTGGCTTGTTTTTTGTAGCTTGTTATTGTTTTAGACTCAAATCAGTCCCTTTAAGTTATTCACAGCTTATTTTCACCATGTGGGGCCTTGGATAGCTTATTAGAGCTTACAAACCTCATTTAAGCTCTTATAAGCTAAACTATTGTGCTTATTTAAGTGCACACAGCTTAATTTCAAGTTCCATCAAAAGTTTCTTTGTAAAAGTTGTCTCATTTCAGTTTATAAATAGTTTTGTAAAAGAAAAATTAGAAAAAACCAAAAATACAAAAAGTGATAGCTTCTATTTAAGCCCTTTTGGCTTATTTTCTGCTTATTTATAAGCATTATCTAATTTTAAATTTTTCCTAGGCTTTTTATTACCTGTAGGATTTTTAGTATTTTTTTCAGATTTTTCTTTTGCCATTTAGTACTTTTTATAATTTAGTTTAGTTTAAATTAATTAAATAATTAGTTTTTAATTAGTAATAATTATTTAAAAAGTCTTAAATATATATTTTCTATATAAAAATTAGTTTTATAATATTTTAGAATTTTCCAAGTTTAAATTTTATTTTTCTAAGTTAAATTTATAATTATTTGTATTTTAGGGTAATTTAAATTAGTTTAAATATTTAATAAATAGTATTTAATTAATAATAAATAGATAAAAAGTTAGAAAAATATTATTTAATTTTAAAATTAGTTTTATAATATTTTAGATTTTCCCAAATTTAATTTTCATATTTTTAGTGTAATTTCATAATTAGTTATAATTTTGGTTAATTTAAGTAATTAAAAGGTAATTAGTAATTAGTAATTAATTAATAGTAATTAATTAAATAGTGTAAAAATCATTTTTTTTTTCTAAAAATTTTCTTTTATCAGTAGGAGCGTAGAAAAGTAATTTTCATAACCGTAGGACTTTATTTGCTCCCGTTTCACTTTTTATTTTGCGCGTTCGCGTTTATTTTAAATTCAAACGCGCGTTTTTAGGTTTAACACACGTTTTTAGGTTATCTGATCATCAGTAATTGTTAATATAGTGTTTTTAAGCTATTCTCAATCATAATCCCGTAGTGTAATCATACAAATCAAATTTCTTATTCTTCTGATAAATCACCCGATCACTTTAAACGTTTTCAAATCCAATTGCAATCTCGCTGGGACATAACGACCCGGGGATTTCCCTATACTTCCACGGACTCTATTTATTGACTTTCCCTCCTGGGTGGACCTATTGACCGCACACGGTTGACTGGTTGGGTCGGGAGTAGTCAGTGACTTTGTTGTGGTTGTTGGTTATTTTGATACGGTGGAATAAATGGACGATTAATATTACGATTCATAGCAAATGGATTGAATGTTTTTTGTTGTGGAGGTTGTTGAGATTCATAATCAAAACTATGGGGTCGGAAATTGATGTTTGGTGAGACACCGGTTAACCAGAAAGTTGAATCCGGTGATACTTGCGGGATGTTTTGTGGTAATCGGGATTTTCGGCCTTTTGTTTGTTGTGGTGTTTTCTTAAACATTTTGAATAGAGATACTTGTGAGATTGTGTGAATTGGAATGTGTTTATGTTGTGTATTTATAAGGTAATTTAAAAGTTGTTTTTTTGTTTTTTTTTTTTTTTTTTTTTTTTTTTTTTCAAACGGCTACACAAATGCACCAACGGTAATATGGATCAAAAAGGAAAATGAAATGGAAATGTAATCGATCGTGCCTGCGACCTTTTTGCTTTTTTTCGTCCCTCGACCGAGTACCCACAGAAAAGGCGATCGACTCAAATCGATCACCACACTCGATCGACTACTCCTTCTGTGAGTAGCCTAAGTAATCGATACAAATTTCACGCATGTAAATTTTATAAATACATATAGACGACTCCATACCAGATGCTAATCCCAGTTAATCCACCATGCCTGTGGACGCTATGTTATCAAAACTCACAAAAACAATCACCAATGTCCAACTCGAACATGTTTATCAAGTATATACAAAGTATTAGTCCAAAACAGTGAAACTCCCCTTTTTCAAAAATGAATACTAAACGACAATAACATATACATAGTAGATGTTACAAGATATCGGACATATTCCATCTTATGATATGACTCGTCTCTACTATACACACAAGCCAAGCAGAATATATTCACCTCTCAAAAAGCAAATGACCTTTATAATAATTGCAGTTGACGTTGTTAGAACTCGAGTTTCTAAATCGTATATAAGGCTTCATGCTTTGATTGGAGTGCTTTATATATGCACTTAGGATAATGAACTACTGTCAAGAATTTGTACACATATTGATTCATAGATAATATATATCTTTGTTTGAACGCAGGTAACCTCAAATTGATGACGAAAATGGCTACATGTGATTTGTATATAAATGTTCGTAAATGTTCATAAATCCATAGACGGAACCAGAAGTATAAATAAGCAGAGGCATTTTCAAAAGGACTAAAGGCACCGTAATGTATCTTACTAATCACTTGCACTTTTTATATGTATTGAACAATTTTTTTGTTATTCTATGCACTAAACTTGATTTTATTGTATTTTTTATGTACTTTATGAGTTATGACAACTATGATACATATAGTAGCCAAAAAAAAAAGGGGGGGGGGGGGGGGGGGGGGGGGGTAAAATGGTCATAAAATACACAAAAGATACAATAAAATAAAGTTTAGTACATAGAATAGCAAAAAAAAAAAAAAAAAAATTGTTTGATACATATAAAAGGTGCAAGTGGCAAGTATGATACATTACGGTACCTTTAGCCCTTTTCGAAATACAAAAAGCTTTTTTTTTTTTTTTTTTTTTGATCAGGTGCATTTTAGAGAAAAAGGAAATCACATGATTTCATACAAGAATTAACACAATACCATAAATAACAATCTTTGAAACATTGTTATGTGCGAAATGAAACACGTCTTCCATCTTGATAAAAACAACTCTCTATCATAGTACGGAGTAGTGTAAAAACAAGATTTCCAGCTATAAGAAACAATCACAATAACCTGTAGTTAGTTTCTTAGCAATAATTTTGATGTTATGGCAAAACATGTTTTTTAGTTACGAGTATTTTGTATGGTATTAAATTAAAATGCCAAATTCTGAAAAGAAAAAACAATTGCAAATTGAACCAACTTTAAACATTGATTTGATACAAAGTTAAAAACCACAAATATAATAATCCTCAAATTGATGAAGAAAGTGTGTACTACGTGATGTGAATTTATAAATGTTCATAAAACAATCTCTATTAGAATGACGGGTGTTGTGTTTGATACTCATGACACCGCCCAAATACACGTCTACACCTCATGTGCCATGCCATAGCCATGTTATACGTCCAACAACTAAGGCCACACAGTTTTTTTTTTTTTTTTTTTTTTTTTTTTTTTTTTTTTTTTTTTTTTTTGAGTGAGTAGGGTATTTATGACGATGTGTTATAAGAATTTTATTGAGGAAATTCTTTATGTTATAGAAGTGTTATAAAACACATGCTGATGAGCGGTACCTATAAATTTATAAGCACCCACCTCTCTTATATATGAATTAAAGTTATTGTGCTCAAAACATTTTTCACTGTGATAAAAAGAGCCGGTAACATCAAACGTAAAACATATATTCCAATATAACAAAGGATTAGTTATTTGTACCCCTTAAACACCAATAATACCCCTTATGTTTTTCCTTTTTTTTTTTTTTTTTTTTTTTTAATTTTATAATTTTGTTTATATTAAAAAACAATAAAACTGAAATTACGAAATATGAAATATAAAGTTTAATAAATTAAAAGCATTAAAATGATAAAAAATACGAAACAAAACTGATAAAAAACTGTGTTATATTGTAAATAAAGAGGTCTAGTGGGGTATTGATTGTAGAAAAATGGGTCATGGGTCCTCATAACACAACCCCCTATAACAATGCTCTTTTTTATGTGCGGGTAAAAGAACTTGTGAAAAAAGAAAAAGTAAAAAGGTATAACAATATTTTTCTTTTTTATAATATTTGCAATAATAATATCAAGTGAAAATCATATGATAAACTTATCAAAACTCTCTATCTACATGAAATAGATAATCAAGCTAAAATAAACCGAAAAGAAATAAACAATACTTACCAAAAAAAAAATGCAATTGAGCCAACTTTAAACATTGCTTTGATACAAAGTTAAAAACCACAAATATAATAGTCCATAAATCTCATTTCACCATGTTTCATTTCTATTTCCCAACAAACTTTATGTAAACATGGGAAAATATGTTTGTAATAAAACTTGTCGGTAACAATACTCTTCCACTTTATTTCCATTAAAATAACAAGTAGACGTTATATCGGAGTTTTGCGGGTGCTCTTTAGTATCTCACCTTTACACTTCTGGATATTTCTTATGCGGTGCATAAGGTGTTTGTCTATATATGCATAATCCTCGGGAGCCTCATTTCTCGGCTCTTAAGCGGATTTTGGGGTATGTTCATGGTAGTTTAGATCATGGGTTACAAATGTTTTCTTCATCTACTACATCTTTGGTTGCTTATTTTGATGCGGATTGGGTGGGTTGCCCTGCCACTCGGAGATCGACTTCTAGTTAATGTGTATTTCTTAGCAACAACTTACTCTCTTGGTCCTCTAAGCATCAACCCACACTTTCTCGTTCTAGTGCTAAGGCCGAGTATCGTGGTGTTGCCAATATTGTTACTAAGACTTGTTGGTTGAGGAATCTTCTACTTACGCTGCATACTCCTTTGTGTTTTGCTACGCTGGTTTACTGTGATAATGTTAGTGCCGTTTATCTGTCTTCTAATCCCTTTCAGCATCAACGTACGAAGCATATCGAGATAGATATTCATTTTGTTCGTGATTTAGTTGCTGCCAGTCAGGTTCGGGTTCTTCATATTCCTTCTCGCTATCAGTATGCAGATATTTTTACCAAGGAGTTGCCTTCTGCGTTGTTTAAAAAGTTTCGCTCCAGCTTAAGCATTCGGTGTCCTCCCGCTCAAACTGCGGGATAGTGTTAGTTGTTATGGAGTTGTATTAGATTTATTTGGGCTCAAGCCCACTTCAAGACTATTCTATGTCATTGTATATTATGTACCGGTTTATGATAATGCAAGACATAGAGATTTACCACACTCACAGTTTGAAGCCATTAATTGCTACATCTCCAACAGCTTATGTTTGTTTAGTACCATCATATGACTTAACCACCTTGGTTTAAGTTTAGTTAATTTACTTTTATAATGAAGTAATGGAGATATATTATCTTGAACGCGTGAATAAAGTTGTTAACAGATTTTGGGAAGCCAGATTGCCTCCTAGATAGGATTGAGTTGGGATCGAAAATTTCATTCGCGCAAAGGATGTTTATCTTTGTCCGTTTACCTTTAATATTTCCACTTTATTCGTGTACCATATAAATGATTTGATTAGGTATGTAGAACTCGAGAGCAGAAGTTGAAACTCATTTGAGTGCAGCACAAGAGGAGAATGTCCCATTTTATGATTTGATCAGGTATAAAATATAAAATATTTTATTTCTTCTAAAATACAGAAGTATTTTATTTATTTTTTAATTATAAAAGTTAGTAAATATTTAGAAGTTTTAGTAAAAGGGCCCATAATAAAGTTAGGAAAAGGATATATATACAAACCCTAATAATCACTTTGGTCAATTGGAAGTAAAACAACAAAACGGACTTTCAAGATCCTCATCATTGTTCAACATCATCAAGGTTGATTATATGTCTAATATATTTATCTACTTTATTTTTCTTGTTAATGCCTAACTGACGATGGGTATAATCTTGTTTATTATTTGTGAATGTTTTTTGTACATTTGATGTGAATGCCTTTAGAAAGTAGGCGTGATCTGTACTTGTTTGTCATACATGAATGTTTTTCCATTTTAGACTTCGTAGAAGAAGTTAGAGTTTTGATTTTTAGTAATGGGTCAGACTCAATTTAGGTGTCAATAAAGTATCATGCAACAAGACCATGTTTTGATATTTGAAAAACGTACGTTTGACTTTTTGAAGAAAAAGGCTTGGCTTATTTTTATAAGCTAATAAACATTATCCCTTTTTTATTATTTTATTATTTTATTTATTTATTATTTTTTTTTTTTTGTGAATGCATAAGGTTAGCCAAACACCCTCTTAGAAGTGGGTATAAATTAAAAAAATGTATGTTTGACTTCTTCGAGATCGAGCATATAAGGAAAATGATTGAGAGACTTAAAACTTGTAACTAATTTTGTGTCTAAAATGTGTGAATTAGCAGTTAGCGATTGTGAAGTAGTGGCCTTTTTTTCTTTTTTACTATGAATGAATTATTGAAATGCAACTTTAGTCATAAAATTAGTGCTAAAATTAAGTCTCACAATCACGACTCTTTTTTAAAATTAGAGCTAAAAAAAAAAGAAGTCTATTTAGCACTTTTAAAATAGTGTTTTTCTTACTTGTGCCCTATAGACACAAGTTAAGCACATCATAAGTACACAAGGGCTCACGAAAATTACATAAGGATTTACATAAAAGTAGACAATTGTACTTTTATGTGGGCCTCTATGTACTTTTGTTGTACTTATAGTGTGCGTACCCCTAGTGCACAAGTTAGAAAAACGCTTTAAAATATTCAATCTATACTCAAATCCCAATCCCTAAGACTGATTAAAGCTGTCATATATAGTACACACTTCATTTTTGGTGTTGATACATAAACTTATCGTTTGATGTTATTAGTAGACACAAACGGAGCCACATTACTCTTAGAGAGGTCACTCAACATTTAACTAATGTACTTTACGATAACTATCGGAAGCCCACTATTGCTCATCATTCATCAATCTACTATATTGATTACAACTTAACTAAGGGCAACATTATAGTCATGTAGGCTCTGTAACCTTCACGATTGAGTAAAATAAATCCAGTTTTAATTTAATAAAAACAAAGTAGGTCTTCTTATATACCTTTTCATAAAGGTGAGCTGACTTAATTTGTTACCCTTTATCAATCGCTGTAGTTTATGTGGTAAGGATTTTTTTATAGCTTATAGCTTGTTATGGTTGCTGTTTTTGTGAAGACGTGTTTCTTTTGCATACAGTGTCGATGATTATCGCCAGTTTAATAATATACCCATAAAGAAACTAAGAAATGATAAACCCATCACAGCTATTCGCTTGTCGTTGCAAGTTTGCAACAAACCCCTAATGATTTATGGTGTAGTATAAGTAATTTCAATCTATGACATCTCATCGATGAAAGTTATGAGTCTTACAATGCATTTTATGATTCAGCCTCCGTCTCTGTAAATAGTTTTTTCATAAGTGTATCATATTATTAAAAAATGGTCACCAACTAAAGAATGATTTTGGTTATTAAGTATTTATACAGTCAGGACACTTCATATAAATAATACAGAGTATGTACTCATAAACATTCTATTGCAGCACAGTTCTTTATCCAATGGCTGAAGAAGGACACTTGAATCGTAGCGACAAGCCTGGCATCCATACAGAGAAGGAGCAAAACAAAGTTATCCCTGCAAGCACAATATCAGCCAGCACAATGACTGTAAGCTCTGCCTATATTAACTTGACTTTTTCTTTCATTAATGTGATGATTGAGCTTTAATTTTCATAAACAGGTTGTCACAAAAACTTTACTAGATGATGCTCACAATGGTTTCAAGAATGGAAATTTTGTTTGTTCGCCTTTGTCACTTGAAATTGTTTTGGGAATGCTTGCTGCTGGAGCTGAAGGCCAAACTTTGGAACAGCTTTTAGAACTTCTTGGACATGAAAGCACAATTCAACTTCTTTCTGAGTCACCAACAAAGATTTTTAAGAACCCAGGTCTTAATTTCAGTTTAGTGAATGGTGTTTTGGTAAATAAAAGGTTGGAACCTGTTCGAACTAGTTATCAATATGTTCTTGCAAAGGTTTACAAGACCGAAGCCAAATACGTGGACTTTAAAAACAAGGTAAACTTATATCAAGTGTTTAGCTTTCTTTTTTGAATTTATATAGTTAATAAATTTAGTCTTATATAATCAATACTTGTTTATAGGCGAAGCTTAATGAAGCAGTTGAAACCATTGTGAGCATCATCTAGTAAAGTTTTTCACTCCGATGATGCTTTGTTTCAAGGGGATTTTGACCTTAAAGAGGAGAGACTTAATAATCTATGGATACCCAAGTTCAAGATATCTTGCACTTTTGATCCTGAAGATGTTATGAAACAAATGAGATTCACATTGCCTTTTGAAAAAACAAATAAGGAGCTTAGCGGGATAGTAAACATGAGAGGTCTCTATGACAATATGCTTTACGTGTCGAAAGTACTTCAGGAATCTGTTATTGAAGTTGATGAGAGAGGAACGAAGCTGCTGGCTTTACTAGGATCCGTCTGGCCGGGGGTGGGGGTCCTCCACCAGAAAGCTTTGTGGCAGATCATCCGTTCATGTTCATGATAAGAGAAGACACTTCCAAAGCTGTTTTGTTCGTCGGAGCTGTCCTCAACCCTGGAGTTAACTAGCTATCATCTTTAGACTTTAATGAGTTAAATATTGCCTAGATTTTATGTGATTACTTGGTATTTGGATATTTATGTTTCCCTTTTGAACACGGTACGTGGATGCTTTTTCTGGAAAATCATAGCAACTTTTTCTATACTATCTATAGATATCAAAAGGGTACAAGTAGCACATTTACAAAACTTGTGGGGCCCACATGTAAAAACAATCGCGTGGTATAATGTCTGCAAAAAACGCACTAAACTTTAGAGTGTCGAGCTTTGTTTTGTAAAACACAATTTCGATGCCTAAATTTGAGTATCAGTTTAAGTGAATTATTGTCTAAGACTTGTCAACACAATTCTAAGGCCTAAGTTTTGTAGCTCACTTTATAATTGTCGAGATTTCTCAATAAAACTTATAAGTTACAACGAACAAAAATATATTTAAGTATATTGCTAGTTGTATAATGCATTTATGAAATACTAAAGAAGACTATGAACACACATTTTTATGACCGGGTGATGCATTTAAGAAAAAACAAGTCTTTTATACAAAAATTAACACTACGGTGCAAAAATTCATGGGTGTCTTGTGAACCTCCGGGACCTCCTTGATTTTTGTCCATGACATTAAAACTAGTACTGTAGTATCTATATAATCAAATGGCTTGAAGTCTAGCTATATATGTGAGATGCTTTTTAACCAATTGATTGCGGGTTCAAAACTTGTGTATGGCATTTATTTGAGATATTTTTAGGTGTTGTGAGATTGTTAGTTTGCATTAAGATTAAAAAGTAACCATATTCATCACCATCTTCCTAACGATCATATTATGATTACGAATCAGTGTAAATGACCAGTTTAGTTGGACCAGATGTACGTTTTGTACATTAACACAAGTGCCTACTTTTGATAAGACTTGTATCTTCCAATAATCTATTTCTATTACTTCACTAAATCAGGATATTAACATAGTACGTGGCAAAATTCTAACTATGACACCTAAGTTTTCTTTGACGTGTCGACTTCTCCGTCAATTGTGTTCCGCTTCTTTATGTGCAAAGCAAACTAACTAAAGCTTAATAAAAGAAAACCACCCACGTTCCATAGCAACAAATATCAACTACTCTGCCTCTCCTCTTTTCTTATTCAGAACACGATCAATAAAAGAATCTGAATATCAAATCAATTTACTATATTAGATTGTTAAATCTTTTGTTCTATTGAATCTTAGGAATAATCTAAAGTTGGGGATATCGTGAAGGTAACTTTTAGCATTTAGGGTTTTGGTTTTTCAATTTTGTTTTGGTAATTTTCATCTCCTTTTTAATTCATAACTTTTGCAGGGCCATTTTCTTTGGAAATAATTGCGGGAAGAATTGATTTTGTTTTGGCTGAATAAATGAATTGTTAAACCTTAATCATCATGTTCTAATGTTCTGCAACTCATCCAAAAAAAGGTGCGTCTAAATGTCAAATTTGCACTGAGTTTGAATATTTTGTTTTTTGGAAATTAAAAGAAAAGGAGGGATTGTGGAAGATGGTTTATTGAATATTTTGTTTGTTAGAAAAAAATAAGCATGGTCGAATATTTTGCTATTATATATTTTTTAGGGCAAATTACCTGAAAATGTATGCAACTTGACACTTTTTACCATTGTATGTAGCTTTCTTTTTTTTTTCCCAATCTGTCAATAAACTTGTAAAATCCGTTCATTGCGTGTATCGGTTACTTGTTTGACCTGCTGGAGCAGGTTAAGCTAACGGTAGTTAGGTTTATCATTGCACCGTTAGTCCTTTTGACTAACGATCGTTAGCATAGCTACATACAATGACAAAAACTTACAAGTTAGATGACTTTTATTATTTTTAAAATTTATGTACGTTTTTTACACGTTTTTGCACACATTTTTATACACGTTTTTGTATACGCATTTCGTTCGTCTCTTTATGTTACCCTAAACCCTAAACCCTAAACCCTAACCCCTAACCCCTAAACCCTAAACCCTAAACCCTAAACCCTAACGTTCGTCTTTTTACGTTTTCGTCCGATTTCTTACATTTTTGTCCAATTTATTACGTTTTCATCAGTTTTTTCACGTTTTCGTCCGTTTTTTTTTACATTTTCGTTCATTTTTTTACGTTTTCGTCCGATCTCTTTATGTTACCCTAAACCCTAACCCCTAACCCCTAAACCCTAACCCCTAAACCCTAAACCCTAAATCCTAAACCCTAACGTTCGTCTTTTTACGTTTTCGTCCGATTTCTTACATTTTCGTCCGATTTATTACGTTTTCATCAGTTTTTTCACGTTTTCATCCGTTTTTTTACGTTTTCGTCATTTTTTTACGTTTTCGTCAGTTTTTTTGCGTTTTCGTCCGGTTTTTTCGCGTTTTCGTCCGGTTTTTTCGCGTTTTCGTCCATTTTTTCGCGTTTTTGTACGATTTTTTGCGTTTTCGTCCGATTATTCATTATTGTTCCAATTTTTTTACGTTTTCGTCCATTTTTTTACGTTTTCGCCAGTATTTTCACACTTTCGTCCGTCTTTTCACGTTTTTGTCCCATTTTTTACGTTTTCGCCCTTTTTTTTTTGTTTTCGTCAGATTTTCCACGTTCTCGTTTGTTTTTCACGTTTTTGTCCTTTTTTACGTTTCGTCGGTTTTTTCATGTTTTCGTCAAATTTTTCACGTTTTCGTCTGTATTTTTTACGTTTTTGTCAGTTTTTTTCTTTTTTGTCCGAAAGCGTGAAATAAGGGACGAAAACGTAAAAATACAGACGAAAACATAAAAATTTTGGCGAAGACGTAAAAAACAAACGAAAACGTAAAAAAACAGATGAAAACGTGAAAAAACGGACAAAAATTGAAAAATCGGACGAAAGCGTAAAAAAGCAAATGAAAACATAAAAAAACTAAGAAAACGTAAAAAAATCTGACAAGAACGTAAAAAAAGTAACGAAAATGTAAAAAAACTGACGAAAACATAAAAAATGGGACAAAAACGTGAAAAAAACGGACGAAAGCGTGAAAAAACTGACGAAAACGTAAAAAAATCAGATGAAAAATGAAAAATCTGACGAAAACGCGAAAAAAACGAACAAAAACGCGAAAAAACCGGACGAAAACGCGAAAAAACCGGAAGAAACCGTGAAAAAACTGACAAAAACGTAAAAAAAATGGACGAAAATGTAAAAAAACGAACGGAAACGTGAAAAAACTGATGAAAACGTAATAAATTGGACGAAAATGTAAGAAATCGGACGAAAACGTAAAAAGACGAACGTTAGGGTTTAGGGTTCAGGGTTTATGGTTTAGGGTTTAGGGGTTAGGGTTTAGGGTTTAGGGTTTAGGGTAACATAAAGAGATGAACGAAATGCGTATATAAAAACGTGTATAAAAATGTGTGCAAAAACGTGTAAAAAACGTACATAAATTTTAAAAATAATAAAAGTCATCTAACTTGTAAGTTTTTGTCATTGTATGTAGCCATGCTAACGATCGTTAGTCAAAAGGACTAACGGTGCAATGATAAACCTAACTACCGTTAGCTTAACCTACTCCAGCAGGTCAAACAAGTAACCGATACACGCAATGAATGGATTTTGCAAGTTTATTGACAGATTGGGAAAAAAAAAAAAAAAAAAGCTACATACAATGGTAAAAGGTGTCAAGTTGCATACATTTTTAGGTAATTTGCCCTATTTTTTATTAACTATGATTAATTTGTTCACCAACAGTGCACACACTAAAAAATTTGCCTTTGAAAGTATATTGTTTGTAATGTTTTTGAAATTGTAAAAAAGAGAAAAAAACAACTTTCGTGGATAATGACTGACAACCATTCTCACTATTTGGCTATGATCGTGTCATTTAGGCAAAACGTTAGGTGTCAAATGAGTATGCCATTTATTAGCCGATATCCCTCATCACTACACACCAATCAGTTAAAAACCTCAATATTTATGATCTATTGATTCATATGTAAACTGATTTATTGCATAACGGGATCAATTCGATGCAAGTCCAACTCATTTGATCAAATAAGCCATATATATATGATTGCACAAGGTGTATGTTTAAAAGTCTAATCATATCATTTAGGTCAATATTCTAAATAGATGACATGTTGACAACTTACTATTTTTTCTGCAAGGCAACCTTGAAAGTGATTTTCCTGATACAAAATCTGTCTATGAAACTCCCGATTCAAGTGTGAAGTGTAGTGCACCTGTTTATACCATGTACTATGTAGTATTTTTTGCTTACCATTTGTTCATCATATTATTAGATGTCTTATTACTAAATTTACTTTTAGGTATAGGAAAGTTATGGAGTGCTCCACATTTGTGTAGCAGATTCAGAGCATGGTTGGACAGGGGTTGAAAATGGTAAGCGTGGTTAGGCATCCGTTGGTGCATCGGTTGACATGAAAACCAGTCATGGCTGAACTTCGTTGATACTGTGTTCTTCGTTATTCTTCTAACCCTTGGTTTGCCTGTGAGGCCAGAGCCCATGGTGCAAGTAAACTTTCTAAAGCTGTTTTA
This sequence comes from Artemisia argyi, assembly GCA_030686995.1. Taxonomy (NCBI): domain Eukaryota; kingdom Viridiplantae; phylum Streptophyta; class Magnoliopsida; order Asterales; family Asteraceae; genus Artemisia; species Artemisia argyi. The sequence continues at coordinate 226,554,534 of CM060700.1, read as the reverse complement.
TATTTTAGACGTTGTAGAAAGAATATTATAAGCACTCATTGATATATTAGACAATACATGATGATGGATATTCATAAGGGAATACGGTTATGACGTATCACTCCTTGACAACAATATGAAAATGGGAATGTGGTGCAGTAGGAGTATAAGAGCATATACACACTAACACTAGCAATAGTGATGATAAAAATATAGAACTGACATGTCATTATACTCTCCCTGCTAAAAACTTTACTAAATCTAGAATTTATATTTAGAAAGTGCTGACCTACATTTTAGTGGTGGTGTAGCACCAATATGTCAAGGCGGGAATGTCTAATTAAATATTGTACTGTGAATGGGACATTCCATAATGTTATGGTCATATTCTTAGAGCGTGTTTGTGATGAAATGGTTTGGCTTTCTAAACCATCTTTTTTATTTTTAAAACACTTAATGAAATTTGAAAGCTAAATGTTTTGATGGTCCGAAAATTAATTATGTTTTGTTCATTCTGTGGAAGGTGTCTTAGAAGTTTGACTAATGAATCATCCTCTTTATGTTCTAAACGGTCTTTCGGGTTATCTTTGCATGTCATAAAATGTGTAGGTGTGTAATGAGAATCCCGATAAGTTTTATTTTGGAGGGCTCATTGAGAATTTAAGTAACAATAATATTTGGGAAATATATCAATAAACCAATTTTCCCATCGTCTCTATTAGTAGCTATTGTCTCTGTTGTTTTAGTATGAAAGTGACTTTTTTGCTCTTTTTATTGTTCTAGACATTATAAGTAACTCATGTTTTATTGAAAGTTTCATAGGACATATTAGTATCTAACCAGGCATAGATGAGGACCGCAATGTTTGAATTGATATTTGTGTGAATATGATGCTTTCGAAAACAAGGAGCGTGCAAACACAGTGACTTGACATTTACATTTACCATTAAAAATAAGTAGCATGTACATGGCTTCATTAATAAAGAAGGAAGATATAGATAGCTTTTGTCGATATTTATTTACCTCAACCTTTTAGTTTTAGTCTGTAGGTGCTAAAATAGTTGAATCAGGTACAGTTGATCATTGGTGGACACCATAATTAAAAGCCTGCATTCTGTCATCACAAAAGACTTCGCTTGCCCCTAACGAATTAACCCAAAATGAGAGACATATGATCCATTGAAAGAGTTACTATTCCCAAGACACCAGATCATCCAAAAGTCCCACCTAACGAATTAACCCAAAATGAGAGACATATGATCCATTGAAAGAGTTACTATTCCCAAGACACCAGATCATCCAAAAGTCCCATCAGATTTCTGGAATTGAATTTTTGCAGCTTGATTGCCAGCACCCAAACTTATCACGAATTGGAAACATATGATCCATTTAGTTTGTAATCAGATATGAATTTCCTGTCAAAGAGCGCCAATGTGTTCATCAATACCTTTATGTTATTGTTGGTAATGCTGGTCATAAAAAATAATTTTACAGTAAGAAAAGGGTCTTCATTATCTTTTTGGATGTCTCTCAAGTTGGCCACCACATCCTTTTTCCTTTTTCACTCACATTTTTAACGGTAACCTCGCAGATCACTTATTTAAGATCTTATCACTAGGTGTAATTTACTAGAAAACAACTGCTTCGATCTTTTTTTGACATTTAATAATACAATTTAATACGCGTGTTTCAGGTTTGCAGTTTACTGTTGTTGTTTTGGATTGTAACGACATAGCGCAACAGAATCCAGTGTTCATATCGTAAAGAATCATCCAGTGTCGCGGCTGTTCCATGGGCATTTCCATCTACCTACTAGGAGTATGTTAAACATCATGTAAGAACAATGATGCCTTTGTCATGTATCATTGGTTACACATTCCTTTATAATCGTATCTCTTTACTCTTTAGTTTATGTCTAAAAAAAATTAGGAGGTAAGGGTGAGCAAAGTACCTTGAACCAGACAAAGTACATATTTTGATTGTTTTAATTACTTTTCAACCCACCCGACATGTCCATGTTGCCACTTCTGAACAACAATGTGTATTTTTTATTATTTTTTTAAATGTAGATCAGTGATTGCTTCCTTATACATTCGGAGATAATTATCGAAGTAATGTTGAATTCGGTTGTGCTATTTCTTTGTTCCATACTTCCATCTGCTGTTATATGAATGGATCACTGATTCGGATGGATATACATTACTTAAACCATTCAGTTTAAGAATGTATCATCTGATGTTAGTTTAGTTTTACTGTTGATTCTATTGGAATCGGTAAAAGCTGAGGTACCGTGGGTTAAATTATGAAGCTTAAACCATTCATTTGCCAAGCAGTTTCAACCCATTAAATGTTTCTGATGGCCACTTGCTTTTTGATTCAGGTTGGCATGTTTTGATGAAAGATGATATTGTAGAGTATTCAAACAATGTTTTTCTGTTCTTTTAAAGGTGCAATATGGTATGATTCGATCTAAATGGGGCCTTGTATAGTTTGTGTCAAGAGATACCAAGTATAAGTCTCGTGGGTGTCTAAAAGTATATAGCTGATTTACTTTACATACGGTGGTAATAGTGTATTTTTTCAAGGATCTTTTTTTATTGGTTTATACTCCTTTTACGTGTGGAAACTATTATCATTGGTTGTAATACGACACCACTCTTATCTTTGATTAAAGACCTTAGTTTTTGAAGACGTTCCTTGGAGATGTGAATTCTATTGTGATGCCCCTTCTATGTGATCCAGTTTCTTATGTAAATGTTATCAAAATAGTGTAACAAATGGTTATAAGATGACCTCATAAGATTGTATGAGACCCTTGTGGTTTTAAATTTTAATCGCCTCTAGACGCACTAGAATATTAGTCTACCGTACTATGGGAGTGCCTTGAGGACATAATCTTATATATTGGCGCTCTCAAATGGTATTTAAAACAAGTTACTAAATGGAGTTAACCCTTTTGTCTCGATAATACGTGGTTTACATCCATTCAAAGTTTCTGTATAAATGATTCATGAAAAACATTGAGATTTCATAGTTTCTGTATTTAGCAGGTTTTCTTTAGAAATTTTTTAGTCAGGCTCGTGAGTACTCGTGTAGTCGTGTATAGTGATGAGAATTTTTAACGGCAACTTTTTATAGTTGTTATATTGTCGTTAAGCATTTTGGTTAAGTTCATATGCATTCAAATTGGTAGTTTAATTTGGTAGAATAGTAACATATATTCAAAAAGTTGTCATGCATTGAGATAGCTGTTAGTTGTCACATTGTTGTTATGTATTCATATCTTATTGATGTTACCAAATTTAGAGGAAATTAGTAGTTTAATTTTGTGGAATGGTAATTAAAGGCATAACAGTAACCATGCATTTCTTGTCCTAAGAGTTTTAAGCAAGATAATAGATTGATCATTTTCTTTTTATATGCATGTAATATAGATAAAAGTAACACATACTGTCTACCAACATCTGTTCATCTTATTTACCACACATTTTGTTGTGATGACTACAAAATAAAGAGTTTATTACAAACGTTCCTTATCAAATTTCCAAAAGTATATATAGTAGTGAGCATGTATGTTACTTGTGGAAAGACATTTTATTGAACATATGGTACAAGTTAACTTGTGAAAAATCCGTCTATTTTCTGTAAAGCGTACTACACTTGGTTAGAGTATGTATTTTGAATGATGACTTATTTTAAACAAACTACAATAAGGTAGAACAAAATAAGAAAATTATGTTATTTTTTGATTCGAACAAACCATTTAGATCACTTTACAACCATCAACTTCAACATGTAATTACTTAAGAGCAAACGGTATGATGATAGTGTAGTTCTCGCCGTTCAGACGTGGCATGCTCGCCGTTCTCACCGTTTGCTCGCCGCCACACCAGACCTGCTCGCCGGTTGCTTCTCGCCATGGAAGTGAAGCACAAAAGACAAAAAAGTTTTTGAAATATAACCGTTATAGGTTGTTTTGTGAGGGTTGGTAGGCCCCAAATGAAGAGTTTATTTATGTTATGAGTGAGGAGGTATTTTAAAGTGGTATAGTGTAGAAATGAGGTGGCGTTTGGTGAGGCCCAAATGAAAATGTTTGTCACTCCACCACACCTTTTGTTCTAATAGTGACTCAAACCTTATTTTATTGATATGATATACTCCCTCCGTCCCAAAATTATTGTCCACTTTGAATTTTCAAAGTCAAAATGGTATAACTTTGACCACAAATATATATTTTTTATTATATAATACTTGATGAAAAATTATACCATTGAAAAGTAGACTTAAAACCCAATCTATTTATATATTTTGTATCAAATATTATATAACACCCACAAAAATATTTAAGGTCAAAGTTGAAGAAGAAAGACTAAAAAAGTCAATACTGGACAATAAATTTGGGACGGAGGGAGTATAATTTAACTCATATTACATATGATTTTTTAGACACGTAAAGGTATCGCGTTATTCTTTTATGACTCTTTTAATATAACCCATCAAAAAGTGTGTGCATTCTGCTATAGTTAATGTATAATGAATCTTATCACGGTTTTACGATTTTAATCAGCTATTAAGAAAACCGTCCATCGGACGGGTTGAGACCTAGTTTATATGTCTATGAGCATTGAATAATTTGGACCATGTTGCAAATTAAAGTCATAGACAAGTTGTTGTAGAGAGATAACGTTGAAAAACTACAAAAGAGTGCTAACAGTAAAAATTGTGGACCTAGATGTAAAAACAATAACGTGGTGTATCATCTATTCATCTGCAAAATATATATATATATATATATATATATATATATATATATATATATATATATATATATATATATATATATATATATATATATATATATATATATATATATATATACTAGTAGGGTACCCGCGCGTTGCAGCGTCGGGTACCTTAAAATAAATGTTAACGACATAAATAAATAAATAAATAAATAAAAAGTGATAGCTAAGAGTTGTAAACCTTTCGGGCTCGAGCCCGTTGGCCCGTGCTCGTTTAGGATCGAGCCCGTTTGGCCCGTGCCCATCCAGGCTCGAGCCCATTTGCCCGTTGCCCGTTCGTGCTTGAATATTTGTATAATGTGTTTTATTATTTGTATTAGTGACATTGAATATTTGGCCCGTGTCACATCATAGGGGGTCCCTGTAGTATGTCCGTTAGAAATATGTCTAGTTGAATAACCAATAACGTTAGACTGGAGTTCTTGTTATACGTTCCACATTATAGCGGTAACGCACGTTATTTTTATACGTTAGGGTGTTATTTTTATATTGTGTTATAAGAATGTTATAACATAAAAGCTAACGTAGCGTGTGGATAACAACCTCGTACTCATATTTTTATTAGCGTACAATTTATGTCAATTGAAACTTTAATTTTCTTTTCTTCAATGAAAATTCAAAACAAAAACAAAAAAAGGTTTGGGTACCTCCAAAATTTGTAGTCACTCTCACACGGTTAGCACGACTGGATCCCACACGGAAGGTCCTTCGCAAGTCCAACCATTTATCCAAATTTCAAATATGCCCTCCAAGGCTCCAAGCCTTATTCTTCTTTCTTAAGTTTCATTTTTCATTAAGATACAATATAAATTTCTAAACACAAGAATAACAATTCTTAATGTCATCTAACCGAACGTGTAATCAGTAGAATGTAGCCACTCATGCTTCTATCCAGATTTAGAAATTGCTTTAAAAATCAGTAAGTGTAAATATAAGTAGTAATAGCAGGGTACCCGCGCATCTTTTTTAATGACAAAATTGAATTAATCCATAACGTTAAAACTATATGTTCAAAATTGAATTGATCCATAACGTTACCAAGTCTTTAACTACTAATAGAATTTTTTTAACTACTATATGTTCAATATCTTTACTTTGGACTTGTAGAAACGCACCAATACTTTTAAAATGGATCCATTATCAAAGTCTAGCTTTTTTCGTGTTTCAAAATTTGCAAGTCAAATTCAAAAAAATTCAAAAGTGGTGACAAAATTCGTGATGTCATGGAGAGTGAGGTATTTGATGTTATGATGACACCAACAGTCTAAAAATCTAACCAGCTTTGGTTATAGACGCTTAAATCAAGCATGTGTTTATTGACATATATTTCATTACTTAAGCTGAAATAAAGTCTATTATGTAATGCATCATCTACCTTTGTATGAATTATGAGTTGTGACAAATGATTGTTTTTATGCTCAGTGACCTCAAATCCTCAATCAACTGGATCCGGCCCAGTAACCTCCATACGGCCAAAACTTTCATTATTTATAAATTCTTGATACATAAAAAAGAAAAGAAAATGTTAACTTGAGAATTCTATGTTTTAATACTGTTTACAATTTTGATGTGTTTCTATTTCAAAAAACCTGTCATAATTCTTGATACAAATTCCAAAGTCCCATATTTCACTAAAATAATATCCAACAAAATTAAACTACGGTAATATTTCTCTAACATAATCAGCATCAAAATTTCCGAACAATAGGCTTAAATAACACCAATATATCACTAAAATTTGCCATTTTGACTCACTAACAAAACCCACATATAATATTCCAGTAGCGAGCATGAGTTTCTGGCGGAAAGAAGCAGATCTGAAAGTGAGTAGCAACAAAATATTAAAACAAAATATTTTACCATACACAAAACTAACAAAATATTAAAACAAAAAATACCAACAAAAATAAAAACAAATTGGAAAATGAACTATACATTTTTAGCATCGGTGCAATGCAAATTTCGACGACAGCGGCGTCGGCAGCAACAATAGATTCCGGCGAGGCAACAACAGATTATCTGAAACAAACCTGCCAAAAAAATATTTAAAAATCAGATCTGTAGATCTAAAAAAAAAAAAATCAAAACTTGGAAAATATATAGATCTTTAAAAAAAAATCCTCAAAACATGGAGAATCTGATGGTGACGGCGGTGTGGGGGTCTCGGTGGTAGTGTTGCCGTTGGTGTTAGGTACCGGTGGTGTTGGGATTGCGGTAAAGATGTGTTTCGGTGGTATGTGGTTGTGTGGGTGGAAGTGATGGCGTTGACAATGTTTATGTGTGGCTGGGAGGATGTTATTTTTGGGTTTGTATGGCTGGAAGGATGAGATGGTTCCGGCCAAACCACCAAGACACCAGATCTACCACCAAAAGCAGTTGTTCTGGCGGATTTTTGTGGCGGAGCATGAGGTGGCGGCGGCTAAGAAGGAGCAGATGGTATGCTAAAGAAGATGGTTAGAGAGAAAATATAGCTGTGTGTGTTGTGTGCAAATATGTGTTGTGTGTTACTTTTTTAGGTGCTTTTATACCCCATAGGCTTGGATCAGCTTCGGGTGTTGAATCTTAAAGTTTAGGTTCGGAGTTAGGAAGTGATTATGCATGCTTTATAAGGGAGTATATATATATATATATATATATATATATATATATATATATATATATATATATATATATATATAATAAAGAGTATGGATCTAGTGAGAAGAATAAATGAAATAAGAAGAGTGAGAAGAAATTGTAGCCACATATTTCAAATAATAAAAATGAATTAATAGGGAGTTGCACCTATTTTTGTGGGTGCATCTAATATTTGTGGTTGTGGTTTTTTCTCATTCTTCTCATCTTAATTATATTTCTCATTTGATCCTAACTCTATAAAATAATAATAATAAAATAAATAATAAAAAAAAAAACTTTTAACTTAATTTTATTATCAAATCGCATGCATTTTCTAGGCCAAGTTGGCAAGTTTTATTTTGTCAACATAATTTCAAGGCCTAAATTTGAATATAACTTTTGAGTGAATTATTGTTTTAAGAATTGTCGACACAATTCGAAGGCCTAATTTTAGTTGTAGCTCACTTTATATGAACAAATGTCGAAATTGTCCAAAGTATTCAACGAAAAGCTCACTTGACACAACTTATCAGAGACGTGGTAGTATGCTACTAAGTAATCGATACAAATTTCACGTATATATAAATTTTATGAATATATAGGGACGACTTCATACTAGGTCATGCTAATCCCAGTTAATCCACCGTATGGACGCTATGTTATCAAAACTCACAATATCAATCATCAGTAACGGCCCCAGGAAAAAAGGATGTGGGGGGCTAAAAAAAATTTTTTTTTTTTACAATAACAACAAAATGGAGAAGAAAAAAATAAGATCGTAATGATAAATTGAGTATTTTTACTTAAATATGCAGGATTTATAAGGCTTTAGAGTGTTGAATGTTAGGTTTTAGTATCCTGGTGGGGGGCAATTTGAGTTTTGGGTGGGGGTCACTTTCAAAAAAATGTCAAAATTTTTAAAAAATTTACATTGAAATTTCAACTTTTTCGGCTAGCCATGGGGGGCACCGGCCCCCATTCTTACACTATAGATCCGTCCCTGACAATCATCATTCATCAATGTCCAACTCGAACACGTTTATCAAGTATACAAAGTACTAGTCGAAAACAACGAAGGCTCCTGTTTTTCAAAAATGAATACCAAATGTCAATAACATATAGTTGTATCTTTTATGTTACAAGATATGTAACTCCCCAACCCGACATGGGTCAAAATGTCACATTATAGTGTCAAATCAGAACATACAAACGCAAGCGGAAGACTTATAAACATAAAAGTTACAAAGGTTAATAAAGGAACAAATGAGCTGGTATCTCTATACAAAGTGAAATACAAATCTACTAAATCCAAATCCAAGTCTAATCAAGATGTAAATGGGCTTCTAATCATCAGGGTAGTCCACTAAGAGCTCTTATGCACTCTTCACTCAAACCCAGCTTCCAACCTAAAACCTGCCGCAGGAAAAAAAATGCGACTGAGCTTAAAAAGCCCAGTGAACAGATATATAACAAAACGAATAATCGAAACGTATATAAGTATAAGGAAAGAAAGTCATAAACTCCTGCTGAAAAGAATGTCATCTGTCAAATGAATAAGAGATAAACGATCCACTGAACAAATATCATAAGTCAAGAGAATGAAGAATATGAAGAGTCGAATGGTAATAATTGATGACATATAGTCCATACTCGGGTCACGAACCCGATTAATGAACATTACTAAGACCCAAACCCACCACGAGTGGGCTATCATAACAATGATTGGGCTACCATACTAATGGTTTGGGCTCACGAAAGCCCATACCCAAAGTTATTTATGGTTTTGGTATTGATATCTCTTATTTAAGGGATATATATAAAAAACAACCGGATATATACCGAAGAGTAAGGAGCACGTATCCAATAAGAATTTCGTTCCTATATAAAGAATATCATAACCCTCGTTAAAGGTACGACTAAAAACCCTAACTCTTCACTATAACCCTAAAAACCGATTACTTACTCTCACGCCGGAGGATAATCGTGGGAGACAATCCCACGATAAGCCTAACGGTGTTTGTTTGCTTTCTTAGTGCGCATGTCTCAAGCATTAAGATCTAATTGGTACGAGAACAGGAACCCAAACAAGGAATGCCCAACTTTTATATCAACAAGTGGCGTCATCCGTGGGACCCTACACTAAGAACTAGAATGACGAAGCATGGAAACACTAGCCAGCGGACTCCGCTATCGAAGAAAACACATGGTGACTCTCAAAGGAAGAAACACCAAGGTGACTCAACCTCAAAGCAGGCCCCTGGAACAACCAGTGCGCCCAGTCACCAAGAATCAGGCCCAAGTCTGATCCTCCCAGAGGTAGAATTTCCCACAGGGACTACCCAGGCTACTACGATGGCCCCTAGCACGGAGGCTCTACAACGCACTCTGTTGGGAATTCTGTGTAGAAAGAATTCTGCTGCTGTTTCTGCTGAAAGGATCCTGCTGAAGAGTTGGTTTCTGCTGAAGCAGTGTATCTGCTGAAGACATAGTTCAGCTTTATTAGTTTCTGCGGATATAGTATTTCCATGTTTTATGTAATGTAGTTTGGATATGCATGAGTTTATTTAGGAAGTGATAATGCATATCTTTTAGAAGTTTTAGAAGATACGTTTCTTGAGAAACGGTTTAGGGTTCCTTGAGTATAAAAGAAACACACGGTTTATGTATTGAATAACTTTTAGAAAATTCTTATTATAATTAAAAGATCCATAGAGGATCAAGAGTTCTTAGTATCAAACTTGTGTTTTGTTTCCGCTTTATAAATACAAGTTGCAGGGATTGTCTATTAGTGTGTTATTGATTACAGTGACATTACTAACGATTCTAGAGTGCTCAAGAAGATCTATCAAGGTCTATAGCTCAACAAGTGGTATCAGAGCCTCGAGAGAGTCTCTGCCATACTAAGAATCACAAATCTTACACATTTATAATCCAAACAAATCAACAAACATGCCTGGATCAGATGATGAAGTAGATACAACCCAGACCATTAACACCACTTCTCTTCAACAACTCAATCTCTCAAACAGTAATGCTAAGTTTCCATACTTGAAGAATGCAGAAGATTACCATCTGTGGTCCATGAAGATGTAGAACTGGATCACAAACATTGATTGGAATCTATGGGAGGTTGTTAAGAAAGGGAATAGTCTGAAGAAGCATGTTACAGATGCTGATGGAGTTGTTACTATTGTAGGACCCAAAACTGCTGAAGAGATTCTGGCTGTGCAGAGGGAGAGTAAAGTCAGAACTATTTTGCTCCAAGCTATACCAGATGACCATATGGGTGACTTCCATTTTATGGAGGATGCCAAGGATATTTGGATGGCTATAAAAGCAAGATTTGGTGGGAATGAGGAATCAAGAAGGTTGCAGAAGTCTTTGCTGAAGCAGAAATTCCAAGAATTTCAGATATCTGAAGAAGAGGGAATTCATAAGGGTTATGATAGATTTCATCGAATATTGAGTCAACTTAATCAGTTGAAGGCTAGACCCGACAATGAAGACTGCAATTCTAAGTTTTTGAGATCTCTGCCTCCATCTTGGTTACAAGTTTGTATTGCTCTCAAGACCAAAGGTGGGTTGGACATGATGTCTTTTGATGACCTCTACAATAGGCTTAAATCACTTGAGCCTGATGTTAGAAGTCCCATTCGTCCATCCACTCATTCTGCATTTGTTGGTGCCTCTTCTAAACCTGTGCATCAAGCCTCAAGTTCATATTCATCAGGAGCATCTTCTCAAACTTATAATCAAACTGCTCCTAAATCAAAAACAAGTAATGTGTTGGAGGATCTTATTCATTCATTTGTGGCTGAATATGAACCTCAGCAGTTTATTGCTTATGAGGACTTTGAACAGGTAGATCCATTGGAAATGGAGGAGATGCACTTGAAATGGGAGCTTGCAATGATCTCAATGAACATCAGAAGGTTTGAAGCCAAGTCTGGAAGAAAGTTTGGTTTTAATGGCAAAGAAGCTGCAAGGTTTGATAGAAGGAAGGTTAAATGCTACACTTGTGGTCAAGTGGGACATTTTTCAAGGGAATGCAAAGATAGAAAGGCTGGAGATGAAGTTAGATATGGTTCTTATCCATTGGAAGCAGGGAATGCAAAGACTGTACCTTCAAAGGCCATGGTGACTCTGGATCACCAAATTGATTGGGCTGATCATGAACCTGCTGGAGAGGAAGCTGCTACTTCTTCACAATTGAATCTGCTGGCATTCACACCTTCAGAAGACAAGAAGGAGCAAGTTTCCTTGATGGGAATCTCTCAGGTAAACAACTGTGTGTTTGGATGTAGTGTAAGATACAATGAGCTTAAGCAAGAGTTTGATGAATTGAAACCAAAGTACAATGAGTGCTATGTAGAGGTAGAGTCTTATAAAATGGCCTTAAAAACATTAGAGAAACAAAAAGTATGGTTTCAAAAGAATCAAGTTAAATATGAAGAAAAAATAAGAGTTCTAGAAAGTGATTTAGAGGTTGCTAAGATAGAATTAAAACGTACTGAAAAAGAGAAGTCTGATTTAGATAAAGAAAAACAAGAGTTACAAGCTAAATTAGATAAAGAGATAACTGGTCGAATGAAATGGCAGGAAGGGGCATCTAATTTGAGTAAATTAATTGATGGTCGTCAATCTGTTAGGACTAGAAAGGCATTAGGATATGAGAAATATATAGACCCTGAAGAGTTAACCTATCCTGATATGTCTAGTGTTTTTGACCCTGAACCAGCCTTAGCTTATCAAACACCTGTTAAATATGTTAAGGAAGGGGGAATGAATGCTGTACCTGGACCTATAAGAGGAGAACACATGCCTATAGACTTGTCCAAACCTTCTGACTTTGATGGATCACATCATTTATATGGAAAAAAGTCAACTGACTTTCAAGACCCTATTGTGAAATCTAATGACTTTGTCTCTTGTTGTAACCGTGACAAGTCTTCTGATGAAGGGTCTACCTCATTTGCTAGCTGTGATTCAAGTGAGAAGTCAGACCTGCCCAAGACCATGCCCAAGACCACTCCCAAGACCACACCAAAGACATCACCCAAGACTCCCCACAAGCCTTCTAGAGTTGCTGCTGATAACAAGACAGTTTCTACTGAAGACTTGTTTTTCAATTCTTTGCATAATAATACTTTTGGCTTTGTTAAAAACATTTCTGTTTGTCATGGTGATTTGAATACTTTTTCATGTTATGGAAATTCTTTTGGTTTGAATAAATCTTCTAAAAAGAAGAAGTGTTTTGTGTGTGGAAGTAAATATCACTTGATTAAGGATTGTACATATCATGAGCAAAGAATGGGTGTAGGTGTTAGTCAAAGAAAAACTAGGCAAATGTGGAAGAATGTTAATGACATACCATCTTTTGTTCCACATCAGCAGAAACCTAATTCTGCTGAAACTCATTTTTCTTGGAGACAAACCAGTTCCAGACCATATGTCAGACCCACTAGTTCTTTCTTTTATACTGGTTATTGGCCTAATCACTTTGACTCAATGTGTAATGGTGGTGGAAAAAGGAATACTGCTGTGAAGCCCTCAGCAGGTTGTTCTTGGACTAAGAAGGGACCTAATATACATTACAGGCCCAAGAACAATGGTGGATCTAAAACATCTACATGGCCTGTTACTGATGATCCACAAGGCATGCTCAAGTCAGCAATGACTTGAGTCTCCAATGTGTACTAATATTGTATATTTTGTTGTTGTTGTAGGAACATCCTTTGAAAAGTACTGAAGTTGGCATCTTTGATAGTGGTTGTTCTAGAAGTATGTCTGGGAACAAGGATAAGATGCATGACTTTGAGCCCATTGAAGGAGGTGGCACTGTAACCTTTGGTGGTGGAGATGGCAAAATAACAGGGAAAGGAACCATAAAGACTCCCTTGTTAGACTTTGAAAATGTTTACTATGTGGAGGAACTGGGGAATTTTAATCTTATCTCAGTATCACAAATTTGTGACTCTAAGCATAAGGTTTTCTTCTCTGAAGATGAGTGTCTTGTACTTTCCAAGGACTTCAAACTCCCAGAAGACACAACTGTATTGCTGAGAGTTCCTAGAACCTTCAACTTATACACATTCAATCTGAATGATGTTCAGCCTGAAGGTGATCTAACATGTTTGGTTGCCAAAGCTTCCTTGGATGAATCTAATAAATGGCATAGAAGAATGGCACATGTGAATTACAAGACCATCAACAAGTTATCAAAACTTGGTCTTGTTCAGGGCCTTCCTTCTAAACTCTTCACCAATGAACACAACTGTATTGCTTGCAACAAGGGAAAGCAACACAGAGCCTCCTACAAAACAGTCCAAGCAGTGAGCTCCATTTCAGAACCTCTTCAGTTGCTGCACATGGATCTTTTTGGTCCAACCCCCATTAGAAGTATTGATCACAAGTACTTCTGCCTGGTTATTACAGATGATTATAGCAGGTTTTGCTGGGTGTTCTTTCTCAAAACTAAGGATGAAACAACTCCAATTCTGAAAGAATTCATTATCTTAGTTGAGAACCAGCTGAATAAAAAGGTTAAGGGAATTAGGTGTGACAATGGTACAGAATTCAAAAATGTTGTATTTATAGAATTCTGTAAGTCTAAAGGGATTAGAAGGGACTATAGTACTCCAAGAACTCCACAACAAAATGGGGTTGCTGAAAGGAAAAATAGAACCCTCATTGAGGCAGCAAGATCAATGCTTGCAGACTCCAAACTACCCACCATGTTTTGGACTGAAGCAGTCGGTACTGCATGTCATGTCTTGAACAGGGTATCCATCACTAGACTTCATGTCAAGACACCTTATGAACTACTCACTGGGAAAGTTCCACACATCCGTTACCTTAAGCCTTTTGGATGCAAGGTGACTATTCTGAATACTGCTGATATACTGGGTAAATTTGATGGGAAAGCTGATGAAGGTTATATAGTTGGGTATTCAGCTCATAGCAAGGCCTATAGGGTTTATAATCTGAATGCTAAAAAGATTGAAGAGACCCTTAATCTGAGATTTCTTGAAGATCAGCCTAATATTCAGGGTCAAGGCCATTCTTGGTATTTTGACCTAGACTATTTGACTGACTATTTGGGTTATACTAGGCATGCTTCTAATCCTGATGCAGGTACCAAAGATTTAAGTTCTAACCCTGCAGGTTCCATGGATGATGACTCAGAATGTGAGTCTGAGCCAGAAGAGAATACTTTTGTTGTACCATCTTTTCCACCTAACCATTTTGTAGGTAATCACTCTGCTGCTGAACAAGATGATGAGTCACATTATGCAGAAGATCTTGCAAGATTGCAGAAGCAGGAACATGCTGCTACTAAGGAAGCTCAGAAACTCAATGATAAGGTTACACAAGAGACTGAGGCTATCCTACATCAGTCAGCCCAAGCAGTAAGTGGAAACAAGGATACTACTGAAGGCACACCTCTTCCCACTGACAATGCCAAAGATACTGATTCTGCTGATGTTCATTCTGCTGATTCTACTGAAGTCTCTATAGATTTTGATAAGCCCTTTACCAGATTTCCTAGTCCTTCTGACCTTGGAAATTATCAACCAAAGCCTGGTTTGTTTAACTCAGCCTCTTATGACACTGAGTTTGAGCCTACACTCACCAACATTGATGCCAACATTGATGTTCCACCTACAGCTACCAAAAGGATTCACAATGCTCATCCCCTATCCAAGATTATTGGTGATCCTAAAGACCCTGTTCGAAATAGAAGCACTGTCAAGAATACAAAATATGGAGAAGTTGCTTTTATCTCTTATGTCTACAATCAAAAGAGGAACAATCACACAGACTACAAACATTGTCTGTTTGCATGTTTTCTTTCTCAGATTGAACCAACTAGTGTTCCTCAAGCACTGGCTGATTCAAGTTGGCTTAAAGCAATGCAAGAGGAGATGCTGCAATTTAAGAATCAGCAGGTTTGGATTTTAGTTCCTCTTCCTGATGGGAAATATGCCATTGGGACAAAATGGATTCTGAAGAATAAAAGAGATGCCAGGGGTATTGTGGTGAAGAACAAAACAAGACTAGTGGCTCAAGGTTTTAGACAAGAGGAAGGCATTGACTATGATGAGGTCTTTGCTCCAGTGGCCAGAGTTGAAGCCATACGGATATTTTTGGCCTATGCCTCTTATATGGGCTTTATGGTTTATCAGATGGATGTAAAAGGTGCTTTCTTGTATGGAGAGATTGAAGAGGAGGTTTATGTGACTCAACCCAAAGGATTTGAAGACCCTGATCATCCTGAGTATGTCTACAAAGTTGTCAAAGCTCTCTATGGACTACATCAAGCTCCCAGAGCTTGGTATGCTAGACTCTCCACATTTCTGCTGCAGAATGGCTACAGAAGAGGTGCCATTGACAAGACCTTATTTCTCAAGAAAGACTCTAGGGATATTATTCTTGTGCAGGTGTATGTGGATGATATTATCTTTGGTTCTACCAAAGAAGCCTGGTGTAGAGAGTTTGAGGATTTGATGAAGGGAGAATTTCATATGAGTGCCATGGGAGAACTCACTTTCTTTCTGGGTTTGCAAGTTCAGCAGAAACCTGATGGTATATTTATACATCAGGAAAAATATGTAAAAGATATGTTGTCCAAGTTTGCTATGGAAAATGTCAGGACTGCCACAACTCCATATGAGGCTCCCAAACCAAAGAACAATCTTAATCCTGATCTTCCTGTGAATGTTCATTTATACAGGTCTATGATTGGTTCTTTGATGTACTTGACTGCCTCAAGACCTGATATCACATTTGCTGTGAGTGCATGTTCAAGACACCAAGTCACTCCACTTACCTCTCATATGAATGCTGTCAAGAAGATTTTTAAGTATCTTAAAGGCCAACCACAATTAGGTCTTTGGTATCCCAAAGAGTCTCCATTTCAGCTAGCAGCTTATAGTGATAGTGACTATGCTGGTGCCAATTTGGATAGAAGATCCACAACTGGAGGTTGTCAATTTCTTGGAAGAAGACTGATTTCTTGGCAATGCAAGAAACAGACCATTGTTGCTACCTCTACTACTGAAGCAGAGTATGTTGCTGCTGCCAATTGTTGTGGTCAGGTTCAATGGATTCAGAATCAATTACTGGATTATGGGTATAACTTCATGAATACTACCATTTTCATTGACAATCAAAGTACCATTTGCATTGTTAAAAATCCAGTTTTTCATAATAGAACCAAACATATTGAAATCAGACATCATTTTATAAGGGATGCTTATGAGAAACATTTGGTTAAAGTGGTCAAAATTCACACAGATGAAAATGTGGCAGATTTATTAACCAAGGCATTTGATGGACCAAGGTTTCAATATTTGGTGGTCCATATTGGCATGTTAAACCCTTAACTGCAAAGTTTAAGGGGAGGCATAAGCCTCAGGGGAGGCATATGCCTCAGGGGAGGATGATGACTGTAAACTTTGGATTATTTGTATATGTTGTATAATTTCTGAGTTTTTAACAAGTTTTTAACACTAACCCTCTAACAGTTGTGCAAGTTGTTTGGTGTATTTGCTTGTTTGGTGGTTGTTTTGCAGATGTTCTGAGAATGAAAGTTCCATGATTAATGTCACCAAGAGCTAAAGTCAAAGGAATGTGGTCAATATGCTGAACATGGTTTCTACTGATAAATTGAATCATGCTGAAGGTCTTACACAATGGATAAAAATCAACTAAGATCTTTTCATTCATTCATAGAAACAAGTTACAGCTTACATTCAATGTTGCAATTGAGATACAATGACCATTCCTAAACTATTGGCTAATCCAGTACTACTAGCTTCTATCACTTATTACAAAATACTTGAGGCTATGAAAAGTACAATGAAGAAGCTGAAGATGAAAATGGAAAAAGAAGAGAAGGAAGAATGAGAAGATGTGCATGAATCAAGGTCAAGAAAATACTCAAGAACCTTGTTCCATGGTTACATCCCTCAGTCACCTACTTCTGCTTCTCCTTTCCCTTACGTATGATCTCAGACCTCTTGCTTTGTCCAATATGTTCTTGATGTGGAAGACCAGGTCCTAGAGCAGGAAGATCCAACACCACATTTTGTGATGTTGGAAGAGATGGATCCCTAGTACTTGCTCTTGGTTGGGATCTCTCTGGTGTGGAAGGAGGAAGAAAGGGTGGATCTTCAGGTTCTTCCTCTGAAGAGTCTTCATCAGAGGTATAGATGAAGGGAGAGACAAGCTCTCTCTCAGCAGGATTGGGTGCATTACTTGGTTCACCCTTCAAGTGAGTATTCCATTGTCTTTCTTGTGCAGCGCATCGATTCTCCAATGCTCTTGCAAAGTCAGAACCTTCAAGTCCCCAAGGATATGGTGGTATATCCTCTTCTGATGATGAAGAAGAGGAATTTGAATCTGAGGTTTCTGGGTGTGAAGACATGTTTTGAATGGTGAATTGGGATTAATAGAAATTAGGGTTTGAAAGATAATTTGGGAAAGTTGATGAATGAGATGTGTGATTTGGGGTGATTAAATAAGCTAATTTTAGGAGTTACGATATTAAATGCGAGTTGGGTGGCACAGTAAAATCAAGATATTGACCGAAGATATTTTTACCTTTGGTTGATTCTGCTGATAGTTGACTGTGCTTCAGCAGGTTTGACTTTCATTACTGCTGAAGGGTTAATTTTAAAATTAGAAGTTTTGTCAGACTTGGTCAATAAGTTGTTCCGATAATTTTGACCACGATTGGGGAACTTCCAAATTTAACTCACTCTGCATATCTTTTCGAATCAAAATTATTCGCTTATCACTTCGAATAAACCCATTATTCTTTGGAGAAATTCATAACATTCTCACACACATTCATTCAAATGGCTCAACTTGATTGGAAGGGAGATCATAACAAATATGCTATTCTAACAACAAAGAAGGGACATGAAGAATTCGATTTGATGGTGGAATTTCTACAAAGGTCGAAGATTCATTATGCTTTAACCTATTGTCCCAATTTGGTGTGTGAATCCTTGGCGAAGCAATTTTGGGCATCTGCTACTAAGAGATCTGCTACAGAGATTGTAGCTGAAATTGATGGTGTAGAATATGTGGTGACAGAAGGGTTGATAAGGACAAAGCTTCAGTTGGATGATGAAAATGGTGTGTATCATTCCAACACTGCAGAGATTCTTGCTGGGTTAAGAGAAGCTGGATATCAAAGTACTGATACATCAAAGTGGCACAAGAATCAATTTTGTCCAAAGTGGAGGTATTTGGTGCATCTGCTGCTTCAATGTATGAGCAACAAGTGTGGTGGATGGAATCAGTTCTCTCTGCAATTGGGTTGTGGTATTGTTTGTCTTTCTAAGGGTGAAACTTATAATTTTTCTAAGTTTATCTTTGAAAATATGTTAGAAAATATAGATAAGGAACATCATAAGTTTTTAATGTACCCTAGATTCTTACAGATTATCTTAGACATAACCATTGAAGATGTGACCCATATACCCATTAAAAGTCTAGGTTCTAAGTTGTTTGCCTCAATGAAAACTAATTATACTGGGGAACATTACCCTATGTTGAATGCAATGTTGCCACAAGGCAATGCTAATGTAGTTGAGGGTGATGATGCTGGTAATGTGCCTGCTTCTAATGCTGCTGATGATGGTAATCCATCATCTTCTGGTGTTGCTGCTGATGGTATTCTTTCAGTGGTAATGGAGGAAGCGCCAGCTATAACTGCTGAACCTTTACCTGATTCTACTGACTTACCACCACCTACCCCTGTACACATGTCACCTAGCCCTACCATCTCACCAGTTCAGGATGCTCCATCTGAGCAATTTCATGAGTTTGAAGATGATTTACAGACTCTTGAACCTGAACTTAATAGACCACATTCACCTAGTTCTTTGGGAGAGCAAATTAATGTAGGTTCTCCTAATGTTGTACATGAGTCTGTTTCTCCTGCAGGGTTCAATGAAACTCCTCATACCACTGAGCAATCTGATGGTAGAGCAGAGGACCCTATTACTCTCACATTTGTATATGAATCTCTTAACAGGTATATGAAAATGACTGAAGATCTCCAGAAAGAACTTGCTGAGACCAAGACTACTCTTGGTAATGAGATTCAAGTTCTGAAAAGCAAAGTCAAAAATTTGGAGACACAGCTGGGTCAGCAGAAGCAAAGCAAAGATGGATTGGACTCTACTGAAGTGGCAAAGGAGGCAAATTTGGATTCTCTTGAGATTCTAGCTGAAGTTGCTAGACAGTCTCATGTTCTTCCTCCTAAAGCTGCTGCAGCATCTCAATCTAAACCAATCATACTTGTTCAAAGAAGAAGTACAAGACAGTATTTGGCAAGACAAGCTGCTGAAGCTTCAAAAGTATCTGGTAATGATAATGATGTGTTGATGACTGAAGCTGTGGATATACTTCAGGAGAAACAATCATTCAGAAGGGTTACTGCTGATCAATCTGCTGACAAAGGAAATGCATCAGGGGAAACATTTTTTGTAGCTGGGAAAGAATACATGAATTCTCCTGTTCATCATTCATCTGAGAACATACAAGTTTCTACTGATAAAGAGGTTCAAGATATACATGATGAACCTATAGCAGATGTGCATGTGTCTAATGATGATGTTGCTGAAGCTAATGTTCCTCATGATGGTTTGGATGAGTTTGTAACTGATGAAGATAGAGCTGGTCAAGGTAGATTATTACAAGAATGGGAAAATTATATGAAGAATGCAAATCTTGCTAAGGAAGTACAAGCTAAGTTTGATGCAGAATTAGATTCAGAGACTCAAAGATATGTTTCTACCTTACCCATTGCAAGACAAAGGGAATTGGATGCAGCAGTTCTAGAGTTTGATGAGTCAGACTGGCAGACTATTGGAAAACAGATGCTTACTAATCCTACTGTAACTGCTGATCTTTTTAGAAAGAGAGTATAGGAACAAGATTATGAATCTGAGATTGTGAAAATGTTAAAGATGAGGAAGAAGGCAGCTGATGAATTAAAAGCTAAAGCAAAAAGGGAAAAACCCATGACTCAAGCACAACAAACAGAGTATATGAGAACATATGTAAAAAATCAGAGCAGTTCAGTATATAATTCTGCTTGGTCTAAGAAATATGTATGGGGACTTCCTTTTAACAACCTAGTTGAGATTTATAATAGAATCAAAACTAGGAATGCTAAAGCTGGAATGGATGCTTCAAAGAAAATTCCACTTCTAAATGTTGCTGAGGATTCTTCTGAGAATATTCATATTGCTGCTGCACAAGTATCTTTACCTGCTACTTCTACTGGTGTTGATGTTTCTATGGATAAAGGTAAAGCCAAAGTAACAACATCAGATGCTCCAACTAGGAAGAGAACTAGGAGACAATTGGAGCTGGAAAGATTAGGTGAGGAGACTGCTAGAAAGTTGACTGAAGATCAAGAAGCTGAACAAAGGGCTGCGCTTGCTAGATTTCATGATCTGAAGACAAGAGAAGTTGAAATTCAAGCTGCTAGGAACAAACAAATCAGGAAAGCTATGGATGAACAATATGCCTCTGCTGCACTTGAATCTTCTGAAGATTCTGCTGATGACCAAATGGATACTCCATCAGTGGATACTGAAGCTGCAGAAGGTGATTCTGCTGAAGCAGCAGTTCATGATGCTATTTATGTTCCTGGAAGAAGAGGAAAGAGAATGGCTAGAGTAGGATCATTACAAAGTCTAATTAATGTAAATGATTCTGATGCTACATTTATAAGGGAAGGATCATCTGATGATTGGCCAGAAGGATCTAGAGTGGTTCTAGTGAGTTGGGAGTTAAGTCAAGATGGTCAACTCAATATCATTCATAGATTGGATAAGTCATCCATATCTTTTGTTTTTCTTCAGCAGATTCTTCATCTTGTAAATTATCAAGATTTGGTTACTCTACATGAGTTGGTTACTAAGTATTATGCCACTCATACTCCTGAAGGTTCTGGATTATATTTGTTGGGTGATCTTCAAGTATTGTTTGATTCTTCTACTCCTACTGGTGCAAGTTATGATATATGGAAGAATAATCAGAAATGGAAAGTTCAGAGTTGGAAGTTCTATCCTATGTCTTATGTACATGTGCTGGAAACTACCACTGGTCTGAGGATTATCATGGATATTATTCACAAATATCCTCTGAAGGTATCTTTGATGGAGAAAATGTTACAACAGAAGTTGGAAATTCCTCCTGATCCAGCTGGTAATACAAGATTGTTTGCTGAATCTTTGGTGAAGGTTTTCAAACAAAGGATTAAGACTTCCAGAGCAGCAGTTGAGTAGGGATATTATGTTGTATATGTTTTTTTTTGTTTTTTTTAAAAAAAAAAAAAAAAAAAAAAAAAAAAAAAAAAAAAACTAACATATTGTTGTATAGTATTTGTCTGCAGGTTTGGTTATCAACTTACCTGATGTTGACTATTCCATCATAAAGTTGGCTAGTCCAAAGGGTACAGCTTTGGTAAAGACACATCAAATCTGTTGATAGCTGTAATGGTTTGCTCAAAACCATAGGGTTGTCAACTCACCAATGCTTTGTTGCTGAGTAGTTGAAATGGTTGTCAATTGACCATGGATTTTTCCTTTATAGATTCTGAATAATTGGCTAGCCCACATGTATATGGCTTGTGGTAAAGGCAGTGGAAAACCATATTTGGTAATCAGTTAACCAAGATGATTTTCATCAAGATAATTGGCTAGTCCTGAGCAAACGGCTACAGGTAAAGACATCTCAAATCCGTTTATAGCTGATGATTTGCTAAAAATCATGTGGTTATCAGTGTACCTTTGAACACTTGGCTACTCCAGTAGTGATGGCTATTGGTAAAGAGACATCAAATCCATTATTTTCAATGATTCACCTCTCACAGGAGTTCACACACCTGGAAGTGATGAGAATAGTATGAAACTAATTTGTTTTGATGTACATTAAGTCATTTGTTGCTGCAAAGAATGGAGCTTTTATGTGTATGCTGATCATAGAGATTCTGCTGATGCTAATTCTTTGCTGGTGCTCTGTTACAATCCTCTTGGTATGTTACTTTAAAGATCTATCAAGAATCTTGAACTTAACTAGGTCAAATTCAAGATTAGGGGAGGATTGTTGGGAATTCTGTGTAGAAAGAATTCTGCTGCTGTTTCTGCTGAAAGGATCCTGCTGAAGAGTTGGTTTCTGCTGAAGCAGTGTATTTGCTGAAGACATAGTTCAGCTTTATTAGTTTCTGCGGATATAGTATTTCCGTGTTTTATGTAATGTAGTTTGGATATGCATGAGTTTATTTAGGAAGTGATAATGCATATCTTTTAGAAGTTTTAGAAGATACGTTTCTTGAGAAACGGTTTAGGGTTCCTTGAGTATAAAAGGAACACACGGTTTATGTATTGAATAACTTTTAGAAAATTCTTATTATAATTAAAAGATCCATAGAGGATCAAGAGTTCTTAGTATCAAACTTGTGTTTTGTTTCCGCTTTATAAATACAAGTTGCAGGGATTGTCTATTAGTGTGTTATTGATTACAGTGACATTACTAACGATTCTAGAGTGCTCAAGAAGATCTATCAAGGTCTATAGCTCAACACACTCTCTTCACCACTCCCCACCAAACGGTACCCATCGTGGACACCACCCAGCCGCCATGTGCTCCTAATCGAGACAGGGGATGATGAGGCGAAAAATAAACCGTTTTTAAGGGGTCATTTAAGCCCGAATTCGAATTTATTTGATCAAATATTGCCCTAAATCGTTCCTTTTGTCATTTTAGGTACTTTTGGAGTGAAATTCAGAAAAGGAAGCATTTTGGACGTTTTTGGAGCATAAAAGTGAAGAAAACGGCAAAGTCTTAATTTTCCTTGCTGGGAACAGTACCTGACGGCGTCACAAAATTCTACATGACGGCGTCAAGAGTAAAACAAGAGTTGGGAGAGGTGACGACCTAGTGAAAACGTGACGGCGTCACCATAGGCCGTCACGGGTTAAATGGATGACGGCCAAGAGCTAAAAATACACATGACGGTGTCAGATGTGGATCTAGGCAATCCGATTTTATTATGGGCGGCGAGTTGACGGCGTCAGAATTTCCTTCTTGACGCCGTCACCCTATATAATCTATATATAGTTTTGCAATTTTTATTCATTAGTGTGTAACTTTGAGGGTGTAACTTTGAGAGAAACCCTAGGTCCGAATTTTACAGCTCTTTCAAGGGTTTCTACCCTTTGAAACCTTTTATGTTCAAATGAGATAAGTACTCTTTCAATTCATTCAATATGTCTATATGTTGTTTGAATATATCTTACGCTTGTCTTCAATTTAACATGCTAGGCTAGATTTCTTTTGTGTTTGCTTAGATGTAGTGAAACCTAGATGTTAATTATGGGTTGATTGTTTGTTTATAGTTGTTATGGATGATTGTATTCGATGTTAGGCTTAAGAAAACTGGCAGACTTCCATTGGTAACATGCTTGAACGTCTTAGGAAACATGATCGGAGGTGTACTACGATATTGTGGAAAACTAGAAGGGGGGTTGAATAGTTTTAGCGTTTTAAAATCTTTTTAACTTGTTTAGTTAGCTTTGAAACTTTCCGTTTGATCAAAGATATATGCACAATCACAAATATATAACATGCAAGTAAAGGAAAGAAACGATCAAACCACAACACGAGTATTTATCGTGGTTCGGCTACAAGGACTCTTTTTCCTTGCCCTACGTCCACGCCCCGAGTATCCAACTCGAGAGTTTCTTTCACTAGTCAACAAGCTCCTTTCACCGGCGGAGAAAACCTTACACGTCGCTTATACTTTTACCGACACAAAGCTAGATGTCGAGTTCTTTTACAAGGGCACAACCACTCCCAACACTCTTTGTATTTTGAGGACTAAAATACTAACCACTCACTTCAGAATATACACAAACAAATGACGCGTAAACAATACTAGTTTACACAATACTAAGCTATCAAGTCTTGCAACGTTGTGTTGGAAACTTGTAACTTTTAGACGACCTTGTGAGCTTCTTTGCTACAATAGAAAACTTCACATGTACAAGGTTAAGAGGTTAGAAGAAAAGGTTCAGTGTGTGTGTAAAATATGTGCTCAAAAGGTTAGCCAAAAATCAAGTTATGGCTTGGTATTTATAGCACAACAAACTGTGGACTCGGCGGATCAGGCGGAACCCAAAAATGGGTTCCGCCCGTGTACCCCCAGGGTACCGCCGGGTCTGCAGTAGGTTATGCAATAACTTCTTCAAACCAAACAAGGTCTTGTCTCATAACACCTAGCAACCAAACAATGTCACATCACCTAAAGTAAGTCAAACATGATACTTGCAAGCAACATGAAAGCAAGTCAAACACATAACTTACCATAAATACATAATGACAAAACTTGCCATAAATGTGATGTGACTATTTCTAATTTAAGAAATAAACTTGTGTTAGGTTTTATGAAATGTAAAATGTAGCAAAAGTCTAGTTTATGCAAGTCTTAAAAACTAAGATTATGTTTTGCTTAAAAGCTAAAGTTTACATTTTGTCGTTAACAAAACTTAGTGAAGATCGTAAAATATAAATAACGTTTTTAGGCGATATTTGTATTAACAGATATTATGTTGTATTTAATGCGTAGGAGAATTCTAATGATCCCATGTTAGGAGTTTTTAACGGCTCGACATGGAGTGAAGGAGGATCTTATAGAGATAGGGAATATTGTACACGGCCCTATGACTAGTATTAAGGAATATGACCCGTCATCCATGCAATTGTAACAAATGATTAACCTGTAAAAGATATCTAGGGAGTAATGAAATCTAAGTAAACACAACTTTACCTATCATTGTTCACACCACAATAGTTTAATTAGATTTATTTTCATTTTTGTTATTTTATTTTGATTGCATTTTTAGTATTGGGTTAGTTGACTAGCAACTAATTCCGCCCACTCCTTCAAAAACCGAGATTTTACTTGCTTTTATAAAAATATAAAAATACAAAAAGAATCATCCCTCACCTCTAGACCTAGTTTTTAGGCTTTCTAATCCTAGCGACACTATTCCTGAGTTAAACGATCAATCCCCCGGTACTTGTCACTATACTATTCTACAACGATCAGGTACACTGCCTGGTGGGGGTTGTAAGCTTCTCGATATTTCTTGAGAGGTAAAACCTGTTGCGATCCTCACGCATCAGGGGACCAAATGTGGAAACGGATATCCTCGCGTTAGGGGGAGATGCGCCTGAATTCACGCTGAGTAATTTTGTATCCCAAAATTACGAAACCTTAACTGCCCTCATGTAAGAGGAAGCAAGAAGAAGGTCAAGTTTAAGCTTGCAAGCCCGGCTCAACTTTGGCCCTGAGTGCGAAGCATCCCCATCGCGCTACCAGAAGGAGGGACGCGAAAAGGATAGCCGTCGACTTCTAGTGTTCGCTAGGGTTGGAAGGAAGAGTGTAGATGATGAAGCATCTGATTCACAGTACTCAGAAGAGTATGAAGATAATGGAAGGCGTACTAACGTCCATGCTAGACTTGGTAGCCGCAGAATCCAGGATAGACTTGGACGGCAACGCTCACCGAGCGAGAGCCCTTCAAGGTCTAGTAGCAGAAGAATTCACGATAGGCTTGGAAGACAGCCCTCCCCAAGTGAAAGCCCTTCAAGCTCAGATTCCGAGGAAAGTCGGCGCAAGCGCCGCAAAAGGGTCCGCTCACCCTCAAGTGATTCCTCGGATAACGAGGACAAAGAAACGGGACATTGGAAGTCCAGGAGAAAACATCGCGACGAGGAGGACGAGGATATATCCCTTCCTTGGCGCCGCCAAAAGATCGATGCATTCACGCGGTGCATCAGCGATTATTCAGACGATAAGAGAAGGCGCATGCTTGCCAATGTTAAAACATATGATGGGACAGGTGATCCTGACGATCACCTAAAAATTTTTGAATATGCTGCTACTATCGAAAATTGGCCACAACCTATGTGGTGCCACATGTTTAACTCCACGTTGGTAGGGAATGCGCGAACCTGGTTTAGCAAGCTTCCACGAAGAAGCATAAATGGGTTTGAAGAACTGCGGAAAGTAATCCGTTTAAATTTTACTCAAAGAAAAAAGTGCGCCAAGAACCCTGTCGAACTCGCCAGAGTAAAACAGCGCCAAGGGGAATCCACAAGCGCTTATTACATAATGACAAAACTTGCCATAAATGTGATGTGACTATTTCTAATTTAAGAAATAAACTTGTGTTAGGTTTTATGAAATGTAAAATGTAGCAAAAGTCTAGTTTATGCAAGTCTTAAAAACTAAGATTATGTTTTGCTTAAAAGCTAAAGTTTACATTTTGTCGTTAACAAAACTTAGCGAAGATCGTAAAATATAAATAACGTTTTTAGGCGATATTTGTATTAACAATCTCCCCCTTTTTGTTGATGACAAAACATAAACTTTGTTTTTAAGTAATACGCGAAATCTTGGTTTTCAAGACTTAAAAAAAATATTAACCTTGCTTTACTTAAGAGACAAAGCATATCAAGTATTAAGGTTTAATATATTTCTCCCCCTTTTTGTCAAAACAAAAAGTAGAGTAGCGAAGCGGAATAATCGCCATGCTCCCCCTTGGTCGATACTCCCCCTAAATGGAGTTCCAATATGGGAAACATGGATTTTGAGACCTACAAAAAAAATGGTTAGTTGATGATATATATAGTCAAGTATGTAGTTACCACACACATTGCAACCACTTTGACAACACAACTTTGATCAACCAACATTGCACAAAGTAAGTAGAAATAAATTTCATTCCAAGTAAAATTTTGACTTATCAAAGTCAAAAGACAAGAAATGTTGACTATTTTTCTACTTAATAACCAAAAACTAAAAAATAACCAAGAAAATAAAAATAAATCCTACATTCCTAAATTGAGGCAAACGGCCTCCATGGTTTGTCTAGGATTTGTTAGGGTGGGAAAGTGCATCCAAACGTTCAATGACATGTTGGAATGCAAACCGGGTTTCGTTTTGGAATTGGTGAAGCAAGGTTTTTATGCTTCCACCCATTTGCTCACAATTTGAGCAAACATGGGGTTGGTTGGGTGAAAATGGGTTGGTTTTGGTTTCTTGGTTTAGGGGTTAGTTTGGTTTTGGTTGTTGTGTGGAGGATGGATTTGGTATTGAGTCAAGCAAGGTGGTTTGAAATTCCATTGCTTGGTGAAGGTGGTTGTCTACCATGCTTTGTATTTCCTCATAAGAAGGAAAGAAAGACTCATAGGTTTGGGGTTGAGAAGGTGGTGGAGTTGGGTGATCATTGTTTTCAAAATTTGGTTCTCCATAAAGAGGACCATGGATTTCACGGTATAGTGGGTGAAACAACAAAGGTTTGGGTGGTTGGTACACTTGTTGTGGTGGTTGGGTAAGTTCAAGATCTTCATCAAGGTCAAGAATTGACCTTGGTGAGTGGTTTGCAAAAGGTGGTGGTTGGGTATGTCTTGGTGGAAGATCATTCAAATCTTGGACATACGGGTGTGGTGATGTTGGAGGAGACCCGAAAAGCTCCATAGGTTCAACTTTTGGGAATGGTGATGGTGATGGAGTCTTTGATGGTTGAGTTGGAGCACTTGGTGGAGTTGGGTCGATAGGTGATTTAGTTGGTGGTGGAGTGTGTTCATTTGGTTCATTGGGTGATGGAGTTGGAGATGCTAGGTTCAAAAAATGTTCATTTTTGATGGGTGATGTGAATTCATCCGAAGATGAGGAGCTAAGGTTGATTGATTGGTTACACCAAAGTGGTTTTACACTTATCCGGGCGGTTCTCCGGATGGGTCGTGAGGATTGAGAGGTGTTTGTTGACTTGGTCATGGTGAAAAATGGTTTAAAGTTTCAGAATTGTGAGGTAGAAGGTGTGATTTGTTAGTATTTAGGGAAGCTTAATTTATAGTGATGAAGGTTTGTGGGAAGGAGTGTTTGGATTTGATGTTAGTCCATACAAAAATGGTGGTTCCTAATGATTTGGAAAACTTAATTGTGGGTTGTCATGTCATGGAAGTCAATCCAATGAAAATGGTGAAGTGAGAAGACAAGCTTGCACTAAATGCTTAGTGGTTTTGGTGAGTTTGTTTGATGGGAAAATCTGAGGAATTTCAAGGAGCCTTTAAAAGGGATCCTTCCTTTATGTGTGAAGGAGACTTGAGGTAGTTATGGCTATTTTTGAATTTTGGCGGGAAATGGGTTTGGGTGAGTTCTAAGGAATGCTAAGTACCTTAGTAAGCTAAACACATTGCAAGTAATGGATTTCTAGCTAAAAGGATTGGATTTTGGTGTTTGGATGTTGAAATGTTGAAAAGGAAAATAGAAATTCTGCAGGCAACTGGCGGCACCCTGGGAATACACAGGCGGAACCCAAATTTGGGTTCCGTCTGGTCCGTTGGGCCAAACCTGGGTTACCCAGGTTTTGGACGGGCGGAACCCAAATTTGGGATCCGCCTGTTCCGCCAGAACTGAAAAACGGGACAGAACGCGATTTAAACCCGCGAGACGATTTTCAAAATTTTCGAAAAGTCCTAAAACCAAAAATATAATTCATATCTGGTTAGGAAATGCAAAAATTAGACATGTAGAGACTCATATCATAAGACTTTGACCGGGGGCTAGCGAAATTCACTAAACTTAGTGAAAAATTGATAATCATGAAAATTTGACAACTTTGCCAAAAGTTGTCTTCCTGCAACATTGTTAGTTAAAACATGTTCCATAGTGTATCAAACATTGTACTAGCACACAAATACATCATAAAGATTGTTTAAACTACCAAATTGTTCCAATAGCACCTTGTGCCAAACACTCCTAACACACCCGCACTCATTGACGGTCCATCTTCTTCTTCATCTTCCCGAGGAATCTCCCGATGTTTTTGAACATCCCTTTTGTTTGCTTGAACTCCTCCGACTCATTTGGAATATCCGGAAGTTGGGAAAGGTATTCTAGAGGTGGGAGCCTAGAGTTTGGCAAATTGTCATCTTCACTCATTGAGGAAGAAGATGATGAGGTAGGAGGATGAGGACGTTTTCCTTGGGCTCTATACATTCTCTTATCACTTAGTGGGATAAAGGTATGTGGGATGAGAGAGTAGTCAAGACGAAGATGGTTTGGAGTTGGTGGAATGGGTGAAATGAACCTAAAGAGACGGGTCAAGAGCATTCCATACGGCATAGCCGTTGTGCCATGCACGGGAATGTCGGCCATTCTCTTAGCCATGTAGTAAGCAAGATTGAAAGGTTGCCTAGTGGATAAAGAGTAGAGCATGTAGCATAGGCAAAGGTTGATATGGTCTCGGTTTCCTATAGTGCTTATAACATTGGCTCTAAGGACTTCCTCCCATTTCTTGAATTGGGGCAAGAGTTCATTAAGTTCCATTCCATATGGATCCTTTTCGACCTCATTTCCCCCACGGGTTCTCCTAGTGGTGGTAGTCCTGACAAAGAGGTGGTTTCGGAGGACATCCTTGGACACAAGAGGGGTATCATAAGGAGGGTGACGGTCATCTAAGGTGTCAAGGGTTGAGAGGGAGTGCAAATCGGAGTAGATGCAAGTACCTTGGTTTGGGATCCCTAAGATTTGAGCAAACTCTTCGAGAGTGAAGGAGTAATGATTACCACTAACCCTAAAGTTGACGGATATGAAATCATATTCTCCCGTGGAGAGGGTGACGGAGGCATAGAATTCTAAGATGAATCTAGGACAAATAGGCTCGTCTATAGTCAAAAGACACTCAAAATTGATTGCGGCTAATTCGTTGTAAAGGTTTGTGCCTTCTAGGAAGGACGGGTCAATGGTTCTACCCTCATGGACATAGTGTTTTTCTAAGGCTTTGAAGATGTTGACTTGGTTTGGGGTAAGGCCTTTGGTTTTGTGGTGTTTTGGTAGGTACTTGATTGTGTCCTTGTGGTCGTAATGGGTTAGAGGAGGCATGATGATACCTAGAACAACAAAATTTTCACATTTTAGTTTAAGTAAACTACTTATTTTAATGTGGATGTTCTAGTGTGTGCCTATATGAAAACTATGTGGAGGTGCGGTTATCTCTACTCATTTGATGCATCAAAAACGTTTTATAATGCAAGTTTTGTTTATAAAACAAAAGATAACCCAAACACTCCTAGTTCAATGTAGCTTCGTTTGAATGTACCCGAAAATACATATTAATTATGTATTCCCTTTAGCATTCAAGAGACATTATGCAAGTGATGTTTTGAACATAACGTTTTGATTTTGTATTCTCAATGTGAGACGAAAAATTATTTGTCCTACTTGTGAGAAATTTTTGCAAAAATTTGACATGGGGTGTTTTAGCAAGTATGTTTACACTAAGTAAGAATGTACTTCCTAACTATGGGAAACATGATTAGTTTTGTTAAACACCTAATTTTTATGCATGAGTTTGTTAAGTTTAATGCATAACCCCAAGTTTTTGTTTTTGTGCAAAAATAGAATTCCTAGACTCAGATCAGGATTGTAATCAAGTCAGGATACTTACAATGATAATGGATTAGAGATGTGATTGAGTGGTAGACCAGAATTTCGTGGGTATGGTTGAGAGGAATGGTGAATAGTAACAGTTTTGGGAGTTGTGGTATGAGATAATGGGTGTTTGGTTTAATATAAACAAATGTATAGGTTCTGCAGGTCGGCGGACACGGCGGATCCCAAATTTGGGTTCCGTCCGTTATGTCTCAGGGTTCCGCCGACCCTGCAGTGGAAAATGGTTATCGATTTGTTTTGATTTTTGTGATTATTGTCTAATGTTCAGAACTACAGTGTGGGTTCCATGAGTCCTAATCCTAGCCTAAGAAGGTTAAAAGGTTCACGTTTAAGAGGTTTGGTGAGGATGTCGGCTATGTTGTCTTCGGAAGAAACTTTCTCAATTGAGATATTTCCTTTTTGAACGTTGTCACGAAGGAAATGATGACGGATTTCAATATGTTTGGTACGAGCATGTTGAACCGGGTTTTTTGCTGAGATCAATGGCACCTTTGTTGTCACAAAGAATAGTGATGTCGTTGAGTTGAATTCCGTAGTCGACAAGAGCTTGCTTCATCCAAAGAGCTTGTTGACATGCCTTTCCGGCCGAAACGTACTCGGCTTCCGTTGTTGAGATGGCAAGAGCCGTTTGCTTCTTAGAGAACCATGAGGTGAGACAATGTCCAACAAAAGTACAAATACCACTTGTGCTTTTTCTATCGACATAGTCACCGGCATGATCCGAGTCGGCATACACTATGGTGTCTATTCCCATTCCTTTGGGATACCATAATCCTAAATGTGTAGTGCCTTTAATATACCTAAAAATCCTTTTAACGGCTTCGAGATGGGTAGTCTTAGGATCTTCTTGAAAGCGAGCACATAGACAAACACTAAACATAATGTCGGGTCTACTAGCCGTTAGGTAAAGTAGACTACCAATCATACCTCTATATTTAGTGCTATCTACGGATTCACTTTCCTCATCCTTGGTGAGTTTAGTTTCCGTGGACATGGGAGTTTTGATAGGTTTAGAATCTTCTAATCCAAATTTCTTAAGCATATCCTTAATGTATTTAGATTGGTTAAAGAAGATACCATCTTCAAGTTGTTTAATTTGGAGTCCTAGGAAAAAGTTGAGTTCTCCCATCATACTCATTTCAAACTCGTCATGCATGATTTTTGAAAAATCCACACATAATTCTTGACAAGTTGATCCGAATATAATGTCATCAACATAGATTTGGACTATGATAATATGTGAATCTTTCTTCTTAGTGAAGAGAGTATTATCAACTAAGCCCATGGTGTACTTATGGTCAACTAGGAAGGTTTTAAGTCGATCATACCATGCTTTTGGAGCTTGCTTGAGTCCGTAAAGAGCCTTTTTAAGTTTGTAAACATAATTAGGTTTTTCAAAATCGATGAAGCCCGGTGGTTGAGCAACATACACTTCTTCATTAATGACTCCGTTTAGAAATGCACTTTTGACGTCCATTTGGAATAGTTTAAAATTATGTGCACACGCATAAGCAAGTAAGATTCTAATAGACTCGAGCCTAGCTACCGGAGCATAAGTTTCATCGTAGTCGATGCCTTCTTGTTGATTATATCCTTGTGCTACTAGCCTAGCTTTGTTTCTAGACACAATTCCATTTTCATCCATTTTATTACGAAATACCCATTTCGTTCCAATTATTGTTTGACTCTTTGGTTGAGGAACTAATGTCCATACATCATTCCTAACAAATTGGTTTAATTCTTCTTGCATTGCAATTACCCAAGATTCATCTTTAATGGCTTCATTAATATTTTTAGGTTCAATGGTTGACACGAAACAAAAATAATTACTTTCATTTTGGACTTTTGATCTTAGTGTTCTTTCATTAATGTTGCCTATGACACTATCTAATGGATGACTTTTAGATTCTTTGACATTAACAAGTTCCTTGTTTAATAGTTCATCTTCCTTGTCATTATCTAAGATTTCTTGACTTTCAATTGCTTGGCTTTCAACTAAGTCATCATCTACCAAAGGTGATGTCTTAGAGGGAGGTGGACTTTCGTCAAATGTTACGTTCAACGATTCCTCGACTCTTAAGGTTTCTTTGTTTAAGACAATGTAAGCTTTACTATTTTGTGAATATCCAAGGAATACACCTTCATAAGACTTTGGGTCAAATTTGGTGAGATAATCCTTGGTGTTAAGAATGAAGCATTTACTCCCAAACACTCTAAAGTATCCTAATGTAGGCTTTTTACCTTTATAAAGTTCATAAGGTGTTTTATTCAAAAATCTTCTAATTAGGACTCGATTTAAAATGTACGTTGATGTGTCAACGGCATTACACCAAAACTTTTGTGGAATAGTTTGTTCATTAAGCATTGTTCTACTCATTTCTTGTAATGTCCGGTTTTTACGTTCTACTACACCATTAGATTGAGGAGTACGTGGAGCCGAAAAGTTATGAGTAATTCCATTATTATCACAAAATTTTCCAAATTGAAATTCATTATCAAATTCACGACCGTGATCCGTTCTAATAGACACAATATTAGACCCTACTTGATTTTGAATTTTCTTACTTAGAATCTCAAATTTTTCAAAAGCTTCATTTTTACTTTTCAAAAACTTTGTCCAAGTATATCGTGAGTAATCATCTACTATGACCAAAGTGTAGAAGTTACCTCCATAACTTTGTATAGTGGATGGACCAAATAAATCCATATGTAAAAGTTCTAGACACCTAGATGTAGACACCAAGTTTTTAGCCTTATGGCTGCTATGGACTTGTTTACCGACTTTGCAAGCATCACAAAAGTGTTGGTCATATTTCAACTTAGGTAGGTTTCGAACTAAGTCTTTGGAGGAGAGGTTTTGGATTAGTCTCATGTTAGTGTGTCCTAAACGTCTATGCCATAAAGTTGAAGATTCATCTAATGAGGTAAGACAAAGTTTGTCTCTAGATGTTGAATCCAACTTCATGACGTATACGTTGTTCTTAAGGACACCTTTGGCTATGGTTATACCATCTTTAAGTATTTTACTACCGTTTTCACTAAAGAGGACATTATACTTATTACGACAAAGTTGACTAATACTAAGGAGATTAAATCCTAAGTTATCAACATGAGCAACATCATCTATAGAAAGGGAGTCATGAGAGATTGTACCTTTTCCGATGATTTTGCTCCTAGCATTACTACCAAACGTAACATTACCTCCATCACATTTGTGATATGTTGAGAAGAGACTTTTATTTCCCGTCATGTGCCTTGAACAACCGCTATCCTTGATCCATTCATCCGGATCCAAACAAACTTTGAGGCACACCTATTTTATGAAAAACACTCAAACATTTGGTCCCCAATTTCTCATGGGTCCATTTTGGTTAAGCATACCATTAATTTGTCCCAAATATGAAAATAGAGCATAAGGGTTCCATGGC
Source organism: Artemisia argyi (assembly GCA_030686995.1). Lineage (NCBI taxonomy): Eukaryota > Viridiplantae > Streptophyta > Magnoliopsida > Asterales > Asteraceae > Artemisia > Artemisia argyi. The sequence continues at coordinate 226,520,155 of CM060700.1, read as the reverse complement.
ATGTAATTTGAGGTTTGGTAATGTCCAGGAGTGTTTTGGTTCCAAACATGTTGGTAGTTTGGTCGAGCATTGAAGTTGCTCTTTGGAAAGGGGCGTTTGGGAATTGGAGTCTTAGGTCTTGGTTGAGTAGTCTTAGCTCTAAATTCATTTTTACTAAGTCCTACTCCAGTTTTAAAGGCAGGTTTGGTTCCATTTTTATATGTGACTTTAACAAATTTAGAACGATCCGATGTGGATGGAGTTACTGCTGCAGCAGACCTGGCGGAACCCTCGGGACCAACGGGCGGAACCCTAATCTGGGTTCCGTCTGGTCCGCAGGCTGCTGTAGCAGTTTTGTTTGTTTCATGTTTGTTCTTTTCTTGTTTCGTTTGTTCCTTAATGGTTTCTACTTTCCTGAAACCTAGACCTGTTTTATCAAACGGTGACTTTTGAAGTTTCATTATTTCATCCGCACATGAAATACTCTTATCGAACTTTTTGAACTTTGTGGTTTGTTTGATTAGATCATTTTGAGTAATTTTAAGTTTTTCAACTTCAAGTTTAAGTTCTTCACAAGATTTGCATGCGGTGTCAATGCCTTTACTCTTTTCTAATCTCTTAGCTTTTTCTTTTAATTCATAAACTTCATTTTCTAAAAACTCCTTTTTAGTTTTCAAAAATTTGTTTTTGTTTATGATTTTTAAGCTTAGTTCACAAAGTTTGTTATATTCATTTTGTAAAGTATCATCATCTATAGAGGAGTAAGATGAGTCGGAGAGTACCTCATTTGAGTTGTGAGCCATGAGAGCAATATCATCATTCTTTGGCTCATCATCATCTCCTTCATAGTCACTCCAAGCACCGCCCACAAAAGCTTGTTGAGGTTTGCTCTTGGGTGGTTTTGGACATTCTCCTATAAGATGACTTGTGTCTCCACACCGATAACATTTTCTTTCAACTTTTCCTTTTCGATCGTCACGATCTTTCCGGAAGTTTTTCTTGTCATCTTTGGGTTGCCTAACAAACTTCCCTCGCCTACGAAAGAACTTCTTGAAGTCTCTCACGGCCATAGCATATTCCTCATCATCACCATCCGAAGTAGATTCTTCATCGTCACTTGATTGGACTCTAGCTTTCAAGGCAATGGACTTAACTTTTTCTTTCTTGCCTCTAACTAGCTCCGAATCTTTTTCCATTACCATTTCATGAACTTTGAGGTTTCCAATAAGCTCATCAAGTGACATGCTTGAAAGATCTTTGGATTCTTCAATTGCCGTCACTTTTGCTCTCCACTTCGGATGGAGTGCTCTAAGAAATTTCCTGACAAAGTTCTTACTACAAAAAGATTCGTCAAGTGCTTTAAGTGAAGTAATGATAGTGTTAAACCTAGCAAAAGCATTATCAATAATCTCATCTTCGGTAATAACAAATTGTTCATATTGTTGAACAAGAAGATCAATTTTGTTATCTTTAACTTGTGAATTTCCTTGATGAGTGACGATTAAAGATTGCCAAATATCTTTGGCGGTTTTACACAAAAAAACTCTTTCATATTCTTTCTTAGGCAAAGCGTTGTAAAGCATCATTTTAGCTTCATTATTTTTACCTATTAATTTCTTTTGATCGTCATCTTTAATGTTAGTAACTACGTTATCACCATCAACAATTATATACCATAAATCTATATCTTTAGATTTCACGTAAGTTTCAAAACGGTTTTTCCAATAAATAAAACCATTTGCTTCAAAGAGTGGTGGTCTTTGCATAGATTGCCCTTCTTTGTAATTTTCAAAATCCATGGATCGTTTCAAGTTTTAAAACACAATATATTTTAAAAGCTTGAGTAACGTAGCTCTGATACCAATTGTGGAAAACTAGAAGGGGGGTTGAATAGTTTTAGCGTTTTAAAATCTTTTTAACTTGTTTAGTTAGCTTTGAAACTTTCCGTTTGATCAAAGATATATGCACAATCACAAATATATAACATGCAAGTAAAGGAAAGAAACGATCAAACCACAACACGAGTATTTATCGTGGTTCGGCTACAAGGACTCTTTTTCCTTGCCCTACGTCCACGCCCCGAGTATCCAACTCGAGAGTTTCTTTCACTAGTCAACAAGCTCCTTTCACCGGCGGAGAAAACCTTACACGTCGCTTATACTTTTACCGACACAAAGCTAGATGTCGAGTTCTTTTACAAGGGCACAACCACTCCCAACACTCTTTGTATTTTGAGGACTAAAATACTAACCACTCACTTCAGAATATACACAAACAAATGACGCGTAAACAATACTAGTTTACACAATACTAAGCTATCAAGTCTTGCAACGTTGTGTTGGAAACTTGTAACTTTTAGACGACCTTGTGAGCTTCTTTGCTACAATAGAAAACTTCACATGTACAAGGTTAAGAGGTTAGAAGAAAAGGTTCAGTGTGTGTGTAAAATATGTGCTCAAAAGGTTAGCCAAAAATCAAGTTATGGCTTGGTATTTATAGCACAACAAACTGTGGACTCGGCGGATCAGGCGGAACCCAAAAATGGGTTCCGCCCGTGTACCCCCAGGGTACCGCCGGGTCTGCAGTAGGTTATGCAATAACTTCTTCAAACCAAACAAGGTCTTGTCTCATAACACCTAGCAACCAAACAATGTCACATCACCTAAAGTAAGTCAAACATGATACTTGCAAGCAACATGAAAGCAAGTCAAACACATAACTTACCATAAATACATAATGACAAAACTTGCCATAAATGTGATGTGACTATTTCTAATTTAAGAAATAAACTTGTGTTAGGTTTTATGAAATGTAAAATGTAGCAAAAGTCTAGTTTATGCAAGTCTTAAAAACTAAGATTATGTTTTGCTTAAAAGCTAAAGTTTACATTTTGTCGTTAACAAAACTTAGCGAAGATCGTAAAATATAAATAACGTTTTTAGGCGATATTTGTATTAACAGATATTATGTTGTATTTAATGCGTAGGAGAATTCTAATGATCCCATGTTAGGAGTTTTTAACGGCTCGACATGGAGTGAAGGAGGATCTTATAGAGATAGGGAATATTGTACACGGCCCTATGACTAGTATTAAGGAATATGACCCGTCATCCATGCAATTGTAACAAATGATTAACCTGTAAAAGATATCTAGGGAGTAATGAAATCTAAGTAAACACAACTTTACCTATCATTGTTCACACCACAATAGTTTAATTAGATTTATTTTCATTTTTGTTATTTTATTTTGATTGCATTTTTAGTATTGGGTTAGTTGACTAGCAACTAATTCCGCCCACTCCTTCAAAAACCGAGATTTTACTTGCTTTTATAAAAATATAAAAATACAAAAAGAATCATCCCTCACCTCTAGACCTAGTTTTTAGGCTTTCTAATCCTAGCGACACTATTCCTGAGTTAAACGATCAATCCCCCGGTACTTGTCACTATACTATTCTACAACGATCAGGTACACTGCTTGGTGGGGGTTGTAAGCTTCTCGAGATTTCTTGAGAGGTAAAACCTGTTGCGATCCTCACGCATCAGGGGACCAAATGTGGAAACGGATATCCTCGCGTTAGGGGGAGATGCGCCTGAATTCACGCTGAGTAATTTTGTATCCCAAAATTACGAAACCTTAACTGCCCTCATGTAAGAGGAAGCAAGAAGAAGGTCAAGTTTAAGCTTGCAAGCCCGGCTCAACTTTGGCCCTGAGTGCGAAGCATCCCCATCGCGCTACCAGAAGGAGGGACGCGAAAAGGATAGCCGTCGACTTCTAGTGTTCGCTAGGGTTGGAAGGAAGAGTGTAGATGATGAAGCATCTGATTCACAGTACTCAGAAGAGTATGAAGATAATGGAAGGCGTACTAACGTCCATGCTAGACTTGGTAGCCGCAGAATCCAGGATAGACTTGGACGACAACGCTTACCGAGCGAGAGCCCTTCAAGGTCTAGTAGCAGAAGAATTCACGATAGGCTTGGAAGACAGCCCTCCCCAAGTGAAAGCCCTTCAAGCTCAGATTCCGAGGAAAGTCGGCGCAAGCGCCGCAAAAGGGTCCGCTCACCCTCAAGTGATTCCTCGGATAACGAGGACAAAGAAACGGGACATTGGAAGTCCAGGAGAAAACATCGCGACGAGGAGGACGAGGATATATCCCTTCCTTGGCGCCGCCAAAAGATCGATGCATTCACGCGGTGCATCAGCGATTATTCAGACGATAAGAGAAGGCGCATGCTTGCCAATGTTAAAACATATGATGGGACAGGTGATCCTGACGATCACCTAAAATTTTTTGAATATGCTGCTACTATCGAAAATTGGCCACAACCTATGTGGTGCCACATGTTTAACTCCACGTTGGTAGGGAATGCGCGAACCTGGTTTAGCAAGCTTCCACGAAGAAGCATAAATGGGTTTGAAGAACTGCGGAAAGTAATCCGTTTAAATTTTACTCAAAGAAAAAAGTGCGCCAAGAACCCTGTCGAACTCGCCAGAGTAAAACAGCGCCAAGGGGAATCCACAAGCGCTTATGTGGAGCGCTTTAAGGATGAATGCATACACGTCAAGGTGTGCCCCGAAGTTCTAAAGATCTTAGGGTTCATGAACGGGATCAATAACCCAGAACTTATCAGAAGATTAAATGATAAGGTTCCTCAAACCTTTGATGAGCTCATGAAGCGCACAAGGTCCTTCATCCAAGGGGAAGCAGCTGCTGCGGATAGCAAGAAAGGTTACTCAAACTATAGGGCCCAAGAACAGCCCAGGAGACAATCCAATTATCAGAGTAGCAACCGTAGCAAGAACAACCGCAGTCAGGGAAGCATCCGAGATAACGACAAATACACTCCACTCACAAAGACTCCAAGGGAGATATTTGTGACAGAAGGTGCAAACTTCCCAAAACCCCCACCAATGCGCACCCCAGAAGATCGGCGCGTAGGGAATGGATACTGCGAGTACCATGGACAAAAGGGCCACACAACTAACGAGTGTGTCCAATTGCGCCAACTAATTGACAAATTAGCGAAAGAAGGTAAAATGGATCATCCCGTTAAAAACATCAAGGAGGGGAAGGATAAACAGAAGAATGGGGCTAAGAAAGAGACAATTAAGGATAAGGCTGACACCATCTACATGATACAATCATGGCAGTGGAAGACACGGCAAAAGGTCAGCCAGAAGTTTTCCTGTGGAAACGATATCTCTTTCCCCACTCTAACTGCGGACAACGCATTAGTGGAACCACTCACCATTGAGATACATACGGGGGGTCACGATATGTTGGAGCATGCTCGTGTCATAATAAATAATTATATGGCTAGACATATGTGAGCCTATGGGGTCAAACACTTATACACAGAGACACCATTTTATAGATTGTATTTATTGTATTTACAATATATAAACGACTATGTAACTTGGGATCAATAACGGGCCACTAATCACTAAGCTTGTACTTAGTGTATTGGATTGGACATAACAAATGGGTAAGCCCATTTGTAAGCCCTTATGGTGGCCTAGGGAGGAAAGGGACAAGATGAGAAAATACAAGGGGCTAAGTGTTACTTACATGTTGATAACTACTAATGATTTGGTCATTAGGAAAGAATCAATCACAATAAACACTTACCAGCTTTCTCTCCTCCTTTCTCTCACTAATAACCACGAAATAAAACACTCCCATATTAGGGTTTGTGTTTTTTTGATCTTTTCTTTGCTTAATCTATTGTAGGTTGTTGCAAGGATCAAGGTTACGAGGTCAAGACTAGCATCAATTGGTGATCGGTGACGTGTAGTGTGTTTCTATCATAAAATTGATCAACCTTATTGATCACTTGGTTTCTTGATCCATTCATGGGTGGTGATATTGGTGGTGACTTTGTTGGTGACTCCCGGTGCACGCTACAAAGGTATAATTATCTTGTTTATCTTATTGATTGATCATATGGCAATATGAGATCCTTGTTGGTGATGTTTTCCGCTGCGTATATATGTTTACTTTATGTTTTTATATCCAACATCACCTATAGTGGTATCACGAGCCATCATATGTGCCATATGATTATCGGGTATGCATAAAAATGGCGAAAACGGGTGTATTTTGATGATTTTTGAAGTCATGGTTAAAACAGCCCTAGGGCTCCAATTTTTTTCTCATAGAACAACCCTTTAGGGGTTTTATGATCTGCACTTTTTGGTCCTATGGACATTTGTTATGCATACGCTAATTGGTTACTTGTCGGGTACGTGAAAAATGACCTAAAACGCGTGTTTTTGATCGGTTTTCGAAATGGTTTTAATTCAGCCCCTAAGGCCATATTTTCTGTGGTTAAATGGTATTTGGAAGGTCCTAATATCAGTGGGTTTTGACCCTTAAGTCATAGGAAACACGTACCTAACGAGGTTTTAATTCTTGTCAATTAATTTCTTCGTTTTCGTTGGCTAACAATTTAATTCTTGTTATTATTTTGTTTTCCATGGAAAATACATGCATGTTTGTCCATGGAGTTAGCCAAAACCATATTTCATTCATAATATTATGGTATTATTATGTTTATATGCAAAGCCGATGAAAACCTAGACCACTTGTGCTTTGAATGGTTGTGAATGTTGTTTAATTTCGTGTTTTGGGGTTTTTTGCCATTGTTTCGACATTTATGTAACTATATTCTTTTGGTTGTAGCCATTGTTTGGGCACTTTTACAGTAGATTAAAAGTAGATTAGTTGTATTTTACTTTCAATATAATGTAATCGTGGCTTGGTGGTGAAAGGCGAAAGAGTTAAAGACATTTTTGCCCAAAAAATGACTGCTGGAACACCAGTTGGTAAAACGGAGTTTCCCGACGATTGGTAAGGTATTTTTGGCAGAAATTGTTTTTTCAGGTACCCAAGACATGGGCCTACAAGTTTCTAGTTTTGAGCTAAGCCCGGGGAAGCCTCCTTCATGGACATTTGGGCCCCCTAACACAGAAATTCTGGAAGGACAAAAACTACTTTTCATGTGCATTATGGGCTTTCTACTTGCTCTTGATTGTCTTGGAGCAAGTGGGAGTCCTCCGTGTGGTTGTTTAGTTTGTCCCTAGTTGACTCTTGGTTCTCGTGATGGCTCACAAGACCAAGCATAGGTTTTTTCATCGGTTGAGGCTTTGCATATTGTGGTTGTGTGTTTGTTTTGCTTTTTATATATCTTGTGATCATATGTAAAATTGCAAATAGTTTTCTAAAAACCTAAAACGAAACACAAACCATTTTCAAAACTAAGTCTTTTGATTTAGTTTTACTAAGTTTTTGAAACTTTAAATCATTGTTTTATAATAACACCTTAACTTGTTATGTATGTTATTTTTATTTATATATTGTCCAAACTTTATTATCCACGTAGGATTTATATTAGTCATGAAAATGGACAACTTGACACACATAAATTAAAACAATGATTAGACTTAAGTTAAGACATGTTTTTAACTTGTGCTACGAAGGATGAATGCATGCTCTTTTCGTACACCTTTTGATTCACATCAAAACTTTTACCCGTCAAAATTTAAGTCATGCCGTCCAATTTTGAGAACACTTGCAATTACTTTTTGCCTATGCGTGGGACCTAGGTTAAATTGTAACCCAAGGTGACTATTCTCTATGCGTGAGACCTAGATATATTCTCGCACGTTCTCAAATTGGATGACTTAATCGAGTTAAGCGGTGAGACCTTGACCCGAGGCAAAGATGGGACTAAACATGCCTACATGACACTAGTTGTTTGACACTAGATGCCATGAGTCCCATAAGGATCTAAGAGTTATACATATAATACAATTGGTGATCGTCGCTTACCAATTGAATCTACTATTGCTAGCAGATCAACTGATGTGATAGTAGAAGCACAATGTGGATCTTAGCCTTTTACGTAAATTAATTGTTTTAAATTGTAAACATGGGGTAATTAATTTATAAAAGGATAATTATCGAAAATACTAAATATGAACTTTGTGAATTCAATTAATGAATTAATGCAACACAAAACGTACACAAAATTTTGTTCTTTTCTTGTTAAAAGGATCAAACTAAGTCTTCCTTTCCTTGTGAGAAAGAGACTTATTCCTATCCTTTTTCTTTATGAGGAAAAGCCATAATAGGAATATTTGAATTGTCCTAATTCTAATCAAACTCATTGCACACATACTCTAGAAATCGTGATGTCTTGGAAAAGTCAAAAGGGTTAAGTATGGTTGCACATCTTATTTCATCAAGTTCGTTTTATAACCCTAGTTCCGGTTTTAAAACCTTGAAGAAATATAAGATATTTGGATAACTAGAGAACACGTTTTCTATAGCTACCAAACTAAAATGAGTTTAAGTAATTAGAAAACGGAAATATCAATAAACCGCAAAGTGGTAAAGGCAATTACTAGCATGATTACCTAGTAATGTGTCTTAACCCGATAAACATGGAGGAACTGCATGCCTATTTTCAAGTTTAAAATGATGGCTAGCCCATCATCTATATATTTCAACTTGATGCACTTCCTTGAATACCTAAGTACATGTTTACTAGTCATAGTGACTCACATTAGCAATAATGTGTAGATATTCAAAGAAAGTAGGAAAGTATCCAATCATCACTCACTCTCCACTGGTGATGTAACACTTTTAATGTTGTCTAATCTAGTGGGAGCTACGTGATTGTATTACTGGTGACGAAGCACATGTCATGTTCTCTAATCCAGTGGGAGTTGTAAGCTCTATTAACTTACAAGTTTCCCAACTTATTTCTAGATTGTCTTGAAATAATACATTACTTTCCACATATGAAGCATCATAGTTTTTATGAGAACCATTGCATGAATTTTATTAGATAACTTGTCGCGTTCCTGATGTTGCTTCCTAAAATGTTATCAATAAAATTGTTATGCATGATTCATTATAAAAGCGATAAAGTTCTACACATCTATATTTTGATTTTGACTAAAATCATATGTTATCTGTGAAATTGTCATATTTGCTTGCATGATGTTGTTCCATGCACAAGTGGGAGAAATCTTAACTGTGTGCAAGGTACAACATATAAAAATATGACTAATGGTTTTTCTTGACTGCAAGGTAAGAAAACTAAGGTTCTACTAGGACTTATACACATAAAATGTATGTTGCCCTAATTAGAAAAAATATCAAGATAACGTGAAAAGCTACTTCAACATATTCGCTGAATTGTTTAGTAAATATGATTATGTCTTCTTGTAAATTCATAATCATGAAGTATGTAATTAACTTGAAATTACTATTGAGGCCAATTGTCGGCACTCATAATTACTTTAGTTGAATATGTTTAGGTCTCTTGCAAAGACATAAACATCAATTCCGTTAATTGTTGAAAGACTTATAATGTAAAGTAAGACGTTAACTTGTTATGTCTTCTTGTTAAGACATGTACACTTACGACGTATAATAAAATATTTTATGTTTATGTTTTCTTGTCAAAACATGCACATAAAGTTCATTGACTTGGTCAATGACTTTTAATATAAAGTATGCAGTAGGCTAAAAATACTATTGATGACATCTGGTATGACTTGGTTGGCAGATACGTAAGCCAAAGAGTATAAGTTCATCTAATGAGTTGTGTGATAGTCTCACAACATCTATCCACGTGGAATATCACAACTTTTATGGTATGACCATCATGGATATTGTTTGATCTTTGATGACTTAAACTCTTTTACCACCAAAGCAATCAAGGTTAGAAAATTGGTTGTGCCATGCGTACAACCAATATGGTTCCAACCCAGAAGGAATTTTAGACACCATTGTATTATGGAATGGGATGAATCCCATTATGTCTTGATTGAAGTTCTGAATTTGTTAAATACCTAAGAGTAAGTAATTAACAAACTAGAATCGAGAACTAACGATGTATTTTGGATGTCCCACTTGAAAACAATTTATTGTTAATCAAGATGCTGAGTACTTGGAGATTAGTCTCCACTTACAAAAGCAAGTGGGAGCACCTTTAGATCTTGAATTCATTCAAGAGCTAAATACACAACCTTCTGAGTACACTTGCTAATGTGATACTAAGGTTGAACATGCATATGTTAAACCATAGATTGTTATCTCTCATTCATAAATCCGCAAGGATACCCCTAACACCTGTATGATATAGTTTCTATATCAATGTTAAGGGACATAAGTTGGAGGATCATAGTGAACCTCCTAACTAAAGAGATGCATTATCTGATCTTGAGTCTGATGAATAGCTCAAAACTATGAATGTTAAGATGCAGTCCTTTGAAGATAATCACTCATGGAGCTTGATTGATCTCTTACCAATCAGTTAGACTGTGAGGTTTAAAATGAGTTTTTTTATAAGAATACTCAAAAGGACAAACTTGTACACACATTTAATGCATGCGTAGTATAAGGAGTTTACTCATACTCAAGTAATTGACTGTGATTAAAACTTTCTACCTACAAACATTAAATGTATAAAGACGGTTAATTGTCATACCTGTTTTCATGTAAATGAAATATGACAATGGGATCTCAAAACACTTTTCTTGTTGATTACCTTGCGAGGACGATGTGTAATTAAAAGGGGTTATGAATCCATATAATCTTTATTAATGTATACAAGATATAAGAATCCAAGTGTGGATTAAAATCATGCATCTAGGAGCAGAGATCTTAATTTAATCATTAATTTGATTTTGATTAAATAAGATTACTCCTGAGAACTCAGAGTGCAAGTAGGATAAATGAATTTATTTTCTTAAATCTCATATGTTGTTAACATATAAGAAATAGTATTCCATCTAAGCTAGACTTTAATCCTTAGCCTGGAATGAAGTTTCTCTTAAGAAATTTAGGGAATAAAACATACAACCTTGTTGCATGTGTTTATTAGGATAAACATAAGCGGTTAATAATCTAAACACAATATGACATGTCATTGAGGGGAGTCTCAATGATCAATCTTATATGATGAGACTGAATGCATGAATGGAAACCTTAAGTTTAACTAAAGGATTCATTATGTAAGTCGTATTATGTATTGGATTATTTATATCATTTGCATGAATGCAAAGATGAGTTGATAACAACAAATATCTAAGTGAAAGTCATTAGATAATTGTTAAATGAACAACCTAATGGACCTGCAAAGGACTAAAGTTTTTTTAAAATGTTTACGGATATTTGAGGATCTTAGTTATGTTTTCATTCATTGATGCTTATATAACTGAGATGATGCTCAACCCTAGTCGTAGTAGGATGACATCATGAATGATGACACCTTTAACTAGATGTGCTCGATTGAGAGCATTAATGCATTATACATTAAAAGAATAAGAATACTTTACAGTTTGGGAAACTGTTATTATGACTGTCTAAAGTAGGTATTTTACTAGCTTCAAACACACCATGGAATGTATTGTTGCAATACTCATATTGTACTTGATTGCATACATACAAAATGACAATCATCATTTAAAACATTTTGAATTTTGAAATAAGTATTCTCAAAGTTTACTCAGATGACTACTTGTTGACTTGTACAACAAATTGATCATGGTGGAAACATCAGATTCCGATCTATATGTAGTCTTATGCATATCTGTTTTAGTATTTGGATAATGGAACTGTAAGCAGTCGTATTATATAATGAATTGATATACCGGGTATTATCGTCTTCATTTATACTACTGTGTTCTATATTTGCATGTTTAATCCATGAATAATTTATTTATTCTAAAATTGTCCATTGCCAGTTGACGATACGGGAGTATCATCGAATTAAGGAAAATGTGAGCGTGTTGGTGATTTATTTGCCAAACTCATATGTTGTTCATAGTGATGAACATTGGACTGACCCAACATTTGAGAATTCACTGCATGGATCGGCGTCAATAGTGAATCTCGCAAATGGTTATGTCTCTTATCCTTAGACTTGAGATGCAAGTAGGTCTTGTATGTGTGGAATTTCATTCTTTGATATGGTTAAACCCTGTCCTGAATAAGGTAGTTATAAAAACCATTTTCAGGAGTGATTTGAAACACATGAATGACACGTGCAGTCAAAATAGGATTTGTTCCTCCACATGTCATGGAGTTAGATACTATTGGGCCCCTCGATGAATTGAACAGATGTTTGTATGGCCGTATCCAAATGAGATTAAGATGAATCTTAATTCACTTGGTAATCTTGTTCAATATCTAGATCGAGAAACATAATAGTTGAACAATTGGAATGACTTTGATCCATGTCTAGTGTTCAACATAGTATCTGTAACAAAAGGAAAGATGGCTTATAAACCATTTAAATGAGACGTTTAAGAAACTTCCCTCACATATTTCTAGGGGCATTGGCGTGTTGCTAGACGCTAACCTTTGCTTGTATAATTACTTGATTATTATGATGTCGCAAGTGGGAGCTGTTGGAATATGCTCGTGTCATAATAAATAATTATATGGCTAGACATATGTGAGCCTATGGGGTCACACACTTATACACAGAGACACCATTTTATAGATTGTATTTATTGTATTTACAATATATAAACGACTATGTAACTTGGGATCAATAACGGGCCACTAATCACTAAGCTTGTACTTAGTGTATTGGATTGGACATAACAAATGGGTAAGCCCATTTGTAAGCCCTTATGGTGGCCTAGGGAGGAAAGGGACAAGATGAGAAAATACAAGGGGCTAAGTGTTACTTACATGTTGATAACTACTAATGATTTGGTCATTAGGAAAGAATCAATCACAATAAACACTTACCAGCTTTCTCACCTCCTTTCTCTCACTAATAACCACGAAATAAAACACTCCCATATTAGGGTTTGTGTTTTTTTGATCTTTTCTTTGCTTAATCTATTGTAGGTTGTTGCAAGGATCAAGGTTACGAGGTCAAGACTAGCATCAATTGGTGATCGGTGACGTGTAGTGTGTTTCTATCATAGAAGTGATCAACCTTATTGATCACTTGGTTTCTTGATCCATTCATGGGTGGTGATATTGGTGGTGACTTTGTTGGTGACTCCCGGTGCACGCTACAAAGGTATAATTATCTTGTTTATCTTATTGATTGATCATATGGCAATATGAGATCCTTGTTGGTGATGTTTTCCGCTGCGTATATATGTTTACTTTATGTTTTTATATCCAACATCACCTATACGATATCCATCGTATGTATGTTGATGGAGGAGCATCCGCGGACATCATGCATGAACATTGCTTCAAAAGGCTGCGACCTGAGATACGAAGTCAGTTAATTCCAGCCACGACGTCGCTGACTGGCTTCACAGGAGAGAAGATATGGCCCATGGGGCAATTGCGATTACTTGTGATTGTAGGTAATGAGCAACACTCCACAGCAGCCTGGGTGAATTTTATGATAATCAAGTCTCCTTCGCCATACAATGGCATTATTGGAAGACCAGGAATATCAGCCATGCGTGCAGTACCGTCCACGGCACATGGAATGCTTAAATTCCGAGTAGAAGAAGGCATTGTCACCCTCTACAATACCACTGTGTTCCCTAAAGAGTGCAACACGGTGACAAGTGAGACGGCGCGCATTCCAGAACAGCACGCAGATAAAGTGTCAAACTTGAAGGTTGCAATTCACCCTGATTACCCGAATCAGGAGGTATCGATTGGGGGATCACTGTCTGACAAAGGCAGAGCGGCCATGTGCGCACTCTTGCAGAAGAATTTGGATATCTTTGCATGGGAACCAAAGCACATGACTGGCGTGTTGCGGTCGATTACAGAGCACACGCTGAAAATCCGACAAGGATACCCTCCAGTACGACAGAAGAAGCGCGACCAGGCTCCAGAATGCGCAAAAGCCATATTAGAGGAAGTACACAAACTCGTAGACGCAGGAATTATGAGAGAGGTCTACTACCATGACTGGCTCTCCAATCCAGTGATGGTAAAAAAGAGTGATGGCAGCTGGAGAATGTGCATGGACTTCACTGATCTCAACAAAGCATGTCCACAAGACTGCTACCCGCTACTAGAGATAGATTGGAAGATAGAATCACTGTGCGGATACCCCTTTAAATGCTTTCTGGACGCATACAAAGGGTATCATCAAATCCAAATGGCCAAAGAGGACGAGGAAAAAACAGCTTTCCACACAAGCCAGGGCGTCTACTGCTACACAAAAATGCCTTTCGGCCTAAAGAATGCAGGCGCTACTTACCAGCGTCTAGTAGATAATGCATTTGAAAAGCAAGTGGGCCGCAACCTGGAAGTATATGTTGACGACCTCGTCATAAAAAGCCACACCTAAGAAGAACTGGTACGCGACATTGAAGAAACATTCAGGACGTTGAGAAAGATCAACATGAAGCTGAATTCCAAGAAGTGCACCTTTGGCGCTACAGAAGGCATGTTTCTGGGATACTTGATAGAGCCTGAAGGCATCAAGCCATGCCCCAAAAAAACAAAGGCTGTCATTGACCTTCCCTCACCGCGCACATTGAAAGAAGTCCAGTCTTTGAATGGAAAATTAGCAGGGTTGAATAGATTCTTGTCCAAATCAGCGGATAAGTCACTTCCTCTCTTTAAAACACTCACGAAGTGTACAAAAAAGGGAGATTTTCGTTGGACTGCAGAAGCGGAAGAAGCTTTTCAACAGCTTAAACAACATATAGCAGCGCTTCCCACACTAGTCGCACCCCGACCAGGGGAAGAATTGATCATGTACTTATCTGCAACCCATGGAGCAGTAAGCGCGGTGCTATTGACAGATAGGAATTCCGTGCAAACACCAGTATACTTCGTGAGCAAAGCACTCAAGAAAACGGAGATTAACTGTACCGCAATGGAAAAACTGGTCCTGGCTTTAGTATTTGCAGCTAAAAGACTGCATAGATGCTTCCAAGCACACCCGATAGCAGTGATCACGGACCAACCTATCAAGCAAGTCATCTCCAGACCCGACGCGTCGGGAAGGTTACAAAAATGGAGCGTGTTTCTAGGTGAACATAACATCTCCTATCGACCGCGCACTGCGATTAAGGGACAGATACTGGCGGATTTCATCATTGAAAAGCCAGATTCCGATACTCCATCATCCAGCAGCAAGGTAGAACTACAAGAACCATGGATTCTATTCACAGAAGGATCTTCATGCGTAGATGGGTCAGGCGCGGGCCTTATCCTCACCAACCCAGAAGGAGCGGAATTCACTTATGCACTGCGTTTTGAATTCACAGCCACGAACAACGAGGCAGAATATGAGGCCCTAATTGCTGGATTACGCATTGCAACTCAAATGGGTGTATGCAACCTAGAAGCAAACGTGGATTCCCGATTAGTGGCCAACCATGTGTTGGGCGAATATGTCGCCAAAGAGGATAATATGATCCAATACCTCGACAAGACCAAATCCCTAATCTTAAACTTCGACAAATTCACCATTAAACAAGTTCCTAGAGGGGAATATAGGAAAGCAGATGCACTCAGCAAGATCGCATCTACAAGCTTCGCACACCTGTCAAAACAAGTGTTGGTGGAGGTCTTGAAGAACAACTCCATCTCGGAGATGGAGGTATCGACAGTGATAGAAGAGCAGAATCCTACGTGGATGACACCTATAATCGAGTTCATAAGCAAGGGTATATTACCCCATGAGCAGAAGGACGCTCGACGGATACGGCGCACAGCGCAGAGGTTTGAACTTCGAGACGGTATTCTATATCGGCGTTCATTTCTACAACCATGGTTGCGTTGCGTTGGACCTCTTCAAGCAGATTACGTACTCAGAGAGATCCACGCTGGTTCATGCAGTATGCACTCAGGACCACGGTCCGTTGTGGCGCGAGCCTTGCGGTCAGGATACTACTGGCCCACCATGCACCGCGACGCACGTGATGTGATAAAGAAATGCAACGATTGCCAAGTTCATAGACCTATCCCGCGTCGACCACAACAAGAGCTAACGCCTATCACTTCACCATGGCCATTTTATAAGTGGGGTATTGATATTGTAGACCCCTTCCCTGTGGCAGCAGGAGGACTAAAATTTCTTATTGTGGCCATCGATTATTTCACCAAGTGGATTGAGGCAAAAGCAGTGGCGACAATCACGGGTAATCAGGTAAAAAGATTTGTTTGGGAAAATAGCGTATGTCACTTTGGACTACCAGGGGAAATCATCTCAGATAACGGAAAACAATTCCGTGATAACCCGTTCAAAGACTGGTGTGCGAACCTAAACATTACCCAACACTTCGCGTCTGTCAAACACCCACAAACTAATGGATTGGTTGAGCGCGCAAACAGGAGTCTGGGTGAAGGAATCAAAGCGCGCTTGGACAGACATAAAGGACGATGGGTGGACGAACTGTCTCACGTCTTATGGGCACACCGCACGACAATCAAGGTTAGCAATGGAGATACTCCCTTTGCTCTCGTCTATGGGACAGAAGCTGTTATACCAGCTGAAATCGAGGTGCCAACTATCCGTACGGCGGAAGTTAACATTGCAACCAATGACGACGAGCGGCGCATAGACTTGGACTTACTGGAAGAAAGACGTGAACGCGCAGCTATACGTGAAGTAAAAGCCAAGTCAAAAATGAAGGGATACTATGATACTAAAGTTCGAAGCACCTCATTCAGAACTGGCGACTTTGTGTATCGCGCTAATGATGCAAGCCACACAGAAGATATAGGAAAACTTGGACCAAAGTGGGAAGGACCTTATGAGGTCATTGAAGCACTAGGACAAGGAGCTTACAAGCTGCGCGACATGGACGGCCATGAACTACAACGCACTTGGAATATCTGCAATCTCAAGAAATGCTATATCTAGGAAAGGCTACGGCCCACACACAGACAACTCTGCACTTTAGTATGTGCCTAATAAATGTCCGTGTATTTGAATTTTTTTTTTTTTTAGGGAATTGTCTTTTATTTTCAAAAACTTGCAAGTATTAATAAAACGTTGTGGTTTCTAGCTAACTCCACAACACATTAAACTTTATTGCTTACATTTTTCTTTATTAATGTCTCAATATTGTAAATCTATACTTTTGCCTACATGGCGTGCATGCACTTATTAAGACCCACGATGGCAGAAAGGATGAGTAAACCTACTAAACAACTCGTTGAGTAAGAGGGTTGCAAACCCATAAACATTGGATCACGCATCCTTGCTAAACACCTTACTTTCGAGACGTTGAAGTAAGTTTAATGCGCATCCCACGAAGGATACGCAACAACGCACACTGTGCGCGTTTAGCAATTTAGGAGCCAAGACTTTTGGTTCCTTAATATGGTATTTGCAGCACGCTGCAAGTTTAGTCACGTATATTTATTAAGTTATGGACTTGATACAAAATTTTCTTAAGTACGTTTGGATTTCAATTTGACTCTTGGAAAGTCTTTCATGAAAAGACAAATAATCTAAGTACAAAATGACACAAACAAGACGTACAAAAAAGTTAAAATATTATTATTCATTAACCACGAGTTACAGATCCAATATATACAACAAAAAGGATTAACACATAGAAATCTACATGCTACGAGTGCGTCTATGTCCTGAGCTACTAGCTATGGACTCTACGTGCCCAGCCTCATCAAGCCTTCTAAGCAGGCTGCTATCCTCCTACGACACCGTTGGCACGCTGACCGGAATCCCATCAGACCTGGGAAGATGGGCCGCACCAACACCGCATAAAATAGCTTTCCCTTTCACGCCCTTCTTATGCGCAAGCCTTGTAATATGGGCCTCCAAGGACTTCTTGAGAGGTATCTCCTTCTCAAGGGCGAAGGGATTCAGCATGTCGCGGGGGCGAGCAAAAATGGGCACCTGCAGCTGTGACTCATCCGGCTTCAAAAAGAAGTCTGGATGCGCCTCCGCACCTTCAGCTATGTGCCTTGCCAGAGTCAGCCCTTGCATAATCACGCCGATAGGGTAATCTTGATCACGCTCTAGCCGGGCAATATGGGGGAAATCAAATACCCTCATTTTCTCTATAGCAGCAACGAGCTCCGCATAAGCATCAGCCTTATAACCTGGAATTTCCGCGAGCGGCACTGTCAACATCTGGCTCTCATCCTGCTCCTCCATAGCCTGAGCCTTGCCACGCGTCATGGCACACTCCACGACCTTCCCAAAGGACTCCACAACCTCCTGGGACTCTAGTGTACCCATGGCGGCTAAACGGAGACCATGACTGATCAGCCACCTACAAACATAATAACAGGCGCATTATCAGAAAATATTTTTTGAAGTATTCACAGAAAATAACTAAGCAAGAAACTATAAGGAAATACTACCTGCGCTCAGCAACAGCAGACACTAGATGAGGGTACAATTCCTTATCATACTCAATGCTCAGCTTACGTAGCTTAGCCTCCTGCGCCTTCAAGGCAGTCTCTACGCCCTCGTGAAACTCATCAAGCTTGGCGAAATGCTTACTCCTATTATGCTCCAGGTACTTCAACCCCCATGAGCTCCTAGACTTGTACTGAGCAAAAGCAGCACACTCACGGCTCAAATAAGCCAGAAGCGATAGCTTTTCATCAGCAAGCCTCTTGGAGTGCACAGTTGTTGACTCCACAGCAGCTTGAGCATCTGCCAACTGCGCCTTTAGCCACGCAATCTCCTCATCTTTCTGCGCACTGGCACCAACGTACTTGGTCCTGAGCTGGGTAACCAAGGAAGCTTGGTGCGCAGCGGCCAAGTTGAGCTCCTCTATCAATGCCTCCACAGACATCTCCTCACCAGCCTTGAGAGGCTCTTCCACCTGTGAGTGAATCACCTTGGGTGGCGACTGTTCAACATACGCTGCATCACCCCCTGCAGCTTCATCACTACATGCAAAAAACTTAAGGAGTCAAGGCATTATATTTAAAAAAAAAAGAGAAGAAAATAAAAGAGAAGAGATATTATTACTCACTTGGGAGAAGAGGTCTCAGTAGTCTCCCGCACAGTGGTAGATGGCGACGCATCCTCTTCTGATGATCCGTGCAAAGAAATGACGTGGCATCTTCTCTTAGACGTACCCGCGCCATTACCACCAGAAAGCTCCTTGCGCTTCACTCCATGGCTCACCTCATCCTCAGAATCACACTCGATCCTGAGTATCCCCACACTATGTGCAGCCTCTGGGTGCGCAGACACGGGGGATTGTACCCTCAGATGTGGCAAGGTGGTCACTGGAGTGGCCTCTAGTATTCCCGGGGAAGCATTCCCCGGCTCTTCAATCTCCAAAGCCATAGTGCGCCCCGCAGTTGTATCCAGCACTGGTTCCTCATCATCCCTAAGCGGGCGCACCCCTACCGCTACCCGCGTAGGTTTCTCCAGTTTCACAACAGCGAACAGGTCCATCTCTGGGCAACAAAAAACAAACAAACGGAATGGGTTATACAAAGTTACAATAAGATAAAAGAGTGCTTACACTACAGATGCGAAGGAAAGGAAGGATAAGCACCCACCCTGGCCATTTTCATCCAAGAAGGTTGGCACCTCATCAGGACCATGGAAGTAGTTGCGGCTGATTCACATGTGCACCAAAAACTCTTCCGGGTAAGAGTTGATGGGGATGCGGTTGGCATTTATGACCTCCGCATCCTCCGCATTGTAGGACCCGGGGTTTGGGCGCTCATCCCTCGGCAAAGATCTTTGAGTATAAAACTCAAAATCCCATGGAAAAAAGGCCGCATCGACCCAGAAAACATATTCTCTCCAGTGCCTAAGCGCGTCCACCTTCTCAGTATAACATTGAAGGGGCCCTGCGTGCTTTGAAAATGATACCCACCCGTTTGACCATGTTGTGTGGTAAAACGCGCGGAAAAGATTGATAGTTGGATTGATCGCGAGTAAACGACAGTTTACCTCAAAATTTGTAATCTTTGGCGCACCTATACAGTGCAGTTGAGATATATGGAGGCGATAAAAACTGAGGATATCACACAGGAATTGGGATATAGGCACGCGCTGGTTCGCAAACTCGAAAAAGCGCGTGTATACCCCTACCTTCCCTTCAGGGAAGTCTGCAATAGAAGCGTCCACCTCCGGTACCACCGGATGCAGCGCAAGAGGAATAAAATAGTCTGAGGTGAACTGACGAAGTTCATCCTCGTCCATCTCAGAACGGAACTCCTCTAATTGACGAACCATTTTTACTAGGATGCGCACACGCAATTACCTTCGAAGTTACTAGTTTTTTCTTGAATGAGGATTCTTAATATGGAGAAAATGGTGTTTTTCACTATGGTAAACACAGTGAAAATGAGAACCCTTTATATAGGGTTTCCCCTTGCCTTGGATGAACGACACGTGGATCCCACTAACTCCATCATGTGGTTGGAATACCAACAGGTACATGCACTTTTTCACGTATT
This sequence comes from Artemisia argyi, assembly GCA_030686995.1. Classification (NCBI taxonomy): domain Eukaryota; kingdom Viridiplantae; phylum Streptophyta; class Magnoliopsida; order Asterales; family Asteraceae; genus Artemisia; species Artemisia argyi. The sequence goes on along the minus strand of CM060700.1, from coordinate 226,499,804 downwards.
TTAAAGGATCGTGGGACGATTTGTGGCTAGATACATCGTATCTCCTTTTTTGGCGGGAATACTAGAATCTTTCCCGCCACGCTTGCCGCTAATATTACTAGTCTAGCATCCGCGGTTAATACCTACGCATACTAGACTGGGGGACATGATGACGTATAGTCCATACTCGGGTCATGAACCCGATTAATGAACATTACTAAGACCCAAACCCACCACGAGTGGGCTATCATAATAATGATTGGGCTACCATACTAATGGTTTGGGCTCACGAAAGCCCATACCCAAAGTTATTTATGGTTTTGATATAGATATCTCTTATTTAAGGGATATATATAAAAAACAACCGGATATATACCGAAGAGTAAGGAGCACGTATCCAATAAGGATTTCGTGCCTATATAAAGAATATCATAACCCTCGTTAAAGGTACGACTAAAAACCCTAACTCTTCACTATAACCCTAAAAACCGATTACTTACTCTCACGCTGGAGGATAATCGTGGGAGACAATCCCACGATAAGCCTAACGGTGTTTGTTTGCTTTCTTAGTGCGCAGGTCTCAAGCATTAAGATCTAATTGGTACGAGAACAGGAACCCAAACAAGGAACGCCCAACTTTTGTATCAACAATAATCAAACGAAGTGAGAAGTATCATAAGGATGGCATAATGTATCACAAGTCAAAGGGAAACGAAGCATCATAGAGATATCAATATAAGCATAATCATAAGAGAAATAATGAGCACGTATCAACAAAGGATTGTCTAAACAAGGTATTTGAATAGACACATAAAATCATAAGGAAGCCTCGAGCCGACCTGCCAAGGTACTTGGCAGATATCATACATACATAATCACATATCCATTAAATCATAGGTTGTACAGAGAGGAGCGACCTCTAAGTACCATAAAGTGTGAAGAAGCATAAAGCACATACTCGCATTCACCATAAACATAAACATATCCATATCCATACATAAACATAAGTGCTAGGTTGCATCCATACGCCCCCATACATACATACATAAACATATATGTACCCTGCTCGCAGGACAGGTATATACACATATCATAAGTGCGCAAGAGATCTCATAATCATATCATATCAAAGTGGGGATGCCGTGGATCAATCACACCTCCACAGAAAGTGTCATGCCATTAGTGCCTCAATGACACGACCATGGTACCTCCATGACTAGTTAAAAATTTGGGCATAAGAAGAGAACGAAGCATGCATAAACATATATCATAGAAGCATATCTGAACATATCACATCATAGTCATAATCCGAAGAGTATCAACGAATGTGAATCATATATCAAAAGAATCATATCAAGCATCATATCAAAGTAATCATAATGAATGAATCAAAGCATAAGGGATCATAGCAATGGCTCAAAGGAATAATATCAAGATAACGAATCAATAATCAAGGATCAAGTCATGAGAGAGAAGACACCCTTACTGAAAAAAAAAGGGTAGAATATATGTACCTTAAACCGCCAACGAAACCATATGATAACATAAGAATAGGAAGTCACTCCTTCTTCAGCGAATCTACACGAATTAATGATCGGCTTATTATTAATAACTTGTTTTAAATCACGTTGCTCATTTTAATCGGCTTTCCATTTTTAATAACTTTCCATATATAGCATCTTTCCAAAAATAGTAACTTTCCGTTTTAAGTAAGTTTTAACACGACTTCCCAATTTAGTTAAATTAGATTTAGGGTTCAAAATGTAATTTTCCCAAAGATTAGGGTTAAATGTGTAAATTATCAAAGTCCAAGATTAATTTACGTCAAATGTTTAAGCTTAGGGTATATATTGTAAATTAATTTTATAACGACCAATTTAGGACTTAGCCGATTTTATTATTTACTTTAGATATGATCCAACTCGTTTAAACTGAATTAATCACACTCACATACGTTTACTCACACATTCGAACATACACACACCTATGTCGACACCATCAGTGACAATATAACGAGCCAACAGCAAACCATATCCACACGTTAACATAGGCCACATACATGAAATATGAGATCAAAACAATGCCCACCCTTGACCCTACAACTCATATACATGCATGCCACTCCACTCTAACTGTACGAAGTAACACAACTCACAACCAATCTTTTGGCTCCTTTTCACACACAACGTACAATATATATTCAATTAGGAAGAAAACATGCAACATCTTATTACTTTTAAGATTTAAATAGTTTTAAGGTCTCGTTACTGAAATTAGGTTTTCATAAGACAAGTTCATGGTTTTATTTGTCATAGTTATAAGACTTAATAACCTGTTATGGTGAATTAGTGGTATACGACAATAAAATTATCTCCTCATATCTTTAACTAATGACTAGCCATATCTATACAATCATGCATGCGTATTCAAGTATTTAATCTAAATATCCAAATACTATATGACCTAAGTTTTTAAACCAAAAATCCACACTTCTCAATCCCTTCTTTCTCGTATTCTTTTTAATTAAATAGTCAAAGACCAATTGTGACCAAAACGTTTTAACCAAACACACTTTTAAACAGTTACCATAACAATGCAGCTCCATGCTTTATTTATTTGAGTTATAAACCAGACCTTAGTACATACATTAGAGAGCAAATAATAATTTAAAGGACCTCATATGCGAACCAAAATAATAGCCACAATCGACCCATGCTTACAGGTTTAAATTATATTTAGCATACATGTTTCCAGCCCTTAGAAGCTCACACACACATGTCACTCATGCATACACCATATCAAGCCAAAACATTTCATGAAATCCCACATAATCAAGCCTATACGTACAACACACCTACAACGCAATTCAGTACACACCCTTTTAACCATCTCAATTTGAAAACACAATAACTCACACTTGACAACGTGAAATCTCGACTCATGACACGATCACAAGCACAGACATACGAGACACATGCAAACATACAAATCACGAGTACCACTCTTAACCAAACATACAAATTGTTGGAATACGTGAATCATAAAACTAATATAAACACATAAACATCAAAGAGTACGCAGCAGAAAAGATCAAATACAAATAATAAATTAACCGAATATAAAAGATGCGTACCTTTGTGATTTCTAGCAAAAACAAGAAACCAATGGAACAAGAACTATAAACCCTAATTAGGGTTTAATGGTGGATCGACTAGGGTTAGTCGAAATAGGGCAATCACCTTGTTAACAAAAGTATGTTAACACTTCGTTCTCGAACACACGTACTAATAGCGTTTCAATTAGAAAAACTAGGTTCTTAATTCACAAGCAAACACTACTAATGAGCCTTTGTTGATCACGAGGGATCTTCAATAGCTCAAAGAAAAGAGATGAAAGAAAGTGAATTGGCTTGCTAATGAACCAAAGGATGAATGAATGAATGAGAGGGGTCCTCTATATATACTCATTCATCAACTTGGAGCAAAACCAATCCTAAACCCTATGGGTTTGAGTATTCGGCCGAGCAAGGGTAAACCAAGCCCAACCCACAACTTTCTTGAACTCTATTTCTTGTTTAGTCCTTTAACTTTCACCTAACGGTCGTTAGGTACCGTTAAGTGTCCATTTCGTGAATTTAATAATTATTCGTCACTAAAACAATAATTATTAATTAATTGAAACTCATACGTAAAGTGTGCAATCCCGAAGCCTCGAGTTCGAGTCCGGTCATGATATATTAATTTATTATCCGTTAAAACTAACAGCTCCCACTCGGATATAGATTAATATAACAATGACAATGGTTAGTCTAGCATAACACGCCAATGTCCCCAGAACGATCTCGAGTATGTCATCATCATACTTATCATTTTGATTCTAATACTATGTTAATATGGATATGGATCGAAGTCATTCCATAATTAACTAGTGTTTCTCATTATTTATGATCAAGCAAGATTACCAATTCATCTGAACGCATTCCAGATAGACTTTGGGCATGGCCATGCAAACATCTTGTTAATCCTACGAGTGGCCAAACAGTATTAAACTTCAAAACAAATTTGAAGGAACCAAATCCCGTATTGACTACAAGCATAACCTATGAACTTCGCATCACCTCTGAAAATAATCCTTATAACTACCAGTTACGGATAGCGTTAGATTATCTCACAGAAAATGAGCTACATCCACAGTAGTTACCTGGTATCTCAAGTCTGAGGATAAATATTCATGATTTTCTATAATGACAACATCCATAAGTACAATCATGCATTTGGGATTTTGTCCTATATTCAAATTTTCAATTATTGAATATCATGTGAATTTGGCATGTCTACGCATCAATATAATTTAAATATATTATACCAAAACTCAGATTTGTCTTAGTTCAATGACATTCCCATATCATTAATTGACAACGGACTATTTAGAATAACTTTAAGTTATTCATGGATTAAACATGCAAATATAGGATACAATATTTATGAGTAGAAATAAACATAACAAAATACTTCATTTCATTCGAATAATTATTGCTTACAATATCCTTTATCCAAATACTAACCACAGATTTACATGAAACTACTAGCTAAACGAAGTCCAATGCCATTAGCATGTTGAGTAAGCTTTTCCTTAGATAAAGCCTTCGTAAATGGATCAGCTAGATTGTTATCTGTGTGAATTTTGAGTAAATTGATTTCACCTATATCGACTTGTTCTCGAACATAGTGATATCTTTTAGGAAAATGTCTGGCGCCCTTCATAACTCCAGGTTCATTGGCGAATGTAACTGCGGCAGAGTTGTCACAATACATATTAATAGGTAATTCAATTGACGGCATAATACCAAGCCCCGAAATGAATTTCCTAATCCAAACAGCTTCCATCACAGCTTCCGATGCAGGAATATACTCAGCTTCTGTAACAGACATCGCAATTGTTGTCTGCTTCTTGCTCTTCCAGTCAACTGCTCCTCCATTAATAACAAAGACATAACCCGTCTGAGACTTCGTATCATCTTTATCAGTTTCAAAGGACGCATCACAGTAACATGTAACATCAAGTTCTGCTTCTGGATTTCCCCCATACACTAGAAACATATCTTTAGTATTCCATAAATACTTAAGAATGCTTTTAACAGCGTGCCAGTGCTTTCCACCTGGATTCTGTTGATAACGACTGGTCATATTTTGTGCAAACGCCACATCAGGTCTTGTGCATCTAACTGCATACATGATAGATCTTACTGCTAAAGCATATGGAACTTTCTTCATGAGTGCAACCTCTTCAGGTGTTGAAGCACACAGTTTGCTACTTAAGCCGTGTTCTACTTGCATTGGCAAATATCCTTTCTTGGAATTTTGCATATTAAATCTCTTCAATACTTTATCAATGTAAGCACTTTGACTTAATCCAATCAACCGCTTTGATCTATCTCTGTAGATCTTGATTCCAAGGATGAATGCTGCTTCTCCTAAATCCTTCATAGAAAAACATTTACCAAGATAAGCTTTAACTTCGTTTAAACTTGGTATATGATTTCCTAAGATTAATATGTCATCGACATATAGGATAAGGAAAGTAACATTACTCCCACTAGCTTTCTGGTATACACATGGCTCATCAAGATTCTGATTAAATCCAAAACTTTTGATTTCTGCATCAAATCTCTTATTCCATTGACGTGATGCTTGCTTCAATCCATAAATGGATCTTTGAAGTTTGCATATACGGTTTGGAAATTATGTATTCACAAACCCCTCAGGCTGCGCCATATAGATGTCTTCATCTAGGCGACCATTTAAGAAGGCGGTTTTGACATCCATTTGCCATATCTCATAGTCATAGTAGGCAGCTATGGCTAAGAGAATCCTAATAGCTCTAATGTCAGCTACATGAGAAAAGGTCTCCTCATAGTCAACACAAAATGTTTGAGTATAGCCTTTAGATACCAAACGAGCCTTATAGGTGTGTACAATGCCATCCATGTCTTTTTTTATTTTGTAGAGCCATTTACTTCCAACTACCTTAGCATTTGGAGGTAGGTCTACTTTTTCCCAGACTTCGTTGTCTTTCATGGACTGCATTTCCCCATTCATAGCACTCTGCCATTCTTATCAGGACCATTTATGGCAGCCTTATAACTAGTAGGTTCATTAAGATCCCCTACTATAGTTTCCTCACATTCTACGTTAAGACATAGACGTTTGGGGTGCTATCACAGTTCTTGAAGATATGCGAATGGGTACCACTTCCACTTCAGGTGGAGGACCTAAACTTTCAGGTTCCACAGGAAGTGCGCTAGTTTTTCAGAAGGTGATGTATCTTCATCTTCTAGATCATAAACTCTCCCACTGAATTCTTGAGATATGAGATTCTTTTCAAAGAAATCTCCATACCTAGCCACAATGACTTTATTCTCTGGTGGAAAGTAAAAGTAGTAACCCATCATTTCCTTTGGGTATCCTACGAAGATACACTTAACAGATCTCTGTTGGAGTTTATCTGGTGAATCATGTTTAACAAACGCGTCACAACCCCAGACCTTTAAGTAAGAAAAGTTGGGAGATTTTCCTGTCCATAATTCATATGGAGTCTTATCAACCTTCTTTGTTGGAACCATATTCAATACGTGAATAGCAGTTTCAAGGGCATAATCCCAAAAGGATAAGGGTAGAGATGTAAGATTAAACATTGATCGTACCATGTCTAGCAAAGTACGATTTCTCTTTTCAGATACACCATTTTGCTGTGGAGTATAATGAGTCGTGAGATGCTGGACTATGCCACACTCAGCTAGATAATCTTTAAACTCTTGGCTTAAATATTCACCGCCTCTATCGGATCGAAGTGCCTTAATCTTCTTACCGAGTTGTAATTCTACTTCACTTTTGAAAACCTTGAAGGTATTAAAGACTTCATGTTTATGTTTAAGTAAATAAACATAACCATAACGACTATAATCATCCGTGAAGGTTATGAAGTAGGTAGCACCACGTTTGGACACATGTCTAAGTGGACCACACACATCAGTGTGTATTAATCAAAGTAGATCTATAGCCCTTTCCACTTGAGGTGAAAAAGGTTTCCTTGTCATCTTCCCAGATATGCAGGATTCACATTTATCAAATGAATCATCATTGATCTTTTGCAAAAGCCCATCATGTTGCAGCTTTTCCATGCGATCCTTGCCTATATGAGCAAGACGACAATGCCAAAGATAAGACGAATCCAAGTTAGACTTGATTCTCTTATTGCTAATGCTATACACAGAATTATTTCTATTGGATATGGAATTTTTCATATCAATTTCAAACACACCATTTATTGGAATTGCATTAAAGTAAAAAACATTATTTAAAGAAACAGAAATTCCATGATTAATAAATGTGTGAACAAAACCATTATCCAATAACAAAGAAACTGAAATGACACCCCTAACAATAGAGGGTGCATAATGACAATTATTTAATACTAGTATCATCCCCGAAGGTAAAACTAAATCGAAAGTCCCTATGGCTTCAACTGCTGCACGTACACCATTCCCTACGTACAAATATCTTTCTCCATAGGCCAGCTTCCTTGCTCCTCTAAGTCCCTGCGATGTATTACAGATGTGAGTACCACATCCTGTATCATATATCCAGGAATTATTCTTACGAGGAAAAGAAAATAACTCAATCATAAACATACCTGAAGTGCTTGCGACGTTACCAGGCATTTTACCTTTGTTGAGGCGCAACTCATCTAGTAACAATGAACAGTTCTGCTTCCAATGACCAGGAGTGTTGCAGTAGTGACATTTAGCCAAATCCTTATTGAAATTTTCCTTCTTCTTAGCAGGAGGAGGATTTTGCTTCTTAGGCTTCTGTTGGTGAGTTGCAACTTGATTGCCTTTACCATTACCAGTGCCTTTACCCTTGAAGTTCGCATTTTGCGGTTTTTTGGGTTTCTTCTTGGTGATCCTACCACCCTGTATCGCCATTACAACAGGTGTAGGTGCCTTCTTATTCAGGCCTTTCTCATAATCAATAAGCATTGCATGAACTTCACTAACTGTCATCCCCTTGCAATGCATATTATAGTTGCGTACAAACTTACTATACAAATCCTGATTAAGGGATCGCAAAATGAGACCAATGCACACACTTTCCTGATATCCGCAACCAAGTCGCTCCAATTGATCCATATAATGTTTCATGGACAAAAAATGGGCACTCACGGATTTTCCTGCTTCCTGCTTACAATTGTGCATAGATTCTATTAAATCATATAATTCTGCAGCAGGTGGTTTCTCAAACATTCGTCTGAGTTCATTTATCATGTCCATGGGTCCATAGGGCTCAAACTATTTCTGCAATTGAGTATCTATCCCAGCCAACATGAGACAAGCCACATCATTGAGCTTTTCATATGCAACATTGTAAGTGTCATTCTCGGCTTGTGTTGCATCATCAGCAGGTTTCTCAGGTAGAGGTTCACCAAGATAATCATATCTTCTGGCCATCCTTAAGGTGGGATTTATATATTTTTCCAACCGTAGTTGCAATAATGTAATCATAGTTTATCCCCATCTTATGCCTTGAGTGATCAGTACCCGCTATCAACTCAATTAAGTTAACCAATTTAAGAAACAACAAACTTACATAATTACACCACACCAGTTGATCTGCTAGTGATGAAATCATGTAATTTTCCCCTCCATTGCAATCTAGTCAGGTTACGCCCTGACGTAGATCCAATTTTAGGTGTTTCCGTTTCATTGGATGGCATATAACTTAAATTTAAGGGTAGTAAATTTGATATGTGTAATCAAAATATATGTACAAAGATGTCATGCATTCATCTTGTAGCATATGTTTCATGTAAAAAACTTTTACTCATTAGTTTCTTTACGAGCTTAAATCTCCAAAGTTTTGATTGAGGCGTTGAGAAACTTACAACTTTGCCTTAAGTGCTTCGTAGTTATCATGGATGTTAGATAAAACTATATTTGACTCACAGGCGAGCGTTAAGCCAGAATGGAGGCTATCTAAGGCCATAATTTAATGCGATGCCAACCTTATACCCACTTTACAGTTTGTCAAAATAGTTTCACCTTCCAACCACTTAATACAGTCGCGATCAATCAACCAAAAGTTCAAGATTTATATATAAGCTCAAAACAAGATTTCACCATTATTAAGTCCGTTTAATATTTTATTTTGAAATTACCCTTTGTTACTATCATGTCACAAAACATATAAAACAAACGTAATTAAATAAAATAAACAAACAACAACAATAATGGACATGCAAATTTAAATGAATTTAAAACACACATAATTGATTTATACACGATTAATAGGATCTTCCCTAATTTTATAATTAATCAAATTTTAGTAATCTTTATTCATAATATTTACTAAACAATTTATCAATTATAATAGAATCGCATAATAAGCATGAAATCTAAAAACCAAATCATCATAATCCAAGACAACACATGCATGGTTTGTCATGGATGCCTAAATAGCACATATTATAAACATATAATCATGTCAATCAGAAACGCAACCAAACGGCATATCACCAATATCCATTTATATACACATAAATATTACATGCAACCTAGGGTTTCTACAAGTTTTTATTCAAAAATTCCAAAACCCTAAAAAAATTCGACATTTATAAAAAAAATAAATAGAAGTCGACTTATAAATAAAAAAAACTTAGGGTTTAAGAAATATTTAAAAAACATAAGAACACTAAGCATGTAATAATCAAACGATTCAATTTTATGTGTTTCGGTAATTCATTATAATGTATTAACGGCTCTTGATGCCACTGTTGGAATATGTGAATCATAAAACTAATATAAACACATAAAAATCAAAGAGTACGCAGCGGAAAAGATCAAATACAAATAATAAATTAACCGAATATAAAAGATGCGTACCTTTGTGATTTCTAGCAAGAACAAAAAATCAATGGAACAAGAACTATAAACCCTAATTAGGGTTTAATGGTGGATCGACTAGGGTTAGTCAAAATAGGGCAATCACCTTGTTAACAAAAGTATGTTAACACTTCGTTCTCGAACACACGTACTAATAGCGTTTCAATTAGAAAAACTAGGTTCTTAATTCACAAGCAAGCACTACTAATGAGCCTTTGTTGATCACGAGGGATCTTCAATAGCTCAAAGAAAAGAGATGAAAGAAAGTGAATTGGCTTGCTAATGAACCAAGGGATGAATGAATGAATGAGAGGGGTCCTCTATATATACTCATTCATCAACTTGGAGAAAAAGCAATCCCAAACCCTATGGGTTTGAGTATTTGGCCGAGCAAGGGTAAACCAAGTCCAACCCACAACTTTCTTGAACTCTATTTCTTGTTTAGTCCTTTAACTTTCACCTAACGGTCGTTAGGTACCATTAAGTGTCCATTTCGTGAATTTAATAATTATTCGTCACTAAAACAATAATTATTAATTAATTTAAACTCATACGTAAAGTGTGCAATCCCGAAGTCTCGAGTTCGAGTCCGGTCATGATATATTAATTTATTATCCGTTAAAACTAACACAAATACACATTCTTCTAATGTAAATCGTTATGACCATTTATAGCCGGTATAAAAGATGACTTCTAATAAAGCGAATAACCAAACACATCATCATGCTTATGAAAAGTACAATTACCAAAATCGGACATTGTTGCTAAACATAATTAACAATGTTAACAGAAAAAACTTACTTACGCTAAGAAAACCAAATCTTATGTTTTCAAAATGAGAATTGATTCGCATGTCAAACTCGTGTACCTAAATACATGCCTAATCTTATGTGGCATCACTTTATTGGTGACAGTAGATGGACCCACTACTTCACAAACCAATAAAATATTTCCACATCACTTTAGGCATAAAATTAGTCATACATTTAGGGCCCGCTTGGTTCAAAGTGGGGAAAGGGAAAAGGAGAAGGAAAATGAATGAGTGAGGTGGGTAATCAATCACTTAGGGTGTGTTTGTTTTTTAAAAAAAAATCTTACTAGTCCTCTTACTCTTACCAGTAAGAGGTGGGCAGACGTTTTGCTTGTTTGTTTTTTTCTTTTGAGTCAGACCCAGTTAGACATATAACATCTTACTCAGTAAGAGGTGGGGGACTTGTCATACTGCCTCTTACTCGATAAGAGAGATTGAACACTCGTGTAAAATAATAAATTTGATGACTTATTAACTATGTTATATTTATGATAAAAAGTCTTGTTTCATATTTACATAAGTTACTTAAATAAATTGCTGAAACGAGCACTTAAAATCATTCGGACAATTATACAAAAATAAACAACATTATTTCGTTTAGAGTTAGACGTTCTAGCCACCTCTTACTAGTAAGATGTGGTAGTCAGATTCAGACCTAAAACATCTAAATGAAACAAACACACCCTTACCCTCCTATTTACTACGTACTATATAATTACGGAGTAATCAATCCCTTACCCCCTCTAACCAAACACATTTAATGAATACCTTACCCATTCCCCCCCCCCCAAGCACCCCCTTACGCTGCGTTCCCGAGTTTTATTTTTGAAAGAAGAGAAAAGAAGTGGGAAGAAAACAAAATAAATTCATGTTCCTGAGTTTTTTTAGGAGAGAAGAGAATTGAAGAGGAGAGTAATTTTGGCTAAACTTCTCTCCAAAACTTTCTTCCCAAAAGTGGGATGATTTGGAGAGAAGTTATATTAGGAAGCTTTATATAAATAAAATTACTTAAATGACCTAATATAAAACATAACTTTATATATAACCAAGGGTATAATTGTAAAATAATGTGATATCTCTTCTTTTCTCTCCTAACTCGGGAACATGATATAAAATTTTTAATTTCATTCGTCTCCTCTTCTTTTCTGCCCATTTTCAACTTTTCTCTTCTCTTCTTTCATTTAAAAAACTTGGGAACAGAGTGTAGTTCCCCCAATCATTTTTCTTTCAAAATAGTAATAAAAGAGTTTTGATAAATATGCCTACCAAACAAGCCTAATCATATAAGTGTGACACTTGTCCTCATTTTATTTGTAAACCAGATTTTTAGTATTAATCTTAATTTACCCTTAACCGCTTCATTTGAGTGAATTATTTCTTCCATTTCAAACTTCTTTTTGTTTCGGCGTTTCCTACCGTCTGACCCTAAGATAAATGCCATTTAGTGTCTGAAACTTTTTGTGACCGAATAGTAAAAGAGTCAATAAAACATCAGTTTAGTCCTTCCCGTCTAATTAAAAAAGTCAAACAAAAAGGTCAATATATACATCTGCACATTATATCCCGTTCCACAAGTCTTTTGCTTAAAATTTTAAAACCCCCCTTCATTTATAAAACACACATTCACCATGATTTACCATGATTTAATCAAAACACAAATTCACTCTTCCCTCTTAAAATTTCACACACACTTTCAGAGTTCACATTCATTCACCGCCTGCCGTCCGCCATCCGCCGCCCGTTGTCCGCCGTCTGCTTATTTTGCCCCAATTTTGAATGTATGATTTTGCCCTAATTTTTGCTTTAATGTTTTGTTGATTGCGAGTATTATTTTGCCCTAATTTTGAATGTATATGTGAGTGTTTGGCTAATTGCTAGTAAATTATTATGGATGAATTGTTAGGGTTTCGATTGAAGTTTATTTTGAGTTTGATTCTTTTGTTTATTGTTATGATTACGTGATGTGATAATGAAGATGTTTGTGATTGTTGTTGTGTTACGTAATGATAAGTTCGGGCTATAGTTTGTGAATTGTTACAGTTTTTAATGCGAAATTGATATGAAGGTGAATATAATTATTAACGTTTTTGAACGAAAAGTTGTAGGCGGATATATTGTTAAGGCGAGCGTGTATAAATAACGCAGTTAGTTAACTTATTTGATGCGTAATGTTTTGATGATTGTTGAGACGGCACGTGTATGGATATATAACGCAGTTGGTTTTAGTAAATTGACGTTGGATGTTGTTAGTCTAGTGATATGTGCAATAGTGAATTCAAGGTGCTAGCTAGAAGTTTACAGTAATAATTAAATGACATCATTTAATTGTAAACTATAATGTAAATGTAATTAGTGTTTTTATATGAAAAGTTGAAAGCGAGAATAGCCGATGAAATTTGGCCTTAATGTTTGATGCTTGTTGAGACGCGAGTGGATAGATAATGCGGTTAGTTTGTTTTTTGTTGGTTAGTTTGTGTAAGTAGAGAAATGGCATTGTGACAGAAGTTAGTATAACCAGATTAGTCTTAAAATGCCTAAGAAGGCCGTAAAACTAAAGTTCTGATTGTTTTTTGTTTTCTGCGGTGATTGTAAATGTTTGTGAATAAGAGGTAAGTGTGACTATTTTAAAGGTTAATACTCACAAATGTGGCTGTGTTGCGGATTGGTTTTAGATTGTTATCATGAAGTGTAATTATTGGTATTTTGATTCTGTAGGTTTACGGTGAACCCACGAAGGAGAATTAGGCAGCATAATGGGGAGTTATGTAGTGGTGCAACTAGGACGAAGAAGAAATGTCTTGGGAAATGGTACTCTGTATACATGGTTTCTAACTAACACTACTGCACTTCTGGTTAGTGTTCACACCAGGTATGTGTTATCGTAGTTACTTTTGTAATTCCTATGCGTTCAATATGAGTGAAGAGTCATACGCCAATGAGTCGACGATCAAATAGTATTCAGAATTCTTATATGATGGAATCTTTTCATGTCTATGATGAAGCATATATCTTGGTATATTGATCCATAGTAATTTTTAAACCTTCTAGCTCTTATTATTGGTTAAGTTGATGAAATTTGAGTGTACTTAAACCAATATAGTAAAAAAGAATCGAAAGAAAGCCTTGCTCTATTCTTGAACTTTCTATACAAAATTTTGATGGCATAAATTTGTGTATTATACAAAGATTTTCACTTTAATACATACTTTGCTACACGGTTATGTGTATACTGGTTATCTTGATTAACACCTCATATATAGCTACCACATTTCAGGAAATCGCAGCAGCATACAGGTGATTATTGCCTCATATAGGGTAAGCAAGAAGCAACACGAGTTTAGAAGAACTGAACATGGATGACTATGATGACGAGGATGATGGTATATCATTAACTTAAGACTCGTGTTTTTTATTTTCTCCTTTCTAAGAAAGTGTTTGGATGTGTGTTTTAAAGTAATCTAATTGTGACTTGCATAATTGGTATGTTTTATACCCCCAAGCACTGCAAATATGCTTAATTAGTATATGGTTCGAACTTGTGATTCATTTTTCGTTTATTGACATCAGCTATTGACTTATTTGGTTCGGGGATTGCGGACACTTTCTACCCAAGCAATGCATTGGACCCTTATATGAAGAATAAAGATGTGAGTATTCTCTTGTTGATTTATGAGGTTAAAACTGCAGCCTTGAACATTCTTTTAATATCTATTGTTTAGGATGACGAGGACTCTGAAGAGCTTAATGACATCCTGATCAAAGCGGACAATGTTGTTATAGTTTGTACAACTAATGATGATGAAATGAGTCTTCTAGTGGTATGTGATAATTTGTGTATATAATATGTAGATTATGTTTATGATGTAACTGAGCTAAAATGCGACTGAATTAACCGTAGCTTAATTGACTAAATCAAGTTTTGATCGGATTAGGTATTTGTTGAATATCATTGTGATTGTATATCGTTATCCGGTGATTTTGTGAATTTAGGATAAAATCGCAAGTAAATTTCTGAAACGAATTTTTGACGGATTAAGTTTTGGATGGAATTCATTTGAAATTATGATCACAGGTGCTAAAATTACTGTTAAGAGTGAAGTTGATTTAGTATATGATCTAGTTAGGTTTGTGATTTAATTTTAGGCGAATTAGGCTAAGTTTCTTGTCAGCACACTATATAGTTGGTGGATACGGTATCAACTCGGTTTAGGTAGATGAAGCTAAAATGGGAAGCTGTAATAGTTTTGATGTGTGTAAAATGGCATGTGTGATGTTTGGTGGTGTGAATGGAACAGATCAATTGTAAGACAAGTAATAGCAGAGTTAATCAGGGACTGTTAACTGATGTTTGGAGGATATTTTGGTAATATGCTACATGTCAATCAAACAATCCAAGGTCTGTCGTCTCTGCTTGAGATACAGTATTTCTGCTTTTCTGATAAGATCATTTGGTAATATGCTACATAGATGTGGTAGCTTTGCTTAGATGCAGCCGTTTTAGTCTTGGAATCATGGCATCTAGTAGAGGAGCTGTAGCTGGCCCTTTATTTTTGCAGGTATAACTGCTCATTATTCACTAGTATTATTATCTACTGTAAGCCCTATTCAACATGATTTTAATACATGGT
Organism: Artemisia argyi; assembly: GCA_030686995.1. Lineage (NCBI taxonomy): Eukaryota > Viridiplantae > Streptophyta > Magnoliopsida > Asterales > Asteraceae > Artemisia > Artemisia argyi. Next base: position 226,484,449 of record CM060700.1, on the reverse strand, counting down.
ACATATAATGGTACACCTTTGTAGCAGAGATATTCCAATCTGTTATCACTTATTTTTGTTATTTGTCTCAAAACTATGCGGATCGTCTGACCCTACACACAAACAATTAAACATCTTTCATCAATTCAAGCGAACTGTTAATATGTAGAAAATTAGTCTCCTTTCCTTCAATGGTAAATTTTACTATTATAGTTTTCTTTGTTTTAAAAGCAACTAGACCTGTATACTTTATCCATGTCGCTCACGATGCATTGATAATGTTTCACACCCCAAATTATACAATCAATTAAAAGTAATAAATATGTACAATTGAATTTGTTGGACTCCTGCCGGTTGCTACCACAAACACCTATAATATCAACGTGTATAGTTTTGGAGTAATGATTACACTCAACAAATTTATTTGCACACTCCAATTTATGATGTCTTGACATTTATACCCTTACAAGGGTAAAAATTAATAAACAAAACAGTATAAATTGGAGTGTGCAAATAAATTTATGAAATGTGCAAATCATCACTTATTAAGTGATTAAAAATAGGTTTATGTACTTGTACTTCCAACTTAATTGTCTTGTTAAAGAGTTGGGTTGCCGTGTTTTTTTACTTGTACTTCTCTTTTGTTTCATTTATAAATGTTGTCTTTCTAAAAAAAAAAAAAAATAGGTTTATGGTGGCATAGAAATTTTGTTATCAAAGTGGCGAAGGTGGTTATGTTGAAAAAAAAAAAAAAAAAAAAAAGATGATTCGTTTTTAATGAGGGGTATGTTAGGAACAAAATAAAAAGTTGACTCAAATTTTGAATTGCTATACAAGTGTATCAATCAAATCTTTAGGTTTATTTTTAGGCATCTTAATTAGGCTTACCTATCATTTTTCATAATAAAAAGTTGAGATATTGTATGAGTTAGTGGGTGCCAGAGTTGGTACAAGATTCTTTGAACCTAATACCAAATATAGTATCCCATTAGCATAATATTAATCTAGACATGTACTAATGACACACACTGTAGTATATATCGTAGTTTTTGTCGATGTGGGATTGAAAAACTTAGGGCCCGTTTGGTATTGACCTTTTTTATTCAAGGAATGGATTGATAAATGATATAATGTGTTTGGTGATATATATGTATATATTTTTTTTTTATCTTGAATGGAATGAAAATATTCTAAAACCCATACACCTCTCACTTGACAGGTTTCTCTCTCACCTAAAAAGCACATATTAATGAGTGTGTGCCTTTTTTTCTCACCTAAAAAGCACACACATAATATTTTATTACATTATCTTTCTTAATATTTTAATCATATACATATAAAAATATTTATTTTCTCTCTCCTATTTTTTTTTTCAAATCAATCCAAATCCGAATCCGATTCTAAACCCATTTACAAACCAAACGGACCCTTAAAACAAGTTTTCATAAAGGTAACCAGACTTAGGATCAAATGAGAAGAAAACTTAAAATGAGAAGGATGAGAAATAACTATAACAACACATTTGAGATGCATCGACTTAAATTAGATGCATCCCTAATCTTTTAGATGCACAATAATATATTTTCTAGCAAAAAATTAGATGCATATACATATATCAGATGCATTTCATCAAGTTAGATAAATCTTATGCATTTTTCATCCTCTGCGGGTCAAATTTGTTATTAGTACTACTTTGCATCGTTTTCACTTCAAATCACTTTTCGGAACTAATTGGGATGCATCTAAATGAATAGAGATGCACCTAAATCAAGTCGGTGCATCTCAAATGTGTGGTTATAGTTATTTCTCATCCTTCTCATTTTAAGTTTTCTTCTCATTGGATCCTTACCCAAGGTAACCATACATAAATGTATAACTTGTTTTTACACATTGTTTTATTCTTTTCAAATTATGATAAAATTAAGGAATTTGTTATTTGTAGCATTAAGGGTTGTATTTAATATTTATAAAATGCAATGAGAGACATTACATTTAGTTAGTTGAGAAGAGTTAAATTTAAAGGTGAGATTATTTTAAAAGTACAAACAATTTATACATTAGATTTTATGAAACATCTTATATTATATAAAGCTTAAGTAGCCTTATAAATGTAAATGGCTCATAATAAATGTCCCAAGAATTGATTATATCATATGACGCCTTCAACATTGATTCCAAGCAACTCAAACATCTTAATTAGTATGTGTACATTGATTTCAAGCAACTCAAACGTCTCAATTAATAGTGGTTAGTCTTTTTACCTTACCGTCCATGAGTTACAAATATTTTATCAACTATATATTGTGTCAAAAATCACACACAACAAACCACAACTTCCTCCACATCGCGTGCACATTGGGCTACAACTTATTATGGTGGTAAAGTAAGCATCATATCGTCTTACTTATTTAGCATATTGATTTATATTGTTATATGTAAATTTCACGTGTGTTTTGTGTGTGTAACAATGTAGGACATAAAGATGGTGCTTAGGAGGTTTGGTAGTAACATCATCTTCTATAATGGTTTAAGAGATCTTACATATCGTTGTCTTATCAATTAAGTAGAACATGATCGAAAATGCAATATATTGATTAACTGTATTTAAGTTACTAACGATCAAATATATCTAATTGTTTTTTGCAGCGCGTCAAGAGCATTAAAGAAAGAGATCGAGAAGTCACAAAATTGTATCAAGAACAAAACATGCAAAAGGCCAATGAACAACAACGACAAAGACAAGAACAACAACAACAACAAGAACAACGCCACGGCCACCGGTGGAATGAATACTTAGCATTCATAGTAATAGTACGTTACAAAATAAACATGCAATATTTTACTTCATGTAATACCAATAAACGGGCTAATACTATTGATTCGTTAGCAAGTAAGTTTATTGAAAATAATGTGACGAGCATTCAATTTTAAGTCAATAATTATTACTACACTTTGTTGGTGAATTTGAATATTTTTGCTCTTAATGTAGTTTTTTGTCTTGCGGTGTGTTAATGTCACTTTCTTAATTAAACGTCTTGGAATATTGCGTGACTTTGATATTTGATATGACTGTGTAAATTATGTCGATGTTACATATTGAAAATGGGGTAGTATATAATAAAAATATCTTCACACTATCATCTTAACAATGAGAATCTTCTAAATCGAAGAAATATATAAAGGAGAAGAAAATTGTGTTTAGTTAAATGTCGGTTCTATTGATTGATTGGAGCGGGTTTATGATTCGGACTTGGGTCATTGGATCTGATTTTTTTTATTATACGAGTTATAATTATACTCTTGAATATACTAATTTCTTTAATGTTTTATGTTTTTATAGTTTTATTAAAAAGGAAATTTGTCTTATAGTTCGCTTTTAATAATGTCATTTATTTGAACAACGAAGTCCGTCTTTCACAAAAAATGAGAATTTCAAACATGAACCGAAAATTAGTCCCGAACATTACGAAAAAAACAATTAGATCTAACATGTGTGCATTGCATGGGTCCTGAGGCATTCGAAACCCGTGTGCATCGGACGGGGATGAATATAAAAGGTCTCCAACATTAATGTCATCGCTTCATATTTAAAATAATTTATGTAACTTATACATATTAAAAAATTACATGTGAAGAGACTATTTTCAATGTAACATTTTGAAAAAAGTCTCTTCACATATATACTCTTTTAATGTCAATAAACTATTATTGTATATTTGGGCCTCACAATCATACTAACAACCCGATAATTTACACAATCGTTTTCGTACGGGTCCTGAGGCAACCCAAGTTATTTATGACGAAAATTAGTGGCAAACATAGTTTTTGACTCGACCTCAATTAAAACTGATAGAAATAAATGCACCAACATTTTTCATGCCATGCTAACAAAAGTTGTGTTAACATCACAACTTAGGAACTTATTGACCAACAAAAGTTGTGGTAACATCACAACTTAGGAACTTATTGTCAATAAACTATTTTAAATGTGTGTCATGCTTAGAAAATGTGTGATACCATCACAATTTAGATATATAATGATGAAAATAAGTGCCGAAGCTTACATGTCAATAAACTATTTTAAATGTGTGTCATGCTTAGAAAAGGTGTGATACAATCACAACTTAGATATATAATGACGAAAATATGTGCCGAAGATTACATATTAGTTTTATATCAAAATATAGGGATGTTACAATTTTGAGAATAAATACAAAATCTAAACTTTATAAATAACTACTAATATGTCATAAAAAGTTTAAATATAATGTTACAATCTTGAGAATAAATACAAAATATAAACTTTATAAATAACTACTAATATGTCATAAAAAGTTTAAATATAAAATATACCGATCAACTAAGGCCATACTTACAAAAGTCTAATAACGAAAAAAATTACTGCACATTACAAACCAATTAGATAAAGCCCGTGTGCAACGCACGGGTCTGAATTACTCATAGCCTTAAATGTTACGTTTAGCATTTTATTAAAATTAATACTAAACTCAAAATTTTTTATTTAGTGGCAATGCAAATTAGAGTTGGATAATCGTGAATGAGGTACTCCACACGCGCATCAATTTCACGTAGGGATGAGCATGGTTCTGGAACCGGTTGAAACCGGAACTGGAACAGGTGGATCCGAGAACCGATTTTTCTGAAAAGTGGGAACCGAGAACCGAACCAAATATAGTTTTTGGTTCCGGTTCTGGTTCCGGTTCTCTTGGATCTATCCGTATAGGAACCGTTTTTCTATTAAGCTAATAAAAAAACACAAAAAATTAAACTTTTTAAGAACTTGCAACCATTTACATTTAAGCAAATAAAAATTAACAGCTAAACCATAAACTCAAATAATCAATCATTCTATAGTTATTTTCACTTATTCATATTTTTAACAAAACAATAATGCATAACAATCCGAAAAATAAAATAAATTAAATTAAAACTTTGTCCATCAAAATAACTAAGACCGTTTAGAGTTCCACAATTTGTTTCTCTTTGTCTCTTCTGAGTAAGTCTTGTAAACTAACCTCATCTCAAGGCTATAAACCCCCCCCCCCCCCCCCCCCCCCCTCCTTTGTTCTTGCCATAAGTATAAGCAATACTAATACTAATACTAGCACTTTTAGTATGACACATAAGGAGTTATAATATGACACATAAGGAGTTATTCAACAACTATCTGTTAGGCAAAGTATTAATAAAACTAAAAGTGCTACGTGATGATCATGTGGCTACGTGATGATAGATTATAAACAATGAATTAATAAAAGTGCTAGCAGATTTTTGCATGATTAACATGTAAAAGCTAATCGAATGCAAATAAAAATAAAATATAAACTTGCTTTCATTGTTTTGATAATGATGAATGATCTTAGAATATTATTATGTTTAGATTAATTACTGATTTGTGGATGTTTCAGTAAATTAAAGAATAGGGTTTAGAGTGTTTGGCTTGATGGCTAGTTTTTTTTTTTTTTTTTTTTTTTTTTTTTTTTTTTTTTTTTTTAATGATACGTAGGATTTGATTAATATTTTGATAAGAAGTAAAAAAATTACATATTTTTATAATTATTAGATATTTGGTTCCAGAACCGAGAACCGGTGGAACCGATCTGAACCGAACCAAGAACCGAAAAATCTCAAAATCAAGAACTGGAACTAGAACCATTGGTTCTGGTTCCAGTTCGGTTCTTCATGGTTCCGGTCCGGTTCTCGGTCCAGTTCCGGTTCTTTGGTTCTTTTGCTCATCCCTAGTTTCACGTAATCAAGATTCAAGAATTACACCAATCAGGGAGTGATATTTCATTTTGTAAACCACCTTGTGAATTTGATTTTGTAAGTGTATCATTCCTTTACTAGAATATAATATTGGAACAATACGTTTGTATATCACTATTGTTGGTTATTATTGTGTTAACAAGTTCCCAGATTAGGGTTAAGATAATCAATAAAGGTACCGGATATTCACTTGAAATCGTGGTATCACTTTCCAATAGAAACTATTCGACCCTATGCCTGGGTTACACGAATATCTCTATGGGATAAGACCAAGTGATGTTCTTGTTTTAGGCACAAACCAAGAACCAGATGCGTATAGAAGTGTTTAGGGTTTCGTATTATCTCTATCCATGCAGAATGATGTGACCTCTATTTATAATAGAGAATACTCAAACCCTAGCCCATGGTATTATGTATAATTAACGGCCCATTAATTATATCATAATAATTTCCATAATAATAGGGATCAGTGGTTATCAGTGGTAACATTATAACTAGCAGTGGTAATGTTAACACATCAGTGGAAACGCTAGCAGCATAATCACACTATCAGCAGAATGCTATCAGCAGCAGAATCAACTAGCAGCAGAATCAGCTGGCAGCAGAATCAGCTGGCAGCAGAATCAGCTGTCAGCAGAATCCTAGCAGCAGATTCACAACACTAGCAGCAGAGTCTACTAGCAGTACCTTGATCAAGCAGTAACCACTATTGAGTCAGGCGATTCAGTGACCAAATGGGTGTATACTCCATACCTCCAAACCCATTACCAGGTGTGATTTGATCCCTTAAGAGCACTAAATTTTCCAACAATCCTCCCCAAATTTAGTTCTCTTCCTTTGCATGAAAAATCAAACACAAACCAAAACAAGTGCATAAATGAAAATATCCTGAGGATTGAATTTCCACATTAGTACATATACTTTCAAATATTCGAGAATCAGGGTGTTCTAAGAATTGAACCCTTCAACCCATTTGAATACCTGATGATAAATACATACAAGTTTTCAAACACTAAAATACTCCTGACACTATACAAGCCATGTGTCCATATCCAATTCATAAATGTTGTAAAAGCTAAAAGTCCAAAGCTTCCTGAAGCGGCAAAACTTCAACATTCACATAGGTGGTTCATCTTTAATTCATGCTCCTGCTAAGCACTTTTTCAAAGATAATTAACCATTAAGAAGTGAAGACTTCATCCTCCTTTCAGCAGGTAACAAGCACAACCTTGGGATGTTTGTGATACATGTGCTTCAGTCCACTAAATGATCAGCTTTCCACATTGAACTCAGCTTCCAAGTTTCCTTAGAAGGGAGTTGGGTATCCTTGCATTCAGTGACTAAGTTGGACTTAAACCCATCCCTTTAGCAGACTTCAAAACCAAGTCTCTAGCTAAACCCTTCGTCAAGTGATCAGCTAAGTTTTGTTGAGATTTAACAAACACTATAGATACCACCCCATTCATGATAAGCTCACGAATCATGCTATGCCAGACACCTAAGTGTCTAGACTTCCCATTGTACATCTGGCTATAAGCCTTTGCCAATGTAGCAGCACTATCACAACGGATAGAAATAGGTGCTATAGGTTTAGGCCACAATGGAATCTCAAGAAGCAAGTTTTTCAACCATTCAGCTTCTTTACCAGCAGCAGCAAGAGCCACAAATTCAGATTCCATGGTTGAACTGGTAATGCAAGTTTGTTTCTTGGATGCCCAAGAAATTGCACCTCCACCAAGTAGAAATACCCAGCCACTTGTAGACGAATTGTCTTCAGTGTTACTGATCCAACTTGCATCAGTATATCCTTCTAAGACAGAAGGATAACCAGTATATGAGAGACTATAATCCATAGTTCTCTTCAGATACTTAAAGACCCTCTGAATTGCTTGCCAATGATGAGCACTAGGATTACTAGTATACCTGCTCAATTTACCCACAGCAAAAGCAATGTCAGGTCTTGTACAAGTCATGGCATACATCAAGCAGCCAATCACCCTAGAATACTCAAGTTGAGATACAGCTTTGCCAGTATTAGGCATTAGCTTCTCACTTGTATCTATAGGAGTACTCACTGGAGTACAATCAAAGTAATTAAATTTCCTCAACACCTTCTCAATGTAATGAGACTGAGAGATAGAAATTTTGTTACTTTCATGTTTAATCCTAATACCAAGGATAACATCTGCCTCCCCCATATCCTTCATGGAGAACTTTGATGACAAAAATTCTTTTGTAAGATCAACTTGATTTTGGTCAGTGCCAAAGATCAACATGTCATCAACATATAGACAAATGATGACTCCTTTACCAGATTCATCAAATTTGCTATATACACATTTGTCAGCTTGATTAAGTAAATAACCACTAGACAAAACCACTTCATCAAACTTTTGATGCCATTGCTTAGGTTCCTGTTTTAGTCCATAAAGAGACTTAATCAGTTTACACACCTTGTTTTCATTGCCAGGCATGATGAAGCCCTAAGGTTGGTTCATGTAAACCTCCTCATCTAAATCACCATTCAAGAAAGCTGTCTTCACATCCATCTGGTGAATAATTAGATTGTGAATTGATGCCAAAGCAATCAGCAATTTTATGGTACTGATACGAGCCACAGGAGCATAAGTATCAAAATAGTCTATTCCTGACTTTTGTCTAAAGCCCTGAATAACTAGTCTTGCCTTGAACTTTTCAACAGTTCCATCTACCTTCATTTTATTTTTGAAAATCCATTTGCTACCTAGAGGTTTGTAACCAGGTGGTAGATCAGTCAACACATAAGTGTTATTGCCCATGATAGAGTCCATCTCATCATTAATTGCTTCTTTCCAGAAAGCAACATCCTGGGACTTTATTGCTTCTTCAAATGTTTTGGGATCATCCTCCACAATGAAGCAATAGGAGTATTGGTCAGAGACCTCACTCCTTGTACCTTCAATTAAGTATAATTGAAACTCAGGTCCAAATGATTTTGGAGTCCTCACCCTATTGCTCCTTCTGAGCTCAGGTTCAGGTTGTTGTTCCACAACCTCAGCAGGAACCTCATCAGTAGGAATCTCATCAGCAGGAACCTCATCAGCAGGAACCTCTGAAACACCATTGTCATTGGTTCTATTTGGAATCCTTTGACTTGGTCTAGGGATAGATGAGAATCTGTTCTCATCAAATAGTGCATCCCTTGATTCAATTATTGAGTTAATTGAAACAGACTCATTAGGTTCTATAACATAAAACCTATATGCCTTGGAATGTTCAGCATATCCAATAAAGATGCAGTCAATGCCTCTTTCACCCAAAGTTTTCTGCTTTGGATCAGGGAGTCTTACAACAGCCCTACAACCCCATATCCTAAGATAATTAAGGTTAGGTTTCTTTTTAGTCCAGAGTTCATAAGGGGTAATCTTGTTCCTTTTGTTGGGAACCCTATTTAGTAAATAGCAAGCTGTTAACATAGCTTCACCCCAGAACCCTTGACTCAGCCCTGAATAGGACAACATGGAATTAACCATCTCCTTCAGCACCCTGTTTTTCCTTTCAGAAATACCATTTTGCTGAGGAGTATAAGGGGCAGTCGTTTCATGGATTATACCAACAGACTGAAAATACAGAGTATCCATGTACTCACCTCCCCTATCAGTCCTAAATCTTTTGATTAGAGACCCTTGTTGTAATTCAACTTCAGTTTTGAATACTTTAAATTTATCTAATGCTTCATCCTTAGTATGTAATAAATAAACATAACAAAACCTAGAAGCATCATCAATAAAAGTCACAAAGTATTTCTTGTTCCCTAAAGAGGGAGTAGCATGAAGATCACATAGATCACTATGAATCAGCTCCAAAACTTCAGTTTCACGTTTTACACTTTGAAATGGTTTCTTAGTAATTTTGGTCATCATGCAAGTTTTACACTTTTCAGTGTCCATATCAAAGGCTGGAATTAACCTATCCTTAGACATATCTTGCATCCTTTTAAAGTGTACATGGCCAAGTCTTGCATGCCATAGGTTTGAATCATAAAATTTAGAAGTTGAAATAAAAGCAGAATCAATATTATCATGAACAATATTAAGTCTGAACATTTGATTACACAAATAACCAAAACCAATAAACACACCATTTTTAGACAAAACAAACTTATCAGATTCAATCACTTGTTTATAACCACAATTATTTAAAACACTACTAGAAACCAAGTTCTTCCTGATATCAGGAACATGTAAAACATTAAATAAAGAAACAATCTTTCCAGAACTAAACTTCAAATCAACACATCCTTTTCCATGCACCATCATTCATTGACTCGTAGGTCTTGAACCAGCTTCTATCTTTACACACATGAATTGTTGCACCAGAGTCAACCCACCAAGCAACATCATCATCCTGCACAAAATAAATTTCAGATATATATGTAACATAATAAATCTCAAAAGACTTATTAAATATATTCTGACCTTTCAGAGAATTGGTGTTACCATTCCCTCCACTTGTGCCTGATCGATTGGATTTGTTTCCAACTTTACCACCCTTGCAATCTTTCCTGAAGTGTCCAGGTTTCCCACACTTCCAACAAGTCACCTTAGGTTTCTTGTTAAGATCAGATTTGGTGTTATCTTGATGCTTACGCTTGCCCTTGTTGTCATTGTTCCTGGAGGAGTTGTTATGCTCCACCATATTGACAACTGATGGACCAGTAGCATTGCTACTCTTTGGCTTGTCAATGTCTTGTACTTTGAGTGAATCCTCAATGCGCAAGTGACTGCCCAACTCAACAAGAGTTAACTCCTCCTTCTTATGTTTCAGCATATGCTTGAAATCTTTCCAAGAAGGAGGTAGTTTATCGATGATACAAGAGACTGAAATAGCCTCATCCATGTTCATCTTGTGTTGTGTGAACCAACCAAGTATACTAAGAAGTTCATTGTATTGTTCCATAACTGGTCTTGAATCAGTCATTTTGTAATTTGTGAAATTACTTACAAGAAACTTCTTACTTGATGCATCCTCAGCCATATATTTGGCTTCCAAGGAATCCCATAGTTCTTGAGAAGATTCAACATTCTGATAAATATCAAATAGAGAATCAGACATACCATTGAGAATTAAACCTCTGCATATGTAGTCATCATTCTCCCACTTGCTCCTAGCTCTCATCTGTTCCATAGTAGCATCATCTCCATGATCTTCTGGAATAGCAGTAGTTAGAACATACACCACGTTCATGCTTGACAATAAGAAGTGCATCTTCTTTTGCCATCTTCTGAAATCAACACCTTCAAACTTTTCTAACTTGGAAAAGTTAGTAGCCATTTGTCTCATAGCAGCAGCCATTGATTATCACTAATAGTTTCTATTGATTGTTGGTTATTATTGTGTTAACAAGTTCCCAGATTAGGGTTAAGATAATCAATAAAGGTACCGGATATTCACTTGAAATCGTGGTATCACTTTCCAATAGAAACTATTCGACCCTATGCCTGGGTTACACGAATATCTCTATGGGATAAGACCAAGTGATGTTCTTGTTTTAGGCACAAACCAAGAACCAGATGCATATAGAAGTGTTTAGGGTTTCGTATTATCTCTATCCATGCAGAATGATGTGACCTCTATTTATAATAGAGAATACTCAAACCCTAGCCCATGATATTATGTATAATTAACGGCCCATTAATTATATCATAATAATTTCCATAATAATAGGGATCAGTGGTTATCAATGGTAACATTATCACTAGCAGTGGTAATGTTAACACATCAGTGGAAACGCTAGCAGCAGAATCACACTATCAGTAGAATGCTATCAGCAGCACAATCAACTAGCAGCAGAATCAGCTAGCAGCAGAATCAGCTGGCAGCAGAATCAGCTGGCAGCAGAATCCTAGCAGCAGATTCACAACACTAGCAGCAGAGTCTACTAGCAGTACCTTGATCAAGCAGTAACCACTATTGAGTCAGGGGATTCAGTGACCAAATGGGTGTATACTCCATACCTCCAAACCCATTACCAGGTGTGAATTGATCCCTTAAGAGCACTAAATTTTCCAACAACTTACAATATTCATGACGTATATGTGTAAAAATGTGACATTATATTGATGTCATTATCCCATATTGATTACATTGGTGTCATAATTACACATTGAATTATAGGTAACCTACAAATCAATATGGGATTATGACACCAATGTAATCAATATGGGATAATGACATCAATATAATGTCACATTTTTACATTCTCCCACTTGACATGATATTCCCTAATGGTATAACATAAGGCTAGCAATTAAATTTTATCAACCGTTAACATCATAAGTATCTTGACACAACAAACCACATAATGAGGATTATGGCGGTTATACACAGTGTACTCGTATACTCCCTTCCATATATCACAACATCATGAGCTCATCATGCTAGATTCATAAGTTATATAAACAACATACAATCCACATACTTGTTATGATAATACATACAAATTTCTTATTCAAACACAAATGCATGCAACATAATGAATAAGAAATAAAATCAGAAACATTTTATTGAGCTCAAGAGTGTTTAGAACATCATAATTAGTTATCAATACAACCAAGACCCAACCTAGGAACATGTTGCGTAAATGTCTTTGGTGGTAAACCCTTGGTTAGAGGATCAACAATCATAAGATCTGTACTAATGTGTTCTAGATACACTCTTTGTTTCTGAATTTCCCCTTTCACGATAAAGAACTTTATATCCATGTGTTTTGCACCTTTAGAGTACTTATCGTTTTTAGAGAAGAAAACTGCTGCAGTATTGTCACAATAAATTTTCAGCGGCTTGCTTATGGTGTCGACAACCCCAAGCCCTGAAATAAAGTTCCGCAGCCATAATGCATGAATAGTAGCCTCATAACAAGCTACAAATTATTGCTTCCATAGTGGATGCAGCAATGATAGATTGTTTGGCACTTTTCCAGGAAATAGCTTCTCCAGCCAATTGAAACACATAGCCAAACGTTGACTTTCCACTATCCTTGCACCCAGCATAATCAGAATCAGCATATCCAACCACTTCTAAGTGATTAGACCTTTTATAAGTAAGCATGTAATCCTTTGTTCCTTGAAGATATCTCAATACTTTCTTTGCAGCTTTCCAGTGATGAATACCAGGATTACTTTGATATCTACTGAGCATCCCGATCGCAAAACTGATGTCGGGTCTAGTGCAAGTCTGTAGATACATTAAACTGCCCACAACTGAAGCATATGGAATGTTTTCCATTTCTTTTCGTTCCACATCATTCTTTGGACATTGTTTAAGACTAAATTTATCTCCCTTTTGAATAGGGACTATACCATCTGAGCACTTGCTCATATTGAATCTTTCAAGAATCTTATCGATATAGGCTTTTTGAGACAGTCCTAATAGACCTTCAGATCTGTCACGGAATATTGAAATTCCAATCACATAGGATGCCTCACCCATATCTTTCATTTCAAAATTCTTAGAGAGATATTCTTTAGTCTTATGTAATAAACCAAAGTCATTAGTCGCAAGTAAAATATCATCAACATATAGAACCAAAAATATAAACTTGCTCCCACTGATCTTGCGGTATATACATCGATCAACGATGATTTCTTCAAAACCAAAAGATTTAATGGTATCATTGAACTTAATATACCATTGCCTAGAAGCTTGTTTAAGTCCATATATTGATTTCTTTAATTTACACACCATCTTTTCTTTACCCGCAATGAAAAACCCTTCAGGTTGTTTCATATAAACTTCCTCCTCAAGATTTCCATTTCAGAAAGGCGGTTTTCACATCCATTTGATGTAGCTCTAAGTCAAAATGAGCTACTAATGCCAATATTATTCTCAACGAGTCTTTCTTTGAGACGGGTGAAAAAGTCTCGTTGTAATCAATGCCGTCTTTCTGAGTATAACCTTTGGCTACAAGTCTAGCTTTATATCTTTCAACATTGCCTTTAGAGTCACGTTTGGTCTTAAAGACCCATTTACAACCAACTAGTTTAAAACCTTCTGGCAAGTTTACGAGATCCCAGACTTTATTTTGAGCCATTGATTTTAACTCTTCTTTCATAGCATTAATCCACATTTCAGACTTATCACTTTCTATGGCTTGTTGAAAAGTTACAGGATCATTATCAATGCCAATATCAAAATCTGTCTCTTGCAAGTAAACTATATAATCATCAGGGATAGCTGACTTTCTGACCCTTGCAGGTTTGTTTAATGCTATTCCAACGGGTTCACTTGTTTGAGTTGGTAAGTTAGTTTCTTCATGGGGTGTTTGTTCATTATCTAAATGTTGCTCTTGATTTTGAACAGGAACAACTTTCGGTGCAGTTGTTGATTTGTGAACATTCATGGGTGATGGATCATCATCCCTTATTTCTTTAATATCCACAACTTGATTTTCAACACTCCCACTAACTTCACCATTTTCCAGAAATTTGGCATTACCTGTTTCAACAATTCTAGAACTGTGGTTTGGATAATAAAACCTATACCCTTTGGACTTCTCTGGGTAACCAATAAAGTAACCGCTAACGGTTCGAGAATCCAATTTCTTTTCTTGTGGATTATAAACCCGTGCTTCTGCTAGACAACCCCAAACATGCAGGTGTCGCAGACTAGGTTTCCTTCCAGTCCATAACTCAAAAGGAGTTTTTGGAACTGACTTACTAGGAACTCTATTTAACAGATACACTGCGGTTCTAAGTGCATACATCCACAAACTTTTGGGTAAAGAGGATTTACTTATCATGCTCCTAACCATCTCCATTAATGTTTCGTTTCGCCTTTCTGCTATGCCATTTTGTTGTGGCGTGCCTGGCATTGTATATTGAGCACATATGCCGCGACTTTCGAGGAACTTTGCAAAGGGACCAGGACACTGTCCAGATTCATCATACTTTCCATAATATTCACCACCTCGATCAGATCTTACGACTTTCACTTTTCTGTCAAGTTGCCTCTCAACCTCATTTACAAACACCTCAAGGGCATTTATAGATTGAGATTTTTCATGTAGCAAATAGACATATGCATAACGTGAAAAATCATCTATAAAGGTGATAAAATATTTTTCTCCAGTGAAGGATGGAGTATTAAATGGTCCACAAATATCGGTGTGTATAATTTCAAGGAGATTACTACTTCTTGTGGCACCTTTCTTGCTATGTTTGGTTTGCTTACCCTTAATGCATTCCACACATAAGCCAAAATCGGTGAAGTCTAGATTCGGTAGAATCTCATTCTTCACCAATCTTTGCAATCTTTCTTTGGATATATGACCCAAATGTTTATGCCACAAGAAAGCAGAATTTTCATCGACAATACTACGTTTCATTCCAACATTATGATCAACAGTAAACAGAGATTCAGAAAAAACATCATCAAGTTTCAATTTATATAAATTATCAATAAGAATACCATAACCAATAAAGGATTTATTCTTATATAAATTAAAACGACCATTTCCACCACCAAAAGTATACCCATTAACATCAAGTCTCGGAACAGAAATTAAATTTCTAAAAATTGAAGATACATAGAGAGTATTCATTAGATCCAAGTGAAACCCGGTATCTAAC
Organism: Artemisia argyi; assembly: GCA_030686995.1. Classification (NCBI taxonomy): domain Eukaryota; kingdom Viridiplantae; phylum Streptophyta; class Magnoliopsida; order Asterales; family Asteraceae; genus Artemisia; species Artemisia argyi. The sequence continues at coordinate 226,469,075 of CM060700.1, read as the reverse complement.
TTCAGTCTATAAGTCCCTACGCCTTCAATGGGAGCCTTCATTCGGTTCCCCATAAAGAGAAAGTTATTAGTTGGGCTTGTGGTTTGGATTGTAAGGAATCCCTGCATAATATTGGAAACATGAGTAGTAGCACCAGAATCAAACCACCAAGTATTAGAAGGAACTTCAGACAAGTTTGATTCAAAGCATACAGAAACATAATGTATACCTTTCTTTTCAAACCAAGCCTTATGCTTAGGACAATCCTTTTGGAAATGTCCCTCTTTTCTGCAAAAATGGCATTTGTTGTCCCTTTGTTCCTTCTTTTCACCATTAGCAACCTTTGGGGTTGTAGCATGTTGTTTCTTATTAAAGTTCTTGGCTTTTGGTTTGAGCTTCTTGTCAACTCCTTGATTCACCAGGTTAACGGAGTGAACTCTTTGTTTCTTTAGTCTTGCTTCCTCTTGAATAAGCTTACTGGACAGTTCATCAATATTCCACTTATCCTTTAATGTGTTATAATTGATGTGAAATGGTCCATATTCAGAAGGAAGTGAATTCATTATGAATTGCACCAAGAAAGAGTCATCCACATTCATACCCAGTGTCTTAAGTCTTGCTGCAGTATTAGTCATGTCAAGGACATGTTGCTGCATACTCTTTGTAACATCAAATTTCATGGTGGTGAGTTCAGCCATGAGTGTCCTTGCTAGTGCTTTATCAGCAGAACGAAACTTCTCTTCCATAAGCTTGAGAAAATCTTTAGCATTTTGATTTTCAATGCCAGGAAGAGAAGACATAATGTTGTTGGCAATTGTCATCCGTATAAAGTTCAAGCAGAGTCTGTTGGACCTTGTCCATGCAGTATGGTGTGATTTTTGAGCCTCTGTACTATCATCAGTAAGGTCAGTAGGCTTATCCTCCAGTAGCGCCAAGTCAAGATCCAAAGCACCTAAATGGAAAGTGACTTGTTCGCTCCATTCGGAGAAATTCACACCGGTAAACAAGGTAACAGAAGAAGCTTGAGAGTGAAGGTTAATTGCTGCAAAATGTATATGCTTTACTTATTAAAATTCATAGGAGATAAAATAAATGAAATATATATTATTGGTTTCCTTTGGGTAAACACAATAATATATCATCATTATTAGAATGCAATGAAACTTTACATGAAAATAAAATAAACTTCGTCGAATATATAAAGCATCTTTGGATAACTATACACATACGACAAAAGTATACTAATTTTCATCTTTTAGTTTATTAGTTATAGAAGAATAATTTTTCCTTTGGGCAAAATTCATAATTTCTATCAACTAATAAAATATCCATAATAGCATTCTTTAAAACAATATAAATTATATGACTACAAATTTGAAATTAACTTGATCACTTTGGTGACTAGCAAATTAATTTCACTTAATGTCATATAATAAATTAATAAATAGCTTTAAAAGTATTCAATTGACATTTAAAACATACGGGGGATGTTACAAGTAACACATATTTAAAATTTTGTAACGTCAACTACTTTAATATGTCAATTAATGTAATTATTAAACATAATGAGGACCAATTAAGTTATTAATAACAAGAATGTTACAAAACATTGTTAATCCACACATTTGATTGCATGATAACTAAAATAAACGTATATGGCAATACACTAAAACATTCAAAAGTCATTGATCATGCATTTCAAATACTCTTTTCATATGAAGTGTTTATATCATAGATATAAAATAAAATAGTGGATTAAATTCATGCCAGCATACAATACTTTCATAAGTAGAATAAAACACATAGATAACATAAAAATGTATCAATTAAGTAAATAGTAAGGTCTATGCTACTGTAATAGAAAAGCATTGTCTATCATCATGAAATCATAGTTCTACTTACAAAACTTGAATAATAATGGATATATAATTTATACACGACACTGATATAACAATATATCTTAAACTAAAAGTAGATATACACTTGTACAAAAGTTTTGTAGGCAGGGAACGCATAACAATGAAATGCATATCAAACATTAATCAAGGTTCACGAGACATGCGATTATTGCGAAAATAATTGACAGCATTTCTTTAATGTGAAACAAGTAAACATATAATATAGCTGCCTGATGTTCCAAACATATGACGTCTTTACATATTACACTAAATTAATGCCCATAATTAGAATATATTAATCGCATATATGAAAAAATTGATTTGTATAAATCTGACATGCTATCCATTATAATGATATACTCATAATTTCTATTATTTCAAATAGTGTCCGGCTGTATACATTTAACCACATCATATCATCCAACTTTCGGACAAAAATCAAACTAAATCGAAATTTACGATAACCATATTTACAGTTTGCACTTTGCAATACGCATATCACTTAAGATTAAAAAAAATAAGGATCATTATCATATTCAAAACGTTGGCTCTGATACCACATGTAAGCATTCATAAGTGTAAACATTAGCATCAAAATATTCATGATGACCACATTTATCTATTATTGCACAAGATCTTAGAATATGATAATAACCACATAATTGCATAAACGAGTAAAACATACCTGAAGCGAAAGCGGATGTTGACATGATATTGAGAACACCTTAAGCACAAACTAGTTTCTCTCCCTTGACCCACTTGAGTGTAGAGAGCTTGATGGATAGCTAAATGATTCTACTTGTGTGTATTGTAGGGTAGAGAGAGGACTAGTTTATATAGGTCTTTTAGGTTGGCATGTCCATCAATGCCAATATATGTAACGGTAAAGATATAATGTACCATTAGGAGCATTCATATCTTTACCGTTACATATATTGGCATTGATGGACATGCCAACCTAAAAGACCTATATAAACTAGTCCTCTCTCTACCCTACAATACA